>JAAALK010000282.1:3087938-3768022 GCA_019279435.1 Zizania palustris
CAACTCCAGCAGTTACTCTCAAAATAGAGCTCCTATTTCATTTTCTATCATTTCCTTACAAACTATACACATTTATTTGACAAAAAACACAATACATCGTAAATTATTTATTGTTTAGTAAATTATTTATTGTTTAATAATAAATGACTATATTTTAAATTTTAAATATAAATAAAAATATTCAAATTTAAATATAGGACATCTATTGTATTTAAATATTCAAATTGAAATATTCAAAATTTTAAATGCAAATACAAATATTCAAATTTAAATATATGAACATAATCATCTATCATATTTAAATATTCAAATTTTCAAATGAAAATACAAATATTCAAATTTAAATATAAGAACATAATCATATATCGTGTTTAAATATATCGTGTTTAAATGTTCAAATTTAAATATTCAAAATTTGTAATGTAAATACAAATATTCAAATTTTTAAATGCAAATACAAATATTCAAATTTAAATATAGGGACATAATCATGTATTGTATTTAAATATTCAAATGTTTAAATGTAAATACAAATATTCAAATTTATATATAGGAACATATTCATCTATCGTATTTAAATATTCAAAATTTTAAATGTAAATACAAATATTCAAATTTAAATATAGTAACATAATCAATATTGTATTTAAATATTCAAATTTTTATAAGCGGAAAGTTCGCCAGCTCGACAACAACGCGCCGGCAGAACCCTCCTATTTTCTCGCAGGTTTTAAAAAATGAGACTTGCCGTGCGTTTCAGACGGTATTTAAGAGATCCACAAAGATTTTTCCCGCATATTACTCTCGTCGTCGGATAGTCATCGCTACGGCGGTCGCCGCCCCATCTGTTGTAGAACTGGGGAGAGAACAGAGGAGCACGAGGGGGAACCCGCAACGCAAGCAAGAAGCAACCCGTGCCAGGTCGTCGCCGCGGTCAAATCCGGCGGCGGCGGGCGCCGGGCGGAGGGCTGACAGGGCGGCATGGGCACCCCCTCGCAGGGCTCGGCGGCCGTGGCGACGGCCGGGGTCGACCTCTGCGCGCTCGACCTGGTGCCCGTCTTCGCCAAGGAGATGATTGCCGGCGGCGTCGCTGGTGCCTTCTCCAAGACCGCCATCGCGCCGCTCGAGCGCCTCAAGATATTGCTGCAGGTGCGTGAATATCGCTTAAGGAGTTGTGCTTGTAGTAAATGGGGAAGTATCCTGTGCACATCGGCTAGCCGTGCATACGGTGCACATGTGAGATCTCCACCTTCAATCTGTAATCCAACGGACAACAGTAGCTGGGGGTTATCGCAAAATGACAGAATGGGGGAGGTGGGAGGTGTTTTCTGCAAAATGATCTGGTGGAGCTGTTGTCCGTTGAATTACAAATTAAAGGTGGAGATCTCACATGTGCACCATGTGCACGGCTAGCCGATGTGCACAGGATACGTATCCTGTGCACATCGGCTAGCCGTGCACACGGTGCACATGTGAGATCTCCACCTTCAATCTGTAATCCAACGGACAACAGTAGCTGGGGGTTATCGCAAAATGACAGAATGGAGGAGGTGGGAGGTGTTTTCTGCAAAATGATCTGGTGGAGCTGTTGTCCGTTGAATTACAAATTAAAGGTGGAGATCTCACATGTGCACCATGTGCACGGCTAGCCGATGTGCACAGGATACTTTCCCGTAGTAAAGGTGGAGATCTCACATGGAGTGGCCTGCGTATTAACCCTCGTCCGATTATTGGCTGGAGTGGCCGAGTGGGCGCATGGAAGAAAAAACAGATAGCCTGTATTATAAGTGTTTGCCGTTTGGTGGTTCGGTAAGTTCGTTTTCAGGGAAATCAACTAGAGTTTTTTTTAAGGCTTATCATTGCAACCCTGAGTACTGAGATGTTGTAATTTTTAATTTTTAGAATGATTTCTTCCTAATTGAAAATGTTGTTGTCATATGCTGCAAGAAGGTAGTACCTGCACCTATATCCGTACAGACTGATAACTGATCTATGTTGTGATTATATTTGGCTGAAAGAGATACCATAGCTCAAGACACTTGTAAAGAGTTGCAGAAAATAATACTCTTCTAGGTGTCATCTAGATTCTGGAGTCTGGACCATAAACATTTATCTGGTCTTGTTGAAAGCACGCCTTGCTCCACTGAGCCTCAGTATGAGACTATGAGTGTAATAGTGTATGACTGCCAGCTATCATCGTTTGGAGAGTTGTTATATAAGCAGGAGGGAAATTCTCAGTATTCAAAAATCTCAGTTGCAATCATGTCCATACAAGTCTCGTGTTGCACAGTCCCATCCTGCATTTCCTTCATGAATATTGATATGAATTTTAGGGTATCATAGGCATGGTGCAGTGATAGTTACACGTGTCCACTTCCAGAAGTTTGAGAAATTCTGTTTCTGATCTTGTAGACATCTAGTTAGCATGTGATGTTATTCTGAGATTAGTACAAGTTATTTTGACTAACATGTGCTTACTTTCTGATTCTACTTTTATAGACTAGAACAAATGAGTTCAGCTCTCTTGGTGTTCTCAAATCGTTGAAGAAATTGAGACGACATGATGGAGTTTTGGGCTTTTACAAGTATGAATTAATTCAACTCATTTACAATACTACGACACTAATAGTATATAGCATTGTTCACTCACCGTGCCTTGGTGCTACTTTCAGGGGAAATGGTGCTAGTGTATTAAGAATTGTTCCTTATGCTGCATTACATTATATGGCGTATGAGCGGTATAGGTGCTGGATCTTGAATAACTGCCCCTCCCTTGGAACAGGACCCTTAGTAGACCTTTTAGCAGGTTCAGCATCAGGGGGAACTGCAGTGCTATGTACTTATCCCTTGGATCTGGCTAGGACCAAACTTGCCTATCAGGTATTGCAATGCACATCTCTTTATTTTTTCCTTTGTTTCTTTGTCCTCACTGCCTCCCCTTGCTTACGTTGCCATCCTAGGCAACTATCCATTTCTTTATTTGCACATTTACACTTCATTGCAGTGGACAACAAAGTATAGTAATTAATAAAGTGGACAACATAGCTGCAGTACTCCTGTTTACAAGAGTTCACAAACTCATCATTGTGCAAATGTGCAGTCAAGCTTATGTAACTTTCAAACTCTTGTATATACCATTTCTGAATTGCTCATATGGAAAATTGAATTCGGTCCCAGCAGTAGATTGATATAAACAGTACCCCACAATATATTTTTACTAAATTTGTATATAATTATGATTTATGTAGGAGATTATGCTGTTACAAGAAAACTGGTGGAAGCAGGAAGCAGGAATTATCTATTCCTTCTGCTTCCTTAATCCAGTACAATGGGCTAGTATTTATAAGGCTAATCCCTTTACTTTATCCCTAACATAGAATCCTAACAAACTCTTTAAAAATCCTAACAGCAGATCTAATTCTGTTTTATCTCTAATAACAGAATATTATTCTATCTCTTAACTTTCTAATCTTAATCTAATCAAACTCTACGATTTGTTGACCATAACAAAAATAACATCTACTTGCAAAAAAAATTGAATATTAGTCTATGTTGCCATGAGGAAATGCTACTTATATTGTGAATTGCCCGTCATCAATCTCTGGAGAATAGATATGATCATCCTCAACACATTTGCATAAGCCTTTTGTGTTCTATTAGTGATGTCATTTAGTTTAATGAAGGCCACTTCAGTTGTTTGTATTTCATACATTCTTTTGCTTTGCATTGTGATGTGCTAACCTTGTTTTTGTTTTGCTTAAAGGTCAATAGTTCAGACAAACTCCGTAGTGGTTTGAATAGGAGCACTCAACCAAAATATGGAGGAATAAGGGACGTTTTTAGGGGTGTTTATTCAGAAGGTGGAGTGAGGGCTCTCTATCGTGGAGTAGGTATGCATATGCCATTTATGTATGGCTAAAATTGTTATTCAAGCATTATAGAAATCTCTGTTGAACTGAAAATTGTATGGTGTACATGTTCCTGAATCCTGATTCACTTTTGAGTACCAATTGTTTCAATACCTTCATAACTGTAGTAGCTATGCTTCTGGGGCCTTGATCTGAACTATTTGTGTTTAGGTCCAACGCTCATGGGAATACTTCCTTATGCTGGCCTGAAATTCTACATATATGAAGGACTGAAGGCACACGTACCTGACGATTACAAAAATTCTGTCACATTGAAGTTGTCATGTGGTGCTGCTGCTGGTTTATTTGGTCAGACTCTAACTTACCCACTAGATGTTGTCAGGCGACAGATGCAGGTATTTTATATTCCCATATATGACTTCTTTTTCTAGCAAATCATTTTTAATTTTATTAAATACACACTATGTTCCTCGACTATTTATCATCTTTGCATCTGCTTCTTTTTATAGGTTCAGAGTCAGCAATATCATGATCAATTTGATGGGCCACGAATAAAGGGTACATTCCAAGGTCTTAGAATCATCAAACGAACACAGGGATGGAGGCAATTGTTTGCTGGCTTGAGCCTCAATTACATTAAGGTAATCCTTGGGATAATATTTTCATTTCACCCTTTTTTTGGTTCAATATTACATGCGGATGTGCCTATTACATTCAAAATATGCTGAAGGAGTTTAAAGGCAACATAGTAAACTAGAAGATTAAGTAGCCTGATGATACTAAAGCTATTTACATACAATAACAACAACAATAAAGTCTTTTAATCTCAAACAAGTTGGGGTAGGCTAGAGTTGAAACCTAACAGCAGTCATTAATAAGTAATTAATCAAGGTTCAAACACATGAGAATAGCTTCTCTCCATGCACTCATATTCAATGTCAAATCTTTAGAAATATTTCATATTTTCAAATTTCTTTTTATTGTCTCCTCAAGTCATTTTCAGTCTTCTCCTGCCTCCCCTTACAGTATACACCAGTTAAGTTGAATGTGAGCCCAAAAGATTTACCTTGGCTGTTCGCTCCACCCTTAAGCCATCAATCTCTCACCACCTCAGAATCTCTGTTCAGTTTGGGCCGCTTTGGAGTTTGGAGGTTGGTTACCCAGATGTTAGAATTAAAGCCCAAATATAAACAATTTAAATGGTTGCATGCATTATGTCTGGACCCAAGAGATGCGTCATATCAAAAATTTCACTCATTGAATACTGCTGTATGTTATGTGGGTGTATAGTTGCCATTTGCATAAAGTGTTGAGTTAGCCAGATTGGCACTTCGTTTTGTAGGTGGTACCCTCGGTAGCTATTGGTTTCACTGCATACGACACAATGAAGAATTTGCTGAAGATACCTCCGAGAGAGAAGAAAAGGTGATGCTACGGATCTGGTTGAAGTTTTATCCACAAGAGAGATGAATCAGAGCAAGGTTCTTACTTCAGTATCTTCAATGGCCCTTTTGTAAAACCACAAAGGAATATAAAACCTGGGGGTCCAATTCTGTCAACTAACAGCTCACATATTCTTTCGATTCTTTTATATTTCATTCATTGCACCCACTAGACGTGGAATGTTAGAGCGAGGATGTTACCAAGGTTTCAAAATTGTAATACCGGTTTTCGTAGAATTGTTCATTCATTACATCAACTGGACGTACTCAGGATCGATTTGTTCGACCCCAAACTAGACAAGCATTCTTTGTCGTATTTCTCTAAAGTGCCTTTGTTCATTGCTCGGTCGCTGTTTTGGTTAGAAATTTGTCTGTGTTGGTTTTTACTGGTCAACTGGAGAAGGCAATTGCACGCACCCTCGCATGATCCGGGGTGCGGGCGCGAGCGCGAGCGCGAGCGTCATGCGCTGCCTCGTCCGGGGCTTGGCGATATCGGCGACGGGATTCGGCTTGTCCTCTTCCCGGCGGCGGGTTGCTGGCTAACGGCATGCCGATGCTGCGCCCCCGCGGGCGATTTCCCCACCGTCCTCTTTCGCGCGGTGGCTGTGGCTTTTTGTCTCACTCCAAGTTACTCCCTCCGGTGTACTCTAATAGTTGTCGTTTTAGAAAGAATCTCGCATTCCAAGGAAATATTAAATATGACTCATTGTCCTATTTGTACATCAAACTTTACCGTCTCAATTGGCTACCAGCCTGATTCTCAAGTGAAGTGGTGCAGGTTCGATTCCTGCTAGCCACTCACGCGAGTTTTTTTTGCTTCGGGTTTCATTCTCATGGTATGAATGCTGCATTGGAAGTGTAAAACGACTACTAATTCTCCACTCTAGTAACCAGACCAGAACGACAACTATTAGTACACCGGAGGGAATAAAAGAAACTGACACGGTCACATGACAGTTACACTTAGATAGTGTTTGGTTTGAACTTTGCTAGATATGGAGTGATACTGCTTTGATACTAGGGATGAAGATGAATCAAAGGGAATCGAACTGTTTCCTAAAACTGAATATTCCTGATAGATGTCAAACCGTATTGTACTGATTTTTTTTTAGCGAACCACGTCCCGTTCCATTTCTAGTATAACCAAACACTACACGACGGGTGAGGCTGCGCTGCAGCGTCCTCTACTCCGCAGGTCCGGGCAGTGTAGCTCAAGTTCAGACTAATACTAATATATAATTCTCTCTCATTCTATATACGTTATTGTTTTCTATCTCTAGTACTAGCATTTATAGTAAACTATAAATGAAGAGATATAACTACACCCTCTTCCATAGCCGCAAGAGTGCAAGGTTACTGCATGAGATAGTCTTCTACATGGATGTCTTTTATGTCCATTGTACAAGCGGCCAGCGGCCAGCGGCCGAAGCTGAACTAGTCCAAGACTCCAAGTATATTAAGATATGATGTCTTTTGCAATTTTGTTCGGAAATTTACCACGAAAGCTAAGCTGGAGCCAGAAAAGAAAAGTCTCTGCCGCGACTCTTTCGGCATCAACTCCACTAATAACTTCTCGGCTTCTTACACGAGTAGTTGTAGCAGCACTGAACAGCTCTGAATTATTTAATTTCTGCTGTCTCTTTTTCTCCTACTCCATGTACGGCGAGGATTCATTCTGCACCGTTCAGTTCATCAGGACTTCAGGTGGCTCGCTCCGAAAGTCAATCGAGGTGCGTGCATCACACGTGAAGCTGTACGCACACTGCATTCACGCATCATCTTCGATTTCAATGGACGGCATCTTAATTATGGCCAGAGAAAAGTAAAAAAAACAGCATTATCTTTAATGAAGAAATACACTTGCATTATTTCCATTGGATATATACTGACCCGTTCTAAAATATAAGACATGCACAGTTTTTAAAAAGTTACGGAGTAATATTTATAACTTTTTCTCTAATAATAATACAAATATTAATATATTCTTTTAGTATCACATATGTGATACCATTATATTTGTATTAAAAAATATTTTATATGATATTATTTTATAGTTCTTGATATTGTATTGTAAAAAAATTAATAATTAAAGTATAATTTTAAATACAGGGTAAAAAACATGTATCTTCACCCCCTGTAGGCCGTAGCTTCGCTTATAAGGGCAGCAAGACCTACGTTTGCCGGTCATTCTGCTTCTGCACATGGAGCAGTTATTTGTACGTACGTACGTACTACCGTTTCTGAATATCGGACATTTGTCATCTGATGCAGGAGCACCATGAATACGTCCTGGATATACCAAATCGTCACACACCAAGCTCATCAGTCTGATGCCTCTCTCTCTCTCTATCTATCTATCTATCTATCTATCTATCTATCTATCTATCTATCTATCTCTCTCACGCGTACAATTAAGCTACCATTTTGCTTCCTGTTAACGCAACGAAAGACCGTCGCTAGCTAGGTAGCTTGGCAACTAATCGAATATCAGCGAAACACATGCATGCACGTACGTACACACGTACAGGGGGTAAGTACTATACTTAGGACAGGATACGAAGAGAAGAGAAACTGGAAAAGGAGGTGGATGGTTTGCCACTGAACCAAGTCATCAACTTATATATATTAACCTTGCTGGGCATGCATTGCATGCTGATGCCGCTGGCTATATATGCATGCATGCATGTCTTTGTAGGCGGTGGTTAGGGAATCACGTCGTTTCGACGTTTCGTCTTTGGTTGGCCTCCATGCATGTGTCGTCGTGTAGGCACACGTACATGTAATACAATCATCTGCAGCAGGAAAACATTAATTGGTGATGCATGATCGCCGGGCCCGTACCGGCCGGACAGGGGCGGAAATACGGGGGACAAGGGGGCGCGCGCCCCCCTACTGCATGGCTGGAACCGGTATTAGCAGGACTATGTACTGTAGCATTTACTGTAGTTTTTTAGTTTTAAGCCTAAGCCCATTAACAACCCAAAACTAGAAAGCCCAAAGTCTCAGAAAAAGAATACACTGTAAAGTGGAAACCTAATTCCAGTTTTCTCTTCATTGTGCGCCGCCCGACGCCGCCGCTTTCGGCGCGCCCGACGCAGCGACGCCCGACGGATGCCACCGCTCGCCGCGTGCCCGAAGACGCCGCTCGCCGAGCGCCCGCCAGCCGCCGCCCTGGAGGCCCTGAGCTGGTGAGCCCTCGACTCTGCGTCGCACCGCCTCCACCCGTCCGGCCGTCCGCCCATCCCCACTCTGCCCGGCTGCAATCCTGCATCAGTAAATAATACTCCTCTGTGGACTGTGGCTCTGTTCTTTCCTTTTAGTTTCTTTGATGCAAATATGCAAATGCATCAATGCAATGATGTAGTATTGCAGTAGTAATATTAATTGAATATGTTGGAACTTTAAACTCAGCCCCCTATGTTTTGAGTCTAGCTCCGCTACTGCTGCCGGCCAACCTGTTTAATCGATCAACCGTAACGTGCATGCCATCGTTTGATCGAGACTCGAGAGTGTCAACCCGTTTAACCGTAGCGTGCATACCACCGTTAGTTTGAAAGTACCGGATGTATGCATGCTGCTTTATAGCTCTGCATGCTAGGATGACGTGACATGTCGCGCGGGGCCCGGGCGCAATGATGGCACGAGCGACGTTGCATGCCCATATGACCACACGTCCACACGTATGGTGCACGTACGCTTCGATCGATCGAGAGGAGGCCGGGCTCGTCCGCTCGCGCGTGCGTGCGTACGGCCGCATGCTGCGCGTTGTCGCGTTTCCTCTTATCCCTGCAAGGCCCATCTACGACATACGGTTGCCGTCCCCGGGCCACTCGGTTTTTCCTGTCGCAAACCACTCCACTACAGTACGTCTACTAGCCTCTCGACTGCAAGCTTTGTTTATCTTTCTGTCGACCGATTGGCAATTACGACAACAGAAAGCTGAAATTTCCGTGAAAAAAAACGTTCTAAAAGCTAGTACGTACGTGACTTAAAAGGACATTTTGAAGGGAATTGTGACTGCAAACAGAAAGTAAATTCAGAGTAAATAATTTAACCGTACCTAGCTACGTACGTGCACTTGTCGATCCTTAATTTTCCTGAACAAACAAACAAAGGCTTTGCTGGGAGTTGACAAATACGGAGCGCCACCTACCCGGCTTAATTACTGCTCCAATGATCCAGTACTCTTTTCGGGCAAGATACCTAACAAGACATATGCACACATACATATACGTACAGAGAGACAGAGATATCTTCTGTTACTGTTTGCAGTTGATCTTGAACCTTGTCTTTCTCTTTGGCACGAGTGTGTGTGTGTATATATATATATGGGGGTGCCCCCGTTACCTCTCTTCAAGGTAATAGATTTAAAGAATCCTAGCCGTTGATTAAAGGTATTTAAAATAAATAATTAAAAATAAAAATGGTTAACCGGCTCTAACCAGTCACCCTATCTACCTTCCGTATCCATTTCTCCGGAAAATTCATGGCAGCTTTAAAAGTTTTTATTTTTAATTTTTTTTGAAAAAACACAAAATTTGAAAAAAAGAATAGAACTCTTCAAATTTATTTTGAAATGATTTTTCGAAGAACTCTGAAATAAAATTTTGAATTTTCAAAGTTTGTTTTTATTTTTAAAAAAAATCTGAAAAGAACATAAAACTTTGAAAATTTGAAAAAAAAAACAAAACTCTTCAAAATTTAGTTTAAAATGATTTTATGAAGAGTCTGAAATAAATTTTATAATTTTCAAAGTTTATTTTTATTTTTTAAAAATTTTCTGAAAAGAACAACAAACTTTGAAAAAATTAAAAAAAAACAGAACTCTTCAAAATTTATTTTAAAATGATTTTCTGAAGAGTTATAAAATATAATTTTGAATTTTAAAAGTTCTCTGTTTTTTCATAAAATTAAAAAAAATCTTTCAAAAGTTTACCATGCATTATCCGGAAAAGAAATTTCAAATGATTTTTTGAATATTTGTGAAATAAATTTTCGAATTGTCAAAGTTCTTTGTTTTTTAAATTGTATACGTGTCATATGCCATAAATTAAGGGATTTCAAAATATTTTGGGCAAATTGAGGAAAGAAATATATTAGATGCATGTGAGAAACCAAGGGTGGTTTCGGTGTATGTGATGAGTGATTGACAGGATTATTTACCCTCTGTTCGAAGGGTACCTCCGGAGGGGCTTCGGAGGTGGTTCTCCGAAGGGTGTTCGGAGGCGTTTGTTTGCTGCAGCTGTGCAGCGGAGTGTACCTGTCGGAGGGGTCCGACAGTACGCGATGACTGGGTTCGTACCGAAGGCTTCGGTACTTTGGGCGGTACACCGGAGTGTGTGCCGAAGGTTGCTAACCCGGAGAGGTCTCCGGAGTACTGGATACACTTGTTTGCTTGTCGGTGGTGCGCAGGGACTTCGGAGGCGACGGACAGGGTTCGAGCCGGGTGAACCTGGGTCAAGCGGGAGGCTTGATGCCAGGGGAGCGGGGAGCTCCGTCACGGTGGCTGCGAAGGTGGTCCGGGTCGGTCCTCGGGTCGAGGCGTGCCAGGTGAAGGCAGAGAGTGCGGAGCGTGGCTCCGGCTGAAGGTGCTCCGAGACAAAGTCCTCGGAGGTGAGGCACTTCGAAGGAACTCCGAAAGGAGTGACTTCGGAGTTGGTGGATCAAGTCCTCTGCGGAGGCAAGGTGTTCGGAGTGTGCTCCGGAGGGAGACACTCGAAGGTTACCCGACGAAGGTCTCAGAAGTCGAGGCGCATCGAAGGCATGGTCTGGGTGAGGCTCGTCGAGGAGTGTGCTCGGGAAGAGGCACTGCGACGGAGTGCTCATGGAATGCTTCATGCGGAGGCCTTGGACGAAGGAGGGACTTCGAAGGGTGGTACTCCGAAGGTGAGGCCTCGGAGTGAGGATGACTTGAGGTGCTTCGGCCATGCATTGCTTCGGTACACGGACGGACGGTGTTCGAGCTCGGAGTAGCTGCGAAGCCGTGGTGATCCACTCCGGAGGTGGTGGTGCGAAGGCCCAAGGGCTTTGACGGCTTCGGCTCAAAACCGTCACTGTATCGAAGGACTTCTTCGGCGGAGCGAAGGCCATCAGGCTGCAGGCTTCTCGCCGAAGCTACCGCACCCTCCGGTGCGAAGGGAGGTTCCAGAAGTCAACTCTGTAAAGGCTGACACTGTCTGTTCTGAAAAAGGCTGACACTGTCCCCTCTGCAGCTGACAGAGAAGCCTCCAAAATAAAGGTGGACTACCTTTTGTACCCCTTAGTTCTGTAGAGACAAATCTGTTGTAAACCCTAGGGGTAATGTAGTCACTTCCTTAGGATGAAGCCGTGGGCTATAAATATGGGGGCTCGGTAGGTAACATTTAACACTTTGAGCATTTACTGTTGAGCTCCTGTACACAGACCTCGCTATATTCATCCAGAGTTCATTTATTTTGTGTTCCTTGTTCAAGCGGCGAAGCCCTGCTTCTGTGTGCTTTTGCTTGAGCTCGCTTTGCATACCTCGCTAGTTTTTAGTTCACCGAAGCCTGTCTAGGCGAAGGGTGTTTTATCGCGAAGTGTGCTTTACAGTGTGCTGTTGCTCTGTGTAACACGAGGCCAGACCTCGCTGCTTACTAGCGAAGCCCTGTTCGTTTCCCGTTTTGCTTCCTGTGTCGAAGCCCTTAGCGTAGTCCGTTTTGTGTGCGTGTAGACCTTCGCGTACGAAGCCCAGCACCAGTTGCTGTCGCTAAGTACTTGGTCGAAGTCCTCAGAGGACTGTCCACTCTTGCGAAGGGTGAAGTGCGAAGCCTGCTCGAAGCACCTCGTGTGCGGAGCCTGCACTGACTTAGCAGAGTAGATTTTCGAGGGTTGTAAGTGGAGCGAAGTCTTCTTGGCTTCGAACTTTTGCTCCTCCGAAGCCTGTGTTCGAAGGTGTCGAAGTACCTCCGAACCAGACCTTCGAAGGTAGTGTTCGAAGCCTGTTCCGCAGAAGACAGAACAGAACCGAAGGCTAAGTTTTTAGCCCGAAATTTTAAAAGCTCCCATTCACCCCCCCTCTGGTCGCCGTTTCCGGTCCAACAATTGGTATCAGAGCAGGTTAAGATCACCAGTTGACCTTAACCGGTTTTGTGATCTGTTGGCGACATGGATAGAGGCAGTAAAATTCCTCTGTTCGATGGGACAGATTTTGCTTACTGGAAGGTGCGCATGGAGGCTTACTTGTTAAGCCAAGGAAATGCAATTTGGGAGATTGTGGACTCACAATACTCCATCCCTGATACCCGCACCACTCAAACTGAAAAAGATCAGTATATTGCCAACTCGAAGGCAAGGAACATACTGTTCATTGGTTTGAGTCGGAGTGAGTTTGACAGGGTGCAGCACCTTAGGACTGCTAGGGAGATTTGGACAACACTCACTGTCTTTCATGAGGGCTCTGCTCAGATTAAGGCCAGGCGCCAAAGCACCTACAATCAACAGTATCAACTGTTTGTGCAGGCACCTGGTGAATCTGTAGATGCCATGTTTTCTCGTTTTGACGCGATAGTGAGTAACTTGCGCTCCAACGGGACGCTTGCTTACAGTGATCACGATAGGGCTATCAAGCTTCTCTATGCTCTTGACCGTAGCATATGGGAAGTGAAGATATCCAGCATTGAGGAGTCCACAGGCTATGACACTTTGACCTGTGACGAACTCTTTAGCAAGCTGAAGTCCACAGAGATTGCCAAGGCATCTCTTGCAGTGCACAGAAGCTCTTTGCCACAGCCATTGGCATTGGTTTCTAGCACTAGCCGTGGCACCACTGCAGAACCAAGCACATCAGGCACTTGTGTTCTTGCAGATGGTTTTGCTTTGTCCTCCCTGGTCTCCGTCACAAAGGAGCAGGTGGACACTCTAGCTGATGATGAGCTTGCTCTCATTGCCCGGAGGTTCACCCGCTTTCATCATGAGAGACGGGATCAGCGGAGAAGTGGTTTTAGTGGCTGCTATGAATGTGGCGACACCTCTCACATTAAGGCCAATTGCCCCAAGGTCAAGAAGAGAGATGAGAGTGAGCGCCCCAAATTCCACAAAAAGGAGAGGAAGCCCTTTGTGAAGGGAAAGCGCGGCAAGATGGCTAAGAAAGTAGCCAAGGCCGCTTCCAGAGCCTTTGTTGCTGCTCTCAGCGACATCGACACATCCTCAACTGAGGAGTCGAGCTCTGAGGAGGAGGAGTCCCCAAGGAAGGAGGACAAGAAGGACAAGAAGGGACGTGACTTCACCGGCCTTTGCTTCATGGCCGACAGCGATCACAGCGGCGATGAGCTTGACTCATCTGAGGTAAACCTATCATCTGACCAGCTTCTAATTAAATTAGATGAGCTAAATGAAGTTGTGCTAGGTCAGGATAGATTACTTGTGCAAGCCGCTAGAGAAAGAAAAGACCTTAGACTTAGGCTAGAAAATGTATCTACTGAATATACCATGCTTAAGTCTAAATTTGATGATGCTGAATGTGAATCATGTTCTGTTGTCATTAGTGAGCTTGCTCAGTTGCGTTCTGTACATGCTCAAACTCTCTTTGAGCTTGAGACTGCACAGAAGCAGCTTTTGGAGGTGGATTCTAGACCTCATGATATTATTGATTGCATGAACTGCTCGTTATTACGCGATAGCATTTCTTTACGCGATAAGCATGTTCATGATTTGGAGGCTAGATTGGAAAGGGCCGGTAGTTCTAAGGATGTGCAACCTGTTTGTGACACTTGCATCACTCTTAAGGACCAGCTAGGCACTGTCAGAGAGCGAGCTGAAAATCTCATGTCTGAAAATGAATACCTTCTTTCTGTGGTGAACAAATGCACTGAGGGAAAGGGTAGGATGGATTTGCTCTTGGCCAAGACCAAGTTGTGTGCTGACAGAGCCGGGGTAGCTCTAGGTTTGGGTTTTGAGAGGATAGCTTCAGACAGTAAGACCAAAACTGTTTTTACCTCTCCCACCACCCTAGAGAAAGAGAGAGCTCTGTTGGACACCCCTCCAGCCAAAAAGCCTACCCATCCACAAAAGAAAACCACTCCTCCTGCCAAGAAAAATCCTCCCAAGAAAACCACTCAGAAGAAACCCAAGGAGCCTGTGAGAGTTGCTCCTGTGACCCATGAGAGTGCCCCCAGGAGAGTGTTTCATTGTTCTTATTGTCATCGGGCGGGTCATTTGATTGGTTTCTGTTTCCGTCGCATCAAGGATGAGCGACGTGCTCAGGCGATGAGTTATCAGGACATGCATTACCCATCTTTAGGTATGCATGAGTCTGAGTATTACTCTCGTCCTGTTTTCAAGGCTCCTCGTGCTTCTCGGAGAGGTTTTGCTCCTCGAGGTGTTCACCATGTTCCATATGGTGGTAGACCTCGGGCGAGTAGCTTTGTACCTCGTCAGAGTAGGAGACCTCGTCATGCTTTGCGTTTTTCGCATGTAGGTAGACCTCGCACTTTGCATCATTCTGATTTTCATGTGCGTAGACCGTCTGCTTTTACTGTGCCTACTACTCGTGTCACTCAGTGCTGGATGCCTCGCCATTATTTTACTCACCCCAGCACTGAGCGATCGAGACGTTTTTATCATGTGTAGGCGTCAGGTCGAGGCTTGGAGGGCACGTGGATCATGGACTC
Organism: Zizania palustris; assembly: GCA_019279435.1. NCBI lineage: Eukaryota > Viridiplantae > Streptophyta > Magnoliopsida > Poales > Poaceae > Zizania > Zizania palustris. The sequence continues at coordinate 3,102,879 of JAAALK010000282.1, forward strand.
CGGTTGTTCGCGCCACATGACCGGAGATGCAAATTGGTTCTCCAGCCTCACCACAACCAAGCAAAGGGAACATATCACCTTCGGAAACAATCGAAGGAGTAGAGTGAAAGGTAAAGGTGTGGTAAGAATTAACGCGAACTTCACTCTCAAAGATGTTGCTTTGGTTGAAAACCTGGGATACAATTTGCTGTCTGTATCTCAGTTGATTGATGAGGGCTTCGAAGTGCGATTTCATCGCGATACTTCGCAAGTGCTCAATTCAGATGGCGTTGTGGTGTGTAAGATCTTTAGGGTTGGGAGAGTTTTTGGAGCTGACTTTTCAGAGTCATCTGGTTCTTCTCATTGTCTTGTTGCTCATTCGACTTCTGAGCTTTGGAAGTGGCATAGGAGACTAGGGCATATGAGCTTTGAGTTGCTCGCTCGTTTGAGCGCCCTAGGTTTGATCCGAGGATTGCCCAAGCTCAAGTTTGAGAAGAATTTAGTTTGCGCTCCTTGTCGACATGGAAAAATGATTGCTGCTTCGCATTCGCCAGTCACCACAGTGATGACTGAACAGCCCGGAGAACTTCTCCATATGGACACTGTAGGTCCTTCTCGGGTTAGTTCTTTAGGCGGCAAGTGGTATGTACTTGTTATTGTCGACGATTTCTCTCGCTACTCTTGGGTCTTCTTTCTTGCCAGCAAGGATGAAGTGTTTTCACACTTTCGGAGCTTGGCTTTGAGACTTTTCACAGAACTCCCTGGTGCATTAAAATTCATTCGAAGCGATAATGGCACCGAGTTCAAAAATAGTCTCTTTGTTGACTTTTGCATGGAGCATGGCATAGAACATCAATTCTCTGCTCCGCGGGTTCCTCAACAGAATGGTGTTGTTGAGAAGAAAAACCGCACTTTGGTTGAGATGGCTAGGACGATGCTTGATGAGCATAGGACTCCTAGAAAATTCTGGGCTGAGGCCATGAACACTGCTTGCTACATCTCAAACCGAATTTTCTTGCGCTCAATTTTGAACTTGACATCTTATGAGCTGCGTTTTGGGAGACAGCCCAAGGTTACTCATCTTCGAGTTTTTGGCTGTCGCTGCTTTATCCTAAAACGTGGTAACTTGGATAAATTTGAGTCGCGATCTTCTGACGGGATCTTTTTGGGTTATACAACTCATGGTCATTCTTATCGTGTTTATAACTTGGAAACTAACACTGTCATCGAGTCATGTGATGTGACTTTTGATGAATCAACCCCCTCTGTTAGTTCTGCTTTTGAACAGGCTAATGAACACGACATGGAACAGACCTTATTCGAAGACGAAGATCCCGGAGAATTCGAGGATGAACCCCTACTACCCTCGACGTCAACCCCCGAAGCTGACCCCGCTTCTACTACTTCGGCACGAGGTCCCGAAGCGACTACCTCAACATCGGTCATCTTGGACCACTCCATCGCACAAGTTGAGGGGGAGACTGCATCCCGCCGCGAGGCTCCACATCATGTCCAAAGGATGCACCCTCCCAAGCAGATCATTGGTGAGCTTGATCAAAGGGTAACTCGTTCTCATGCCCATTTCACTAATGCTGCTTTTGTTGCTTCTTTCGAGCCCTTAGATGTTAGTCATGCACTTTCTGATTCTAGTTGGATCAATGCCATGCATGAGGAACTTGAAAATTTTGAGAGAAACCAAGTCTGGACTTTAGTTGATCCTCCACCAAATGTTCATTTCATTGGAACAAAATGGATTTTTAAAAATAAACAAGGGGAGGATGGGACAATTGTTAGAAATAAGGCTAGACTTGTAGCTCAGGGCTTTTCTCAACTAGAAGGGATTGATTTTACTGAAACTTTTGCACCTGTTGCTCGCCTTGAGGCCATTAGGATTTTGCTTGCCTTTGCGACATCCCGGGGATTCAAACTCTATCAAATGGATGTCAAAAGTGCTTTTCTTAATGGCTTCATAGGTGAAGATGTTTATGTAAAACAACCCCCTGGTTTTGAAAACCCCAAGTACCCACATAAAGTCCTTAAACTTCATAAGGCTCTTTATGGACTCAAGCAGGCCCCTCGGGCATGGTATGATAGACTTAAGTCTTTTCTGCTTGAGCGAGGGTATTTGATGGGCTCTGTTGATAAAACTTTGTTTACTCTCAAGCATGGCAAAGATTTCCTCCTAGTGCAGATTTATGTGGATGATATCATCTTTGGTGGCTCTTCTCATGCTTTGGTTGCCGAGTTTGCAGATACCATGAGCAGGGAGTTTGAAATGTCGATGATGGGTGAACTCACCTTTTTCCTTGGTTTGCAAATCAAGCAAAGCAAACAAGGTACTTTTGTCCACCAGACAAAGTACACCAAGGACCTGCTCAAGAAGTTCGACATGTCCGATGCGAAGCCCCTCGCCACTCCAATGGCTACATCTGTAGCGTTGGACCCTGACGAAGATGGAGAAGCTGTAGATCAGAAGGAGTTCCGGAGCATGATCGGCTCCCTACTCTACTTGACTGCCACGAGGCCGGACATACACTTCGCTGTGTGTCTGTGCGCTCGTTTTCAGGCTTCACCACGAGCTTCGCACCGCCAAGCGGTTAAGCGCATCCTAAGGTATCTCAAACATACCCTTGAATTTGGCATATGGTATTCATCGTCTTCATCTTTATGTCTTAGAGGCTATTCTGATGCGGATTTTGCTGGGTGTAGAATTGATAGGAAGAGTACCTCTGGTACTTGTCATTTTCTGGGTACGTCTCTGGTTTGCTGGTCTTCCCGCAAACAGTCTAGTGTTGCACAATCGACGGCTGAGGCCGAATATGTTGCTGCAGCTAGTTGTTGCTCTCAGATTTTGTGGATGGTTTCCACTTTGCGGGATTTCGGGTTAGATTATAAGAGTGTTCCACTTTTCTGTGATAACACTAGTGCTATTTGTATTGCAAACAACCCGGTTCAGCACTCCAGAACCAAACACATTGATGTACGGTATCATTTTCTCAGAGATCACAATGAGAAGGGTGATATTGAACTTCAATATGTTGATACCCAACACCAGCTTGCCGACGTTTTTACAAAACCCCTCGATGCATCTCGATTTGCTTACTTGCGTGGGGAACTTGGTATTTGTCATCCCTACGGTATTTTGTGAGGGGGAGCTGATTTTAATTGTCTTGCATATGCTCATTATGTGTGGAATTGCATTTACATCTTTTGCTATTATATGCCTGCTTTTAATTCAGAGAAATCATGACAGCTCAGCTCTATGAAATATGTCTGGAACATTGATTGTGCATGATGTTTTATTTTCTAAACTCAAACTTGCTCACCACACAATCTTGTATCTAGCTTGTTTAGACTGGACTGCTTTTAGCTATCTTTTATCTATTTGACAGCAAGACACTGTTCGTTGGATGCTAAAATATGCAACTTGAAAAATGTGTTCTTCACTCATGGATACTCTTCAAAATATTTCATTCATCAAAATCAAAATCACAAATCCATGATTTGCCTGGTTTCAATGAAAAGATCCAGGAGGGTTTGTTTGTCACACTACTCTATTCTAGACTGCTTACCATTGCACCTTGGTCTGAACTGGGATAGTTTAGTGTATGCCAAAATCACCGCCTTAAGCTTCTGATGGCTTTCATGCCTAGGCTTGGCCTGATTGGACAGTATAAGGTGGACAAACAAATAACCCCTGGCATTACGAAAAGAACAACAAATTTAATTGCTCATCAAGTTTGCTTTCAAAGCTCCTTTTGAACAAGACTTGTCTGTCTAGGGTAGAAATTGTTAGCTTTGCGCAGTCCTTGCCTTCACATGTCTAGCTACTGTGATTAAGTGGTGATGTTTTTACTTCAAAATAACAAAATCACATGCCATCATCTTGTTTCACAGAATGTTAAAATTGAGCTGAGCACATGATCATTTGTGTTAATTTTGGCATATTTTTGCATTATATGTCCTTGAAATTCTATTCATGTTGAAGCTTTGCATCTTTTGATTGCTCCTTGATGCTTGCATTGCCAAAGGGGGAGAGACTTCCTGTGTTCTCTGCCGCAAGAAGAGGCATAATTTCAAAAAGGGGAAAGATTTTTGACATAAAGGGGAAGAAAAATTTGCTTAACTCAGGGGGAGTTCTTATCAAGGGGAGATTTGCCAAAGGGGCTTTTACTCTTTTACAAAGGGGGAGAAAAATTCTTTTATCAAGTGACATGCTTTGGCTCTTTTCTGAGTTTTTATGGTCACTTGTGTGCTAAATTTTTTAAATTTTCTTGAACTTGGATTTGGTTGTCAATGCACTCATCAAGGGGGAGATTGAGAAACCAAGGGTGGTTTCGGTGTATGTGATGAGTGATTGACAGGATTATTTACCCTCTGTTCGAAGGGTACCTCCGGAGGGGCTTCGGAGGTGGTTCTCCGAAGGGTGTTCGGAGGCGTTTGTTTGCTGCAGCTGTGCAGCGGAGTGTACCTGTCGGAGGGGTCCGACAGTACGCGATGACTGGGTTCGTACCGAAGGCTTCGGTACTTTGGGCGGTACACCGGAGTGTGTGCCGAAGGTTGCTAACCCGGAGAGGTCTCCGGAGTACTGGATACACTTGTTTGCTTGTCGGTGGTGCGCAGGGACTTCGGAGGCGACGGACAGGGTTCGAGCCGGGTGAACCTGGGTCAAGCGGGAGGCTTGATGCCAGGGGAGCGGGGAGCTCCGTCACGGTGGCTGCGAAGGTGGTCCGGGTCGGTCCTCGGGTCGAGGCGTGCCAGGTGAAGGCAGAGAGTGCGGAGCGTGGCTCCGGCTGAAGGTGCTCCGAGACAAAGTCCTCGGAGGTGAGGCACTTCGAAGGAACTCCGAAAGGAGTGACTTCGGAGTTGGTGGATCAAGTCCTCTGCGGAGGCAAGGTGTTCGGAGTGTGCTCCGGAGGGAGACACTCGAAGGTTACCCGACGAAGGTCTCAGAAGTCGAGGCGCATCGAAGGCATGGTCTGGGTGAGGCTCGTCGAGGAGTGTGCTCGGGAAGAGGCACTGCGACGGAGTGCTCATGGAATGCTTCATGCGGAGGCCTTGGACGAAGGAGGGACTTCGAAGGGTGGTACTCCGAAGGTGAGGCCTCGGAGTGAGGATGACTTGAGGTGCTTCGGCCATGCATGGCTTCGGTACACGGACGGACGGTGTTCGAGCTCGGAGTAGCTGCGAAGCCGTGGTGATCCACTCCGGAGGTGGTGGTGCGAAGGCCCAAGGGCTTTGACGGCTTCGGCTCAAAACCGTCACTGTATCGAAGGACTTCTTCGGCGGAGCGAAGGCCATCAGGCTGCAGGCTTCTCGCCGAAGCTACCGCACCCTCCGGTGCGAAGGGAGGTTCCAGAAGTCAACTCTGTAAAGGCTGACACTGTCTGTTCTGAAAAAGGCTGACACTGTCCCCTCTGCAGCTGACAGAGAAGCCTCCAAAATAAAGGTGGACTACCTTTTGTACCCCTTAGTTCTGTAGAGACAAATCTGTTGTAAACCCTAGGGGTAATGTAGTCACTTCCTTAGGATGAAGCCGTGGGCTATAAATATGGGGGCTCGGTAGGTAACATTTAACACTTTGAGCATTTACTGTTGAGCTCCTGTACACAGACCTCGCTATATTCATCCAGAGTTCATTTATTTTGTGTTCCTTGTTCAAGCGGCGAAGCCCTGCTTCTGTGTGCTTTTGCTTGAGCTCGCTTTGCATACCTCGCTAGTTTTTAGTTCACCGAAGCCTGTCTAGGCGAAGGGTGTTTTATCGCGAAGTGTGCTTTACAGTGTGCTGTCGCTCTGTGTAACACGAGGCCAGACCTCGCTGCTTACTAGCGAAGCCCTGTTCGTTTCCCGTTTTGCTTCCTGTGTCGAAGCCCTTAGCGTAGTCCGTTTTGTGTGCGTGTAGACCTTCGCGTACGAAGCCCAGCACCAGTTGCTGTCGCTAAGTACTTGGTCGAAGTCCTCAGAGGACTGTCCACTCTTGCGAAGGGTGAAGTGCGAAGCCTGCTCGAAGCACCTCGTGTGCGGAGCCTGCACTGACTTAGCAGAGTAGATTTTCGAGGGTTGTAAGTGGAGCGAAGTCTTCTTGGCTTCGAACTTTTGCTCCTCCGAAGCCTGTGTTCGAAGGTGTCGAAGTACCTCCGAACCAGACCTTCGAAGGTAGTGTTCGAAGCCTGTTCCGCAGAAGACAGAACAGAACCGAAGGCTAAGTTTTTAGCCCGAAATCTTAAAAGCTCCCATTCACCCCCCCTCTGGTCGCCGTTTCCGGTCCAACAGCATGGAAAGAATTTATTTTGCATGCACGTGGATCCCACATTTAGGAAAAAGAAGGTAATATGACCTGTTACCTCTAGGAGGTAACAGATCACCTATTTTAAATCTGAGTCGTCCAATCACATGGATTGAACGGCTGATAAAATTTCGGGGTACTGTAAAAATTCCCATTTATATGGGGATTTTTACAGTACCCCAAATTTTATCAACCGTCCAATCTATGTGATTGGACGACTCAGATTTAAATTAGGTAATCTGTTACCTCCTAGAGGTAACAGGTCATAGTACATTATTTTTCTTAAATGTGGGATCCACATGAATGCAAAATAAATTCTTTCCATGCATCTAATATATTTCTTTCCTCAATTTGCCCAAAATATTTTGGAATCCCTTAATTTATGGCATATGACACGTATGCAATTTAAAAAACAAAGAACTTTGACAATTCGAAAATTTATTTCACAAATATTCAAAAAATCATTTGAAATTTCTTTTCCGGAGAATGCACGGTAAACTTTTGAAAGATTTTTTTTAATTTTATGAAAAAACAGATAACTTTTAAAATTCAAAATTATATTTTATAACTCTTCAGAAAATCATTTTAAAATAAATTTTGAAGAGTTCTGTTTTTTTCAATTTTTCAAAGTTTGTTGTTCTTTTCAGAAAATTTTTAAAAAATAAAAACAAACTTTGAAAATTATAAAATTTATTTCAGACTCTTCATAAAATGATTTGAAAAGAAATTTTGAAGAGTTTTGATTTTTTTTCAAATTTTCAAAGTTTTATGTTCTTTTCAGATTTTTTAAAAAATAAAAACAAACTTTGAAAATTCAAAATTTTATTTCAGAGTTCTTCGAAAAATCATTTCAAAATAAATTTGAAGAGTTCTATTTTTTTCAAATTTTATGTTTTTTTCAAAAAAAAATTAAAAATAAAACTTTTAAAGCTATCATGGATATGGAAGGTAGATAGGGTGACCGGTTAGAGCCGGTTAATCATTTTTATTTTTAATTATTTATTTTAAATGCCTTTAACCAACGGCCATGATTTTTTAAACCTATTACCTCGAAGGGAGGTAACGGGGGCACCGTAACGGCCCATATATATATATATATATATATATGTGTGTGTGGACCGTGAGAATGAGATATTCAGACGAATTGATACTAGTCTAAACGGTACCCCGCAGCTGCCGTGTACGTAGTTCAAAGCTAGAAACGAAGCAGCTCAGTTATGGCCGTGCTGATCCATGATCATAGAGATGTGACAGCGGTGAAAAGTTGCACATGCATCAAACTAATATGCTGCCTGACATCCAGTACAGTAGCTCCCAAAACTAAGCAGGCATAGGGGCGCAATTCCTTACAACAAGTCTTCTCTCGTAATTTCCCTCCGTTGGTTCACTTTATCGATTTTATGCCATGTGCGATTATTTCTATTATAACTAACTTTGTGACTGATACGTGGGTAATATTAGGATCCACATCCACGTATCAGTTACAAAGCTATAATAAAATCGGCTGCTCGACACCTCATCACCCTAGTCTTCTCTTAAGCCACTCACTTTTTGAGCAACCTAGGTAACATGGTGCTCACACGACTGGGTGATAGTGTTCAACTGCCTGCCCTTGGATGTAGCCACTGCACGTACGGCAATACGGCATATGCATGCTGCAGTTGGCGTATTGCTCATTTGCTCCCGGTCCTCTCCTGATTTCCACTTCTTTATAACCATGTAAACTACTAAAGGCAGCTCGAGTAGTTCAGGCCAGTATTACTACTGCCTGAAGCGACAGAGAGCTAGCTAGCCTGCAGGAGCAGGGAGATCGAGAGAGAAACATCGATGGGGCACCACTCCTGCTGCAACAAGCAGAAGGTCAGGAGGGGCCTGTGGTCACCGGAGGAAGACGAGAAGCTCGTCAAGTACATCTCCGCGCATGGCCATGGCTGCTGGAGCTCAGTCCCCAGGCAGGCCGGTAAGTACGTACGTATACATACTACACAGTCAAGCACACAGCTGATCAAATTTCAGAATCTTTTTACACCTTTCTGCATGCTGCATGCCATGGCAGCAGATAAAGGTTAGTACTTGTCAGTTCAGTTTGTTCAGTGCAGCACTTGGGTTTTATGCATCGATCGGTGCATCTGCGCAGGGCTGCAGAGGTGTGGCAAGAGCTGCAGGCTGAGGTGGATCAACTACCTGAGGCCAGACCTGAAGAGGGGAAGCTTCTCGCGGCAGGAGGAGGCCCTCATCGTTGAGCTCCACAGGGTGGTGGGGAACAGGTAATCCTCGGCCTCCATCCCGGCCCCTACATGCAGATCAGCTATGCATTGCTGTTTGCTGCTGCATGTATAGTAATCTACTGATCTGCTGAGGCTGTAACTTCTTCCCCGTCTATGACAGTTACTCATCTTTGCACGCATTGGCCTACATGCATGTCAGCAATGCACGATCGCACTAACTTGCTTGAGACGAGCAAGGGATGGGACGCAAATGGTAATTGATGAGCTAGCTAAGTCGTTGTGTCACTGTGCTTTGATACACTGCAGGTGGGCTCAGATTGCCAAGCACCTACCTGCTGGTAGAACAGACAATGAGGTGAAGAATTTCTGGAACTCCACCATCAAGAAGAAGCTCATCTCTCAGGCCGTGGGTAGTCTCCACCACGGTAGCATCCACTTCTTTGTGCGAATATGCTTACGTACTTCTCACACCTGTCGGTACATGGCTCGAAACTGGAGTGCTAACTGTACCAGTTTCTGTTTGAAAAAGCGAGTTGCTGAGCCCCATATATGTTTAGTGGTATATACTGATGAATACTAACTTGATTTATGTTGCATTGCTGAAGATTTGTACTACAACATTCTGGAAGGAGCAGGACAGAGCATCGCCGCAGCTGCAGGATGCGGATCACTGAACGCGGCGGACAATGCAGATCACGGAAGCACGCGGTCGCCTCCATCTCCCGTGCACAACTCCACGGCATGGGCCAGTTTCAGCTCGCAGCCAATCTTCCTCCCCGGCCACGGCCTACACGGCGGCGGCGATCTTCATCGGTACGCCGCCGTCGACGGGGAGTTCATCAAGCTGTGCCGAGCGGCGGACACCTACCAGGACAACGGCGGCGCTTCTGGCACCGAGGACCGGTGCAAGCCAAGCGATCTCTTCGCTCGAGAAGGCGTGGCGGCTCCGAGCTGCCTCCCGGCGTTTGTCGTGCAGAGGGGAGCCCCCGGCGCATTCTTGGCCGAGCCTGCCATGGGTCCGGTCATGGACTTCATGGATGCCATTCTTGGGTCATCGTCGACGTCGGCCGTCAGTGTTTCATCAGTTCACAGCTTCTCGGCGAACACCGGCATGCAACCTCACTGGATTCCCTGAATTTTTGGGGTATTTCGGCTTATATATATATATATATATATATATATATATATATATATATAAATATGTATCTTAGGGTATATATATATATATGTATGTATGTATGTATGTATAAGTTACATGTACATAGATTTTTATTTTTTTTCATATATAATGTGTAGGATTGGTAAGCATGGTAAAGCTAGCTATTATTCTTATTTGAGTGTCTGTTTGTGGAGTGATTTATTTTTTCCTGTCTAACAATTAATTTTTAACCTACTAGACCAACATTCAACAACTCAACCATTATTTTGTTCACTTACGGTGACAGAAAGAAATTTTGAAATCAAATTTAAAAATTGTACTTTAACTTGGTTCCTGACGCCTTACCAATAAAAATCTATGAAACATTCGTATATACATACAAGTATAATAATACATGTAGGTCTTTAGATTCCAGATTGAAAGAATTGGAATTCATTTCAAATTCTATAAAATATTGAATTGTGTGGAATTTAATTGAAATCTAATATTTATGTTTGGGCATTCCATAGAATTGAAATACAAGAACTAATTCTCAAATCTGTTTGGTTGATCAAACCATTAAATCAATTTAATTAATATAAGAAATATTAGCTATAAAAACAAGCTTTGTGAAGGAATGTATAGTACAATAATCATTTTTGACAAATATAGAAATTCCAATCATTTTTTCCTTGAAGAGGAATTGAACAGAACTATGAATTCTTGATCGAATTCTAGATCAAATTTGATAATTCCAATTCTACGGTGACCCAAACAACCTACCTCATGGAAGTGAATTCCAATTCTTTAATTCAACCCAGATACCCATAGAGTAATATAGAAACTAAATAATAAAGTAAGGTAAAAGTTACACAATGTTTGTATCAGGGTCCTTTTAAAGGTGACTCTGTTAAGAAAGTAATTATTAAAATTAATCTGAAACGGTTGATTACGCGTATTTAAAATAATTAATTAAAAAGTAAAATATGTTAACCGGTTTACTTATAGAAAGTAATTTGTTTGTACACGTTGCTCACACACGAAAAGTTGGTTGATTATGGAAATAATATGAATTTTTAGTCTGTTTCTCGTGCAAGTTGATGTGGCTCACTTAAAATGGCAATCTTTCAGTCGATAACCCATATATACACGCGGGTACCATTTCTCCCCCAAACTCATACTCATGCGGGTAAAATATACCCATCGGGTATCCATACCCATCAATAAACACCACACAAAAATATGATAACAAATAACAATTATATATCTATCTCCACAAAAATAATGTTTCACCTAAATAGATCGATCAATCATTCAATCATAAGATCAAAATTACATATATAAATAAACTCTCAAACATAATACATCAATGATTTAATCTACAACAATAGCAATGATAATTTAAATTCCCCAAAATATAACTTATTGGGTGATGGATACCCATCGGGTAACGGGTATGAATATTAGGAAACCATATCCATACCCGCGTACCCGTTGGGTACTGTTTTTTCCTATTAATAGACCCATGAATAAACAATTTTACTCATATATCTATCCTAATAAGGTAAAAACCCATTATGTTTCGGGTTTCGGGTATCCATTGCCTTCTTTAAGCCGGTGAGATCGCGGCTTTATGTTGCAGTGCCATCCTCAACTATTATTACTGGGCCGTCATGTGTGTTGCGCCCTATTATTATTGGGTTAAAATTTGGCCCCTCTGGTGCCTGATGCGTCCGTCCACTGCCAACAAACAAAACACGTTAGCTGGGCCTTCGTTGGGGAGCAACGGCGACCAATATAATTGGGTGTGGACACACACACGTAGCCACGTAGGTCCCGATCTGCTCACATGGCAAGCAAAGCTGACAAGAATCAATTGACACGGGCTACGAGTCATATGAGCCAGGATGGAATATTTGACCGGAGATACGTAACAACGCACAAGAGGCGGATCGGAGGACAAAAAAAGCCGCCATTGTGGTGGTGTGCATTGACACGTCACACGAGTACACGACAGGGGCCGCAGATCCATCTCCACGACGAGGAGGTGAAATCTTGTCAGCTGGTGGGGGTCATACGGGCCAGTGGTCTGAGCGCCGCATGTGCTCCTCGTCGGTGGTGAGAGGCTCCAGCTCGCAGGCTCGCAGCTGGGGATGCCATCGGCGGGGACGAGCTTGGGAAAGCCCTTGCGCGCGCACGCCTCCTCGCAGCTCCGGGCGCACGCGTTCTCCCTGCATGCACTTGCCCGCGCACTGCCTCTCCAGGATGGCCGGGATCCGCGTCCGCGTGCACAGCTTCACGCACTCGCAGATGCAGTTCTGCCCCGCCTCCGCGCGCTCCACCGCCGCCGCCAGCATCGCCGTTTGTCTCGCCATCTCGTGCTCCTCCTGGAGTCCCGCAGCAGGTCGGTTTCCGGACGTGCTGGCCAACCTGGTCTGCCGCCTGCCGGTTATATATGCATGCAAGTGCATGCCCGGACAACATGAATGCGACGTGAACGCGACCTATATATGCGTGCATACGTGGCTTATCTTACGGTTGCTTTAGCTAGCTGTGTTTAGTTAGTGAACGGTTTCTCGATCTCGTGCAGTCGTGCTGACTTATTAAGGTACGTCGAACACGTGGATGATAGGTGCTTGTGCAGTTGTGCATAAGCTGTACGTATTGCTTAAATATTTCGTGGGGTTGACCTTAATGCCTAGCAATAGCCAGCGTTCGCGAATTAAACTGATGTCGGCCGGGACAATGATGCCAAAGTCATGACAAACGTGCCAGGCTAGTCAGGTAATTACTTTTATGTATGTAGATTCTTCGTCATCGAGTGATAATTTATCACCATGCATGCATACACCTCTGGGCTTTGGCAGCTTTTGTGTTGGGATGGTACCAGCTTTTGCGTTATATGAGTTGGTGTAGCGTTGTACTTGTAGCGATGTGCTTACCACGTCTTGAACATATGAAAAGGTTATTGCAAAGTCAAACAAGCTAGTACTATACATTGAATAACGAGGAAGTGGCGACAAAATGGAGCAATCCTAACAACCACACACATACTATAAATATATCGAGAAGAAACTTTCACGAAACTATCAGGTCTCAGTAGAAAAACGAATGATTGTCTGCGCCGCTTTCTCGATCCTCTCGCTAACGAGAGCTTCATGCATCTGAATGATCGATGACATATTACGCGAACAAATCGCATTGAAAGCCAACTGTGGAAACTAGGAAAAGAAGTCGAAGGCGTGCCCGGTCGCGTGGACCAGCTGGTATTCAGGTCGCTACAGGGCCGTACGTATGATGCGCCGTTGGTCTGGTCCATCCACCACCGTTTGCTTGCCTATACGCGAGGAAGCGAAGCGCGCGGCCACTGCACCGATCGATCCACCGGCCGCTGCTGCGCCGACGCGCGTGGCCCATCAATCCATCCAAATTAACCAGACACAGACAGCCAGCCAGCCAGCGCGGGGCTAAAATTAGCCTTTTTTCCCTCTCCCGGCCGGTGGATCGGTGGATCGGTGGATCGGTGCAGACTAAATTGTCCGAGAGTAAAATTACCAAAAAAAAGTTAAAATATAATAATAACATCTTTATGAATTCACTCAGCTTCCCGGCATTTTTCGAAGGAACCTTAACTCTCGTGTTTACACTATACGATTCGTAGTCAGTAGTCAGGAGCCGACCGCCGCATTGGCTGCCTGCGGCGTCGGGCCTCACCTCACAGGATGAGCTCTGGGAAGGACGCACATGGGTGGCAGGTCGGGTCGGGTCGCCCAGACCACCCACGACGACTGTTGCCCCGTCGGGTCGAGGGAACAGTCGCCTCCGCGGCGCGCGCGCGTCCCGATTATTCGCACGACGTCGTCGGCATTTCCGTCCGTTGCGCGACGCGATTCGATGGGGGTGGGAGCTCGTCGTCCTTTTCCCCGTCTCCTTGGTGCTCGGTAGGTTTAGATAGACGAACCAAGCAGAAGCAGCCTACGGGTTTTTGGCATGACTCTGAAGCCGAACTCCAGGCTAAAGTTGATCGGAACTAGCCAAACACCTCAGCTCCAAAAAATGTAACTTCATGAAGTTTTTGGAGCTCTAGTTCATTTGTTTGGAGCACCTCAATCGCAGCTCCACAGCTCCAGCTCTACTCAGAGCCAGCTCTAACTAGATTTCTGAAGTGAAGCTGCTCTGATTGGAGTTGGAGCCATGCCAAACAGGGCCTATATGACTACGGGCGTGTTTTGAGAAGGGGCAAAACTTTAATTCCATCGAATGTTTATATTGTTTTGAAGTATTAAATATAGATTTTTTATAAAACTCATTTATAATACGTGGATTATTCGTGAGACGAATCTAATTAGTTTAATTACGCAATGATTTGACAATATAATATTACAGTAAATATTTACTAATTATAGATTAATTACACTTAATAAATTCATCCCGTGAATTATTCTTCAATTTTGTAATTCAATTTTGTAATTATTTTTATAATTAGTTCACTTTATTTCTTCGAATTAATATCAAACATTCTACGTGACATAGGTTGTCCCTTATACAAACACCTTGCGTGTGATCCTGCACCGTACGAACGGTGTTACGTACTTGTACGTACGTTGGTGTTCAAACCTGCACGGGCGACAGTGAGGATTGTTCGGGCAAATTCCATGCAAACAGTATATCAATTAATTACATTTCGGAGTGCAGCTTTGTATTAATTATAGTGCAGTTTGTTTGTAAAGATATAATATTTTCATAATTATCGGAGAAAATAATTAAAACATGTTATTTAGGCGCTGAACCCATCTCTGCAAAAGGTACCGGAGCCCTTTGGGGACCGAAGGTTTCTAAAGATCACTTCCTCTTCAGTGGGTATCATTCCGAAAATACGTCATAATACATTTGTTTTTCAACTATGTTCACACTTAAGTTACTATTTTATTCTCGTAGAGTCTTGTGTACATAATTTACAATGATGGTTGTAACTAGATAATAAAATAATATTTTCTCGTTGCATCCTTGTCTATTAATTTTTGTCCTTTCCACTGTAATAGAAACTTGTAACTCAGCCTAAGAAATATACTTCAAACTGAATATAAGATTATTTCTTCTTTCGGAAGCTTGAACCAATGTGTAGTTACTTTGTCTCTGAATTAACCCTTCGAGATTATTTGAATCTGTAGGCGTAATCTTTTACATCAACAATAATATATATCATTTTGACATTTAATAAAACAATATAAAATTATTTTGACATTTAATAAAACAATATAAAATTATTTCATATAGTATATAACTGAATTTAAGTACCATGTAATATATATATATATATCAAACAAATTTTAACATGAAATTTTATTAGGCATAACTGAAATTGACATGAATAATAGTAAAAATTAATCTAAATAGTAAAGGAACTGAACTAAATATGTACCAAATTTCGATTCCGAACGTTACAAAACGAAAGCTACTACCTTGGTTTCAATTGCTTCAAATCAAATTCCACTTCAGCTACCGATTCCCGTCCCGTTCCGCAGCATAGTATTTTCAAGAGAAAATTCCGTATTTCGCCGGTTTTTATATATATCACTGAAAACTTGCTATTTCCATGTATGTCACTGCTTAAATTTTCTGTGTTCATATATGTTATTACCGTTAGTTTTGACCGTTAGTCAACGTTATTTTTTTAAAAATGTCAAAATTGTCCTTAACTCACTCAAAATCAACGATGATTTAAGCTTCATGACCAGCTATTACTTGCTTTAGCCGGTACACGCATGCTAATCACTCATTCAATCTAGCGCAACCGAGACCGGTTGAAAGTAAATCTTGCTATCTAACTTTATAAGTTGAGGGCAATTTTGACATTTTGAAAAAAAACTAACGTTGACTAACGGTCAAAACTAACAATAATGACATATATGGACACAGAAAATTCAAGCAGTGACATATCTAAAAATAATAAATTTTCAATGACGAAATTGACAAACTTTTAATGGCATATATTCTCTATTTTCAAAGTGGTTGATTAGGTGGTCATTGTCACGCTTTCATGAGGCAGCAGTAAACAAGCTTTTTTACACGTATTTGTATTTGTGGTTGTATTTGTGGTTTGTATTTGTATTTATATTTGTATTTATATTTGTATTTATATTTGTATTTGTGGTTTGCGCGGGTCAAAACGTAGACTCCCCCCTACACGTAAGGCGGGCCCGGTCTACAAAATCCATTACATATGCTCGCCCACCCCATTTCCGTCCATTTTTCCTCTCTCCCCCTTCCCTTCCGTTCCGTCGTCCGAACACCCGTCCTCCTCTTCTCTCTCTCTCCCTCCCCTCCACACCCGCCCTCCTCCCCGGGGGAAGTGAGGTCGATGGCCGCGAGCTCCGGAGACGACGTGCCGAGACCCAATCCTCTCCCATCCGCGCTCGTGTCCAACCTCCAGTCCGTCCTCGCGGCACGGCGGCCGGCGCCGGCCGAGGAGGCATCGGCCCCGGAGGTGGAGTCTTCCGGTGCTCCCGTGGCTGAGGAGGCTCCAGCGAAGCCGGCCGTGCTTGTGACCTGCGCCGGTGGGATCCGGTCGGCGGGTCTAGCGGCTCTCGTCGACGCCCTCGTTGCCGGCGGCCGCTGCGAAGTCCACGTATGCGCGCCTGAATCGTATGCCCCTCAAATCCAAATGCTCGACCTCGTGATTCCTCCTCACGTTGTTCTCTTGGCCTCAGAAGATTCTTCGTTTTGGCTGGATTTCTCACGGACTCTAGTAACCAATCCGTTGCCCTTGTGGTCCTAAAAGTAAATAATTTGTAATTTTACTTGATTTGAAGGGACAAGCCTGCGTGCGGTCATTCCATTACCATCCGCGAGACCGTTGCAGCAACATCGGTGGATTTTACAGGGGCGAAAGCTTTTGAGATATCCGGTGAGTGCTAGTTATCCTTCCGCGATCCATTTGGGTCGCACTGTTCCTCTGATGTAGTAAATGTTTGCGTTTTTCTCACTTTCATAATTGTAATTGTAGGGACACCTGTGGATTGTGTCTCACTGGGATTATCTGGGAGGCTGTTCTCTTGGTCGGCGCCTGCTTTGGTATTTTGTTTGCTCGCTGTGTTTAAGAACTTGATTTCCTAACCCTGTCATCATTCAGGATGTTTTCCTTCGTTTTTAGGTGATCAGTGGGATCAATGCAGGTCCAAACTGTGGATATGAGATGTATGCTTCTTTCAGAAATGACATATTCATTGTATGATTTCTATTTTATTATTTAATTTATTGCGAAATTGTCTAGGTTCCACTCTTCTGCCATTGCTGCTGCAAGGGAGGCCTTACTATATGATGTCCCTTCGATTGCAATATCATTGAATTGGTGGGTGTGCTTGTAGTAGAGTAAATTAGTATCTCAAATATGCTTCATCGTTAATATGATTGATTCATGCAATCATATGGGTAACTATGTGTGCTGGATACGTGCAAGTAGGAAGAAGGATGGTAGCAAGGACAGTGACTTCAAGGATGCTGCTGAGGTTTGTCTACCACTGATACATGCTGCCTTGGAAGACATCGAGAAGGGAACCTTCCTCAGAGGTTGTTTGCTGAATATCGGGGTTCCAAGCTCACCAGCTGCAAATAAGGTTATTCTGCTAGTGAAACCCTGAATCGTAAACTCCATTTTAGGACCAAAATTAGTACCATAGGCCTGTAGCTGTAGAAGTAGACTAACTCCTTGTCTGCTCTGACACTTGCTTGTAAACATAGATGACCATGTTATTGGCTTATTGCTATATTCTATGGACTCGAGCAATAAGTATTTCCTAAGGGCTAGTCATCAGGGGGGGGGGGGGACAATATTCTACATTGTTCAAAATAGAACATAAGATGTTTTCTGCGTTGTCAGAGATAAGGTTTTGAAAGTGTTTAGAAATCTCATGTCATCTGCTGCTTGCACCTAACCGGTGATTGAATGACTATGAATAAGTACGATGAAGCTGCTGTCTGTTCCAAATACTCTGCAACATATCATGTTCGTTTCCTGAACTTCAAAATGGCTGCATGAGTAATTTGCTGTTTTTCTGCATCATGATTCCGTGATGGCTGAGCCACACAGAATGCATAGTGTGTTAGTCATGCTAGTGTTAGTTGCTGGCTTATCCACAAGTGCAATAATATCAAGTGTATACTGAAGTACTGATTGATGGTAGAGGTATATACAGATGGAGGAACAATGATATCTATTTAGATCTTGAAAATGATGAAGTCAGTCCACTTTGATTTAATTTATCTTGTGTTAATTTCCATTCTTTGCAATGGCTGATGGAAAGAAAAATAGTATTCATGTAGTTTTTTTAATGTAATGACCTTTTTGCAATGTATATCTCCCTATATCAGGGTTTCAAGTTGACCAAGCAAAGTGCATATTGTCCTGCCCAAAGTTGGCAAGGTGTGTCAACAAGCAGACCTTCACATGCTACTCACTTCATGGGCATGCACCAAAGTCTTGGTATTCAGCTCGCACAGCTTGGGAAGGATGCATCTGCGGCAGTATGAGGCCATGCTTTTGTTTTAGAGAAGTTCAATATGTCCTTTGTTTCTACATTCTCAAATTTGTTTTTGCTTTAATCTTCAGGGTGCAGCACGTAGAATTAATGCTCAGAAGAAGACTGTTGAGGTTGAGTCTGTTGCATCTACAGGGAAACCAGAGGTTCGAGAAACAGTGAAGAAGTTTTTCCGTGCTGAGGTAAATATATTTTCCAGAGAAATGACATATACAAAGATATTTATTCAACTTGTTTGATCATAAATAGAACATATGGACTTTTAGGCAGTACCAACTTAGGTCCATATGTTCATATGGAGATTTTGAATAGCTTAGGGCCCTTTTTAGCATTGATTGTTTTTTTTTACAAATGAACATATTCCTGTGCATCATTTTCTTTCCTGATTATGTCAAAATGCAGTTCATTGAAAAGCAGCATGAAAGCTTAGATGAGGATATGGATTTGAGAGCTTTGGAGAATGGATTTGTGAGCCCCTTCTTCCTCCCTCCCTTTGTATTTGCACATGCATGTATGATTTTAAAGTGGCTAAGCGTATATATCTCTTTACAACCTACAGATATCTGTCACTCCTCTGAATGTACACGGAGAGCCTGAAGCTGGAGCACCTGCTTCAGATTGGCTCTTGGTAGCTGTAGGTCTAGACAAAGCAAAGGAAGATTCTCTAGTTACACCCGAAGAACAAGATGCTCCAGCTGTAGCCGAGGAAAAGGAAGCTCCTTCAGCAACCTAACAAACTTGGAGACATGTATACACTCTCTAGTTGTCTTAGTTCTTGCAACGATGCCTATTTTTTCACTTTTCTTTATCGGTTTGATTTGTTGTTAGTCTTTTGCGGTGCATATTTGTCCACTGCAATCTTTGTTTTAGTTCACGTTCTCTGAAGATTGCCAATTTTTTCCGTCATGTGGAATGATTTGGTGCTGGAGACCCTACAGTCTGGATGTAACCACGTAGGCGATGGTATCTCCGTGATGAAATACTGCCAGCCCCCACTATTTTTCCAGTGTGGTTTGTTCCAGTAAGGTCTTGTATTCACCATTGAATGGATGAGATTTGGTTTGGTTTGGTTTGTTTATATCTGAAAGATGGTTGGTACAAGTATTTTGACCTCATGTCACCTCAATATCCAACAATTTAATGTGTTGTGTCATTTTGACTTTTTTTCGCCAGTTTCACTTATTGCATCTGTATCCCCTGCCCCAGGACCTGGCGAGTTTGGGGCCACGCACAGATGTGCTTGTTGAGGGATATCCTGCTATTCACAATGGTAGGTTTTATTTCATAGCACTGTTTTCTAAAATGTCACGTCAGTTTTACAACTGAATGAAATACTCTCTCAATGGAGAGTTTCATTTCACTATTTCCTAGGCTAACCAGTGTAATTAAATGCAACTAGTTTTTATGAAATACCTTTTCTTTCATGAAATGATTTAGCTCTCAATGGTTGTTTCATTTCGTTTCATCCATCTTGGAAACGGGTTAGCACCATGTCATGGTGATGACACTATTTCCTTCTCTTTTTTATTAATTGAATGTAATATAAGAAAAAAATCTGATGTGGTATGGTAATTAATACCATGAAACATCCCATAAAACCTCATTGTGAAGCCTAATGGCTAATATACCTCCGGTAGGATGGTACACGGTCGCCCTTGCACGTTGTCCATGATAATGATGATGCAGAGCTGATGGGATATTTCATCGGAGTGAAGAGCTCAGTCATTAATGTTACGTAAGCTTATCCGCGGGCTGCCTTAGCATTGTTTATTGCATGGCAATTTTATTTGTCCACTACAAGAGTACAGTTCGCTAAAAGCTCTTGAGCTTCTAACAGTCTACTTATGCAACTTTGGAGATTTATTCGTAGATTTGTGAGACGAAAGTTATACGTTTCTATCTGTTTGGCACCAGGAAATCATCCAATAAATCACGGGCAATAATGTGAAAAAGCACTTGGGAGGGGTACCTGAACATTTACAGTTGAGCTGGCTTTACACATCTCTAGTACTGTACAAAAGGAGACATGAGAGTATGAGACCGCTATTGCTGTTCAGTGCTCTTCAGAAAGGGTAGAATGCAGCAGTATCTGTTCGGTTCTTGCCATGTCTTGCTCCTTGTCCCGGCAGAAGCTGGTATTATTGCTCAGTGCTTTTCACATCTTTCACCAATCCTCGCAGGCATTCACAATAAATATGAAATCTGGCTCGCAAAAAATAAAGGCAATGTGCTTATATTCAATGCCCCCAGCTCCACATCGTCAAAAGAAGCTTCTCTCCTTGTTGTGTACCAACTACTCCGAATCTATCCTAAATCTTTGTGTACCACCGTGCTCGCTTGAGATACCCGTTGATAAGCCTCTCTCCCTATTGTGTCCAGTTCTACCTACCCTAAGAGGACCCGAACTTGAATATCGTCGAAAAGAACCAGAGGCATCAAGAGTATTATAGCGTGTAGATGCATTGAACAGCTCGGCAGATAGAACAGGCTCTACGTCCATATCCAGGCTAGCTCTACTTATAATCTCAGAGCCCTGAATGTGTAAATCTTGGCTAAAACTTCTGGATTCATTGAACTCGCTGCCTTCATTGCAAACCAACTTCAAAGCTTGAACAACTTCACCCATAAATGGGCGTTGGTCCACCTCAGGCTGAACGCACATAGAAGCAATCGCTGCTACCTTCACAATGCTGTCAAATGCGATGCTACCTCCAAGTGATGGATCTATGATTGTTTCCAAGCCATCCCTGCTTGTAAGATAAGGACAAGCCCATGCGACTAAGTTTTCTTGCCCTGGAGGTCTTAACATATCTACCGGTTTCCTTCCGGTAAGAAGCTCAAGAAGAACAACACCGTAGCTGTAGACGTCACTCTTTACTAGGAGATGCCCAGTCATCGCGTATTCAGGAGCAACATACCTAACAAGGGTCCATCATGATTTAAAAAAAAAATGGTGAGGATGTTAATCAACTACGAATAGTAAAGAGAATAATCTCAGATCAAAACTTACCCGAAAGTTCCCATGACACGAGTTGAAATATGCTCGTTCCCCTCACCTAGAGCTGTTCTCGCTAGGCCAAAGTCTGACACCTTGGGGGTGAAGTCATGTTCCAGTAAGATGTTACTTGACTTGAAGTCACGATGTATGACACGGGGACTAGAATCTTCATGCAAATAAGCAAGAGCACGTGCAGCACCGAGTGCAATTTTAAGCCTAGCATCCCAATCAAGTGGAGCAGTTCCTTTATCTGATCCTGCTAGAAATAATTTATAAATAGTTTTATGGAAGCATATTATTCAAGTTTGCTATTAGGAGAACAGAAGATGTATATAACGTGCTACCCCTGAAACATTGTGAAATAAATAAATAAGACAAGACTATATTATGTAATGGGATTCTCTTAAAAACATAATATAACTGGAAACTAGTACAGATATTTCATGTTTTAATGCAGTGTTAACATCATAACATGTGTAACTTTGTTAATAAGATATAACATCTGATTGTGCTACAGAGCAGATTTATGAATTTTCTTGTCAATAAAGTGCCTGACTGGTTTAATGCATCTCCCCGAGCAAAACAGACATGGTAAAGTAAGAAACGAAGCCTTAGAAACTGTAGTAATAGTGGTAACTTAAAATCTTACCGTGCAAGTGAGATTCCACGCTGCCATTTGGAACAAGCTCATATACCAGACATCGGATATGTTCCTCTGTGCATATACCTATCAACTTAACCAGGTTCCTATGATGCAATCGGCTAAGCATCTCAACCTCAGCTAAAAATTCTCGTGTACCTTGCTGGTCATCCCTCTTAAGAATCTTGACAGCAACCCGTTCTCCATCCTCAAGAACACCTTCATAAACACGTCCAAACCCACCCTCACCAATAATTCTGGAGTCGTCAAATTTTTGTGTAGCTCTCTCCATCTCAATCAAGCTAAATGTTTTTGCTGTCCCTTTATATGTCACTATGCTTGAGCTGAAAGATGGAGATGCTGAAATAGGTCTGCTTCCTAGCCTGCTCCCAACAACTACAGACCCAGGGCCTGCATTTCCAATGCAAACATGGAAGGAAGAAAACAAAGGATTAGCATCAGTTTTAAATTTTTGTAACTAACCCCTTCAGATTCTGTTCAACGTTGTTCTGAGTACTTCAAGGTAGCATTACTTTCAGCCAAATAAGAAACAAGACTTTTCATCTCTTGAAATCTAGAAAACAAATAATTATTTTGTGTAATTAGTTTACTGCACAATGCTCAAGCAATCATATCAAGGCCTTTGAATGCATATAAACGTGGAAAAGATGGCGATGAATCATCTTTTGCTTTCACCAGGCAACATTTTGCTGCTCCTTTTCAAAGACATCGCTAATAAAGATAAATACAGCAATAATGCATGAAAGGAATGTCTTGCTAGTTGCTACCTGCAGGCTTTGGTGGCATAGGTGACTCTTCAGTTAAATGGTTGTGGTTTCTAATCTTGAAATAAATCACCAATGCAACTCCAGCACATAAAATAAAAGCAAAGACACTTGAAAGAATAATTATAACAATGATGCCCCTGTTTTTTCTTTCTCTGTGTTTTCCCACATCAACAGCAAGTGGATGTAACCTTGGATCATTAACATTGCTAAGACCATTGTTCATATTTCCAGGAGCTGTTGGTGGCGACGAAGGAAGACCTGCATGAATAAGTGAAAGTATCAACGTATTTACATTAAGACCCTTCCTTGAAAAGAACACATATCATGGCAGTGGTTTTTTCAAAAAAAAAAGGAAATAAAAAATAAAGCAAGCAAACCAAACGTTTTTAAGGATTTACTCAAATATTGGTAAAGACAACAAGGTATGCAGGAGTTAACAAAGAAAAAACCATATAATGACACAAAAGAAGTTACAAATAGCTCTCACCTGGGTAAAGAACACATAACACATCATAGTTTCCAAAATGCATAGGGTTTATTATGACCTGCTTGCGCCAAAACCTTTCAAACACTGAAAGTGGTGTTGTGTTGTCAAAACTTGCTCCTGGTGGCACAAGATCAATAAGGACAACTGTTTTCTCTGGGTCCTCAGTTGCAGCATTTGCTCCCATAACACGAACTTGACTTTGTTTCATGAGCACTCCAGACGCGATATCTTGTGCAAGTTCTGATACCAATGCAAAGAATGTGTACAATGCTATACCTAAACGAAGTTCAACTTTTATTGGCAATACACAAAGACATGATGTTCCAGGAAGGCTATTGGTCATATTATCTTGACAAGATAATTCCGTGCAGTCTAGCAAAATAGAAACAAAGATGAATGAATTACAGGCTACAGCTGAGTAGTTAACTTGATAGAACAGAACACTTAAATTGATAAATTTGTATAGCGAAAAATAGTATCCTCAGCTAGCATACATGAATTTGGAGGTGGTGGTGGCAGTGATTGACTTGGTGCTGGTGTCAAAGCGTTGGGCTTCTTAAATGCATGACTGTCAGGTGGATGTGCAGGTGGTAGACCAGGCTCTGCAAAGGCATAATCACATGGAAAAAAGTTTAAAAACAAATTACATAACAAAATTAGTATAGAAGCCATGTGAAGCTTCTAATCCTATTAGAGTTAACATAAATAGAGAAAGAAGGTGAAACTTCTGCATATAGACTAATTTCATGGAAGGCAGAAATTTGAGGGCCTAAATATTAGTATTGCATGCAAATGTGTTTAAGTCACCATAGCAAGGCAGGACACATTGCAAGCTCAAATATAGGGTGAGTTCAATCTTTGTGGATAAAACAATTAGACATCAAACTCTCATCAAGTATACCAGAGACAATTCTTGCGTCACTATGCAATGTCAGTGTCCTAATCAATGGCATGATAAACAGAAGGACGTGCATGTTTTAGCCTATTCTTAGGGGGGATGGCTAGAGCATAGAACAGATGATACAACATATAGGAAAAGAAAAATTGCAATACATGTTTAAAAAATGTACAACCAACCTGGAGAATTTGAAGGCGAGTGATATTCATGGGAATGGTGTGGAGAATATGCAGAATTTCCATTTCCTTCAGATGGAGGCAAGCCTACAGTTGCAGGTGAAGGACTATGGCGTAAACCAGAATGTCCATGTTTCTTTGCAGAAGCATTATCAGCTTTATGTGGGGAAGGGCTTATGACAGGAAAAGAGCCTGCATCAAACATTGCCTTACTGAGATGAGTGCATTTATTATAAATTATATTTTCACTATCAGCATACCTTTGTGGTGCTTATGACTTGCAGGTGCTAAATTGCTGGAATGTTCCTTTGGAGGTGCAGCAACTGGAATGTAATGTCCTCTCCTATGGATGCTGGGAGAATTTGAAGGAGAATAAGCAGGTCCTGCATGACCCAACTTGATGAATCATTTTATTATCAGTAATAGGTTCATTATGGTAGTTGGTATAGTTGGTGGGATACCTTTTGCATGACTATTATTTACAGGCAAGGAATGGTGATGTCTTCCCCTTGGAGGTGCTGCAAGTGGAGCTCCATGGGTATTGTCATGTGTATTATTCACAGGCATGGAATGGTGATGCTTTCCTTTTGAAGGTGCTGCAACTGGAAATCCATGGGCATTCCCACGGTTCGCAGGATGGATCACTGATGCTGGAGATTCTGCTGATGCTGCATAGTTCATTACAAGAAAATGGTAAGCCTTCTCTACCAGATCTAATTCTTGTATAAAAATTGCTTCAGAGACATACTGTGTATGTGTGGCTTATTGGTATTGAAAGGAGGATAAGATCTGATGGTTGGCGCAAAAACTGGGGGTGAAGTTGTTGGAACTGGAGGTAGAGGAGGCCCTGCATCATACATTGTTGGAATTAATTTCAGCGCAAACTAATGTAATGTTTCATAAAATTCTCAATTGGATGGGATATACTTCTCGGATATGGATAAATTAATAGCAGTAAATAACTTTGGGTATTGATGGATGGAGGCATGCTGGCAGTTAACTAGATGAGCCTGCCCATCATACATAGGATGTATCACAATCAAGACAAGTTTGTAGATGTTTAACTGGATGAGAAGACCACCTCCTGAGTGGATAATAATGAGCAGGGGTTGAAGGGACAGAGGGTAGCACTGGAGGTGCAGAAACAGATCCACAATTCCTAACCCCATGGACAACATGAGAATTGACTGGTGACAAACGAACAGCAGATAATGTACATCATATGACTGGAAGAGTTCTTTTAGGTCATTGGGAGGTATCAAGAGGTAAAAAATTACACTACGAGGTACCTCCAAAGGATCATAAAAGAACTCTGTTTGGAATACATTAATGGACATGATAAAATTTGTATGATCTAGTTGAGGCCAGTACCATTTGAATGCAAACTTCTTCCCTGCCTCAGGGGTATTGAATGACATGATGCATAGAAATCTGAGAAACAGGAATGTTGACTCTGTTCACATGAGCTGGGTTTGGAGGGGGGTTCGGTCAGTCTACATTGTGCCTATTCCTAATCAAAGGGCTCTTATAGAAATCTCATAGAACAAAATTGCAGTAAATTAGGGAAACTGCACCTTTTAGTGGTAAGATTTTGTGGTTTGGTAAGTTATTTGGAGGTCTGGGAACTGATGTGTGATCCTTGTCCCGACTGGATGAAGGGGTGATGGATGCTGGTGGTACAATTGCCATAGATGAAAAATGTAGGTTACAGAAAAATCCAGACTAGAAAAACAGGAACACTATGAAATAAATATACCGGTCAGACAGCTAAAGATCAATAACTATACTTTCTGCTAATGGCTTCTTTTGGATGGGTAATTCTACTGGTGGTGAAGCAGCTGGCACTCTAGATCTGCCTTGGCCTGTTTGAGGAGTATGTGACGATGGAGTTGTTGACATGTTAATGATATGTTGGCAACATATTCTGAGTTAGGAATACCATTTCATTAGCTAATAAAATTATAAAAAGTATAATATTATGTCAAACAATCTTAAGCTGGCCATTAATAGGTGACGGAGCCAGCTGTATTGATTGGTTGACAATAGAAAGAGGAGATGGATGAGGTTGAGATTCTAATCAACATAGAAATACATGAAATTAGAGGAAATCAAAAGATTAATGAAATAGTGTAACAAACAGTGATAACATAATCCAGATCCAGAGAGATCTTACGCCAGGACGGCTGTTGAGAAAAAGGTGTAGCAGCTGGTGTCTCTACAACAATTGTAGGACGAGGCAAATGCGGCTGAACTGGAAAAGATGGTGAAGCTGCAGGCACTTGTTCTTGGAGATGAGGATATGGAACTCCATTGCCAATTTGAATAGCTGGAGAAATCATATGTGAAGGAGGGGTGGCTTGGCCTGTAAATAAGCAGAAATGTTATAATTATTTCAAACTGATTTTGGATATCTTAACGAAATCGATGAAATATAAAAGGTGTGAAATGGAATAGACGAAACTACTCACCACTGCCCTAATTTTAGGTACACGGAATTGAAGCATCTATATTTTTAGTTTAAGCGTGTCCTCTTCTTCCTTCTACTTGGCTTAAGAGGGCGATTTTTTCAGGGGCAGAACCTACTATATTTTGGATCCTAGCAGATGGTACATTCAGGTAACCCACCGTACTACAAACAACACCGTCAACATCAATCTCATGTCCAATTTGAAGGATCAGAGGTCCCAACAATGATATACAATTATCATGAAGAGTATACGCACCATTTTCACAGCAAAAACTGAAAACTAAGAATAGTGCGAAACAAACGCGAAGGCTCTGGGTTTTGGCAACTCAATCCCCAAAATTCTGACAAGGAAGCCGCTCTAGCATTCATGCTCGGCCCGGCGTGATCCTGATCAAAATACACCAAAAGGGACGTCCCAAAAAATCCCAAGGAGCGGACCATCAAAGCACAGAGCAGCCCACCGACGGCACATACCTCCAGCTCCACGGATCACGAGCGCGCAGACGATCGAGGCAGCGGCGAGGACGGCACGACCACCGCCCCACGGCCCTCCTGCTCGTCCTCCTCCGCGCCGCCCCATCTCCTGGCCTCCCTTCCCCACCTCACAGCCAAGCGGCAGAGCCCGGATTCGCCACGATCACATCTCAGCCGCCCGGGGGAAAGGCCCGCACCGTCGCCCGTCGGCACTCCGCCGGACGACACCCCACGGCGCTCACAAACGCGGACGCGGACGAGTGGGTGGGTGGGCAGGTGGCGGTGTGAGCGAAGTGGGAAATATTCGGGTGCAGCGGCGGCAACTAGTTAAGCAAGCGTGAGGAACCAAAGCGAGACGAGCATAAACCCAACAAGGGTCACCGAATCAGGCAGAATCCTAGTAGCTTTGACAAGCGGAGAGAAAAAATCGCGGAAGAGGCGGAGGCGGAGGCGGAGGCGGAGGCGGGGAAGAAACCAAAAGTGCTAGCTCCGCCGCTATCCGCGCGCACTAGCCGGCAGGGCGGAGCAGCGATTTGTTATAGCTGCCGTCTCCGCTCCGCGGCCCGCGAGGGAAACTTTTGTTTATTTTTCGAGGTTTGGTTTCGCCGCAGCCGGTGGCGCGGTGCCGAGACAGGAAGAGGACTGTGTGTTGTGTGGTATTGTGGACTTTTGGGGTGACGAGGCGAGGAGAGGTTTCTACCTACGATGTCCGTGTGAGTGTAAAATTATGGGTAAAATCTTCTCGTTCCAGATCTTAACACATGAAGTATATCATCAATCTTAAAGTATATATCTCTTTCCTCACTCTTCCTCACCCTCCCTTTCCATTCCCTTTGGAATGGGCTGGGATTTTGAACTCCCAAACTAGCCCTAAGAGGTTCGGCCTGTCGGTCTAGGCGACGGCAGTGATGAAGATCCCAATGGCAGCGGGCGGACGTTGAACCTCCGTCGAGAACGGAGGTTGCGGTGGCGGAAGGGGCTAGGCCTCCGACAGCGGTGGTGATAAGCACTAGGATTCTGACGTCGACAAGCGTTAGGCCTCTGACAACAACGAGGTGCTTGAACTCGATGATATGGATTGTGTGTGATTTCTCTTCCCATCGTCCCAAACCCCCGCCGCCCCACCGGACCCTCGCCACCCCACTGTCGGAGCCCCGTTGTCGCCGCCGCCGTCATCCAGACCGGCGGCCTAGACCTCTGAAGAGGAATGGAGAGAGGGTGAGGGAGAAGATAGATGTTTTAAGATTGGTGATATACTACGTGTGTTAAATGTGTTAAGATTTAGAATGAGGTCTCAAAAATTAAGGGTAAAGCCATATTCGTAGATTTTTTTTGTGAGTGTCAGATGTTAAGATCATCTTTTAATACCGACCTCAAAACATACGTGCAAAACATACGTCTAGTGTAGAACGAATTTCTAATGAAATTTTAAGTTTTTTTACTTCAAAATTTATATTCTCTATGTTTTAAACTGACAAATAAACTCTATTTATCATTTTTTATTTTATACTCTATTGTATCACCGATAAGGTGACAATTGATAGAGACCAAATAGAAAACATGAGTTGTTCTTTAAAAATATAGATAGATAGATGATAGATGGGACTCTGAGATTTTAAAAACAAAAATCGTATAGACAAGTTGAAACTTGAAAATATATTTCACAACTAAAATTTATAAAAATATGGATATAAAATTATACCGGAGATCGGTATGAAATGGTCAGAGACGCAGAGATTGAGGTTTGCTGTTTGTTCGGCAGTGTTGCAGTTAGGGCCTGTTTGGTTCCTTTAGGGACTAAACTAAACTTTAGTCTCCTTTTTTTATAGGACTAAACTTTAGTCCATTGCTGTTTGGTTCTAAGGACTAAAGTACTAAAAGAGAGTGAGGGATGAGAGGTAAGTAGTACTTTTAGTCCCCTTTAGCAAGTTCCTTGGGACTAAAGGCTAAACTTTAGTCACTAAAGTTTAGTCCCACTTTAGTCTCCTTGTTTGGCAATTTAGGGACTAAAAGGGACTAAACTTTAGTCCCTAAAGTTTAGCAAGGTGGAACCAAACACCCCCTTAGTTAGGTGGGAGTGTGGCTGGTAAGTGGTCAGGCCAGCCGTTGGTTGTGGTGGCCGCGTGGGGCTTTTGCTCTGTCCTTTTCTGCGGACAGCACCAATAAATCAGTGAGATTATTATGGCCCCGGCAGCTAGTCTGATACTCCTGCTCTACTACTACTACTAATAATAATAATAATAATAATAATAATAATAATAATAATAATAATAATAATAATGATGATGATGATGATGATAATAATAATATATTTTATTTCTAGAATTTCAATTTATACAAAATATTTTATTACTAACCCTTCAACTTTATCCAAAACACTTTGTTTCTAGCATTTATATTTTATAAAAAATACTTTATTTTTAACCCTCAAACCACATTATTCTAAGCATTTCAACTTTTTTCAAATGCATGACCTCGGTTTTATAATAAAAAATATTTATTATTTCTCGTATCTTATTAATTCACGATACTATTGACCTAAAGTTTTTGGTCTTTTAATTCTATTTATTGATTCTATATCGAAAATAAAATATTTTATTTATGTGCCGTACGGAGTGTTGTAGTATTGGCTTACGGTCTAGTCTGGAGAATTTATGAGCACTAAAACTCCTAGTTTATTGTCAATGCGCTGCAGATCGAGATCTGGTTTATTTGGAAATTAAGAGAACTGTTGTGTAGCTTGAGGGTATGTTTGGTTCTGCTTTTGAAATCTGTTTTTATTGTAAAAAAAGCAGAATCTGAACCAAATGGGTTTACCAAAACTGCTTCTGCTGTGAAAAAACAGTTTTTTTCTAGTACAAATTTGAAAGCAGCCTGGACCCTGTTTTTCTGATTTTTAGTTCAGATTAAATAATATGAATTCAAGGTGTCTTAATTAATTTAACATTATGATGGTTTGTATTGCATTGCACAATTTCATGAGATAATATGTGGTTGTCGGTTACTTTATAAGATGAACTATGTACTTTTTTATTTATCTAATATATTTTTAGTTATTTAGTTGCATCAATGTTGAGTGTTTCTTATATATATATGTATATAATATTATAATGATGAAAATTACGTAAGTTATAAAAAACTGTTAACTCACATCAGTTTCAACCAAATAACTTTTAGTTTTTTCACAGCAAGCAGCTCACAACAGTTTTTTCACATCAAGCAACTCACAGCAGCTTTTTCACAGCTCACAGCAGAACCAAACGCACCCTTAGTCTCTTGCTACAGTTGTGTGAATTAAAATAATGTTGATGCAGTAACCAGATGTATTTTAGGGACTGTTTGTTACCCTAATGCAGTGGTTATTTGGTGATATATAGAGAGATGATCTGATATGACTCCAGTTTAGGATCTTTTTAGAACACATAAATTTTACAGAATTTTTTTACATGAATTGCGGTAAATCCTCTAAAAATCCTTCAAAAAACTTCGTTCCAAAGAAACACTTATCGGTGGATATATAGATAGGGAATTGAAGCACAAGTGAATTGCCTAGCTTGCTTTTATATATCTCAATTAGCATATGAACAATGCTTCTCAAATAAGCTTCATTAATCCTTAATTAGAGACCACCAATAGTGACACTGTTTTTTAAATTACAGATCGAATGTACATTTCAAGTTATATATACAGCTTAATGTACTCGATAGATCAGAGCAGGCAAATAACAATGATAAATTTGTCCTCGGTTTAATGTCACACGCAGGCTAGGGTTCACGTTAGCGTTAGTTTATCGTGGTACCCCGTGGACCGGAGCCGTCAAAAAAAATATGATATATCTTATATGGTTTTTCTGTATTTTTTTTAGAATCATTTGTTTTTTTATGCAAATTGGTCGGTTATCGTGACTAATCAGTTAGCCAACACAAAGACACAAGCTGGTAAAACTTATCGGTAACTGACACAACAACCGTTTGATTCAAAAATTTAAATTTGGAATTTGGAATTTAAAACCTAGCCGGTTTATCGCCCGGCCAGTAGCGGAAGCCGGTCCTTTATCGGAATCGTTAACCATGATGCCACGCTACGTCCAGCGTGAGATCACCCTTTGCTGTAATGCCCCATGCAAACCGGGAGGGTGATGAAAGTCCACACGTTGCGGTACCATGCGTGGAGCATTTCGAAAAGGAAAAGCAGAGTGACTCGACGACCGGATTCGGTGGTGAATATAATGGTGATGTCGTCCCACGATTAGCACGATTATCCACTTTTCCGTTCCTTTTACGGAAGGCGGCCGAGAAGAGAAAGCAAACCGGCGATGCATGCATGTGGTGCCTTGTGTGTCACCGGTGTGTTGTCTCTGATGGCAACCGGACGTGCTGCCGAAGTAGAACCTTTGGATCTTGTTTTCCAGGCAACTATCTACGACTAAAGCTAGCATGCAATGAGTATGGTGAAAGGTAAGGTGCCCACTTGTATCTGGTTATACTTTTCATAAATAGGTAGCGTTTTGTAAGCATGTCCTTAATTATTCGTATATGACCTAAATCTCAGTCTCACAGCTCAACCGGACATGAACGTTCGGACCGACACTCCTGCGTCTTCATCATCGTCTCCAGTCGAATCTCGATGGAGCATGGACCATTGGCAGACGATGAACAATATACACCAACGTGCAGTGGTCACTACTCACTAACGGTCCGAGGAATATACATACACATGCAGTCGATGATTGAACCGATTCACCGATCGACGGAAGGGCGCGGAATTATTACGATTATGAACGCACATGCAGCCAAGGACCATGCTGTTAGGTGCTCCGTGATGAGATGGCAGTACCTGTGCAACCGCATAAAGGCAGACATCGCAATCCCAGCCGTACGATCACCAGCTAATAAGCAGTCATGAAACGACTGACAAAAAATGGGCTGAAATATGCATGCATGCATGCGTGACCGTTACAGCGACCACAAGTTCCCAGCGTGCGATTCCCCGTGTCTTTTCCTCTCTCTCTCTTTTTTTTTCCAAAGCGCCCACGGCACTATGTACTGCAAGCGTGCATAAACAAAATTTATTATACCCCCCAGTTGACAATGGATTAATGGTGTACCTGTCAATCTCTGGTTGCACGTCGAATGTTCACTGTCCGTTCGATACACCGAACCAAGCATGAGACCGGTAACTACAAGTACTGCGGCAATGTCATTCACTTCTTGTCCTATTATTTAACAAAATATTCTTAAAAACATTCTATAACTAACTTTATATTTCACTCTCTATCTCATCTTCCTTTCTATTCAAGCCACTCTCCTCCTCAAAGTCAAGGAGCCACAACCACTCCCTATCTCATTTTATTATTATTTAGAAAATATTTATATGTTGTAAAATATAGGAAAAAATTAATAATCTATCAAAAAAACTATAATATGTATAAAAAATTAAGTTATCATATTTTTTAACACTTATATACACTTCTATATTTTTATTATAATTTTGTATGCAATATATTATTATTTTCAGTACAGTTTTATATTTTTTGAAAGTCTTTTATTATAATCTGGTATGTTTGTTGTTATGTGTTGTTATATGTGCGTGTGTTTTTTTAATTTGATAGTTATGAAATATTAATAAAATACAGGTAGATGAAATATAAGAACTCAAATATAGGAAGTTGGATATAGTGTTTTAAGAAATAAAGAGAATCTCTTGATAGAGAGGTCTCTATTTTCAGTTACACGGAGGTAAAATTGAAGAGTTGGTTGGAAATGCTCTTAGCCCCGGTTTGTTTTTATTTTAGTTTAAGATTACGATGATACAACTTATATTAATTAAAAGTGCAAATACATAGTTTAGCTTATTCCACCAATTTATTATAATTTATAATATAGATTATAATTCAATAAGATAGTGAAACAAATTTTTTTTATGCTTGTTAATATAGAAAAAGTAAATGCACATTTACTTTTTTTAGAAATTATTTACTGATATCTTATAATATCTACGCTTTATTTTGAGAGTTTTACAATAAAAAATGTCCAAATATAATAATTCATAGTAGTAATAATTAGAATCTAGACTATGAAACAAACCATAATTTATTTTCTGTTAGATTATTATAAATCAACTTATTGTAATCTTTACCTATTAGCTGGATTACAATAATCTTTACCCCTGCCACCAATCCAACATATCATATTTTAACCCATAGCTAAACAATTTGTATTATTAGTAAAGATCACCGTATAAATTACGGTCGAGTTTGAGTAGAGTTCGTCTAAAATCTCATATCTAAGTTGACGAACTGTGTGAGTAAGAGAGGTTTCATCTTTTCAACAAAAACCCAAAAAAACCAACCAGTTTTCGTGGTTTTCAACCTTACGACAGACACGAATTATATTTTGGTTGATGCGTTTCAAAATTTAAAATGAAAAGCTGAAAAAATCTAAAAAAATAGTTCCTATAAACAGTATAACATTTCAAACGCTAACTCATAAAATTTACTGACTCATTAGGTAGCTCTAGACGGTCGATGCGAAAATCAACTCAATTTTGTAAAAATTCGCTGCTTTACAGTCGATTTTAGACCCATGCCGATCAAAAACCGTCTTAACACGTTGTCTCGACAAGAATTTGATTTCAGTTTTTATAGAATAATATTTCTCTAAATAAAGACGAGCTCGTATAAAATTTTGTGTGGATGGTACGATAATAAAAAGTTAGTTAAAATCGTACTATACATAAAACATAGAATAGAATAATTATATACTTAAAAACTAAAATATAATTGTATCATCCTATTCTCAAACCAAATCTACAAACACACGGACGGACGGTTGTGGAGCACCGACGAAATGGAGGCGGCGGCGAGGTGGACTGGACGTAGAGGAGATAAAGCTCGGATCGCGGTTGGATCGGAATTCCGTCCGCTTTTGGTCAGGTCGAGTGAATTTTCCCTTTTGCCGACTTCACTTTACCCCAATTCTCGCTGCAAGTGGTCGATCGAGCGGAAGAAGGGGTCGATGCCTCCTGTTGTTCCCGTCAGCGACGGACCCACCGGTCATAAATCAGATAAAAGAGCCCAGTCAGGCGTAGTCACCCTCACACTCATTGATGCTAGATCGATCATGTCCGTTTCATTTTTTTATCTGCTGGCTTCAAAGCATGCTGTGGCTAGAGGGTCACATTCCAGCTTGTGAACTGTACTAAGCCAGCTATTTGCATTGATGCTAGATAGAAATTTAATAATTTGTCATAGTTTAGAGGGGCCTTTATTTTTTATCATCTTGTGCCATATGTTATTAACTCATATGATTTTACATTTATTATTACAGGATGACATCACAATTAAAAAGTTATCTTATGAGTAACAATTTATTAGTTTTCCATTGGGAGCACTTAACACTAATGGCGCAGAAAAATTGAAAAAAAAAGAGAGAACAACATGGACCAGGGTATGCCATGATATTTTGGTTGAACAGGGCAAAACTAAAAAAATATTAAACACAGATTTGGTAATATTTATATAACAATTATAAATATACTATTTTAAATATTATAAATACAATTTATATATGTAACGTTTGTTCCTGTAACTACTGTAGATATGCCTAAAAGGAGGTCTTGGTTTGGGGCCGGCCACCCCAGTACCCCACGCGCCCTCTCTCAGCTCGGCCGGTCTTGCTGTCGAGTGTCGACGACTAGGATGTGACCGGAGCGGCATGTCGCGTTCTCGCCTGCCCAGACCGGCAGAGTGCAGACCCGCCCGCAGGTGCGTGTCGGACGCCGTCCCGTCTCGATCCCATCCGACTATCCGAGGAGGAACCCAGGATCGGCTCAAATTCGAATCCTTTCGCAGCGAGCGGCGCCCGGCGCCCGGCGGGAGGATTCGCCCATGCACTCATGCAGCAGAGCTCCGACGCGGTCCTTGGCGCGGTGGTGGTGATCGCCCGGGCCCCGGCGCCCGGCGGGCGGCGCGGCGCGGCGCCACACGCCTGGGCGCGCGCATGTGCAGGTGCAGCCTGGCTGTCTGGTCGTGCTCAGGCGAACGTACGGCCCAGCTCCATGGTGCTCGACTGTTCTTTTTTTTTTGGTGAGAAAAAAACTCGATTCCGATCGTTTCAAAGTGTCGTTTGGATTTGAAACGAATAGGCCGGAAGCCGTGCTTGTGACGAAAGTAGCATGGTGTAGGAAGAAGCTGGGCGAACCGGGGAATGCGGACATATTCCAAACTGTATTTTTATGGGCAAAGCAATATGGACACGGGGATCACCGGTGGTTTAGGACCCTTGGTGCAATGATGCCTAACATCAACGTCCAGACCACGAACGATGATGCTCTGGCTCTGCTGGTTGGAGTGGTTATTATTCACAATCGAGAATTGACATGTGCCCACCCTGTATGCAGTTTTCAAGTTTGGCACATGCCTCCTTTGAAAGTTTCAGTTCTTACTACCTACGTCTACGTTGACTTATTTTTTTATTTTCGAGAGGTGTTTATGTTGACTTGGCAGCTATAAACGCTAAGAGAGTATCTGACAAATGCAACTGTTTTCAGAATCTAAAATTTCTAATCGGTTTTGATTCTATTTATAAATTATAAAACTCATTAATTACGTAATTTAATAATGAGCTAGAATTCATACGTAAAAAACACTGGTTTCTTTGGATTTTTATCAGCCATTTCCTTAGAATTTAAACATTACACGAGAAACTTCCGAATGCGGAATGCCTAGTAGGACGGGCGCTTAGCCCAACTTACGGAAGCCCACAAAATTACTTGGATTCCTCGGGCCATCAGGTGGCAGCCCAACTGCAGATGGGCCTAGCCCACACGCTGCTTCCGTTTCCATTGCCGGATTGCCCGCTCCACCCTGGAAGCTCTGCTCTGCTCGGCACTCGCGTTCGGGCACAAGAGGGTGGCACCACCGAGCGGGAGGGACGCGGACAAGTTCATCGCAAGCTCCTCTCGCGCACACAGAGCGTGGCAGAGCGCGAGGGGGCTCGGAGTCGAGCGGGCGCACGCGTCGGGGCCGGCGAGCGGGAGATGAAGGACAAGGGAGGGTCGAGGGCGGCGGTGGACGAGCGCTACGCGCAGTGGAAGTCGCTCATCCCCGTCCTCTACGACTGGTTCGCCAACCACAACCTCGTCTGGCCGTCCCTCTCCTGCCGGTAATTCCCCACGTCTGCTACTCTTCCTTGCTTCCGACGACTCCCGCCGTTTCGTGGGCATAATCGGTCGCCATTCGTGGAGATTCGTGTCGGGTTAGGGCTTTGGTGGGACTGGGGGACTTTATGTCTGTATCTAGGGTTTTAGTGCATTTCTCTGCTTCGGTGCTTCAGATCTGTCGCGTGTATGGTGATTTGGTGGGAGCCAGGTGAGGGCAGAATGCGCCGGCCCTGGTTAGTTTAGCATGTTGCGATGTTATGGTTTTTTGGGTCGGGGAGGTTTTGTGGGATGCGAGTGTTTGAGCTGTGGGTTTGGTGCTACCTTGTTCATGCAATGCTTGCTCTACCAATTCTCCCTTCGAGATTTTGTAGCTCATGAGATAGTTCTCGTCAGTTTTTGTCTGTATAGTCTATAATATGATCACCTGTTACCATTAGCGCTAGAGAGCAGTATAGCATTGGCATTCCGCATTTGTCACGCTTTATGCATATCTTCTTCTGTACTGCATTTTATTATTTTATCTTGTCCTTCAGTTTAAAAGCGTGCTTCTTGGATTCCGTGCGTTTTTGATCTTCGATAGTGATTATGACATTATGTAACTAACGATGTGATGATCTGTCGATTGTTTTTTTACAGATGGGGTCCTCAGTTCGAGAATGGTACCTATAAGAATCGTCAGCGTCTTTACCTTTCGGAGCAGGCGAGTGCATCCAAAATAAGACAATCCTTTCCTTTGCCTCTTTATAGATGTCATGAAGCATAATCTTGTGGTGAAGTTTGAGTTCAGATATGCAGCTGATGATTAGATTTTTATTAACCATAGTATTTATGCATTCTTAGTTTGATCAAACTTTATTGCTAACCTTGCAATTGTTGCAGACGGATGGGACTGCCCCTAATACCCTGGTCATTGCAAATTGTGAAGTTGTCAAACCAAGGGTAGCGGCTGCTGAACATATATCTCAGGTTCCAGTTTATTTAACATCATATACCAATTTGAGTCTGTCAAAAGCAGAACTGTGCTTTGGTTTGAGATGCATGCACATATTGATTCTTTTCTTGCATATCCGAGGTGTCTGTTTCCCATCTTAGTGTAATCAGTAATCTGTGTGCTTGTAATGCCAACTGAGAGTATACTTATGTCCAATCCATATTAGAACATTAATATATCTGTCTTAACTGGAACACCTAGATTTGCATGACTTGTGTCCTGTGATAATAGTATATGTGACAGTCTTATGTTGCTGTCAAGCGGACCTGTATTTGGATTTTGGAAATCCTTTTGCTGATTCCTGGTCCATCTACAATTCAGCTGATCAGATGCCTTCTTTTTTTTTGTTGCAGTTCAATGAGGAAGCACGATCACCTTTTGTAAAGAAGTACAAGACGTTAATCCATCCTGGCGAGGTACCGACCAATCTTCTCATTCTGCTGTTGACTCAATTATGATGATTAGTTTGTCTTTTCCTAACTCATTTTACATTGTCTCCTTATGAGATTTTTATGTTGTCTGATGAGGTATTTCTTAGATTAGCTTAGTTTACTGATTCACCTTGGCTTGTTTTTCTTATTGCGTGTAGTGTATAAGGTGTTTTGTTTGATTTGTTAGGCTGAATTGTTGACGTATTGTTTATGCTTTATCATGGACACAGGTTAACAGAATTAGGGAGCTTCCACAGAGCAGTAAGATCATTGCCACTCATACCGACAGTCCAGATGTATGTCCAGAATATTGTACTGCTGGCCTGCTGCTATTTCTCGCGATTAGTAATCCCAAACACTTACATGAAGGGTTCATGGATACACTGAAAGCCTTTCCGTTCTCTTGCAGGTTCTTATTTGGGATGTTGAGGCACAGCCAGATAGACATGCTGTCCTGGAAGCAACTGAGTCCCATCCTGATTTGGTATCTTTTCTCATTTTTGTTCTCTATCAATACCATTTTAGAGGGTGAAAATCGCAGCTTCCTGAGGTGTATTGCACACAATTCCTAAGAAAATGTGACACTGCATAATAGAACACGTTGAAAGTTTTTTTGTCATAACAGTTCACTTTTCAGTTTTCAGACATAGAGCTTACTACCTTGAGCTGTTTTGACAGATATTAACAGGACATAAGGAAAATGCTGAGTATGCGCTTGCTATGTGCCCAGCTGAACCATATGTGTTATCTGGAGGTTAGACAATATTTTGTCTTGTAATACACTTAAATCTTTCTACCCCTTCCTCCTTTTGGATTTATTCAAATGCTGTTACAATGTCATCAGGGATATTTCATTCAGTAAATTGTTCTCTTGTCAATGTTGCATTGATGAGCCTTCATGCCCTTATGATATGTACCCTTCTTTGTGTATCCCTTACAATTACTCTCTGTCTATTCCTTTTTATTTGATATCATTGACTTCTCATGGTCCAAGAAATACAAACACATTTTTTCAGTTTTTTTCTCAATTAGCTGCTGTGATAACTTGAGCTCTGGTATGGATTTAAATTAACAGGAAAGGACAAATCTGTTGTCTGGTGGAACATCCAAGATCACACATCTACACTGGGAGATTCATCGAAAACTGAATCTTCCCCCGGGGCATCAGGCAGCAAGCTGTCAGGAAAAACTGTAAATGATAACGATAGTCCTAAAGTTGAACCTCGTGGTATCTTTCATGGCCACAGCAGTACTGTTGAAGATGTCCAGTTCTGCCCTTCTAGGTAAACAGGCCGCTATGTTTTAGATTTCCTTTCATGACATTAAATGTTCTCTCTCTCTCTAGCATGTGTGATCTACTGATCTGCATCAGCAAACGTTCTCGTCATGGTTAAGACAGT
Source organism: Zizania palustris (assembly GCA_019279435.1). NCBI lineage: Eukaryota > Viridiplantae > Streptophyta > Magnoliopsida > Poales > Poaceae > Zizania > Zizania palustris. The sequence continues at coordinate 3,141,959 of JAAALK010000282.1, forward strand.
CATTTTTATGACAAAACAATAGAGCTGTTATTATTGTGAACATCTGTTGAGATGCATGGAATATTTTCATATTATATGTTCTATCTTCATGCCTTTTCTTTTGTTTTTTTGAAGTGCACAGGAGTTCTGTAGTGTGGGCGATGATTCTTGTCTTATTCTTTGGGATGCTCGGACTGGTACAAGCCCAGCTGTCAAGGTGAGTCTTATTCTCCATCTGAAGTAGATTATGATGATTTATGTTAAAGTGAGCAGCTCTATTCTGTGCACCATGTTAAAACTCATTTATTCTTGATATCCAGGTTGAGAAAGCTCATGGTGGAGATGTTCATTGTGTTGATTGGAACCTCCATGATGTTAACTATATCTTAACTGGGTATGAACACTAAGTTCTTAATAATATGTGATCTGATCTTTTATTAGTTTGCGTTTTACTTGTTTACACATCTGAGTAAGATGGTTTCTCTTTATGTTCAGTTCTGCCGATAACTCTGTCTGTATGTGGGACCGGCGAAATCTGGGTTCTGGAGGAGCTGGCACTCCAATTCACAAATTCGAGGGTCATAAAGCTGCTGTTCTTTGTGTTCAGGTATTCACAGATAATTATTGCTAATCTTTATGTCCTTTTTATCTAGATTGGCAATTGTCTATTTGTCCATTATTTTTATGTGCCTTTTGACTATAATTCAAACTTTGTGTATTTCAGTGGTCACCTGACAAAGCATCTGTTTTTGGAAGCTCTGCAGAAGATGGTTTCTTAAATGTGTGGGATCATGAGAAGGTATCTTAATATACAATTAGTGAACTATTTCACCACTTCTGATATGACCCTGCAAAAAGTTTGGATATTGGATGAGAGTTCACGCTCTATTTTTTCCTTCATTTCATGTGCTTCTTAATAACTGTAGATTAATAATTTTTTTGTGATGCAGATTGGGAAGAAGAAAAATCCGAATTCACCTGCTGGGCTTTTCTTTCAACATGCTGGTCATAGGTATGCTATCTTCGTATGTAACATAAATGTTTCCTTATGTGTAATATGCAAAAGTCATAAACATATTTTCTTAATATGCTTATACCATATCAGTTGGCATCTTCTCCCAGTCACATCTGTGAAACATGTGTTAAAGTTTTGTTTGCATGGTTCACCAAGGCCCTAGGTGCTAGCGGGTCAGCAGGGCCTGCATGTAATGCCTAGGGGCACCTAGGACCAACTTGACTAGTGAACACTGAACAATTATCAAGGATATCACATAGAAGTTAAGTTAGACAATGGCAATATATCCCTGAAATAGCATAAGAGCCATCAAGTTAGGTTAGCTGCCTAATGCACCATCTAATGCTTATCTTGGCAGCCTACCTGGCACCTAGCACCTGATAGCTGCCTAGGGCTGACTTTTGGAACAATGATTTTTTGCATGAAAATTTGAGGTTACTCATGCACAAGCCACTAAGCAGTTGATCTAATATTCTTTCTGTTATAACAATAAAGATATTTTTAACAAGATGATTTCATCAATCAGTTAAAAGCTTGACTGTGGTTTTGCAAAAAAAGATGATGGGACTTGTATTTGTTTTTAGTAGAGTTTGACTTATACCGAGATAATTGTGCAATTGTAAATTTGAACTTATGTGAGAAGATTGAGGGAGGGAGTATAGCTACCATACAACAATGCTATAATAATCATAAATTGAGTGATGCCGGATTTGATCTTGAGGAATGGCACAACTATTCTTTCAAGGAGATTGACGTTGGTTTTCATTGTCCATGCTCTGTAACTCTTCTGATCATATTTACATTGGCAGGGATAAGATTGTAGACTTCCACTGGAACTCTTCTGATCCTTGGACTATCGTGAGTGTATCTGATGATGGTGAGAGTACTGGTGGAGGTGGAACATTGCAGGTACGTCTCTTGAAATTGTGTGATTGGGGTGTAAACAACGCTGGAGAGAAATATACTCTCAGGCCTGTTTGGGAGCCCACAATCTCAGCCCATTCCCTATGGATGGGCTAAGCCTATCCTCATAGAATAGATTAGATTGGGATTGTGGACTCCCAACCCCCCCCCCCCCCTCTCAGAGAATGAGAGCTACACTGTGTTTTTTGGGGGGTCTAATATGTCAGCTATGCGTTCTTTTTCTCATGCATATTTTTCGTGGACAGATATGGCGCATGACTGATCTAATCTACCGTCCAGAAGATGAAGTTCTTGCAGAGCTGGAGAACTTCAAGGCACACTTGGCCAGTTGTGCTCCGAGGAGTTGAATCATGTGACCTATCTGTGTAACCCAATCCTGTAATAACTCTAGTAGGTATCGTAGTTTTTTATTCATTAAGAGTGTTCCGATCAAATGTTGGTTATATCCTCTGGTGAGGAAACATTATGTTACCTTTCTGGATGACTCAAATCGGTAAGCTCGAGCAAACAGAGCAGAGCAGAGCAGAATACCTCTTTAGGCAGTCTCTTTGGATACTAAACTTTGTTCTGGAATCTTGTGCTGGACCTAGTGAGATTGTTAGTTGACTTGCTGATTTTATCAGATTGCTGTTTAAACCGATCAAATCAGAAAGTCAGCAATCTGGAACTAGTGAATTGCTTTTTTATTTATCTAGTCTACGACAATTCCTCGCCTATAATAGTAGTAAACAACTTGGTTGTGTAGGCAATGTTTGTTTTAGAATCGGTTAAGCGTTAAGCTCACTATTGAAAAAATATTTTAAAATTGCTTAACAACGTTTAGTATTAATTTATTCATTTAAACACTGAAGTAATCATCATAGAGCTTTGTTAATTATTCATTTTCCATGTGAAAACCATTTTAAAAAGAATTTTGATAATTTGTTACGGCATCGCTTTTTATATTAATCTATATTTACTAATTTAAATGATCGTATATATCAACGTCATAATTAATTGAGTAACAGGAGATGCAAATCAACAATTTTTTCCAATAAAAAAGCCATCGACTTGCGCCGTTTCGCTACCCTTCCCCCTCCGCAAGAAAAAACGGGAGCGAGAAACCCAGACCCCTTCTCCTCCCCCTCTCCTGCGGCGGCTCGACCTTTGGGGAAATCCATCGAACACATGGCGGCCGCTACCATTGCGCGGCCGAAGCGCAGGCTCTTGCCTTACCTCCACCGGCTCCTCCACTCCGCCGCCTCCCCCTCGCCCAATCGCTTTCTCCGCCACGCCTCGCTGGTGCCCCGCGACCCCGACCACTCACCCTTCCTCCTCCTCCCCTCCTCGCGCGTCTCGACGCTCCCCACTGGCCTCCGCGTCGTAACGCAGGCCTACCCTGCCGCCACCCGCATGGCCTCCGTCGGCGTCTGGGTCGACGCCGGCAGCCGCTTCGAGCTGCCCGGCACCAACGGCACCGCGCACTTCCTCGAGCACATGGCCTTCAAGGGCACAGCGCGCCGACCCACCGCGCACGCGCTCGAGGTGGAGATCGAGAACATGGGCGCACGCCTCAACGCCTACACCTCCCGCGAGCAGACCACTTACTTCGCCGATGTGCAGGGGCGGGACGTGCCCACCGCACTCGACGTCCTCAGCGATATTCTCCAGCACCCGCGCTTCCCCGCGAATGCCATCCAGCGCGAGCGCGGCGTTATCCTCCGCGAGATGGAAGAGGTAAGCTGTCGCACCCTTTTGCTACCCTTTATTGCCATACGCCACAAGCCTAGTACTTACCTAAGCTTACGTGATAATCTGGCCATTTGGTCATCGTTCTCGGAGTAAAGGGAAAAATACCTCAAATTTAGAAGCCTGCTTGGTTTCTAATAAATAAAGGTGGAAGTGTGGAACCGTGGTAGGGATCCCTTATTGCAGCAAATGTTTTTCTTCTCTGCGGTATTGCTACCGCAGCAAAGGTGCAGGTTTTGGTGTATTTGATTTGGATAGTGTCTACTGTAACTCTTAAGTTGCACATGATGGTTACTGATGGTTGTATATTTCACTATTTCAGCATTGGTTTGTACTATACATGTGGAAGGTAGGTGCTACTGACCTACTGTACATAGTAAAAATGGAAACTTTCCTGCTCTAATGGTTTACATTATTTGAATATTAGCCCTGGAGCGGTGGCCAATATGATAATTACATTTTAACAGTGATGGTCTCAATGTAGCACCGAAGCGGTTCCTAGTATTAAATAATCTCATATGAATAATTTGTATGTTATGGCATTCTCTATAAAGATTTATGATTAGTTTTCCCATGAACAGTGATGACCCTGGAAGCTTATATTGTGGTTTAAAATCACAATTGGATTATTAGATTTAATGTGCAATATGTGCTGCTAAGTGTGGATGCTTGATGTGTGCTTACATGTGTTTATGGTTAGACAGGTGCAGGGAATGATGGACGAGGTGATATTTGATCACTTGCATGCTGCAGCATTCCAAGGCCATCCACTGGGTGACACGATATTAGGTCCTGAAGAGAACATTAAATCAATCTCTAAGAAAGATTTGCAGCAGTACATTTCAACTCATTATACCTGTCCTCGGATGGTACTTTTGTTGTCCACTTCTGAAATTTACAGGCATTGATTGGTCATCAGTTATCACCAAGCAATTTGAGTGCTGAATCTTCTATTTTGCCTGTTTGGTTCAGGTTGTGTCTGCTGCTGGAGCTGTCAATCATGATGAGCTTGTTGATCAAGTGAGAGAATTTTTTACAGGATTCTCTGCTGACCCAACTACTGCAGATCAGCTAATTGAGGCAAACCCAGCTATTTTTACTGGATCCGAGGTCTATTTTCAATTGTCAAGATGTTATTAGTCAATTGTTAGGCTATTTGATTTGATATTTACTTTTGGATTTATCCCATACTTTTTTATATTGTCATTAGGTCCGAGTGGAGAAACCTGGGATGTCTCAAACACACCTTGCAATTGCTTTCAAGGGTTCATCATGGGTTGACCCTAACTCAATTCCTCTTATGGTGATTCAAAGCATATTGGGATCTTGGAATGGGAACATCGGGGTTGGAAACTGCTCAGGGTGAGAAAGATTCACATTGATTGATTATGTTTAGTTGGTCAACAACCTGTCACTCTAGTATGTTATTACTAATCTGCTGCATAAGGCTCATATTATATATTGAAACTGCAAGGTCTGCTTTAGCTCGTGGTATCAGCAACGGTAATTTAGCTAAGAGCATGATGTCATTCAACACTAACTACCGAGATACAGGATTGTTTGGCATCTATGCTGTTGCTCAGGTAAATATCATTCTTCTCAATTTGTTCAACTAGCTTGAACCATCAAATTATTTTTAATGAAGTATGCTGCATTTTCCTTACATCTCAATGCCAACTACTAAGAACACTAGCCTATGTTCACTACTAATTTCAGATGCATTATATAAACAAGCTGAGCTATGGATTAGATCGAAAGGTTCATTTTATAATGTTTTCTTACAGTCTATGGAATATTATTGCAGCATGATTCCCTATATGACCTGTCACGGTTAATAATGCAAGAGTTCAGAAGACTTGCATTCGAAGTGTCGGAGACCGATGTTGCTCGTGCTCGTAATCAGGTTGCTGGTTCTGTCTCCAAGTTGCTAATTCAAATTTTATGCTCATTTCTACTGTCATTTTTTGGTTTTCCATGCCATTTTTCTAGAAGGCAAAATCAGACAGTCGGTCCTACATTATTAATATTAGAGAGGAACACTATGCTATAGCTGTGTTGATTAACTGTTACTGTTCCCGTTTGTTTCATAGGGCAACGTTTTTTTTCAGCATTACTGACATTTCTGTCTCTGACTATACTTGTTTTTTCTTTTTATTCTGTCGATAACTCATCTTTGTTTTCACTGGGCAATACTATAGTTGCTGCAATGTTCATGTGCCTGTGCTGTAGAACAATAGCAAGAAAGTTGCTGAATTTAATGTCTAAAGAATGCCACTCTGATGATCTGTCATTGTAGCATCATCAATAGTCTTAACATGTTCATTGATAACAAACCTGTTCCCCTTTCCCTTAAATGATGCTGGTTTTGTGGTTAATTATATAAGGATATGGCATTGTGCTGTACGAAAACAATCATTATGATGCATGCTTGTTATGATATATGCCAATTTACTCAGATCTATTATAGTAGCTGTGAATTCAGAGTCCACTGACCTAGTGACCTGTAAGCCTGTTCTGCTGTCATGCATTTTTTCTTTTTCTTTTTGGCCTCATTTGTAAGCCATGTATTTTTCTGTTAGGGAGAATTGGCTTTCATTAGTGAAGTGAATGAATAATAACTAACATTTATTTAATTTCAGTTGAAATCTTCCCTTTTACTTCACATTGATGGATCCACTGCAGTTGCTGAGAATAATGGCCGCCAGGTATGTTACATGAAATACTTTCTTAAGCGCCCGTGTTGTCATTGCTCCTATTTTTCCTAACTACATATTTTCTCTCAACCATATGGAGCAGATGCTAACATATGGGCGAATAATGCCATTCTTAGAGCTTTTTGCTCGCATTGATGCTGTTGACTGTGCTACAATAATGGAAACAGCCAAGAACTTCATATATGATAAGGTAAAATTCGGTGTCTTACCAGTAAAACACTCCAATGCAACGTAGTATTGCTGTGTCGACGAGCTACGTGGAAGCTTCTTGCACTCACATGACTTGTTTGACAATATTCAGGATATCGCCCTCGCCGCAGTGGGACAACTCAAGAATTTGCCAGAGCTTAGTTGGTTTCGCTCACAAACATACTCGGATGATGAATTTGCCACAAGAATATTCTTGCTGGATGCAAAAAAATAATTGATCCTGCAGCTTTGGGTAGTGCTGTTGTAACTCTAGCTCACCCCAACAATTTTTCAATCAATAGATAGCATCAAACATTTTATTTTTCTGTTAAAAATTTCTCAAATTATTCGATGCTAAATTTGCAAATTACTTTATCGTTGGCTCTGCACACACAAAACACCGAAAAATCTTCCCACGAAAATTGGTTACCAAGCATGTTGCTTTCATCTCGTTCCTGAATCCTCCTAATTATCTGTTTTCCCCTACCTCGTTTTTACTGAGAATCATACCATTCCACTTGGTTAGTGCAATCTTTTCTTGTTCTTTATGTTTGTTTTCTTCATTTTTTTTGTGCGATGCAGCTTGCTTTGTGACACCACTTGGTACAGTGGTACCCCACTGACCAAAGTTGTCTGTTTGTTCCATAAATAACTTTGTGGCAGCACTTGATTCTCCCACTGTCCATATTGTTTGTTTGTTCTATAAAATAAATGGGCGTGCAATATGCACAAACCACTTGCCATTGCATTGTACATCCATGATCCATCTCCTCTCCAGAAATGAGGATGGACAACGGGCCCCGTGAAACGAGATTATTAGATTACACTGTATTTTTCAGACTTGCATAATATCATACTTTATTTCGAGAGGAATCGAACAACTATGATATGCAGCATCCTTGACAAGAAGGTTCAACAATCAACATGGTTTATTGATTCAATTACTCACCCATGCAATAGTCAGACAATTATGGGCCTACAAGGAAAGTGGTATAAATAACATTGTCACAAGCACAGCACAATTCCTGCAAGAACATCAACAAAATGACGTGAAAACTTGGAAAGTGTTGTTCATCTTGCTTGCAAGTTCCAAATGAGAATGATTTCTCCGTCGGTACCACATTTATAATATAAATTTTTGTGCCGTCCGAAGTCGCAAAATCAAAACTAAAATTAGAACCTCTTAGTACATCATTAATGACCATAAAACACTCAATGCATTCCTTCAATGGCAATGATTTCTTCCCAGACTAGCTTGCTTGACAGAATGACAGAACTCTCACGGCTAATATTTCTTACCCTCGCCTCTTGCAAATACAGTACTTGAGAGCTGAGACTCCGCAAACTTTTTTCAGAAAAAAAAAAGAGCCCTTCAGATGCCGTCTACCCGTCTCTTGATTCTTCAAAACGTTTGCGACTACGCGTCTACGCCCGCATACGAGTTGGCTATACGCCTGTATACTCTATCCACTTCTGCATGCAGCTCTAAGCTCTTGCACCAATTCAGCAAAGAGGAATGGTTTTTCTAAAGGTTGGTGGTCCGAGAGATTCTTTGGCGGTAGGTGATGCCAACCAACGTCGTCCTGGCCCACCCCCGATCCATCAAACCACACACCGCCGGGCGCCGGACTCACCCGTCGCCAACCGGACCTCAGTGGGAGATCGGTTACGAATCGGTTACCGCGAGCGGGCGGTGATTTCCGTGACCGCCACCACAAATTTTCTGCGGACGGAAGGGGAAAGCGATAAGGCGCCTCCAGCCCGCAGCGGCGGAGCTCGCCCGCGCGTCGTGCCCGCAGCTCTTCCTCTCGCTGCCTCGCCAACTGCGTGCGTACCCTGATGCCGCTCGTCCGCGCAAAATGTTCCCACGACGCTCGCCGCGAGCGGCTTGGCCGATTCTGTGGCGGGGTGTTTATACGGGCACCGGCTCGGCTCCTCGTCCACCCGAACGCCATCGCTTCCTCCGCCTCCCGTTGCCGATCACAGCTCAGCGCCCACGTCACCGGGGAAAACATCTCCCGTGGATGCACCTGTGCTCTCCACGATTAAACTTGGCAGCTGCTGGTCACCGGAGCGGAGAGAGGGAGCGGCTGTGCGCCGATATATATTAGCCAACCAAATCACTCCCTAACCCACACAGCCGCTCTTCTCGGCAGGAGCGGAAACCCTCGCCTACCCCGGGGATTTCCATTCCTGCTCCTCCCGTGCGTGTCCTCGCGTCCTACCCAGCCAGGATGGAGCGCGCACGCCGCCTCGCCAATCGCGCGCTGCTGCGCCGCCTATTGGCGGCGGCGGGGGGCACCACGTCCCCCGCCCCGTCCCGCGGTATCTCGACCCTGGCCAAGGCGCCGGCGGCGGGGTCGCGCCCCCGCGCCGGCCCGGCACACCAGTACACCACGGGGCGGCCTGTGTCGGCGTCGGCGCTGCAGCCGAGCGACACGTTCCCGAGGAGGCACAACTCGGCCACGCCGTCCGAGCAGGCGGCGATGGCGTCGGACTGCGGGTTCAACACCCTCGACGGGCTCATCGACGCCACCGTCCCGGCCGCCATCCGCGCGCCGCCAATGCACTTCGACGGCAAGTTCGACGGCGGGTTTACCGAGTCCCAGATGATCGACCACATGCAACGCCTGGCGGCTATGAACAAGGCCTACAAGTCCTTCATCGGGATGGGGTACTACAACACCCACGTCCCGGCGGTGATACTGCGCAACCTCATGGAGAACCCCGCGTGGTACACTCAGTACACGCCGTACCAGGCGGAGATCGCGCAGGGCCGTCTCGAGTCGCTGCTTAACTACCAGACCATGGTCGCCGACCTCACCGGCCTGCCCATGTCCAACGCCTCGCTGCTTGATGAGGCCACCGCCGCTGCCGAGGCCATGGCCATGTGCAACGGCATCCTGAAATCCAAGAAGAAGACCTTCCTCATCGCCTCCAACTGCCACCCTCAGACCATCGACGTCTGCCAGACGCGCGCCGCCGGGTTCGACATCAACGTTGTCGTCGCGAACGCGAAGGACTTCGACTACAGCAGTGGCGATGTCTGCGGAGTTCTCATCCAGTACCCCGGCACGGAGGGGGAGGTTCTGGACTACGCGGAGTTCGTCAAGGACGCGCACGCGCATGGCGTCAAGGTGGTCATGGCCACCGATCTGCTCGCGCTCACCACGCTGCGCCCGCCTGGTGAGATCGGTGCCGACATCGCCGTCGGTTCCGCGCAGCGGTTCGGCGTTCCCATGGGGTACGGTGGTCCGCACGCCGCGTTCCTCGCCACGTCGCAGGAGTACAAGCGCCTCATGCCCGGCCGTATCATCGGCGTGAGCGTCGATTCCAGCGGCAAGCCCGCTCTTCGCATGGCGATGCAGACCCGTGAGCAGCACATCCGCCGCGACAAGGCCACCAGCAACATCTGCACTGCCCAGGTACACACACGGACGCCATCTGTTCACCAAATTGCCTGATTACGACGGAGACGATAAGAGATACGGTAAATTAGTGAATGGTAGTTTTCATAGAGGAGTGATAAATATGCCTTTGGTCTATACTTTTAGGCCTTGCTCGCCAACATGGCAGCGATGTATGCTGTCTATCATGGTCCTGAGGGGCTCAAGGCAATAGCCGACCGTGTCCATGGCCTGGCTGGTACTTTTGCCCATGGATTGAAGAAGCTCGGGACAGTGACAGTGCAGGAGCTGCCGTTCTTTGACACGGTCAAGGTCAAAGTTGCTGATGCGAATGCGATTGCCCGAGAGGCTGTCAAGAACGAGATGAACATTCGCGTTGTTGACACAAACACGGTTCGCTTTCTGTTGATGTTTCTGTTCCATTTCAACTGAGTTGGTTGATTTTGAGTGTTGAGCATTAAATTCAACCTGTGATGTTGCAGATAACCGTGGCCTTTGATGAGACCAGCACTGTGGAGGATGTTGACAAGCTGTTCAAGGTGTTTGCTGGTGGCAAGCCAGTAAGTAGTCACTCAATCAGTGCAAAATTTGTGTGCTCGATGTGGATTGGATCATGATATTCAATGATGTGTTTTAACAAACATTTTTAGGTGGACTTCACTGCCGAATCCCTTGCACCAGAGGTCTCAAGCTCAATTCCGAGTAGCCTTGTGCGCAAGAGCCCCTACCTGACACACCCAATATTTAACACGTATGTGATGTTAAGAAGCATGCAGCTTTGCATCATTAATTCCTTTCAGTGTTAAGATAAACTGAAGTTATGTTGTGGGCTTGCAGGTATCACACAGAGCATGAGCTTCTTCGTTACCTATACAAGTTGCAATCCAAGGATCTCTCATTGTGCCACAGTATGATCCCTCTTGGTTCTTGCACTATGAAATTAAATGCTACTGTGGAGATGATGCCTGTCACCTATCCCAACTTTGCTAACATGCACCCATTTGCCCCTACTGATCAGGCTGCAGGCTATCATGTAAGAAATATTTAGTGTTTATTTAGCTTATGGCAAATTGTTCATGATATAACTATATAATTTTCTAGATGATCTAAAATGTCTTGTTTTATGGTGAAGGAAATGTTTGACGACTTGGGAAATCTGTTGTGCAAGATCACTGGTTTTGATTCTTTCTCTTTGCAACCAAATGCTGGTGCTTCAGGAGAGTATGCTGGATTGATGGTTATCCGTGCTTACCACAGGGTATGCCATGATAAATAGGCTGACCTAGCTCTCTTGTTTTGCTTACCACTCGTTGTTTATAAGCCATGTTAAAAAAACTGCAGGCAAGAGAAGACTATCACCGCAATGTCTGCATCATTCCTGTCTCAGCTCACGGTACAAATCCTGCAAGTGCTGCTATGTGTGGAATGAAGATTGTTGCTGTTGGAACTGATTCCAAAGGTAACATTAACATCGAGGAGTTGAGGAAAGCTGCTGAAGCAAACAAGGACAACTTGGCTGCTCTGATGGTACTCTTCTTTTTTTTTGGCACCATTAATATGAAAATCTACATGTTTCAAAATATATGAGAATTAGTCAGGATTGTGATAGTAATGTTCATCTGAGCTAGTGTTCTGATGCTCTACTATCATCTCATGGTCTTGTTGCTGGTCAATATATTGTGATAATAATGCATGATTACCTTATTCTTCAGGTTACCTATCCCTCAACCCATGGAGTATATGAAGAAGGCATTGATGAAATATGCAGGATAATTCATGACAATGGCGGGCAGGTCTATATGGATGGGGCTAACATGAATGCTCAGGTTAGTTCTTTGCTGTTTGTTATGTTATATTGTTCTTTCTGCAATTGCCCTCTCTTTAAATGTTTTATATTCATAATGGATCGGAACACATTAATATTGGTCTATAAATTATTTATATATATATATATAATTCAGCATAAATTATATTCAATATGTTTATGAAACAAGTCTATTTGAATTCAGTTCTAATAAAGACTCAAGTAACCTTGTTTTGAGACAGACACAAATAACTACCTTTCATGTGTTTGTTGTTTTTTCAAGAATGGTGACTTGAATGACACTGATCCAATTAAGTATGCTGCACTATGTTCTCTATAATAAAACTATGGTGTGCCTTTTCCATGCTAGCCATCTAGTTGAAAACTTGTGATATCATAATTTCAGGTAGCCTATTCTATAGATCCAAAGTATTCGATCCACTTCACTGGGCTCACAAAATTTGTCTTTTTACAGGTCGGATTGACAAGCCCTGGTTTTATTGGAGCAGATGTTTGCCACCTTAACCTTCACAAGACATTTTGTATTCCACATGGTGGAGGTGGTCCTGGCATGGGTCCTATTGGTGTTAAGAAGCACCTGGCTCCATTTTTACCATCTCATCCAGTGGTAGGTGCCCTGAATTCAATATGCTGTAATCCAAGCAAACGCTTGTTCAGACTTAAGTTGCTCGATGTCCAATACTACCTAATATTAGACAAGATTGATATGACAAAACATGCCATGTGACATTAGAAAAATTGCATGTTTACTTTATGATTGATTATATGAATCCTTGGAAACTTCCATAAAGAGTCCTTTAAGATGTGCGAGATTGAATATTCAGATGATTTTGCACTATCTTACATTCCTATATGTTACCATGAGTCTTGTATTATTGACTTTTAAAACTAATAGCCTGTTCATCCCTGCTCTTCTGCAACTCAGAACTATCAGTCTATTACTGGTCTTATTCTCCACTCTATGAATGCCACATTGGCTCAGTTGGGTCTGCAAAGTGGCAACTTGTTTAATTTGCTTATTCACCTATATGTAATATTATATAAAGTGGCGAAAAATGTTACCAGCACTTTCTTTCATGTCAAAATCACTGTAGGGTAATATTATAGGAAGTCACTGAAGAAGTGCATGTGTAATGATATATGATATATTAACTATTCAGACCCTGTTTTAATTGCTGGTCACCGGCTACCCGCAACCAACATAGCTCCATAATTTGCATCTGTTTTTTCGTTCAAATCAAGCAACTGCATTATCAGACTAATTTTTTAATTGTTACTTTGTTAGATCCCCACTGGTGGCTTCCCTCTCCCTGAGAAAACTGACCCCCTTGGTACCATTTCTGCTGCTCCATGGGGATCTGCTTTGATTCTGCCAATTTCCTACACTTACATAGCCATGATGGGCTCTAAGGGGCTCACTGATGCTTCGAAGATTGCCATTCTTAATGCAAACTACATGGCAAAGCGTCTAGAGGTGCTTTATATTATTCATTATAACATATCCATCTTTGCATTTGTTGTATATATTTCAGCTAGTTTCCTAATTTACTACATAATGATTTCTGCAGAAACACTACCCAGTTCTTTTCCGTGGAGTCAATGGAACTGTTGCTCATGAATTCATCATTGATTTAAGAGGATTTAAGGTACTTATCCCTATCATTTTATTTTTTACACTTGGACCTTGTTTGTATGCATGCTGATTCTATAATGGGTATTGAATTTTTTTGTAGGCGACTGCTAGCATAGAGCCTGAGGATGTTGCAAAGCGCTTGATGGACTATGGATTCCACGCACCAACCATGTCATGGCCTGTTCCAGGAACACTTATGATTGAACCCACTGAAAGTGAAAGCAAGGTAATCATTTTGATTTAGATCTATTCCTTGCTACTTTACCGAACTGTTGACATTGTTTGAACCTAATGTCGCATCATTTGTTTTTCAGGCCGAACTAGACAGGTTCTGTGATGCTCTTATCTCAATTAGGGAAGAAATTGCAGAGATAGAAAATGGCAAAGCAGATGCGCACAACAATGTCCTGAAGGTAATATACTAGTATACTACTAACGGTTTACCATGTCAATTCCTAACATATAACATCAATAAGAGGTTGGAGACCGGGTGAATCCAAGTACTTCCTTTTATGCTGCTGGCAATTTTGGAGAAAGCTATATTGAATATCCAAACGTTACCATGGTCAAACCCAAAGGCCAAAACTTCCAAACATGAGATGGCTCCACACCTTTTGCATCAGCAGGAATGTTGACATGCGCTTCTTTTTGTCGTGCAGAGCGCTCCTCATCCGCCCCAACTCCTGATGAGCGACACATGGACTAAGCCATACTCCAGGGAGTATGCTGCGTTCCCTGCAGCGTGGCTCCGAGGCGCCAAGTTCTGGCCAACAACATGTACTTATTGACTCCACTGTCTCCAAAAGATTTTTCTTTGCTTAGTAGTTTGATACCAAGTTAATCTCTGTGCTGCTCTGCCTTTGCTCTTACCAGGTCGCGTGGACAATGTGTACGGGGATCGCAACCTCATCTGTACCCTGCAACAGGGATCTCAAGTCGAAGAAGCTGCAGCTGCTACTGCATGATGATCTTGCAATAATCATGGTCACAGTGTGTAAAACAGCACCAAGAAGCTATAATGCTTCCTGTAGGAGGGAAGCATGGTCTCTTCTCATTCAGCTTCTGAACTGTATATAGCTTTGTGACAGCTCCTGATTCCCCTCAGCTGCCACCATCTCCTGTAATTCTGTACTCCATTGCTTCTCAATTCCCTTTTAAGAATGAAATTAGCCTTATTGACTAGCATCGCTACTCTTTTTAAAACAGGCAAAAAAGACGTGTCTTGCGCTCTAGCCATATAGAAAAAGGAAAGTAATCATCGCTATTAGCTTGTGTATATAACTAAAGAGTACTGAGAATATGGATTTTTTGACATAGTAGCTCTCACAGAAGAGCAGAAATGCATTAACGGGTTGAGACTTGAGATGAGCAATTGCATTTCCCTTTGAATGGAGAATAATGGCATTTGTTGAGGTAGCAACCCGTCACTTGGGCCCCTGATCACGTATGATTCAACCCAATAGTAGTAAAATTCACGTATGATTCGACCTTTGATCAGTTTAATTCTGTTGAGAGTTCCAACTGATCTCTCTTGTATAGTTGTATTGCTAGTGTACATCGGGTACATGATGCCCTGACAATAAAAAGAGAAAAAATCAGGCGAAAAAGAAAACAATCCTCTGTGATACCACACGTACCATACTGAATGCTGAAAGTACAGGGGCTCAGGACACCTTATTCGACGAAAAAGTACTGGTTGTTTTGTTGTGCAAGAGTGAAGCACATCAAACAATAAACTTTCAGTTCACACTCTTGCCCTTTCTTTCTAACCAACATATCTATTTCTTATCATATGTGTAGGCACGTAGCTCTCTTTCTACCATTTTCTTTGATCACTTGTGAGCCATAAATAAGTAAGCTTTCTCCATATAATTATGACTTAAAAGTTTTAAAGGTCACCTATGCTCCAAAGTCCAAATTCTCACGCCATTCATGCCAAAGACCCACCTATCCTTCAGATTCTTGCTATATATACGCATCTCAGGCTGGCCATTGTGTTATTACCGGTGAACGAATGTAGAAGCAAATATTTTGTTCGCTTGAACAACGAAAATGATCAATAAATTTATATATACTATTTTAAAAGAATTAGTCCATTACCACCAACGTTATCACCACCACTTTTTTTCATCGTGAACCAAAACACTTGAACTTCAATTTTATTCATCAATTTACATAATATTTTTTAATGTTGTAATCGACGCTCAGCTAGTATTATTAGATAAAGAGAGAACTTAACATCAATGGAAGACGAGATTTTGGCAAAATCCAGGTGCTATTCCCCTTTTCCGCGGGGGGAAAAACTGCGGGGCTAATTTTGGCAACGCTCCTCCATCTTTCAAGCTTCACAGCAGCATCCTATTCCTACCAGTGAATCGCCAAAGCGCGCGGGCGGCAGTGAACCAAGAGCACCAAGGGGAGGGGAGAGCAGAGCGCCACCGGCACCGAGCGGTCAGGGGCCAAATCAACCAGGGCAGCAGCAGCCAGCCAGCCAGCCGCCCCTCGATCGGCCGGATTCAAGTCGAAACTCGAGGGAGCCATTCGGCGTGGCGTCCGCAGGGAATCCCGATGCGGGGAAAGAAATGGCAGCAGCAGCCAGCCCCGGCCTCCCACCCGTCGTTTGCCACATCGCGCCCGCGCGGTTGGCCGCGCCTGCGCCCCTTCGGCCTCGCCTCGACGGGCGTTGGCTGCCCACCTGCACCCGCCTCAGAGCTCGCCCGCCACTTGGCGCGCGGTGCTCCCATCTCCGCATCCCGCCCGCCTATAAAAGCCCGGGGAGAGCGGCCCCCAACCCTAGCCGCCGCCGCCGCCGCCGCCGCCGCGTCCTCCTCCTCCTCCCAACGCTTCCACCTCCGCCCGCCCCACGGACATGGCCGGCGTCGTCAGCAGCAAGCGCCGCTCCCCATCCGCCTCCACTTCCTCATCCTCCGGCGATGGCGCTGTCGTCGACCGGCCGCTAGGGGTGACCCGGAAGCGCAGGCCTGGCGGCCGCTGCCCCCGCGCCGTCGCCGCCCTGAGGCCAGCGGCGCCCCGACCTGTGACTCTGTGAGTGCCTCGGAATTCACGGCCTCTTCCTCCTACGCGTTTGGTTGTGTTACAAACACGTGGAGGTGGTGGGCCGTCGCGGTGGTGGGAGGCGCCATCGGCCTGAGGCCCAGACGAACGAGAGGGACGATCTATCGTTCATTCGTTCCCCCTGCTCCCGATGCAGCCGGATTTTAAAATTTTGATCTCAAGGAGCTCGCGAATGTTGATTTTTGTGGGCGATTTGGTGCCTGATCCGTTCGATTGGTGGATCTAATCAACGAATTGCCGCGAATCTAGTAGCTGTGTCAAATTCCGTGGTACGATCTTTTAAAACACCCACCAATTTGTTGGGCATTATATTAAAAACGGATAAACATATTATTTACGAGAGATAAAAGAAAAACAAAAGAGATGCAAAGCACCTTATTAAAATCTAAGAAAGTAATCTCGTTACTCCTTTTGCACCTCCTCCTATGCTCCGTAGCTGTATTTTTCTATAATTTAGTTGACTACTTGATTTATCGATAGTTCTTTATCACGAAAAAAACCAATTGTTCTGTTTCTTTCAGATTTTCCAAACAACAGTACCATCAGTCGAGCATTCCGTGATCCGATTTGAGATATTTATGTACGGATGTGTGCTCAATTGACATTTTCCTTTTGCTGCAGGCATGATCGTTATCGCTTAAGTTGTAGGTTACGAAATAGTGACGTGAGCCAACTAGGGAGAATTGTTCTCCCGAAGGTCTGTTCTTATGTAAAGCCTTTTGATACGTTCTTTTTTTTAGCTACTAATGATAAGGAGTAGTTCCACATAGTTATTAAGTATAAAAGTGAAATAACTTAACCATGATGTATTAAGGTCAAATGTTAGTATAATAGCAACTAGCAAGAATATATTTGTTACTATCCAGATCCATCCCTTATCACTGTAACTAATGTTGCTTCAGATTCACAAACTTTTCTCAAACAGGATTACTAAAGCAAGCCTGTCTTTTTATACACCCTACTCTCTATAGAAATTGACACTTGTCTCTGATGAATGAATTCCTCAGAAAGAGGCAGAAGCTTACTTACCAATTCTGACATCGAAGGATGGGAAGAAAAGTTTATGTATTCCATGCACGACTTGCTAAATGGACAGCTCTGGACCTTCAAGTACAGGTTGAACAGACTGTAATTTATTTTGGATTTAATTTTCGTTAACATTAGTTCCACCGCCCAAAACCATCAAGTCATACTTTAATTTATTTGAGCTTTTAACGGTTCTTGAAAGGTACTAAGCCCCCAAGTAGCCCAGTAAAAAAGACATTTTTAGTACTGCCTAGCATATTACCAGTGACGCAGTGCATCATCTCCTACACAGATACTGGCCCAACAACAAGAGCAGGATGTATGTGCTTGAGAATACCGGTAAGTACCTCTTTTCCTTCTCCGTTACATGCAATAGAACAATGTTCTCGTAGCCTTTCCTCCTTTTAAACACCAGGGGAATATGTCAGAACCCATGATCTTCAGCTTGGAGACTCCATTGTGATATACAAAGATGAGGAGAACAACCGATTTGTACGCACTTTTTCTTCTTAATTATTTAACCACTGTACTCTCTCTCTCTCTCTCTCTCTCTCTCTCTCTCTCTCTCTCCTCTCTCTCTCTCTCTCTCTCTCTGATACCGTTAGATGTTGCATATTATTGCATATCATAATTTATAGCTTGTGAAGGTCATCGGAGCAAAGAAAGCAGGCGATCAACATGCTTCTGCTGTGCCACAAGTTGACGACCATATCTCTGCCCTTTTCCCCATTTTTCCGGTTACACAAGTCGATGACTATCTCTCTCCAATGGCACCACAAGTTGGTATGTCTGCCTTCGTGCCACAGGCCGATCATGAGAACCATGAGATATTTGACGGAATACTGAATTCTCTACCGGAGATACCTGTAGCTGATGTGAGATACTCTGACTTCTTTGACCCATTCGATGATTGTATGGACATGACAGCTACACTGAATGCCAATCAGTCTGCTAACCTGCATGTCACTGATGAGAAGCCTGGGCATTCCTTGTTTCCCAACCCAAAGTCTGGGCCTCACACATAGAGACCGCCTGCCAGGAAAGTGCTGTTTCATAACATACCCTGCATGAAGTTCAGAACCCCTCTGCTCTGGCGCCATTGATGTGCATCCAAATAATTGGTGTCCTCGTTTTGATGCTGTGCATGTTTAACTGCTACATGCTGTTTAATGTGTAAAATGTTTTGTTCATGACCCAACAGCAACAGGAGGTTTCATCAGATGCAACGTTGTAACTGTGTTCAGGTCAGCTCAGAAGTGCGGTTCTAATGTTTATCAGCCCCTGAATAAGTTTCACAAAGAGAAATCGCAAATGTTGGTTTCCTTCAGTTCGAATATGGCATACTGGTCAGTATAGACTTCACAAGAATGAACAAAGCCCTGACCTGTTGACTGCCAATGTTAATAACTGTTGTTAGTTCATCGGTTCATCCTAGCAGGAGGTATTATAACATTGATTTTAGCGTGGAAAAGTTGTTTGCTTGACAATGAGGCAAGACGACTGATGAGTACGGAAAACTTGTGCAGGAAAAGATATCGGGGAGGCTGTAGAGCACAGCCTGTTGCCTGTTGGTGGCAACGAGAAAAGCAGAACCAAGAAGAGGAGAAGACCATTCGCGAGTCAAACAGATGAGGACACATGTCATGGTCTGCAAGCCCTGTATGTTTTTTAGTGCTCTGGGCACGTACGGTGTACATGAATTCGCGGGAAAAAAAAGTCGTTGCAGTTGCTTGGGACAAATGGGACAACACACTGGCAAAATAATGCATGGATGATCGCTGATGACGACTCATCGACGCCGCGAAAACTAGATGGTCTTGCACGTAGAAAGCAACGGTGATTTTTCGAATCATTGGGAATGGGTACAGTATCTACGCAACTGTTACGATCATGCCATGATCATATTTGTTGGAGGTATCTGAAGCATATATGCATGGAATTTTCTGTGTGTGCAGTGGAAGTACAATCTCATGGACAACTGAACAAGTACGTAGGTATGATCAGTCGGAGCTGCTCGGTCTAACTGTTTAAAAATCCATCTATTTTTCAGTTCACTGTTTTTTCTTATTTACCAATGACCTTTTAACCTCCTAGATTAACATTAAAATTCAAAAAGTATATATTAACTTGATCTTTACTATTACTAACAAAAACATATGATCTAGGTAAGTATAATAACACATTTGAACCAACCAAAAAAACTAAATAATGGAGCGAATTAAAATTTGCACCAACTTTGAGTATAAAAGCTGTATAGTTTAGGATTATATAAGAAAAAATAGATTGAGAAATCGTAAAATCGAAATTTTCTAATCTAAAAGTACTACTGCACAATATTTTGTTGGCCACGTTGTTGTGTCCAGGTGCCGTCGTGCCGATCTGGTTGTTCCACGTTCCACCTCAAGAAACCTATCGTGCGTACTTGTTATAAACGTGTGGTGTAATTTCAGTTTATTTTATTATTTAGTTTTTAATTGGTACTAATATGTTATTATACCTATTGAAATCGTATGTTTATATACTTTTATTTGTGAGGACCGAATATGAAATAAAAATATACTTTTAAAACTTTAATTTAGAATATTTTTGTCGAGAAAAATGAGACATGCATATAAGTTGTTGGACATTGATCCGTGGATTAAAAAGACAGCCACTTGAATATATACTTGATACATAATTATATGTATCCCTGAATTTTTCTATACAAATCATTCGTCTCCGCTTGAGCAAACCCAGTCGATCTCATCCACCGACCGACGCAAAGAAAACCCGAATCGCCGGTGGCCAACCGTGGGAAACTCGTCAACGCGGGAACGGCGAGCTGGGAGCGGGAGCGTGCAGTGCATGATCCGTGAACGCGACGTCGGAACGCCACGGCCCACGTACGGGAGCGCGACGCGCATCGGTTTATGGCGAAGAAGTCGTCGCCACACGCACGGCGGTAGCCGGTAGACCGGTAGCTGAGACGGAGGCGCAGAGCACGATCGACCCCCCGTCGGTCGTCGTCTCCATCCGGCCCTCGGCCAAGCGTCACGCGCGCACGGGCCGGCGCGAGCCACCGGGGTCCCCACGTAGCGGCGTGGACTTGTCCGTGGACTCCCGGCGCCGCGGACAAAGTCGTTCGGGTACCAGTTCGTTGGGACACAATGACACATGGCCCCCGCGACCCCGCCTACACATGTCATTGTTGGCAACTTGGCGTACGTGTACACTCCAACAAGCAAAAAATCCGGTGCTTATTGAGATTTTGTGCGAGTAAGCGTCGCGTCGTCCAATGAGAGCGACCAGACGAAAACATTTTTTCTTAATTTGTCCGGTGCATAATTGTAAATACAACATACGTGCGTGTACTAGACTGCTATTGATACTCTAGAATACGATAAATAAACATGGGAATATGGGATTTCGTCGTGTATGTTTTTGGTCTACACTCTATAGCATCTAGATAAGGTATGAGATAAAAAAACATATAAAACAGTATAGGATTCATATGAAATTACTACAGCCATGATATTTTCACTTAAAAAGATCCGAGGCAAAGTTGATCTTCAACAGATCAATATTTGCAATTTGTGAGGGTCGTTTCTTACGTGATTTCGTACACTTTACTTTCTCCAAAATTAAATCATGTCAAGAAAAGCACACGGGGGTAGCCAGTAGGAAAACACCATATGTGAAAAAAGAGGAGAACACAAGTACAGAACTGCTGTTCCCAGCGCTGTGACGAGAGCACCGTAGGGGACACCAGATTTCAGGTGTGCAACCTGTCGTGACTGTGGCTCCCCTGCGGGGTTTGGAGCCCATAATCCCAACTCATTTTTCGAGGATGAGTCAGGATTTTAGTTCAAAATTTCGGTTCATCTTCAGGAAATGAACTGGGATTATGAGCTCCCAAACAAGGCCTGCACGTCGACCCCTCCCTCTCCACACAGCTATAAGAGCGAGTATAATAAAAATAATAAAAACATGTTACTCGATTTGTTATTTCAAATTAGTATTAAGGTGAAGGAGAGAGAGGGAAAAAAGAATAAAAGTATGCTACTGGCTAACAGCCTGTTGATACACAGGTATCAATGGATATTGTGAGATAGCGTGAGAGACTGTATATTAAATATATAGTATATATATAGCTAATTAGCTATTATATGATTGAGCTATTAATTTACTACATGTGACATGACATAAGTATATAGCCAACATGCTAAATGGCCTTAGTTTTACTCCCTCCGCTAAGGCGCTAACACTTCAGTTTCTCTATTAATTTACTTATTATATGTTTTCTACCTTTTTATTTTATAATATTATTTTAATAAAAATTTTCAATATTAATATTATAATCTAATTGTAAATAATTTACAAGAATGCTTCATTTAGAGCTTATAAGATTTGAAATAAATCGGACAATATTTTAATACTCATTGAAAAAATATCACGTTATGAAAAAAGTTTCAAATAGATACAACATTCGACGATACTGTTTGCAATATCAAGAAACAATTATATGTAACATCATTATTGTTATGTTTCAGTAATTTAAACTAAATGTTTCACACATGAAAAGTAAAATGTTTCAACTTAGGCCCCATTTGGTTCCTTTAGTCCAAAGTTTAATCCCGTCACATCAGATGTTTGGGTACTAATTAGAAGTATTAAATGCATGTTAATTATAAAACTAAGAACATAAATGAGGGCTAATTCGTAAGATGAATCTATTAAATACAATTAGTTCATGATTTGATAATGTGGTGCTACAGTAAATATGTGCTAATGATGAATTAATTAGACTTAATAAATTTGTCTCATGAAATAACTAGGGCTCCTGCAATTAGTTTTATAATTAGCTCATGTCAGGCTCGGAGTACTTCTTGAGTGGATTTATGAAGTCCGAGTGGAGGAGAGGCCACCAGACACAACATTAAAGACAATCAGTCAACAATCAACGTTAACTAGTCTGCTAGCAGTTGGAAAGCCGACAGTTCCCCGAGTTCAGCATTCGGGAGTCCTTCCCAACTGCCGGCAGTCAGACGGTCGCCATCAAGATCCAGTCCACTCTTTTAAACTCTATTATTATATGGTTAATATAATGGTTACCATCTGTAGTCATTAACTGTGATATGACCGTTTATTTTCATAATTAGTCATCAATGGGGTGCCTTAATCACCATTTGTAACTCATGATCTTTCTCATATAAAGGGATCAGAGGGAGCCTGTAAGAGGCACACTTTGTCATATTTTCAAGATAGAGTCCACTTTTTAAAGCCAAATTATACACATGAGTAGGAGTATTATCCTCTAGGAGCCCAAAACTGTCTAAGTCCATTTGTCATTGTCTCATTATTTGAAATAATCATTGAATTGTAGCACAACACTCCTATTAGCCTAACCAAATCCTTCTACGGGTACCCTCGTAGGCTATTGCTATTCATACGCAACGATAACTCGTGTTTAATCCTTTTAATTAGCATCCGAATATCCGATGTGACAGAACAAAACTTTGGACTAGAAAAACCAAACACCACCTTAGTTTGACAGTGTTTCACTTTATTTATTTTTAAAAATATTTTTATTAACTTATGAAATTATCGAGAGAAATAGTTTTAACCGTAACAAGAGGCCAACAAATGCCTTTAAGCAAGTCCTAGAATAAAGCCATACAACGAAGCCCCGCAGCAAGGAGTTGAAGCGAGGCTTGCAAGTGGAGCCTCGAGACGCCACCTCAAGTAAAGCTTAATGTGAAGCCCGAATACGAAGCCTTGAGAAGAGCTCTACAAGCAAGCCGAGCTTCAAGAGATTACCCTTCAACACTAATGAAGGCTCAGAGCCTCCAAATATACTAATTAATACATATACTACATTCGAAGGTTATTATTCTAAACAGAAGCCTAGCTAAAATTTAGTCTCGGTCTTAGTTCTACACTTCAAACTTTTTGAGGTCCCTTAAATTAAACCTGTTACGTAATTCAATATTACGCCAACAGAAACATTGTTAACTAAATGTTGAAACATACCCATTTTTTCAAAACCTAGAGCTCCTTTTGGGACGGAGTATTTTCAAATGAAATTTAGAAAATTTAATTTAATTCGTGTGAAAATCCTGTATTCCAAGACAGCGAAAGGTGCGGACCCTAATAGGGTCCATTAATTTATCAAACTGTAGATCAACAGTAAAATATAGGATTGTAAATGAGGGAGACCTGTTGTGTGACACGTCACGCACGGCGCATCCAACCGTGCCGCACCACGTACCCGCTTCCCGTCAACTACCCGCATCCGCTCCGCCACCCTCCAACACGCAACACTATCTTCCCCGTCCACCCACAAGCCCACACGCACCCGCGCCACGCCTCCCGAACAAAACCCCACGGGTCCCCCACGCCCTCGTCGCCATCAATCACACTTGTCCCGCGCCCCCGCTCTCTCGTTGTATCCTTTCTCTTCGCGCTCCTAGCTCCCACTCTCCTCGTCCTGGTGATGCGGAGGCGCCAAGGGCGCGCGTCGGTGTAAATCCCTCCGGGGGTTGGGGGTTGGGGGGGGGGGGGTGCGTGGGTGGCCGTTGCTCCTGCGATGGCGGCGGCGGTGTTCGCCGGAGATGGGGGCGCCGAGAGGCGGGCTGCCGGGTGCGCTGAGAGGATGCCCGATCTTAGCGGCGGCGCGTCCCGCGGTGCTGGGGCTGCGTGCGGCAAGAGGAGTGTGTACCTCATGGAGTGCGTGCCGCTGTGGGGCTGCGCCGCGACTCGCGGGCGCGACGCGGAGATGGAGGACGCGTGCGCCGCCGTGCCGCGCTTCGCCGACGTGCCGGTGCGGATGCTCGCTGGACGGAGGGAGCTGGACGGGCTCGGGCTCGACTTCGACGCCGCGGCGCTACGATTGCCGGCGCACCTGTTCGGCGTCTACGACGGACACGGCGGCTCGGAGGTAATATTGCCAAAACTACAAGTGATTCATTCTGGGGGTCAGAGAAGAACGCTTGAACCGTTCAAGTTGAGACCTCCTGCTCATGCTTTGTGCTGCTCGGTGCTCGCGCAGGTGGCGAATTACTGCCAGGACAGGATCCACGTTGTGCTAAGAGAAGTTCTGAGAACTGAGATGGGGTTAAGGGATTTGGGAGAGGTGGACGTGAAGGTGCAGTGGGAGAACGCTTTTGGTGATTGTTTCCAGAGGGTAGACGACGAGGTGTCCGGGAAAGCAAGCAGGCTTACACTTACCAATGGTGCCGGGGAGTTTCAATTTGAACCTGTCGCCGCCGACAACATAGGTTCCACTGCTACTGTTGCAGTTGTCTGCTCTTCTCACGTGATAACTGCCAACTGCGGAGATTCACGCGTTGTGCTCTGCCGTGGGAAGGAACCCATTGCTATGTCCATCGACCACAAAGTACAAATCAGAGCCCAATTATTCAGTTAGAGACTTAAATCACATTGGCTAAGGCATAATTTGCAATTTGCATCTGGTTATTCTTTTGGTATTCCAGCCCGATAGGAAAGACGAGCGCGCAAGGATTGAGGCCGCAGGAGGGAAGGTCATCGACTGGAATGGGTACCGAGTCTCCGGTATACTCGCTATGTCAAGGTCAATCGGTAAGTTTTTGTTTTTTGCATGCCCAATCTTGCCGGATAGGCTAAGTTATTGATGGTGGCCTTGTACCAAATTTGGGATGATAATTTAGGCCTAAGCCTTTTTGACCAACGAAAAACAGAAGATTGCTAGACCAAATTAGCTATACGGAACATGAATTCTATAAGCTGAAGGTAGATTACTAAGATTATTAAACCAAATTGAGCTGATAAGCATAAGCTCTTTGAACTCTACTCAGTTTATCCGTCATATGTTTCCAGTACTTTAGACCGTCTCTTAATTTGTAAGCTAGGAAAAATAAATTTTAAAAACATGTGACAACATATAAATTGGATCATAGCAGCTCAAGGTTATGTTGAAAAACTGTGTTGCTTATGTAGCATAATACAAAATTATTGATTTGATGCAATGAATCAACCACAGTGGTAGTAGGTCCAAGCCCATAAGGGCCTAGTGCTACTAAAGGAAAAACTCAATTAATTTGGAGATTTGACTGTAATTCCCTATCTACTCGTATCTTTGTCTCAGACTCAGTTTTTTTCCTCTCGGACATTATCGATACTGTAGGGAAACATCCTGGTCATATTGATTGCTCCACAATTAAGTTGAATTTATACCACAATTTATATTAGTATAAAGCGGTTGATTCTTTTCTATACGTATTATGTTGTCATGCCTGCATTTTTTCAAGTTTGGATGTGTAATTCATCTCTAAGTTTCATTTATAAGGTCGTCGGCTCTCACATAGCTCGTTTCAGTTTATGAAACATAGCTCGCAAAGAAGTGTCCATTTTTTAACTTTAGCAATTAGCACTTGGTTCCACAGCTTGTTTACATCTGAAAAAAAATGTTTAAGATTTGTCTCTGTTCCTCAATATGTTCTGGTTCATTGCTTTGGAATTTAGGGGTGGGGATGAAGTTGTTACGGAACTAAAATATATTCTTGTGAAAGTATTCAAATTTAGATGCAGATGTGCTTAAGAAGCTACCTGTGAAAGTAGAAAAGTACTCTTATTGAAGGAACAAGGTACCCTGTATACTTATGTTATGATTTGTACAAGCAAGTCTGGCAGTTGTGACCATTGGCTAATACTGGGTATTAGTTGTATTTGTTCACATATGTGGCGTCGTCTTAATAATTCCATTATTATATTTCAATACTTTGACAACACTGTTCTTCTAGTTCCATATGAAAATTTAGTTGAACTAAGAAAATAGTTCAACCAATTCTCCGTGCATTAGACAGCATTTTCGTCTCAAGTTCTGCAACTTTTTATACAACTTGGTGGAGATGCTGATCATGTTGCAGGGGACCGGTACCTGAAGCCGTTCTTGATTCCAGAGCCAGAAATCACTGTTGTTCCTCGGGCGAAAGACGATGACTGCCTCATTCTAGCAAGCGACGGGCTGTGGGATGTCATGTCAAATGAGGAAGCATGCAAGGTTGCCCGCCGGCAGATCCTTATGTGGTACAAGAATAACGATGCTCCCCATCCCAGTGAATACGGCGAATCCACCATGAATCCTGCTGCTCAAGCTGCCGCTGATTGTCTCGTGAGGATAGCTCTGACGAAAGGGAGCGAGGACAACATTACTGTCATTGTGATTGACCTGAAACCACGAAAGAAGCTCAAGGGCAAATCCTGACAGGACCTACATTTCATCTGACTAGCCGACTGTCATCAGCAATCAGAGTTCATTGCTAGGCTGCCTCACCTGCAAGATTACTTTTCTAGCGGCCGTTCTTCACGAACTGTATATGTATAAGTAAAATAGGTGTACTTTGCACTTTTGGGTGTTGTATTGCTATCTGCCCCCCTGTGGTTTTTGTGCTGTTCCCATGCTTTGATTTCTTTCAAGTTCGGAACAGCCATGTAAATGTAATGGTCTCCGCATAATAATTGATCCATGTAAATGTTAAGAACTGAACAGCTGAGATGACCGTGAATCTTGCATAATAATTCATGCAACGTTTCTGTTTATATAAAATTACGTTCTCTGAATTTTTTGTTTGGATTGTTTTTTCTAAGCAATCTGTCAACTTTATATTATATAATATTTAGTTAAACCATGTATTAATAATCAGCTAATTAGTTGAAAAGCTAGTTCGAACGCAGAAGAGTGAGTTTCTGACAGGTGTTCGCCTCCTTCCTCTGATCATCAGATGAGCTTCCATTTAAGGGCCTGTTTGATAATGTTTGATAGAATTTCGATCCTGAAATCCACGCTAAAATTAGAATGAAGCACTTAAGCTGGTTAGATCCTATTCTATTATTTTAATTTATTTTTCTAAAGAACAAAATCCACTATTTAAAAAAAATATTTGAGTTGGCTGACGAAGAAACCGAAACTGAAGCCCAGCCAAATTCTAAACCAGATCGGGCTACTAGTGTATGATCGGGGTTTACAATTTTGATGAATTTCGACAAGCTTAAAAAATAAAAGGCCCAAACCCACCGACGCATCCCTAAACCCCAAACCTTCCCTGAGTTCCGTTCCACCACGCGGGGCCGCCGCCTCCCTCGCCCCTTCCGTCAGGCCGTCCCCCGCCGCATCCCCTCGCGCGTCGCTCCATCCCTGACGCGCCACCACCGTATCCCCTCGCGCCCGCGCAGCCTCCACGTTATTCCTCTCCTCTCCATCCATCATCGTCGGCGGCGAAGGAACCGACTGTAATCAGCAAAATCACCTTGACAACCACCACTACTTCCGCCTGTTTGATCCATCGGAACTCCATCGAACCCTAGGCCCTTCTTCCGCCATGGCGTCAGAGGGCGAAGCGAATGACTTCGTGGCGTCGGAGGGGAAGAAGCCCCGTCATAAGGGGAAGCACGACAAGCCCAAGCCGTGGGACGATGACCCCAACATCGACCGCTGGAAAATAGAGAAGTTCGACCCCTCGTGGAACGAGGGCGGCATGCTCGAAGTCAGCTCCTTCTCCACGCTCTTCCCCCAGTACCGAGGCATGTCACCCCAGCGGCCCAGCCCCATCCAGTCTCCCCTTGTTTCTTCCGCAACGGGTTGCTAGTGAGACGAAACAAGGATGCGAAATGACGAGGTTTTGCTTGTTCACATTCAGAGAAGTACCTGCAGGAGGCATGGCCGATCGTGAAGGGCGCGTTGAAGGAGTTTGGGGTCGCGTGCGAGCTTAATCTGGTACGCGATGGGTGATTAGATCTGTTTGATTTGTTCTAAGTTCGTTGTGTGGAAGCAATAGCTTGGAGTCATCTCTTGATGATGTGTGTAGGTGGAAGGATCCATGACTGTTTCGACCACACGGAAGACCAGGGACCCCTACATTATCGTTAAGGCCAAGGAACTGATAAAATTGTTGTCTAGGAGTGTCCCAGCGCCACAGGTATTTCTCTTTTTGAACCCACCGTGTTGAGTCCTTAATATGTCGCAAGCAAATGTTGTTGACAAGGTGAGAAGCAATCTAGATTTCTATTAGGGGTATGCTACGTCCTTGCCACACGTCATGATCTACTCCCACATTCTGCTAATATTATGTTGCTGACCCTGACCTATTGGTTTCTTTGTGTGAGACTTATTTCGTTGTTAAGCTTCTACTGGATTTTGCAGGCAATTAAAATACTCAATGATGAGATGAGCTGTGATATTATCAAGATTAGCAGTATAATACGAAACAAGGTAGATTTTCTATCATGGTTCAACATCAATTTGCTTCCTAATATTAACTTTGACTACACAATACTTATTGTTGTAAAACTTTCTTGGCTATCAATTGGAAATACCCCCCACTAAATAATATTAAAGACCACTTTTTGTAATTGGTGAAATCAAATAATTAAAGCTATTGAATAAGGATGTTGGAGAATCTTTTGCCATTTTGTCGTGGATCATCTAAATTCTTGTTTCTGATTATGTACTGCAACATTTTACTGAATGTTTCCCATGATGTTGTTGGCATTACAACGTAAAATGTTTGTCTGTGTTACTCTTTTTGTGATGATGCCACTGATAATTAACAACATACCATACTGTGCTTCAGACCCAAAATTTTAGCTATTCTGATGTTTATGGTTTTATTAGTTTATATACAAACACATAATATGAAGCACCTACATCGTGGATACTGTGCTCATTTATCTGTGTTTTCTTGTAAATCAAAATGCACAAACTGGATTGAGATTTGAGAAGCTAAAATCTATGGTTCCTTTTATTGGTCTGATTTAACTTGATGTGTATTTTAATATGTTTTGTCGGTCACTTAGTCTTGAAGAATTTAACTTATCCTACAGCCTGTTAATAATGTGCCATCTACAGGAAAGATTTGTTAAAAGGAGAGAACGACTTCTGGGCCCTAATTTGTCTACCCTCAAGGTAATCTGCTTATCATATGATTCTTTTTGATACATCTCATTATTGTAAGATTAGATGCCTCTTTGTTCACATGCTGTTTTATTTACTGCAGGCCATAGAGATTTTGACTGGCTGCTACATCTTAGTTCAGGTTTTCCAATATTTCTTACTTTATTGCTACATTTAAATGTGTGTTGTGGGGCAACCTCTTGTTTACTTATATGGCAAATGATTTGACTGCTATTGTTACGGTGTGTTGTTTTTGTTAAAAGGGAAACACGGTTTCTGCCATGGGTTCTTGGAAGGGACTGAAGCAAGTCCGAAGGGTTGTGGAGGACTGCATAAAGAACATCAAACATCCTGTGTACCACATTAAGGTGACTGGTTTTGTTTCTCAGACGTTTGCTTGAAGGAGTGTTCCTACAGAACTATTGTTGATTACTTATATTATTGTTAAACTTTGTAGGAACTTCTAATTAAACGTGAGCTGGCAAAAAATCCTGCATTGGCCCATGAAAGCTGGGACAGGTTTCTCCCGAAATTTAAGAAGTAAGGAACTTGCATCATGTCATCATTAGGGGACAGTGCCACTGAAAATTATAAGGCATGTCTTATGCATAATTATTTTTTCTGTTCTCAGGAAAAACGTAAAGCAAAAGAAACCAACAACAAAGGAGAAGAAACCATACACACCCTTTCCACCACCTCAGCAACCTAGCAAGGTTAAGTATTTTTTAAAAAACTTATTTACTTATTTCTAGAGACATACTTGTAAGGTTTTATTATACTGGTTTTCACCATTTCATGAGTTGAGATGATTACCAGTCCTTCCTTCAATTTTATGTATTCATGCAGGTCGCTCTCCTCACACTCATTTTATTTTTATAGAAGATTAGTATAGTTCAGTGTGCTATATTTTTTATTTCTTGTGTGGTGCTATATTGCTATGACTCGTAGTGGAAATGTTGCTGCTCCTGGTTATTTTTTTTCATGTGCTGCCATACTGTTTTACTAACCTGTCATTCTGGACATTTTAGATTGACCTTGAACTTGAGAGCGGTGAATATTTCATGAGTGACAAAAAGAAGTCAGCAAAGAAATGGCAAGAGAAGCTGGAAAAGCAATCAGAGAAAGCTGAAGAGAACAAAAGAAAGAGAGAAGCTGCATTTATTCCTCCAAAGGTTGGATATTCTTCTTGTTGTATTTTCAGGGTGACTTTCCTCTTGGCAGATCTAAAAGATAATTATTTGATTCAGGAGGACACTGCAGCTCCATACGGATCTGCCAAGTCGACCAATGACAATAACGAGATTGCTGATATGACGAAGTCCTTAAAGGTACACACTTTTATTCTTAATTAGTTAAGAGGGTGGCACACGGTGTTTACTCAAACTGGAATGATCATCTCATAATTGCGAATATGCTCAATTTGCAGAAGAAAGCAAAGGAATTCAGAAATAATGAAGCACAGAAAAATGTAAACCTCGAGTCTTATGTTGCAAGTAACGAAGAGTCACGCTCGAAAAAGAAGCACAAATCTTCCAAGTCCAAGTCCTGAATGCGCGCCATGAGTCCATGACCGGGATTAGTGTGACAACTTTATTCTAGTCGGGTCATTGCCATTAGCATCCCATTCAAAGTTCGGGATTTCAACCGAAGATAGTAAACCTACTCTTGAACCTTTTGGATGCCGGCTTGTAAAAGTAGCTCTAATATGCGTGGGTTGGTAACTGTCTGTGAACAACGGACGTCGGACATTATTCTCCATGAGGAACACGAGCAAAATTTGGCGTATCCTATTCTGTTATTCCTTTATTACTATCAGTTTTACTTTAATATCATGCTGTAATAATGGAGCATAATTCATTAAGTATGAATCCCTCTAGTAAGGGCCTATTCAGTTAGGAGATTGTATTATAAATCCCCTTCTCAAACTTTGGGATTAACCGAAACAGACCCTCCCTAAAGTTAAGAGCACCGCTTAAACGAATGAAATTATTTTGGAGGCATGCCAAGTCTAATTGTGCTCCTAAACATAAAAAATATATCTTTTCTGTTTAAAAAACTATTGATCGTTTGCTAATGCAGATTTGACACCGCACAACTCTGTACACTAGATACTTAATACAACAAACGGTACATACATATATCTAAAAACCAGCAAACCACAAATCAATACCAGCAGAGGGATGACTCATTTTGTTTGATCATTTACAACACATTTTCAGCTTCACTAATTACAGCAAAACCTCCTATAGCTAAGCTTACACAAGGGCATTTTCCCCCTTGGCCTCTGTATACAAGCCCCCAAAAAATTGAAAAGAAAAAATTTCAAGGGAAAACTGGGCACAAATATACAATCAACGGACCAATCAATAAAAATCAGAAGCCTATAAGCCCTCCTAGCAACTACTCTTCAATGGCCTGCTATTTGGTATAAAAAGAATTATGCTAACTGTACATCCTTCCCTACGGATAGGAACTCCTGATTTATCCACAACTCGCAAGGCCCCATGCTGAGAAAAATCAACTGTCTCCCCTTTGCAATAAAAACGCAAAGCTTGGGTTTTCACGAACAAAAGGTAGCAAGTCATCATCAGCCACCTCAATGACTGGCATTGTCTTTACAATGTCATCAAGTGAAAAAGGTATGCTGCAGTAAGGAATGAAACAAGTAAAACTATGAACCATCAACACTGGTCCTAATCTGAACTGTTAATATATTCAAATGTAACAAACAGCTAACCATATTACTCCCAAAAAAACAAGAGATAAACTAACCATGAATCATCATCCAAAAGTATGGAAAAGGTTGTGACAGTATTTGATTCCTCACGTACTGCACTTTTCAGGCTTGATGTAAACTACATAGAATGAAAATCACTAATCAGGAAATGATTCATCTGTGAATGAAAACGAACAAAACTTGACAATACCATATATATTGCATACGGAAGCTCATTGTCTAACCTCTGCTGATATAGTGTTTGTACCGTTGATATCATCCCAGTACATACCAACTATGCGCTCTAGCTGTTGTATGCTGAGAGCCTGAAGAGATCATGAAAACATAAGGAATAAGGACTAACGATTGGACGTGGAAGAATCTTACTCAATAGAATACTTACAGGGCACACATCAGTATGTATCTCTTTCAGGGTCCTCATTGGTTTGAGGGAAATCACCTGATGAATAAGAGTAAAGGCACGCCATGCATTATGATTAAAACAGTATTGAGAATCAACAAGATTCAGTTGTAAAAAAAACAGGAGCAATATTTTCAAAAGAAATGCGCACCAAGAAATCAATAGCCTGTCTGATATGCTTCAATGCATCCCAGGCTGAACCTGCAAACTGTCTCAAACACAATGTGTAAGACAATAGCTTTGGAAAATCCATAAAAAAACAGGGAAGCAAATAACCTCTCGAGTAGCGTTGTCCAACCAATGTTTTAGTTCAGTTAGTCCAAGTTTGACATATTCTCCATTGCTAAATGAACAACACTCACGCCGCAAAAGGAGTCTATTTCATAGGGAAAGGGATCAGAAACTTTTACATATGTCAAGACAAAATATCAAGATAAAATGTTTACCTGTTAAACAGCTGAACATCAACCAGAGAGAATATCTGCGTGAACAGTTTGTGTACCAAAACTGATGGAACCTGCAAATTCAACCAAATAAGACAAGTGCAATTGATAACTTTTTGACAAAGGAAGCTATTGGTCCATAACAATTGGTCACCTACATGGTTTGCCCTTAGAAATTCCAAATAATCAGTGAGGACTTTTACAATTCCCAACCAATGTGCAAGCTGGTTCTGTTGCCCCAAACCATTTGCATGACCTTTTGCTAGACTCAAGTGAGAAGTTCGTGGATCCTGAGGATATTCAAATTTGGCCACCTTTAAATTGGGAAATCATGAACATATGTTAATTTTTATAACAAAATAAGGAACATGCGGCAGTACCTGAATACACAATTCAAGCAATGGATTTAGCTCCTTCTTCACACTGTCACTTATCATACCATAAACCTTCTCAATTAGATCCACAAGTTGTTGTTTGAAGAGCAAAGCTGGATATTTTGCCTCAACTTGGGGTAATGCAGCAGCTCCAGCAACTGATTGGCCACTGAGATAAGCGAGCCCAGCATTTGAAGTTTGACTTCCATGAAAGGTCCTCTCATATGAAAATCTTCGTCTTTGTGGGGTTGAGATTGCTGTCCTAGTAGTTTTGAATGATCGCTGGAGGAGAACTGTTAACATAGACAAGTTGGACAACCAATAGGCCAATGCTCTTATATCATTTTGAGCCTTCAGGGGAGAGAAAGCCAACATCAGGACATGTAACCATAAGCTAGAGGCTAGAGCAATTGCATACAGTCTTGCAAGGAATTTGATTTTTTTTAAAAGGTGTGCTACTTAGTTGTTGTGATGAGATTCATTTCCTATTTTTTCACGTTTTACCAAAACTTAAAGAATTCCACAGTAAACATGATGACTTCTTTTTATGTAAGTAAACATGATAACCAATATCACCTATCCATATTTTGTATTCACATCAAATGTTTTACACTAGGAAATTGGATTGATAAGATTCTTGCAAGACGAAGTTGGGGCTCTATGAAAATCAGCGTTAGATGAAAAAGATAAAGATAGAGTAAGACCAGGAACCTCTATTGCTGAATTTATAGCATGTAGGATGCTGTCAAAGACACCAGTCTTCATTGCTTCAAACAATCTCCAATGAAGAAGACATTGATATATAAGAAGAGCAGCAACAGGTTTGCCCCCAGAAAATCCAAGATGTTGTGAAATACGAGTAAGTAACCACTGTTGATCATCCTGAGGCTGCTGACTTTGAGGATACTTACAAAATTAAAAAAAACATCAGTACAAAAATAAGTTCAAGCCACAAGGCTTCAATTCAACATGCAGCAGGTACAATAGCCGAATACCTGGTATTTATGATTAAGTACTTTTCGCAGTTTCTCTCCTTGTTCAACATATTTTTCATTACTCAAGTCAGGAGTATTGCCCTATAATGCATTTTCAAGTGAAAAGTTTACAGGTTCAACTATTCATAAAGATATTGTCATATATTATATGCAGCTATATAATTGGAACTCACCACTGATGGTGTTTTTTCGGATGTGTCAGTTGACAGCTTCATTTCAGCTCGTCTTGTGTCACTGTCACCATTCAAAATATGTCCATTCTCTGGGCTTCTCTGTAAAGTACATGAACGCTCAGTTTTGAGCAGCAAACAATCTTGCAAAGCATCACAAAACTGGTTCATCAAAGATACATTACATGGATCCTAGTGATCTTTGAGCGTGAAGCTGATGATTTGGCTGTAGATGGTGGAGTTCCAGTTGCTTGTTGACGAAGAACTTGGTTCTCAGCTTCTAAGTTGACTGATTTTCCTTCCAGTCTGTTCATGGAAAGATGGACAAGAGTAATTTGATTTGAGTGGACAATGACAGGGCAGGACCTGATCAGATTATTTGATAAAATGAAACAAAAAATGCAAATGCACCTTTGTAAGGTCTCTTGAAGTTGATTAATAGTTTTACCAGATTCCTCAATTTTCTTAATCAAATCATCATTCCTTTTGAGGAGGTCTTCATTTCTCTTCATTAAGTCTTCGTTTCTTTCATGAGCTTCAGTAAGAGCTCTCTTGGCAGCATCACTTTCTTGTTTTTCCATAACAAAGGAAGACAATCTTGAAATAGCATCTACTTGAAGCCTGGTTTAAAAAATATTATAATTTTGGAAAATAATAACGATTTCTTTTAAATAACAGACAATATAAATGATTATTGGCAGTGCAATTGTAGTCTGCCCTCCAGCAGCAGCACAAACAGTTTGAGAAAATATACAGGATACAGACACTAACTTTTGTGCTGTGTCTTGAAGTAAGTGGATCCTGTATTCATTATCACTGATTTTCCTGAGTAATTCATCATTCCTCTCTTGAGCTTCCGCAAGAGATTTTCTGATTGTGTCATTTTCTTCCCTTGCAACTTCCAAAGAAACATCTTTTGCTGTTATATCTTCTTCAAGTCTGTTTTGTTGGCAAGCACGCCATTACAAGATCATTTAGTAAATTTCAGAAATAACTGATAACATTAAGTATCAAAATTCAGACATCATAAGCTGGCAGTGCACGAGTGAATTCATGAAATTGTGTTGGTATAGAATAATAAAGTATCCAAGAAGCATTAGTGAAGGTACACACTTAATTATGGCATTCTGAAGATGTTCAATTTTTTCATTAGTATCTTCAATTTTCATTAGTAACTCTCCATTTCTCTCTCCAGCTTCAGCAAGTGCTTTCTTAATTGCATCCTTCTCTTGCCTCTCTGATAGCAACAAAGCATCCTTTGTTGTTGAATTTTGTCCAAGCCTGAATCATGTTGAAGAAATAAATATAAAACATTAACATCTAAAAAACACAAACAGTATCATATATTCATATGAAGTACCTTTCTATGGTATCTTGAAGAAGATCAATTTTCCTGTCAACATCCACAAATTTCTTTAGTAATTGTTCATTTCTTTCTTGGCTCTCAATTTGTGCCTTTGTTGTTGCATCATTTTGTTCCATTTCTCTCAACAACAAATTCTCTTTTGCAGTTGTATTTTCTTCAAGCCTGCGTTGATAGAAGAAATATTTGAGGAATGCCATATGTTTTATGATAATAGTTATTAAAATAGGTAGCATAGCAACTGTGATAATAGTTATCAATATAGTTAACATAGCAACTGCAAAATTGAATTAAGTAGGATCTTAATGTAAGCATATATGTTGAAACAATAACACGAAGGTAATACAATGGACCTTTGTATAGTAAACTGCAGCTGAAGAATTTGTTTATCATCATCATAAATTTTCTTGAGCAATTCCTCATTCCTTTCCAAAGCTTCAGTGAGAGTCTTCCTTGTTGCCTCATGTGCTTGCTTTTCTGTTAATAGTAAGGCCTCTTTGGCAATGCCATTTTCTTCAAGCCTGTGAATGTGAACAAAAAAGACACCAATGTTAACATAAGTTGTGACACTGACAAACATGGATGTCATAGTTGGCATATGTGATCCAGACTAACACAATCACTCTGCCTAACCTTTTTATTGTACTCTGAAGACTATCAGATTTTCTATCTGAGTCTTCAACTTTCCTTATTAATTCATCAATTTTCAAATGTGCTTCGTCAAGCAGTTTTAAATTTGAAGCATTCTGTTCTCTTTCCGTTAGCAACAAAACCTCCTTTGCTCCCATGTTTTCTTCAAGTCTAACCGCACAAGAAAATGGGAACAAAGCATCATGTTATGCTGTTGAAGATAAAATATAAGGCGAGTGCTCTAGAGTCAGAAGAGAAGCATGACTTGATCCTATAAGGAGAGATAACAAACCTCCTTATTGTGTCCTCATATTCTGCTATACTTGTTACATTATCTTGCACTTCATTTAGTAAACCTTCAATCTCTTTCTGAGCATCAGCTAATTCTTTTTTGGTCTTGTTGTTTTCACATCTTTCTATGGCCAATAGGGAGTCTATGTCCAGTATTCTTTCTTCAAATCTAAGGTCAAAGAAGAGAAATATTACACTAAGAACTCACGCATACAAGGTGGGAGACAAAGTCATGCAGAATACAGCTATCCTAGAATTTGTAGCAGTAGAATTGACCAGTCATTAATCATTGATTTTAGTCATACAAATACTTGAAAGCAAAGAGACTAAACCTTTTTACTGAATCCTCAAGCAGCACAATTTTCTTATCCAACTCCTCTACTTTGTTCATTAACTCTTGGTTTTTCTCCTTAGCTTCAAGTAGCTCTTTTATGGTGCTATCATAGCTTTGCTTTGTCGTAAGCAGCAAAGACTCTCTTGCTGTTGCATCTTTTTCAAGTCTATACTTAATGGAATTTAAGGAAATCAGTGTTAGTAAAAGAAGTGAAACTCTAGTACCAGTTAGTGCACAAATATTGAATGTAGGCTAGGCCATACCAATAAGTTTGTAAAATAAAAAACAGACCTTTCTACATTTTCCCGAAGCTGTTCTATGTTTTGCTCAGCTGCTTCAACTTTCCTATGTAATCGTTGGTTTGTTTCTTGAGCTTCAGAAAATGCTTTCTTGGTTTGATCATGCTCTTGCCTTTCTGCTAAGTAAAGAGCATCTGTCGTTGTTGCCCCTTCTTCTAACCTATGTTCACGATTATATTATATCATCCGTGATCCATAAAATCGACAAGGGGAGAAAAAATATTCAATCTGGATGCTACATTGCTCGAGGATTTCCAGGTTACACCCATTCAAAACTACTTTTAGCATCTCTTGCATTATGCCTCAAGCTACAATTAACCAACACATGATCTCCTTCAAGCAATAGCATGCCTTTGATCAAATATCATAGTGCTTACTTCCATTCACCCACTTTAAAACTTCAGAAACATCATAGTCTTCTTAACACATGTACTTCATCTATCAACGGGCTCCAGTTCATGGTAAAAGGGTCACAAGGTCATCAGCAGAGCAAGTGAAAAGGTTGCCTGCTTCATATATTCACTCTAATGTTTGGAGCTACATTTTACTTCCACCCCATTCCAAAAAAACTAAGCAGGTTATAGGCTCATCGACATTCGACACCAAAAGTTTCTATTACAAAGTTATGTAATCTTTCACAATATTAATTATCACAATTCACAAGAGAGGAAGCATATGAGGAAGAGATGAGAACCAGCAAAATCTTTATGACAAAAACCTATAACTACAGCTTTTAAAACCTATGCATCAGGAATTCAGGATGTTTTGAAGGTAGAGGAAAATGCATGCAAGTAAATTCCGGCAGTAAAGTTTAAACAAGAAACAAATCCTTATGACAAAAAAACAAACCTTTCTATAGTTTTTTGAAGTAGATCAATTTTTTTATCAGCAGAAGAAATTTCCTCCAGTAATCCTTCAATCTTTGCTTGTGCTTCTGCTAGTGCTTTGGATGTTATATCTTTTTCCTGGCTTTCTGTTAGTAGAACTGCCTCTCTTGCAGTTGCACTTTGTCCAAGTCTACATGCATGGATACAAAAAAGTAAAAACCAAAGCCACCAGCGAAATATTTATGACAAAAACCTATAACTAATTTTTAAAACCTATGCATCAGGAATTCAGGATGTTTTGAAGATGGAGGCAAATGCATGCAAGTAACTTCCGGCACTAAAGTTTAAACAAGAAACAGATCCTTATGACAAAAAACAAACCTTTCTATAGTTTTTTGAAGTAGATCAATTTTTTTATCAGTGGAAGAAATTTCCTCCAGTAATCCTTCAATCTTTGCTTGTGCTTCTGCTAGTGCTTTGGATGTTATATCTTTTTCCTGGCTTTCTGTTAGTAGAACTGCCTCCCTTGCGGTTGCACTTTGTTCAAGTCTACATGCGTGGATACAAAAAAAAGTAAAAACCAAAGCCAAACAGACAGGTTTCATGAATGGTTTCTTTTTTGGAGTAAGCAGACCTTTGTACATTATCTTGAAGCTGATAGATATTGTTGTTAGCACACTCAATCTCCTTAACTAATTCCTCAACTTGATCCAGAGATTCAATTAGTGTTTTTTTGGTCACTTCATTTTCTTGCCTTTCAGCTACCAATAAAACATCTCTTGTGGTAGCATCTTCAACAAGCCTATAAATATGGGGAAAAAGTACATCATAACTACTAAATAACAAGAGCAATGATGATCAAACACTTGAATGTTCTACATTGAAGGTACAACAGAATTTTAGATTCTGCAAGCATGTCTGACAAGCTACTAATAACTCGTGTGAAAGAAGCTAACCTGCACAGTTTTATCCTGAATCTGATTAATTTTCTTATTAGAGTATATCTCTTGTGAATTCTCTGCTGCACTCGTGTGAAAGGACTTCAGATTTAGCAAGCATGTCTCTTGCAACTAAGGAATAATCCAATCTTAACTACATTTTAATTTCTCACTATATACCAGACAAACCTTAGGAATAACTAAGTGTATACAAAGATGTTAATCTTGGAGCAAAAGCACCTCATCTATCCAATCAAAGAGGACTGCTACTTACTTATAGGAGGATACTTACCTATGCTAATTGTATGCTAACTAGATGCATGTAATTTTAAAGAAGAATGAGTAGAATATGAAAAATACCAGTATTTGTGTAAGATGATACCAAATTAAGTGAATGATCTAAGGTAAGAAAGGAACCTCTGTAAAGAATCTTGAAGCTGATTGTTTCTCCTATCAGCATCTTCAAGGTTTCTTTGTAGCTCTCCAATTTCTACCTGAGCGCTGGCTAGCTGTTTCAAGATTGCACCATTGTGCTGTCTCTCAGCTTTCAATGAATTCTCTGCTGCTACTACATTTTCTTCAAGTCTGAATCAATGGGGAGCAAATAGTCAGCTGCACTGATGTATGCTAATAGAGGTGGTTCTCCAACAGCAAGATCATTAATAAAGCACAAAAATAGTGGATGAAATTTGGATGATGAAAATAAATCAGAAATGAACTGTCCTGGAGTATAGAAATAAGGCATTGTAAACTTCAAACAACAGACCTTTGGGTGGCGTCTTGATAGTGAGCAATGCTTTTCTCAGTATCTTCAATTCTGTTGAGTAGTTCCTCGTTTCTACCCTGTGCTTCACCAAGTAATTTCTTAGTTGCTTCAATTTCTTGCCTTTCTGAAGTCAATAAAGCATCCTTCTTGGTTAAACTTTCTTCAAGCCTATGTTCACAAAATGAAGAAAGAATTTCATAATTGATCAAAATGGCTTCATGAATGTCGCACCACATTTAGATAACTTGTAAATAAGAACCTAAAAACCTTTGTACAGTAGTCTCGAGATGAGTAGATTTTTCATCAATATCCCCAACTTCTCTCAGAAGTTCATCGATTTTAGCTTGTGCTTCAGTTAGTTGTACCACACTTTTCTCATGTTGTTTCTTTTCAATATTCAGTGAAGACTGCAGATTTGTCATGGTCTCCTCGAATCTGCATACAGCAATAGGGTGCAAGCTATCAGACCAAATAGTAGATATGGATGAAAACAGACTTATAACCAAAGAATAGAATATCTGCTCACAAGAACTTTTTGGGACACACCTTTTAACAGCTTGGTGGAGCAGATCGACCTGTTTATCAGCATCTTCAAGCTTGCTTGCAAGTGCTTCATTTCTTGCTTGAGATTCAGCTATTACAGAACTAGCTTCTTCCTTTTCTTGCCTTTCTGCTAGCAAAAGGGTTTCCCTTTCTCGTACAGTCTCTTCTAGCCTGTGTTGATAAAGAACAAAAAAGTTCAGTAGTTTCACAGTAATGCCTATGGAAGTGGATTTTAATGCAATCGCACTGAAAAAGTCAGTGACCATTACAAAAAACTATTAGTGACACATAAATCAATCTAAGGGAACGGTGGGAACAAAGCACCCCATGAATTTCTGAATTAACAGAAATGTTCCTCAAACCGTCTAAAAAGGCATCTGAGTTTTCAAAATGAAAACATGTAATTAAAAAATGCCCCCAGTAAATATACTTTCTAGAACTGGTGCCAGTCAAAGTCAAACAAAACTTCCAGAAATTACAGTGGTCAGAAGTCATTAGGTGCTAAATGAGCAAATTGTGAGTGTCACGCCATGGACATGTGGTGGAATTTGCTATCAACACCAAGCATGGGCAGATGTACATTAGGCTAGTGTGGTGCATAGGACACCCAGTAAATTTTAGTTGACAGTAGTGTTAGCTCATTAGTAATACGTGGGACACCCAGTGCTTAGTAAATCAGCTTATAATTAGTTGGTATATCACACACATACAACTATATTGTCTAATATTCAAGTATAGCAGCTTGTGTAAGGCTAATAGAGCATACTCTACACTAGTGATGAGCTAAAGGGCTGCAGTGGTGCAACTCACACTATGTGTGATTGTAATAATATGGGTGCGATATCCGGTCATTTTTGTTCTGGATTTGCCACTGACACCAAGTGTTTCTAGGGAAGCGAGATGAGATATCCCCCAGTAGGAGCCTCTCCTGGATATTCTCAAAAAAGTGAGATGAGATGACAGAAGTATTTAGGAGGTAGGAAAGCAACGAAGCAATGGGATACAGTGGATCAAATGATCTAAGGGCAGAGAATTTTGTTAGTTAATTAAGATCTCATGGGAGGAGAAGGAAACCGAGTCTCTCTCCTCCCCTTTTGACTCGGCCAAAAACCTAACTACTCCCTATTCTTCAGGCGCCCTGATCGGGGGCGCCCCAACCCATCTGGTTGAGGGGCCCCTGCCGCGCAGTGCCAGATAAATAGGGAAGAGGTTCTCAACGCCATGGATAATGCTTGCGCAACAGAAAACCTCTTCCAACCCACCTAATTATCCGATCTGCTAAGGCACTGCAGCGGTGGGAAGCCTCCCTCGCCTCCACACCGCCGTCTTGCCGGACTCCGACGCCACAGCACCATGGCCATGGCGTCTTCTTCTCCGTGCAACCCAAAGAGGTAACCCTAAGACACCCTACTAGACCTGGACCTAGAGATCCCTAAGTTCTATCAATGGTATCAGAGCTTTGCTAGTGCTCTAGGCTAGTTAGGGGTAAGGGTGGCGTCGGATCCCCTCGACCCGTGCCACCGCCGCACTAAGTCCCCTAAGTAAATCCCCTCTGTAAGCCAAGAACTCAGTGCTAAGAACCCCCCCTCTAAGCCCCTGTAAGACCTCTGTTAGAACCCGAAGCAAATCCTAAGAGTACCCGTACGAACCCTAAGAAAATTTCCCCTATAAGTGACCTAATCGACTGTTAAGTACCCCCATCAATTATTGAGAGAAGAAGATTAATGTTTCGGGTAGAACAGAAGAAAACAGAAAAGTAAAAGGGGGAGACGAACAGAGGATTAGGGTTAGGGTTTTCACCCTAACCCTAACCCTAATTTTGCTTAGAGGGGGCGCGGGTATGGTCCATACCTAGCCCCTAGCCGCCGAATCTGGCCTCGCCGGAGTCCGGGAAGACCGCCATCGCCGCGCTCGCTCAGTCGCCGTCGCCGTCGCGGGCCGCCGCAACTGCCTCTAGGCTCGGGTCGGCGTGTAGCATCGCCGCCGGCTACCTCGGCGAACCCTCGCTCACCCGAGGGTGAGCGGAGGGATCCGGTGAGGAGGCCGGCGGGCGGCGCTCCGCCGTCGCCGCTCTGCCGCGCCGCTCGCGCCGCTCGCTCCGCCGCTCCGCTCCGCTCCCGGTCGCGCGAGTGGGAAAATGACTAGGGTTTCGTTTTGCGGCGCCCTGGAGCCCTTTTGTGCGGGCGAAGTTCACGCGCAGCCGTCGGATCAGATCCGACGGCTGGCAGTGATCGGACCATTTTTGGCCCAGGCGGGGGCGTAAATTCGCGGCCCAGGCCCAGGTTGCGGCCTGGGTGCGCGCGGGCGTGTGAAGGGCGCTGTGGGCCGAGGCTGTTTTAGCCTGTGTGCTGGGCCAAATTTGTTGTTGGGCTGGACCTTAAGTACAGTTTTGGGCTTAATTTCATTTTCTGTTTTTCCTGATTTTCAGAATTGTTTTTCCAAATAAGTAATACCTGGAAATTCAGAAAAATGCCTCAAATTAAGGAAAATATAAGTTATCTGCGGGTACAAATTTTGTATAAGTTTGTACAGACTCAGTAAATTTATTCTGAATTTTGCAGCATTTTTTAGTATTTTATGATGTTTTCTTTATTAAATTTAGTCTAAGGACTATATTTAATTGAGAAATATTCGTTTAAATTTTGATTAAGTGTAAATTTAGATTTTATTACTGTTTTAATCAGTGTATTAATTAACGTTAAGTATTCCGCTGTGCATATACTGTTTTAAAATAAGTAATGTATCAATTATGATTAAGTTTTCCGCTGTGCATACACTATTAGGAATTTTGTTTAAGTTTGAATTCAGAATTTTTTATTACTGTTTTAAGCAGTGTGTTAATTAAAATTAAGTCTTTTGTTGTGGATGTTTAGATTAAGTCTTTCATTACACTGTTTAAAATTAGTACCATGCTGTAAATTCAGAATTTTATTACTGATTAAGCTGTGTATTAATTAGTTTAAGACTTACGCTGCGAATACACTGTTTCAAGATTAGCACCATATTCATCCTATCAATTAAGTAGCATTTATTCTGTCAATTAAATTTGAACCAACGAGATAATTTAATTTGGCATTATAAATGTTGTATTTTGTTAACATAGTGATTTTATCTCCTGACCAACGTTGGTGATGAAATTGCTGTGGTTCAGTTGAATTGATTCTATTTCTGCCCAACGGTGATGTAGAATTAATTCGCCTCTTAAGTATTAAGTATATCACATGTTAATTTTGACCAACGTTAAATTTTCATGTATCATATTATACCTGTTATAATATATTTTGATAATGTTCCTTATTAGAAATTTGCTAAGTCATATCTATGGCATTGAGTCTCTCAATGGTGAGAACTACGGTTCCCGGAGATGAGATATTAAGATAGCGATTGTGCTATAGGACATAAATCTTGCTTTAATGCTTGATTGTCTAACTAAGCGTGCGAAGCCCGTGACCTGAGAAGATGAAAGCCAAGAGGCTTTTGTCATAAGGTTATGTGACTTCGCCGATATAAGAATAAAATAAGACATATAGTACTAAAGGAAATCAGTGGAAACACAAAATGTATTATGATTAAGAGCTCCTTTATGGAGCAAATTAGGGGTTCTATCCCACGTCATGATACTGCAAAGAGTATTTGAAAGTGACTTTTCTAAGGCGTATGCTAGCACGCTTATTGAGAAAAGTTTAATAAGTTTTTGTGACATGGTTTTCAAAAATGAAACCCATGAATAAAGAGCTCGATGAGGACGTTATCGTCTAAATTTTATTATGACGTCACACTAAGTTTTCTGATTATTTTGTGATCAACTACAACTTACAGCGAGAGTGTTGGAGTTTGTAGATGCTGATTTCAAACTATGTATAAGAATTAAGAAAGCACACAATGATTTAGGTCAACTACACGAATAAAGGGGAAGAAGCATTATAAGACTTGTTCTAATGATGCTAACGACTCCTCTTATAAGCTCACATAAAGGAACATGATGTCCTGAAGGGCATGTATAGACATGTAAGGAGGAACACCACATGAAGGAATATGTGGAGTTCCCAAAATAGATGAACGAGAATAGTAATAGATGAATTTTCGCACTTAGAAATAAAGTCTTTAGTCTTGCTTTTGAGCATGACAAACTTTATTTATTTTCTCAAGATGATTTCATCATCTGAGAATAATGATAAAACCAAAAGAATTGATGACGTATTTTCGAAATTATGGCACTATCTAATGGACCATATTTCGAGGGGGAGGATTGAACATTTAGTCAATTCTTCCGCTTTAGTTCCTTTAGACTGAGTTTCAAGCATATATTGCATTAAGATAAATACGTGCAGATAAATTAAGAAAGACGTGAAATTAAGTTTAATGATTATAGTAATTTTTATCTCCTGACCAACGTTGGTGATAATATTATTATATTTAAGCTCAATTGATTCTAATTCTGCCCAAC
Organism: Zizania palustris; assembly: GCA_019279435.1. Classification (NCBI taxonomy): domain Eukaryota; kingdom Viridiplantae; phylum Streptophyta; class Magnoliopsida; order Poales; family Poaceae; genus Zizania; species Zizania palustris. The sequence continues at coordinate 3,186,939 of JAAALK010000282.1, forward strand.
GGTGATTTAAAATTAATTGATTAATATTTATCCAATCTAAGAGCGATCAGATCATAGTGATCAGATCATCAGTTGCTCTGGATAAATTTAAGATGTTTTTAAGGTTGATTCTTATATCAGCATGATCTAAAGTTTAAAAAGAGTAAGATCTAACCGTGCTACGGTCAATATACCCCGTATGGCCGATTTCTTGAACTCTTTTGCAAGGTTCTATAGAAAATGGCAAAATAGCCCGGTATTTTATATCGGGTGTATCTTGGCTAAATAGAGTGGCTATAAGGTGCACTCGCACTTCAGTGGACATAGTAAGTAGTATGGTAAGTTATTCCACTCTACCGATTAATTTGTGGATGGAGGCATTCAAACCATCATTCATAATTTTAATTGGATCCTTAATAAGTCTGTGCCTAAAAGCACCATAAGAATTATGGACAAGACGATAACCATTTTTCTAAACTATTTTAGATTAAGGGTATGTCGTCCCGCTAAGGATATATTTTAACCCAAATATTAATAAATTAAAGTCCTAAGACAGTAAGTTGTCAATTTTATTGACTACAAAGATAAGTCTAAGTGATCTCGTTTTGTAATGTCCTAACAGACATGTTAAGTTTGTAGAAACGAAATATGCATTTTATAGAAGATGCTTTAATCAGGGGGAGCACGATACTTAGAAAAATTAATCTTGAAGAGAAGTGGTTTAGTGAATCCACTCCTATGATTCAAGAACAATTTTCCATGTACCTGTGGTAGTGTCTTTTGTCCAACACTTTAGTTTGGACCTTCACTAGCAACATCTATTGTACATGAGGTTTCTGTTGTTCAGGAATCTACATTTCTAGATGATGCTAATGAAGAAGTAAATGAACAACTCTCTAACTTAGCAAATAATGTGCCAACTTAGATAAGAAGCAGATTAAATGAGACATTTTTGTATGTCTTATTTAAGGATTCTTTAAGAATCATTGAGGCATATTATGACTTAGAACTGCATCAGATTGATATAAAGACGACATTTTCAATAAGTTTAAATGAGAATGTCTATATGACACAACTAAATGTTTTGTCATAGAAATAAAAGGAAATTTATGATACCATTTTATCTAAGTCCAATGGACTTAAATAAGTTTTAAGTAAGGGTATCTGAAATTTAATTAGACTATTAGAAAATTTTGGGTTTTAAGAATAATGAATAGGACAATTGTGTTTGTCTAAGTTTAAGAATGAGGGATTTATTTTTCCAGTTTAGCATATGGATGACATTCCGCTCTCAAGTGGTAATGTCCATCTACTATTAGAAACTAAGAAATATTGTCCTCTCATTTTGACATTAAGTATCTTGGAGAAATTTTCCTATGTGTTAGGATTAGAGATTCTCTGAGATATCATTAAGGGGGTATTAAGATTGTCGCATACGGCATACTAGAAGATATACTGAGAAAGTATATAGTATGCATGCGTATAAGCTATCGCCTGATCCGATAGTCAAGGGTGATAAGTTGGGAACTTTTAGTATCCCAGGAACCAATATGAGATTGATCAAATTAGATTGGTTCCATATGCTTCTGCTGTCGGAAGCCAATGTATGATCAATTATGTACTCGCCCTGACTAAGTTTATACCGCCGGAATACTTGGCAGATATCAGAAAAACCAGAAATAGATCGCTGGATTAAATTAAGAAAGCCTTGAGATTTATATAAGGCACAACGACCTCATGCTAATGTATGAAAGATTAAATAACCTAGCAATTGCGGGTTATTCAAATTAAGACCTTGCGAGATGAGTGAATGCTAAATAGTCCACATTAAGTTGTGTATTCACACTCGCAAAGGGAGCTGTGTCGTGGAAGAGCTTCAAACAAACTGTGACGGCATCTTCCACGATGTATGCCGATTTTGTAGTATGTTATGAGGTCACCGGACAGGCACTATGTTTTAAGAAATTTATTCCGGTTTTAAGGGTGGTTGACAGCATTTTAAAAAACCACTTAAGTTATACTGTAACAATGAGTCAACAGTATATTTCTCCTATAACAACAAGAAGTGTGTTGCTGCCAAACACATCTAAGTTAAGTGTTATATTGTTGAGGAGAGAATCCAAGATCAAATGATAAGTAGAGCATATAAGTACCAAGCGAACGCTTGCGGATCCGCTCACAAAAGGTTTACCTCCCAAATGTGTTCAGAGAACACTTAGTCGACATGGGTTTAAGGTGAGCATATGATCTATGGATTTATAAGGGCCCAAAATAAGTTGAGAAACTATTTCAAAATGGAAATGTGCATTGTAGTTGTTGAGTCATATAGTACGTAACTGACTATTATGATGCAGCATGCTCTATGCATTGATATATAATGGAATAGGTGTAATGTTAAGTTAAGTTAAGAACTAAGTTGAGATCTAGGGGGAGAATGTTAGTTAATTAAGATCTCATGGGAGGAGAGGGAAACCGAGTCTCTCTCCTCCCCTTTTGACTCGGCCAAAAACCTAACTACTCCCTATTCTTCAGGCGCCCTGATCGGGGGCGCCCCAACCCATCTGGTTGAGAGGCCCCTGCCGCGCAGTGCCAGATAAATAGGGAAGAGGTTCTCAACGCCATGGATAATGCTTGCGCAACAGAAAACCTCTTCCAACCCACCTAATTATCCGATCTGCTAAGGCACTGCAGCGGTGGGAAGCCTCCCTCGCCTCCACACCGCCGTCTTGCCGGACTCCGACGCCACAGCACCATGGCCATGGCGTCTTCTTCTCCGTGCAACCCAAAGAGGTAACCCTAAGACACCCTACTAGACCTGGACCTAGAGATCCCTAAGTTCTATCAAATTTGAGTGACAATCTGGCGTTCCCTAGAACTGCCAGGAACATAAAACGTGCACATGCATATCTAGGTCTGATATGTGCAGTCATTATAATGTAGAGTTATATATGAGACTCTTTTCACTTTAGGAGGATATGTGTATTCATGTGAACTATTTTTCTGGTCTAACCTTTACTATCAACAAGAAATAATATTGAGACACTCAGGCAATTAAGAAAAAAAAGGCCAAACCTCTGTACACTATCACTCAGCTGCTTGATTTTAGCATCTGCATCCTCAATTTTTTTGTTAAGTTCTTCACTTCTTTCTTGAGCATTAGCATGTGCTTTCTTTGTTAAATCATTTTCCTCTTGCTCTGCTAGTAGAAGTGCCTGTCATAGCACACTGATAATCATAGCACACACTGATAATCATAGCATGCCCAAATGAGCTAAAATTGGCTAGAATTAAAATAAAGCACAAGATAAATAATCATGATTGGTTTTAGCAAATTTATAACTATACACCAACTCTTTTTTACTTAAGCATATACTACAACAGTAAATTGATAGTTGCAAGTCATTTTATCAAATATCAAACATTAACAGAATGCTTGTTTGGGTTCTTCCTTCTAGTGGTTCAGTATACCTTAAGCCCCTCGATTTCAGAAGTCAATGAATCAATCTTTTCTCTTTCTTGCGCTAGAGCTTCTTCAACAGCCTTTTTAGCTGATTCTCTTTCCTGCATTGCTGTGACTTCCTCCACTCGCTGCTCCATTTCAAGAAGAGCAGCCTGCAATTTAGAAACTTCTGCTGCTTTGGACTTCTCCAAATCTGTCTGCAAATCAAATACACATGTATGGACAATAATTTCTGTGTCATTAATCAATATGGATGCAAACTTAAGTTTCAACTGAAATCAGTGCAGTTGCACCATATATGCAGTAATTTCATTGTAATTCAAGTCCAGGTATCGACCCTTAGTTTCTTTTCCAGGCCCAATCGGCTCGTTAGCTCCTCCACACGTTCCTCCAGTTTCTCCTTTGCCACCTTAAGAGCTTCTGTATCTCTTGCAGCCTAGAATGTTTGCACCCAAGAAAAGATGCTTTACAAAAAAAAAAAAGAAAGGAAAGAATCTACCAGGAACAAAATGAAAGGAGCTCAATTACCATTCTGAGCTGTCTCAGCTCCCTTCTGGCTACCTTTCTTCTCCAAGAGCATTGATAAGTCAATGCTGCTCTCTTCAGTTTTAGATAGTTTGAGTTATCTCTGTGGCAACGCCACCAGGTCTGCAGACATGCATACCACATATTGCCAGGAACTTAATGTCCATCTTCAGTAGAATAAGAAAAGCAACAATAAGGTGCATACAATAAAAGCAAACCTACCTGGATATGGATAGTAGCTTTGTTTTGCTTTCTAAAATTGAATTCCTTGAGAGCTGACATGGTCCTTATCCCTGTCTGTAATGTAATGGCTGACAAGTGCAGTTGAGAATAAGTTCTCCATGCAAAATAACAGCGGATGTATTTCTGAATATTCAGTGCTGCTGCTTGTTGTCTCAGGAGTTCGTGCAATTTACAAGCCAATCTTGCTGCAATCAGAAAAGGGCACTTAATATATGTATTACGGGTTCATCTATACACTGCACTAATGTATTTTCAGATGCCATCTGAAAAAAGTTTACCTCTAACAAAAGATTGCAGGCAAACAGATGCATTACACAGTATCAGGAACTGCTCACGAGCAACATGAGTACGAAACTGACTTTGAACACCTCTTGCTGCATTATTCCGCACCTCTGTTCTTCTAGCATCCAATTCAGCCATTTGACCAGCTCTCAGGAAAATTTTAGTTATTCCAATCTGTTGGTTAAATATAATTTTTAAACATTACAGGACTGACTAAGCGAACTTCAAAAGCATTCAAATTTCAAATATGCTAACATAAGCAGCTAAAAGGACAATAACCATTATGAATTAGTGCTGGCAAGGAATTGAGTTAGAAGTCAAAATGTTCTGAATATGTTGCAATAATATTATCCTACTTATTAAACCCAAGAAAGAAAAGGAAGCATATAACTCATAAACTGCTAAATGGTAATGGGCCAATGCCTAAGCCCAAAATCAGTCCTAGCCTCTTCAACAATCCATAGCTGCTCCCAACCACATCAAACTCCATAGAAGCTAACCCTATATTTCAATAGTTTAACCCACCCTTTGTAGCTCTAGCCCATTTCAGTGAACTCAGCATTTTATTCTTTATTTCTTTTTGTACATTGTTTATATTTCTGCCGTCCACAACTCCACATATGAGTTTATAACAACCCAATTCGTTAGGATCCGAACTAGAAAGCTTCCAACTTCCATGTTTAGACCATGATCCAACACAGCAATTGAAATCCAGCCCAACCATCCTTTTGTATCAATGACTTTTGGACTGACAGAAAAAACACCTACAAGTTTATTCTCAGTGACAAAGTTTCACACTCTCACCCATTTAAGAACAACATTTATTTGACCAGTACCCAATGTTAGTTTCCCCCACTCTTTAAGAAGATTCCCATGTTTATATATTTCCGTTTCATGGAGATATGAGGAGAAATTTGACTGTGTGTATCATGTGGAACCATCCCTATGGGAGACACAATAAATGCATGTGTTGGTTGGTTGGTAAAACATGTTTCACCTGGTAACCCTGCAGTCCCATTTTGTCCAAAACCTTTTGGCAGGTGACCTTTTCATCATTTCTATAAAAAAATATGTACACGGTTTATTTGTACAAGCCAGAAATGAAAGAGTAAAAATTATTAGACAAGATGACGGCAATAAATAGTTGAGGAATGATACTCGTACTCACTTCTCTTTCAAAATTTCAGGAGCAAGAATGCGAAAGCGATGAAGAAAATCGTGAAATAATTTTCTTGTGGGATATCCAGCACAGCTGATTCTAATTGCTTCAAGAACACCCTAAAAGGATGAAAAACCATTATCAAGAGACACCATGAAACTGTAATTTCTGAATTTCAAAAGAAATACAATATCTTCTTACTGAACATCGGAGTTGCTGTAGAACATTTGTGTTCTCAAAAATAGCAGGCTTAAGAACACTATTTGGTTTTATACATCTAATGTAATGAGGTTCCGTAGAGCTCAATGTCTCCATGAGCTCATGAAGTTGCACCTGTAAATTAAATTCAATAATCAAATGAGAGGTGTCTCTATACCAAAGCTTTGAAATGGCTAAAGAAAAGTAAATGCCACCACAGCACCCACTCTTCACTAAAAACTTCAAGTCTTAAATTGAATCACTATTCTACTAATCTGCCAATGAGGTCCCTAAAGTTGTATTTTAGATTCAGCTAGGTCCTGTCTGCTAATTCCTGCCATGTATTTTCTGCCATAGAAGGCTATAGAAGCAATACATATTGATGATGTATTATGCCAACACATCAGTCCAATACTTCAATACCATGTTGCCGTAAGAATCTCCTATGTTGTTTTACCTAAAAAAGTAGCAACATGGCATGGATAATGTGGCACTGGTTGTTTATTACTAGGTCAATAATGTAAACATGCTGCATTAACAATCGGCACTATATGCCATGTCATAAATTGCTAACAAGGACTGTGATGATGTGAGCAACTGTTTTTAGGCTCCATTTGGCATTGAAATGGTTTTTAAAACCACTTATCTCCATTTTGGATGCAAGTATGCAACAATTAGTTGAGAGCGATTTTTGGAGCTGTTAGCTACTTAGCTGTAACAACAAATCTTAATGGAATAATGAACAATTGAGGATTCCCTTAGCTGGATTCCAGAGTACCACAATGCCAAAAAGAGCTACAAGGACATTGTTGAAATTGTTTAAGTGGGCAACATTAAGATAAGTTCCATACCAAATGCCTGGTGTGAACAAATAGTTTGGCATTAAAAAACTAAATAACTTTTTTCAAGCAAGTGCTCCAGGAAGTATGCTGATACATGAGAAAAAATAGTCAAGGCAAATAAGCTCGTGCTACAAAAGCAACTAAAGGTCCACAAAACAGATTTAAGTTTCTATAATTATTTACATATTAGAAAACAAAATAGAAATTCACAATACATATAGTACAAAATAGTTGATAGTATAAACAAGTCACATATGTTGCGTTTGTGTCATGGTGTGGTGTTAACTAAGGATAATTTAGCAAAAAGAAACTAGCAAGGCAACAAGAATTGCTGTTTCTGTCACAAAGAGACGATTAAACATTTGTTTTATGAATGTCGCTTCGCCCATTCTGTGTGAAATATTGTTCAGGTAGCATCAGGGCTTCCTCCACGACACCACCACCTAGTGTATCTCATATGTTTAATGATTGGATTAGGGAATCCAGAATGATTTAAAAGCACATGTTTAACAAAAAAAACATTTCTTCTCCTTTGCAGTCATATTTTTACTAATTCATTGGCTCTGTTCATGGGTCATCCTTCATAAGTCTGACATATGGGACTTCGTTATTGTGGCTTGTCAACATTTAGAGAAGATGGTCAGGGAGTATTTTAACCAGGAGCATAGGTAACGATCTAGTCTTCGGATTGATGGTTATTAATACTTCCTTTGGTTCCTTCGGATTGATGTTTTACCCATGAGTGTTTTGTATCTATGTTTTACCCAGGTGTGTGTATGCATTTGGCTGTATGCATCTTAGTTATGTAGAAGCCGAAAGTATTTTCCGAGCAATTGTATCACCTTGATGTAATTGACTGATTTCAATAAAGCTTCCTTTATAAAAAAAACGGTTGAGTGTTACCTTAAAACGAGTGGCAATTGAGGACTTAGATGATTTTGTATTCTCTTCTGATGCTGGAGGGAATAACACAGATACAAAAGAGCATCTGGAAGCATTCAGTAATTCCTGATGTTCTACTACCACGTAATCTTTATTTTTGTCCAGAAAATGATCAGATTGATATATCACCTGTAGATATATTAAGAAAATGGATGTTCTCAGGCAAATGTATGAATAAAGATAAGAGCAATATACTGTGAAAAGCTTACATCTCCAGCATAATGTTGGATTGTAAAGGCAGTACGAGAAAGCTTTGGTTTGGTAAATCTTTTGTGATTCTTGAACTTTTCATACAGCTTCTGAGAAAATGTCTCGTGTGTCGACTTTGGGAACATGCTGGTTGATATAGGACAAACAAAATGAAAAATATTATTAGCAACATGTATTATAAATGTCATGTGGTTAAAAAAAGGGCCAAATTTTTTCATGCCATTATAATTTTCACAGTTTTGAAATATGTCATCGGTGTGTCACTGACAGATAGGACCTACCACAGTCACTGACAGTGGCATTTTTTAAAATTCAGAAAATTGTAATGGCATTTTTTCAATTTTCCCTTAAAAAAATGCACACCATTAATTAAAACAACAATGGTGGGTGTTGCATGGAAATCGACATCAGGTGTCCCCTTCAGTGGATCATAGAGGATAGGATCTGCTGATGCATGGAACATATTTTATTCCTAACTAAACAAGTAATCAAAAATTTAGTTCTCTTCATCATACATGCATGATGCATCAGTGCAATAATACACATTATCAATATTTTTCCTTAATATGTGTCCTAGTAAAACTGGAATATGCAATGCAAAAACAAAGGGCCATGAAAACTCACCAAGCTTCATCAAGAAGTGCGATAACGCCACCTGGTTTCTGGACACAGAAACGTGGTAACCAATATTATAACATAAAATATAAAATAGATGGAGGTTGTTAAGAATGTACAACAAGAACACTAATGTGTTTTGAAACTGTCATCATCTATGTAGGGCATTGTAGCAATTACATATGGTATAAACTACTGGAATTGAAGTCTTGGACTAAGTTCAAGATCAGGTAAACTAATCATTTCCATTAGCTTATGTTGGTTTTATTCAATATTGATCGACTCAAAGGAAGCTAAGGTTTGCAGCAATATGGAACTTTAAGGCCTTAGGTCAAATCAATATTGAAATTCGTCCAGGAATTTAGTTTATATTGTGCTGCAATCAGTTTATATCTTGTGTAAAAAATAAACCAGTTTATATCACTATCGCTGCAACTGTAGATTAAAAAAATCTAAACCCAGTATAGTGATCCTATTCAAGTTAGCAGACTGGAGTCAGCCTCAGGCTTAAAGTCTGGATTGAACTTGGCTATTCTTTTACTTGAGTGGAATTTTAGCTTTTTTACTTGAGTGGAATTTTAGTTTTTAGTTTTTTACTCAGCCTTGTAATGGTAGGTGACTCCTTGGACATGGGAGGCAGCAATTGGTTAGCGCATGGCAAAAAAACAGTTGTTATATGTGACTCAAGGCTTGACGTCTACCCATGTGGATCCATATATCTGACATGAAGGCAGGCTTGCACCGTAGAGGATGTCATCTAGCTAGGTTGGGGTTTTAGAAAGTTACTTAGCCATATATCTTATTGCTTGCTCAGTTGCTCCATAATTATTGTTAGCTTCATAAGCAGTATTTCTGGACACTTTTATAAAGGAGTGGCCATCTCTTAAGAGGGGTAAGCACAGGAATCTATAGGACTTTCGTTTTCCCTCTCCCCACCTGCTTCAATGCCACACAGCTATTTCTATGCTGGGTTTACTCACTAACCCACAGGCAACTTTACAACAGCATATTAATGTAACCAATACCTTCTCAATCAAATCAAGTACATCTTGGTTATCTACAAACTCTATATAACTCCAGTTAATCTGCTCCCTTGTATACTCCTCTTGCTCCATTTTGAATACATTCTGCAAAAATAACCACATGTTTGGCACAGGAAGCAAAAGAAGAACTATCTACTAACAAGATGGGTTTTACAGGTACCTGGTTAAAATGCTGCTGGAGTTTTTCATTCGTGAAATTGATGCATAATTGTTCAAAACTGTTTTGGAAGTAGCATACAAGAAAAAAAGACTTAGCAACCTCATATGATGTCTTCAATAGTATACACTGGAAGTAGCTACTTGCCTGTTAGTTTTAAAACTTTCAAAACCATAAATATCAAGCACCCCAATCAATTTGTCTGAACTTGGGTCTTGCCCAATTGATGCATTAATTCTATTTACAAGCCTGCAATAGTACAATTGTACATACTTAGAAAGGATAGGTACAGAGCTCAAATATATAATGAGTAGTCAAGACTACTACCAGTCGAATAATCGAGAGTATATTTGTTTTGCTAAGCCATCCCTGCTAACAGTAGCAGAATTAGGACCAACTGTGGTAGTAATCACTCCTTCTGGTGTATTTATTTGCCTATTTATCAAGGCATTCTCCAACTTCTTACAGTCACACCTGTAATAAGCATTCCACAATGTATTGTAGATTATATATATTTAAATACTGTGAATGATAGCACTAAAATTACCAAGAGAAGTGGAGAACTTAAACATCAGGCATACATCAAGAGCTCTGAGGCTGTATTAAGATGGAATCTAGATTTGTCATCCTTTATTACAGATGAATCTACCTCTCTCCCCTTCACAAAACTAATATTTCCAAGATGAAGCACAGCAGCAACAACACGGAATATAGCTTCCTGTAAAAAGAGTGACATATGAAAAAATGCATCCCTAGTAGAACAATTCATTACTGAAAGGGGAAGATTTAAAACCTGTTCTTGCTCAGTGATGCCTACTGTATCCATAGCATTTCTTGTTAAAAGATATTCCTCAGCATCATTGATACCATCAACTCTAATGCAAGATGACTGATTGAGGTAGTGAAATGAAGATGGGTCCCCCAGCCCATACCTTTTTATATCCTGTAATCACAATTTGACATAAACAGTTTGAACAGAAGATTTTGACGTATCAAACTGAGAGTCTGGGACCACGAATAGAACGAAAAATACCTCTGATGGTGCGGCACAGAGGAAGTAAAAGCAATGGTAGTTTCTCTCTGGACTGTTGATTTGGCAGACACGAGATCTCTCAAGCAAGTAAGTTCTAATAGCGGCACCAGATATCTTCCCACTCTTGTCAAATTGGATTTCAACAAACTTACCAAATCGACTTCAGCATGTTAAGAAAAATTAATGTACATGTAAGTATCACCTAATCATACTACAAGCAAGAATGGGGGGATAAACTAGTAAAATTATTATTTGATTACGTTTACTCTCCTTGGTGAAGTGAATTTTGCAAATACTAGGAACAGTTAATTTTGACCTCACATAATGAGAGCCTAAAATAATTATATTTTTTCCTTGATGGACATGTTGGTCTATATCCAACATTCCAACCTGTCTCATAACATGTTGTTTTGATAATGTTTAAAAAAGTTACTTTTGTGACTGCAGGCACCAAAAAGGTCCACAAAAAATTGGGTTCATTTTACAAGAGCTGCAGTAAAATGGACATGAAAGCAGAGGTCTTGTTTGTCATCTCTTCTTCAAGGGAAACTAATTAGAACACATACATATTATTTCAAAGCTGTCAATCAAGTTGTGTTCAGTTTTATGGGGTCCACTAAACCAAACAGAAGCACAATTATTTCAACATATTATAATGTGGTCCCAAGAAGAATTTGACACTTATTACTTCTGCAAATAACACAGTTAATCAGCGAGTAGTACCAAAATAAACTCAAGCTACTCCTTCGAACTTTTGGTTATGATATGAGATATGATGTATGCTACCCATTTAGTACTACCACTGGGTTTGTGTTACTCAAGGCTGCCAACAGTACACATTCAATATCTTCTGATTTCCATATTATGATATGCATACCTTGAATTGTTGTTCCGAACAGTTTTTGCATTCCCAAAAGCTTCAAGGACTGGATTAGACTGGATCCAAAACACAAGTGAGAAACCAAAAGAACAAAAAACAACTGAAATTGATAGATTGAAATGTGCTTTGTATCTTTTGTACTAATGAAACTCTGATGTTATCAGCAAGATGTGTTAAAAACATACGGAATTTTTCCAACTTACTTCTAAAACTTGCTGTTCAACCGTCCTTCCTCCTGTTCCAGAACGCCCACCCAAAAATGCAAGATATCTCATCAGCAGTTTGGTAGTTTCAGTCTTACCAGCTCCACTTTCACCACTGACCAAAATGGAATTGCTCCTTCCTTCATTCATCATTTGCCTGTTTCCTTATTCAAATGAATGCAAAATGGTTCCATCAATATAGGAGGAGCATCTCCACATTGTAGGTTAGAAATAACATGCAACAGTAGCAGTATAAACATTCACCTGTAAGAGACATCAGCTATTGCAAATACATGAGGATCTAGATCACCAAGGTTTGCACCTTTGTATTTTTCCATAGTTCGAATGTCAACAAGATTAGGCAGCCTTTGGAATGGATTTATGGCAATCAGAATATTGCCAGTGTAGGTCTGGTACTCAAGAAAATATCATTAGGAAAAAAATAATGGACTTATATTAATTGTAGTTCTTCTGACATCATAATGAAATGATCACTCACATAAATAATATTTCTTGCATATCTGACAGCCAGATTATCTACAACACCAGGCTCATGCAAGTATGATAACCTTGTCATGTCGTCAACTCCATCAGATGGTGCTTCTGTGTCTTTCGGATGTATATCAGATATATTTGCAATAACCTGATTGCAAAAACAACAATATATCATTTTCATATAAAAACATCATGCTATACATAACAAGTACTCCACAGTTAATGCCCTACTGATCCAGCACAACATCAACATCAACATAGCATTTAATTATGAAATGAACAATTGGCTCTACATTTTTCAGTGTAGTCATGTTCTCGGATCACTTATACACTCGCAGAGCTAAATTAAAACCACAAATTAACCATGATAGCTAATATATTTTTCTGCTTCAAGAGGCTATAAATTGCATAATAGTTAGACATCAATTGCTTTGGATGATTTTAGAAAGGGATACTACAAGCCTTAAATGTTAGCACATTGTCAAATGGTTTAATACTTCATCAGGCTTTCATACTATTTGTCTCTTACTCTCTTTTATACCTGGGTATGCACACTCCACTAAATAGGTTTTGCTGCTAACTATTTTCCTCTAAATAAACGCATCAGTCAATATTTGCTTAGTTAAAAACTAGAAAATGATGGACATACAGCAAACTAAGTCACAACACATTGTGGACCAAAAATCAAATTCAGAAGGTACAAAGAGTTGAAACTAATGGGGATGTAATACAAAATTATAGCTCAATGCATACCGTCTTTCCCTTGGTTGTGTGAATATGAGCATTTTTACCATCAATCCGGAAGACCTCACCATCAATCCAAGACAAATCTTTATCTTCCACCCACACATGAGAGCCTATAACGATGTTTAACATGGAAGCCTGCATTTGTGCCAACCGAAAAATTCAATGCTTTAAATGAACTAAAATGGCATGCAAAATGGATTGATAAGAGAGTATCATACATGATAAATCTCTATCTAAACTCTGCATTCCTAGAAGCCAAAGTGCCAAACAGCTAGTGGATATCCGTACAAAACAAGAGTGGTTGCTAAATCGATATGGTTAAAGAAAATCTAAGAATGAGGCATTAACAATGATGAGCAAATATTAATGAAATCATGTGGCCTTATGTAAATACTGCAGTGTAATATGGATACTGAAATTCATCAAAATTGAAAAACACCTATAGAAGAGAAACTCAAAAGGCTACTTTTTTGTTTGCTTCCAAGGAAACCATAGTCATGCTATTTTCTCTATTAGGAAATAAAAAAAGGGATATTTCAATTTTAAAAACCGAACTCAAGAAGAGGATGACATAATTTAGTTCAGTTTCAGCATTACAAACATTTTGGCTCAATTCTGCCCGTTTGCATACATTTAAAATTACCCCAAATAGTTCATAAGGTAATTGCATGTTTCTAGATTGCAGTACAGATCCATTTTAATGTATGATCAAGTGATCAACTGATGAATTCACCCAGGGCCTATACAATCTGTTTCTAATTCATGCTATCAGCCTTCGTTCCATTAAACTATACCACAAGTTCCCTCCATAATTTAGGTAATCTCCATACAAAACTGAATTCCACTCCGTAGACCGTAGGCCTCATAAGTCATATCTAGCAAACAAGTTCAACTGAGTTGGGATGCAAGTGAAATGACTAAATGCTAAGCTAGAGCGCATCCTGGCATATTATATCACCCACAAAGTCTGAAACTAATTCCACGAAGGAACTACTTGTTGCTACAGTTTAGCTCCTACGATTCAGTTTATCCAACAAGCTTCCCGGACGAACCCAATCAATTTATACAGGGACCCCATTTATACACGCATAAACGGAATATCCAAAATTCCACAAAAAGCCAACCACAACTACTTTACTTTTCCAGTGCCGATTGCCGAAAACATGAACTCCCAAACCACACAAATTCTCTCCCAAACCCAGCCAAAAAAAAAAAACGGTGACAGAAGTAGACAAAACCGCTCGCCGACACGCGCAGCACATCGCATCGCACCGGGAACAGAAAAAAACAGAAGCAGAAGCATCAACAAGCCAGGTAATTGCATCCACAAACCATGTCTCATCTGCCGCAATCGCGCCCGCCCGTGTAGAGAACTGGCGCACACTGAAGCCCCTGAAGCGCCGCGATCGGACGGGAGGAGACGCGGCTCGGCGGGGCCAGGGGCACCGACGGGCGATCTCCTCCCCCCGGGCCGCTGGCCGATCGCCCCGCAGCTGCGCGATCCGTTGAGGACGACGCGACGGGAGAAGCACAGGCAAACACGGCGGCGCGACAGGAAAGAGGAGGGGTTGGTGGTGGAAAGCCAACCAGGCGCTTCCAGAGAAAAAAATGGTGAATAATCAATCAATCTCAGTGCGCGAGGCGAGGCGGAACTGCTCCGTTCGTCCGCCCGTCCGCCCGGCCAGCCAGCAACCAGCAACGTGCGGCCGGGTCACCACTCACCGCCACCGCGACATTTCCAAAAGGGCCGATGGCTAAAGGCGGGGGAGCCAGGAAGGCGTGGTGGCGGCCGGTGCGGCGAGGATTAAAGGCGAGGTCGCGGCGGCGGCGACGAGGTGGGGTGGGGAAAAGGTGACGGCGGATTCGGAACCGGGAATCATCCACGGGAGGCGAGATCAGGGTAGGGTTAGCGCAGGTAAACCCTCGATTTTGATCGTGTTTTTCGAGGGAAAAGCGTTTGGTTTACATGACAGACGAGCAGGGTGGCGGTGAATGGATTGGCGGGCGGGACGAAGGCGTCGGAGCCACCTGGCCGACAGTTGGGCAGCGTGGGCGGATCCATATATAAAAACCCGATAGCTTTCGGCGAAGCGCCCAGCGGAGAAGAGAAGAACGTTAAGTGAAGGGAACAACCTGTTGGCTGTTGCTACGTACTTACGTTTACGTACACCGTACATGCATGCAGTTGCAATGCAGCCGTCGTAGTACGTCCACGTAAGTATAGTCGACCGGTACGTGGTACGCGTACTTCTTTCTCCAAGGCAATTGGTCTTCAAGTCACAGTCGTTCGTTGGCACTGGACATACAGATTTGCTTTAACTGCTCCCAACTTATTCCGTCCGAAAATCTCATGTTCTTAGTTGGGTGTAAAATTGTATGATGTTACGGACCAAGCGACGTCGGTGGATTGACGTGGCGTCGATTTGGAGGACGAAGGAATGTTACTGTTATCCCCTGTTCTATCTCATTCTTCAACTGATGAACACTGGATTACACCATCTTATACCATATCATCCTTGAGACTAAACAAAATCTAGAATCGTTCCATCCTCTCATAAACATCGAACCGAACAATCCCGTGCCATCGAATCACTCAGTTCAACGATGGCAACATCTTGTTTGCTAGCTTCATACCGCTGATCCATGTGAAAGTTACAGCATAGCAGGCTGGCCAGCTGAAAGCAATGGGTTCAACTGTTTAATATTCTTTTGGGCAACAGGCGGATATGAATCATGCATTGTGCAGAAGATCGTGTTGCAGACTGATCCATTGTGCTATCATGTGATGTGTTTTTGAAACAAAATAAATACATGTCTACCATTTTCAAAAACAGAACGCTTCAGTGGAAAAGGCCAGAGAGTTAAAAAAATGCCCATCAACGCCAGAGATCGTGCGGATACGTACGTCTTGCCAGCTAGGGAAATCCTGAAAACGGCACCACGATCATCGTGTCAGCTCATTCCTCTGTCCAATTCTGAACTTCTCAAGGTCTATTAAATGCTAGTATTACATATACACGCGGGGCGTCGTGCCGTCGTGTCATCCCTGCATGCATTCCGAGGGATCAACGAAAGCAGCGACGTGTTTTAGTAACAGAACGTGCCCACCGCTGTTGATTTTGAGTATAAAACAGGAAGAGATGTGTACTGGTTCTCCGACGCACGGTCAGTCAGTAACCAACTAACCATCGATAGGGATTTTGCCCGGGTATGGAACAGATCAGAGAAAGGAGTATGTATGCTGTTCGTTCAGATCTACCTGCTTATTCTGCTCGTGGATTCGTACTGTACTGCTGCTACTAGAGTTCATTTCACTCCTTTAGTTACAGCTGGTTAGTACGAGCAGAGGAAAAGTTTTGGATGCAGAGAAGGTAAGAAATCAACTACCACGACGAATGATGGGCAGCGAAGTGAAACCACCGTGGTGCTGTGGCGTGCCGTCCATTCCAACCTGCAGGATTACATAACAAAAAATATTTTCCCTGAAATCGTAGAAAACAGAAAGCAATCTGAAGTTCTCAAGAAGATCTTCTTTTTGACGTTTTCAGGTTTCAGGAAGTCGCAGTCGCTGCTATGATTTTCAGGTTCCGCTTCATGATTTCGGATAAGCGTAGACTGCACCAGCTGTCTCAAAGCTACCGTTTTTCAAGAAAAAATTGTTATTTTGACACTTCTGAGATTGATACGTAGGATCACTTTAATCAATAAAAATGGATTTGAATGTCAGAATTGCGAAAGTTACTTTTCTTTAGAGTATTAAAATTGCAAATCTCTTGTTTTTAAAATGCAGCAAGCAATCAAGCTCAAATGTCAGCAAATTAACCATAGGGACTACCGGACTAGCCAGGAAAAAGCATACTGATCTTTGATCTACCAAAAACGACGGCCGGTCAGGCGAGGTTTTCTCTGCTGCTCCATGCTAACCAGAGTTTGGAAGGTGGCCCATCCCATCATCGCTAACGCGAGCTGCATTAGTTCACAGGCCGGTGAGAGGTTCCATGGATTTCTCTTCCCCCATGTGCAGATGTGCTGAATGATCATGCCACTGCTGAGTTGTCTCCATACAGCTGGGCATCGCGTGAAAAAGACTGGGATCGTTATCTGAAAACAGAACTGCACAGCCAGGGTTGTGGCAGCAGACACAACAGGAAAAATGAACTGATGTCTGATCCTAGATGGTTCAATATGCTTCAAGAAAAAGGAACTAGATTTACCTGGATTAGCAGTCCCCTAGAGGCTAGAAGCATTTCCGTTGGTCGAGTTGCAGATAAATAGGCCTCTTCCGAAACAGACGTTGAGATACATCCCAACCAGCAAACCCAAGTGCTAGTTACTGAGAATTGCCGAGCCATCACCGAAATCGGTGCCTAGGCGGACACTGAAGAGCGAAGACCGAGACAGAAGCCCAATCATGACACGGGAGTATGGGCCATGGAATAATATTTTTTGAAATAATATTTTTTTTAAAAAAAATCAAAAAAGTGCCGACTTCCTATTAATTTTGCAAAATTTTGAACTTGACATACAAATTTGAAAAAAAAATAAAAAAATATTATTTCAAAAAAAATCATGGGCCATGCTAGCACAGGCCTGACGATAGAAAGGCTGTCTTGTGCTTCAACTACACTAAATTTTTGAGCTTTAGGCCGGGTCGTGCCTTTCTTTCGGCCATCTAGATAACAATTAAAAGAGTGGTTATAGCATATTTCGATTAAACTAACAATTAAAAAATCCAAACAAAATTATTTCTCCTTCTGTTATTCTAGAACTGAATTTTTTATAAACCAAAAAACCATTTCCCACCTCTTACTAGAAAAAGAAAAGAAAATAAAAAGAAACATGCTTATAGAATTCAGATGGCGCTTCAGAACGATAAGAATGTCGACAACTTACAAAAAAACCTTGAAGTATGTACAAAAGTATGGCCTAGAAACTATGCAAGGATGAATTGCGTTTTGATAAATATCGATGGAAACTGCTCCGGCCATTCGGCAAAGCATGTACTCCGCATGAAAATGCACTTTTTTAATGCTAGAAAAGACTCGTTTTGTTCCTCATTTATACTTGTATTATTTTTTTTAAAAAAACAGGATAGATTATATTAAATAAAAAAATATTATAACAAGAAACATACCTGCAACATGATAATACAGAAAAAAGAAGCTCCATATTTTGAAGCAATGCAAGAGATACCAGTACACAAGCACAACCATATATCTAACCAATCCCAATATATGTAAAAGTACATCGACAGATATCGGGTTTTCTTTTAATTCCATCGATATTCAATAAATCAACAAAAAAAAGTTACGTCGCCGGTCAAGTCGGCAACTTGGACCGTAATGCCGATGCAGCTAATTGGGTGATCGGCAACCCAACAATCAAGCAATTAGCCAATTACATCTTCTTCGTGACCTGATGAATGTGAAAAATCAGTAAACAGATAGCAAATCATCCAGACGAGTCCCCTTCCCCATCTCCACGGCGAGAGGAGACCCACGCGGCAGCATGCATGTATATATACCGTTGAAATGGAGCAAAGAAAAAGCAAAGCGAAAGTTTCCTTGCATTGCATTTCAGAGAAAAACCACGGGAAGAATTAGCATCCACGAGACCCTCCTTTTTTCTCCATTCCCATGCGCCATGACGTGCTGATGCTGCAGTAGGCCTCAAGCCGGCTGATCTTATGTCATCGATTCCCTCGAGGCCATCACCCTCCAGACTCCAGAGGCGTTCTCAGCTTACCCGTGCATTAGGACACCCAGCAACATCAAGCTCTTTATTTCTATTTGTTTTAGCATATAAAAAATTATAATAGTTATAGTATTACACTATTATGTTATATTGAACCTTCAATATTTTTTTATTATTTTGGTTTCGTGTCACTGCGCTAACCTCTAACCTCTAGTAGGCCAACCCAGAGAATCGGCGAGCGGAACAACCATTCAAATACGTATATTAGATACCGTAAGCCTCCAAACCATAGGTCTCATTCAAATATATAACACAAGAAAATTTTAATTATTTATCATTTTAAAGAATATTATCTACTCAAATGTCACTCTCAACACAAGCAAGCTATATTTTTAACACTAGTTTAGTGTCTTAACGGAAAAAATTATAGCATTAAAAAAGTATATCATACAAATGATATAAATAACTTAAAACATGATAAAATAATATTCATCACAATTTAGTTACAACTTCATCGTATAAATACATCTAAAATTATTATAATAGACAAACAGGTGCATTTTCTATATTTAATACTTATCAAGGTGTTATAAATAATTTTAAGTAGGTGGTATGTGAGATAAAAAATTTTGAAGCGAAGACACGTGAACATGAGAACGGTAGGATGCACCATCACCACAAATTTATTCTTTTAAGAAAAAATATAGGGTCATGATACAATTACATTGTAACTAAATAAAATGTGTGAATTTAAGCTGCACAAATGCACAACCATTTACAGTTTTTTCAAAATTTGTTAGACTACAAGGTGCATGCTCATGTGCTTACCATGTGATTTAGAGCGTAGGGGCATAATTTTTCATTAAACACCTTTACGTTCACTCGATCTTAAATCCAACCATCTCTGCTTAGCCTAGGGACAAAATTAGATCAGATATGAATGGATATTAGTGATATCATAGTTTGGGATTTGGATTCGGATATGAAAATGAATATTATTGGATATGAATATAGAGTGAATATGAATATAATAAATATTTATCAAAAAAATCTAGTAAATAATAAATATTCTGCAAATTTAGAATTTTTAATTCCAAAATCTTTTAAAAGATCATATTTATTTTTAAAATGCTAGAGAAAATATAACATTTTAACCCCATAATAAATTGGCACCAATTGAGAAAAAATGTATTCCTTTTTAGATGATTTTGTTATAATAGTATAATTTTCTGATACATAAAAATGTAGTATTACTTTACTTCTTACGAAATAATGAATTAATTATAAATCCATGATATGAAATAAAAATATAAATATAGATTGTATGTTACAGACTTTACATAAACAAATTTTGTCCACATTAAAACATTCTTCGAGTTTTTAAAAACTATTTTATTTTTCCTTTCTCCTTTTCTCCTTTCTCCTTTTCTGAGCACATGTCCGTGGACTTCCCTACCTTTGCTCAACTCCTCTTCAGCTGTAGAAAACTCAGCTATTGCACTAAGAAACACAACATATGTATCCAAATTAACAACAACAAAGTCCTTTATTCCCAAGAAAATCTCTGCTGCTACTTCGCCATATTGCTGCTTGACCAACCCCACTATCAGACCATTCAAAGTAACTGCATTTCTCTCTTTCAGATTGATAAATATGGTCTTAGCTTCATCAAGCATGTCATGTCTTGCAAATGCACTAACAAGGGCACTGTCCACATACAGGTCAATTGAACAGCCAAATTTGAGCACCCTCACAAACAATTGATCAAGCAGTCCCAAGGTGCATGGGGAAAGGTACGTTGCACGGATCAAGCTCCCAAAAGTATGCTCTGTCAGCCTCAACTCGATCCCTAAAACATCATGCTGCATATCCCTGAAAAGAGTAAACGTAGAAATGGTATCCCCTTCTTGGCTTACACAGACATCAAGACGTTCCATGTGATCAAGTCTCTGTCTAGCGTGGTATCAAACACACACTGTGCTAGGATCGGCGGACAATCAGAGCAACTACCGGCATTGCACACCTTGGTGTTTGACGTGAACACGGTCTTGGAGATCAACCCATGGACCTACATGGCGAAGGCCAACAAGTCCGTCCGCGCATCTTGGCATGCTCGGAGCAGGCTCCCAAAGGTGAACGGCGTAGGCCTGCACCTTGCCCCCTCCCGCAGTATGGGGCGGAACATCGGAAAGGCATCGTCAGTGAGCCCAGATAGGAGTCCAGGCATTTCGTCGAAATGACATTCCAAGAAATGGCGTTCTGCTCCGGCATTTCGTCGAACACACGGTGCGCAGAGTCCAGGCGCGCGCCCTTGCCGTACGAGTTGATGAGGTGGTTGTCAAGAAAGAGGTCATGAGTGAGCCCCGTCTTGACGATCTCAAGGTGGATGCACTCCGGTGAGGCGTCGCAGCTGGGGCGTCGACCGCAGAGGAGGATGTCGGCGTGAGGATGCGGCTGTGGCAGTGACGACCGTGAGAGAGGAGGTTGGTCTGGTTGAGGAGGGAAGCGGTGAGCGAGGAGGTTCCGAAGCGGAACCGGAGGAGGGATACGGTGGGGCTAGCCAAGGCGTCTGCAGTGCGCCGGCCAGGGCGGCGGGCGGTTTTGCAACGGGGATGAGGCGGAGAGCCGGCGAGACCGCAACAGTGCGCCGGGAGAAGCTCGAAGGTGCTGCGGCGGTACTTCGGCGGTGCTGTAGCGCTGCTGCGATGGGCGGCGGGTGCTGGCAGGCCATGGCAGGGGGCCGGTGAGGATGGCGGCCGGCGAGGGCGGCGGCTCACCTGCTAGGGCAGCGTCAAATGGACTTTGACTGGAAAGAGAAACATATCGCGGGATGGTGGTTGTCAGGGCATTGAGGATGGCCCGCCTGTCAATGTCAATAAAAGATTGTAGTGGTGGCAGACCACCACTACCATCTTTTAAATATTTTTAACATTTTACAGCCCACAAGTACCTATCATGTCAGCGTCCTGCATGGCAAAATGATGCAAATTTACCATTTTGCCCGTGCTCCCCTATCCAAATATTTTGAGCAGACTCTTGCTATTCATCCGTTCCTCCCACTATTGTTGTCTTTTGAGTTGTGAACGTGTGCGTGGTAGATGAGTTTGAGAGAGAGACTGTGAGAGTGAAATAGAAGCGGAGGGCATAATAGAAAGGGGAACATGCATGTTATGTCGAGTATATAATGAGGGGAAGTAACTATAACTAAAACTATTTCTGAAGTTCCTGTATTTTAGACACCCATATCTATTATTATGTTTTCACCGCATTATTTTGTCTAATGCTCTTAGATTTTCCTTTCTTTTCAATGTTCTATTTTCATGTGATGTCTGGATAGATAGAGCTGCAGGGATGCACCTTCCAGGAATAAACACGAGACGACTTTTGCAGGAAAGGTCAATATTATAACTGTGGATTGATCTGGTCCACCCTTGTCCCGTGACGCGTAAGGCAATACAAGACACTCCAGGAAATTACTCAGTAATTGCTTCGCTGGTTCCTTCATCGGAGCTCCATGTATACGAATAGAGTACTCTGGGTGACTGGGCCTCCCGTCTCCGGTCCAACGTTTGTTTTTATACCCAAAAGCAGGATATTTCGGTGATATAGTGATATCGACTACCGTAAATGTAATTCCGCAACATATAGTTTGTGGTAGTTTTAGTGTCCGTTTGGTTTGGGAATAAGAATGAATAGTATTTCGTTTATGAATTTAGGGTTGAAATGATACATGTGAGATATTTGATTAGATTAATTAGATAAGGTAATTTTTTGTTTGGTTAGAGATATATAACTTGGATTTGATAAGATTAAATTTAGTAAAACTCACTTATCAAAAATATAATTATATGAGATCTTATTTTATAGATTAAATTATAATCAATACACTGCTATAATTATATCATAAATTGAATAAATGATTTGGAGTAAAAATCATTTGAATATTTATAAATAAAAAATTAAATGCGTAATAACCAATCAGAGTACGACACATCACCTCATTCAATATTAAATGAGCTCGTCCAAAATTTTTTCCAAATCCATCTATCTAAAATATTAAAAATATATATTTCTCATAGCCGTCACGTTATTACGGCTCCCAAAAGTCTCGCTATTGCCGGTCGATGCCACCGACGACTGCACAAGCACTTCTTTCATCTCATATATAGATGGTATCTATACTACTATATAATAGACGAGTTGTTTTTACTCGTCTGGACGATCTGATCCGTTGATTGTTTACTCATACTCATTGGATTGATCTATACCGTTCATCACCTTCCATCCAAACTTACGTAACCCAGCACACAAACCATCCGAAATTGAAGGAATAGTGCATGCATTCCGCAACAACCAACCTAGGAACAACGCATGCAGGAAATCTCCCTCCTTGCACAAACCCTAACCCTAAACACAGTTGCCTCCCTCCTGCTCCCGCACGCCGCCACCAATCTCTCGTGCACCGACGCCTCTGACCCTAACTACTGCTTCTTCTTTGTTTTCGTGATTTCAGGTGGTGACCCGAGCTGCTACCGCCGCCTGCGCCCGATGGGGCGCCCAGAGCACAGGCGTCGCTCCACAAGTTGTCGGTCTCCTCATTGTGTTTAGGCATTTCATTGAATGGTTCGGTGCTTTGCCATACCTAATTTTTAGTCTGCAATTGCGTAGGACAGAAAGTCGAGTGAACCGAGTTGGACCATGACTATGTTTGTGATAGAGGGTTGGCTACGGCATGAGAGGGTTGGCCCATTCAGAAATATCCAAACATATAAACAATGTAGACGTCTGTTTTTATATCTTCTATTTGTCAATCCCTCGTGGCCTCACCAGTTA
This sequence comes from Zizania palustris, assembly GCA_019279435.1. NCBI lineage: Eukaryota > Viridiplantae > Streptophyta > Magnoliopsida > Poales > Poaceae > Zizania > Zizania palustris. Next base: position 3,210,479 of record JAAALK010000282.1, read on the forward strand.
TGAGTTTATGAAATACATGCATCCAACTTTGTACATGCTTATGTGAAAGTAATGTTAGTACATTTGCTGCCAAAAGATTTCTTACACTGTTATATAACATATTTGCTTTATCTTTATATTTATAGACAAATTTTAGGCTGAATCCATGTGCTACATGTTAATTTTAAAGGTGATGCAAAATAGAAGATATCAACAGTATGGAGGAAATGATATTTATATACAATTAGTATTGCACACATGTTTATATTTATAGACAAATTTTAGACTGAATCCATGTGTTACATGTTAATTTAAAAGGTAAACCTGCCTGGAGAGCATTTCATGATTTGAAGTACCATGAAAGCATACATATTTTATGCGCAAAAGCATTGTTAGGCCCATGTCTCTAATGAGCTACAATAGAAGGCAATGTATCAACTCGGTTGATTACATACACACGATGTGATGAAACCTCTAGATGCCATCATCGCTTGGGCAGGCTTGTGTCACTCATTAGTTCTTCTTTTCAAAGTTTCATAAGTGTTTGCACTCAGTCAGAGTTTCGTAAGTGTTTCCATTTCACTACTGAGGTGAATTGATTGAGCCACTGGTTCAATTTTTCGAGTGATGACAATTTGTGCAAGGATATATTCTTGTGGCAGCATATGGATGACCATGGATGGGCACTGATTATGAACTGATGTTACATTCAGTCCATACTTACGCAAATGGCAGGGCAATTAAGCACTACCACATACATATGCATTCATCATTGAGGCTTTATTTTGTATTTAATGTTTTCAATGGCTACTCTATCCCTCTCTCCTCCCCTCACCACCTCTCTCCCAGTTCCTCTGTTATATTGTTAACCATCATATTATCCCATGTTGATATAGGCATTAGATGCACCAATGGCTTCAAATGGCTCGGTGTACTTTGTTCTTCTACTCAATGGGTTAGCAAGAGGTATGCACTATGTATATGTTTTCACATGACGACTTCCATAGCTATTTTCATGTTCATCAATTTGAAACCTTGCTTGTCCATTAAATTAAGTTGCAGACAGGAGGTGAGATACTTGGTGCTATGTACATAAGATAGATATATGTGCTTGACTTATGTTGCACACTTATTGTCTGAATATTAATTGATTAATGTATGTGCTATTGATTATGTTTTCAAATTCTTCATAGCTAAGTGTGCTTTGGGTTAGTTAGTCCTTATTTTGATTCAGAGGAGACATACTGAGCAAGTAAAAGTTGCACTTCCTGCTGTCTTTCAAGTTATGAATGCTGCTATATCAGATTGTGATGAGGAACATGGAAAGATTATCATTGATCTATTCAATGCAACCCTTCAAATTGGCAATGCCATTCAAGAAATGTGCAAAGAAATGGTTTGTTGATTTTGTGTCCTGAAAGTTGTGTACTCACATTTTCAATACTCTTGTTCTGATTGATTCTGTATATTTGCTTCATCAAAAGGTTAACCAGAAGAAAGAAGAACTCTGTTCTGTACTTAGTCTATACTCCCTTCAGAACATAGTAAGAACTAGGCCATGTTATTTAATATGTTATATGCACTTTGATTTAGAAAGTTATTTTTCCTAATATGTTATTATACATTCCTATCTTGCAGGCTCTTGTGTCAAGATGCAAACAACAGCATATTGTGGGTTCACCTATATTACCCTTGAAAATATTGTATTCTGTTTGCTTTACCCCTTGTAAGTATTGCATTTTGTTTGCTTTATTGCCAATTGATGCATTTGTTGCAAAATGATTTAGATAAAGATGTTGATTTGTTGGATTGCTTTCCTTTTGCTGTGGATGGTGCAAGTCTTGCGGGTTTGATGATCACTTCGACTACACCGTTTTTACTAATCCAAACTCTCACCCTGAATTTTGAAAGAAATGGAATGAGTTTGAAATTTAGCATGGTAATGAAGATACATTCATGGAGATGCTTCGCATCAACCGTACCGTGTCCACTAGCCGTAGTCAGGTATGTTACAAGAATCAACCTTACAGGCAGTGTAATATCTTCAATGATCATCCTTATATTCATAAACTAATGTTTTATTTTGTTTCATGTGCAGACACATTTCATTCTCTCAGAGTACTTGATGTAGAGGGACCAGAGGCTAAACCTAGATGAGGCAGTTTACACTCTGAAATGAGCTAGCATTCCTAACGATGAGATGGCTGCCCTTGAAAGGCAACTAATTCCTAGACCTTCCATGGCTCCACTAGCAACGCCAAGCACCACTAAAGCTCCTGTTAACATGATGATGAATTTTGTCAGTGCTGGGGTAGAGACACATGCTGAGAGCAGCAAGCAATAGGTTGCTGCCGCTAACAATGAGGACATTGAACTGCCCGATGATAGTGATGAGGAAGATGTTCAAATTGTGGAGAAGAGTGTTCCCGCTGTAGTTTTCGGTGAGCTCGGCAAGAGAGCTACAGAGAACCGAAAGGAAAACTCATGTGCCCAAGTGAATGAGCAGTTGGGCGCCCTCGAGAGGATCAAGCGAAGGCATCAATAGTCTGGAACTGTCACATTGAGAACCCAAGCACACCATTAGTTGGGTTCTCCTCACATGTCGTAGCTATTACAAGTAAATATATTTACAGAATGTTTTTGCTCTTGTACAAGACTTACAAGAATTCATAGGAGTTAGTCCATTATGTTATCTTTTGATTTTTATATAACGCTACTAGCATTAATTCATTTGTTTGTTGTTTGGGTTAAATTGTGGTGTGACTTCCCTTTTTGGCCTGATGATGGAATGTGTTGGCTTAGGGATTGTAGTGTCCGTGAGTGCCTAGATAATGAGTTTATTGAGCCATTTAAAACTTATGTGACATTTCTTTAGATAATATGATCTGCTAAGAAGGAAAACCACAAGATATTATTGTTGTTGATAGCACTCTTGAATATTTTTGAAGTTAATTTAACTAACTAAAAATTTTTGTTTGATGTTCAATACAATTTTCTCATGGGATGATATAAGATTACCATTAATTAGCACAGTGAGTGCCCACATTTTTATATTTGCCTCATGATATTCTATATTACCGTTTTCTAATAATTATTTGTCAAATGCATTTACAGAATAAGAATGTCTTGAGAACAAAATTTCTTGTAGAAATACTTAAGTACGATGAGAATGAATGCAAATGGAACATTCTTGAAGTAATTCAAGAAATTCTTAAGTGTGTTGAAATATTTCAATGTGTATAGTACTTAAGTGCTTTTGAAGGGATTTACATATTTGTTTCGTGTTTAACCGAATAATGATAATATAATTCTTTTTCTTGTTTTATATGGGAACAAATGGTATGAAAATATTATTCCCATATGGTTCTGCACTCAAAAAATTAGATCTTCAATTTGCATTCATTTCTGATGCCAGCCCCTAATTTAATTGTCTAATAAATATTTGTTTTTTCATTTCTTCCGTTGCGTAGCTTTATTTATGGACTCGTGCTACAGCTTAGCTAGCTCCAAATCTATACATATGCTAATTATTTACCTTTATTTATGGGCTATGTCTAAAGATCATCAGTTCTATTATACTCCAACTAAATATAACTTGATATTTATTAATTACTACTTCTGAAAGTATGAAATCATAAAAAAAAATCTAAGTAGCACTATTTAATTGTCTAACAAATATTTTTTTTGTCATTTACCGTTGCGTAGCACGGGCCCACTACTAGTTTATATACATAGAGTTTAGGTGACGATAGTTTCTATCCAATTTGATCCCATCACCATGCATGCATGTAGACAAACCACTTTTGTATAGTTGCATGTAAATATAATAACTAACTAAAACCACTTAGTGCGTGATCTAATTTGATACTAGAAAATAAGTTAGGCTATTTATCTAGACTTTCAAGATAGTATTTGGGTGTAAAACGGAATTAAACCATTAGAATTTATTATAAAATATTTTTATATTGTTATATTTTTAATAAATATAAAAATAGGTATATACGTTAAAAGTCAGCTGACGCGTCATTTGTACAATATAAACATAGCCAACACCCGTCCCTACACAGAAGCTACACAGGTGGCAGCATCATCCATGGACGATCTCCCTGTCCGAAGCAAAGCTTCGCTCTACGAGCCACTAGACAGACCCTGGTGGCAAGGCACCGGCAAACCATCATGCGCTTCGGATCCCGGCAAAGACGGCTCGAGCACATCGGTCTTCGCCGTCATCATCCTCGCCGGCAACAGCGTTGCAGCCATCTACCACTCGTGGCGCGATCCCTGGTCGGTGGCGTTCGTGTTGGCCGCCTTCCTGATACTCCTCTCGCTCTTCTTAGCGCTCCGCTTGTTCGAGAGACTGCCTCCTGGCTCCTCCCGCAGAGTCCATGTCAAAGCCGGGGTCTGGGTCCTTACCACGGTCCTCACCATCATGTTTTCCTATCGAGTAGCCGCGCTTATGCCTCTTCCACTCGCTGTAATTATTTGGACTATGGCCGGCTCCACAATTATCGCAGGATTCTACATGTTCTTCGTCAGCCGCGACGAGATTGCGGCCGCGGCGGAGGAAAGGCTGTCAAAGGTGTCTGATATGGCTTAGAGTGATCAACGAGAGGATCTGTAAAATCCAGGTTTTAGTAACTCGACAAAAAAATACATATGAAATAAAATTTTAAATTGAAAAGTAGGATTTCTTAAATTGTTTTATTGCCAAAATATTTTTTTCCTTAAACTTGTAGTAAACACTTTCCTAACCGAAAACATTCTTCACCATCCAAATACAAACTCTTTTTTTTTAATTCAAAGATTCAAACAAAAATCCTAGAAAATAAATAAATAAACCTAATTTCTATTCCCTTCTTTTCTTTTCTTTTATTTTTATTCTACGGTTTCTCATTTCCTTTCCCTAGAAGAACTGCCGGCTGCCTCAGCCAAGCAATGCTTGCGTCGCGTGTCTCCGCTTTGCGCTAGCCGCACGCCGAGCTAGCCGCCAGGCCACACGCCCGTGTTGTGCGCCGGCCGCACGCCAGGCACGGTTGCGCAGGCTGTGCCAAGCGCTGGCTGCGCCAGGCACGGTTGCGCAGGCTGTGCCAAGCGCTGGCTGCGCCAGGCCGTGCGCCCTCGCTGCCCTGACCGCGCCGGACCGCGCCCTGCGCCCACGTCCGCCCGGCCACGCGCCTGCACCTGCACCGCTGTCACACCCGTGCCCTGTGCCCTCGCGTCCGCACCACGCGTCTGTGTCGCCGCGCGCTGCGCCAGCACGCCATGTCGTCTCTTGCGCTCGTCACGCCGCACATGGCTGCCTCGTCTCTTGCGCACAATCACTTGCTTGGGACGCCTCGCCTCCCGTGTGGCCGCACGCTAGCGCCACACCCGGCTCGCCACATGGCCGCACCGCGCTGAGCGCCTAGCCTCACCTGTTGCGCCTGGCCACTTGCCTTCCACCACAGCAGCAACTGCGTTCTCTCTCCCCCGTCTTGTTCCGTCCGCACGTGCCGTCGCCATTAATCCGCACGTCGCTGTCCACGTCGTCCGTGCAAACAAGAGCCCCCAAGTACCAGCCGAAGCTCCCTACACCCTCATTCAAGCCCTCAGACTACCCTTGAGTGCCTCCCGTCCTGAGACCGAGCTCCGCTGCAAGTTTCGCCAAAAATCGTCGGAGTTCCCTTCGCCACCCACCTCGGTACGTCGCAAGTTCTCTCCATCCATTACCCTATTTCTTTAATCGAGGCTTGGGCCCTGATCTACATCCCTCACTCTACCTATTTTCGTAGCCATTGCTGTCGGATTTCGACCTCACCGGAAACCCCCAAATCTCATCGCCAAACACCAACCCTTGGCAAGGTATAATATTTCATCGATTCATTTATCCTGGAGCATCTCTATAGCAATTACTTCATGTTACCTAGCTTAGTTATCTTAATAGATGGCCTTATCTCGCCGGCGGCGAAGTTCACTTTCTAGCCACTTGGATCATCGTCGACAGCCTTTTAAAAGCCATTGTGGCTCGATCGGAGGGTACCAGTAGCACCTAAATAGCCCTTAGATGGTGAAAATGAACCCCGTTGGTCCACCGAAGCTCCGCCTCCGCCACGAAAATTCCTAAACCGAGCCCTCTGCTCTTCACCATATTTCCCAAACCGTAGCTTTATTTGTAAATCCAACCATAGATCATGTTAATCATAGTATGTAAAACCTACAGTTAAAATTTAGTGTCAATCGGAGTTAGTATGAAGAAGTTATGCCCTGAAGAAGTTTCAGCCGTCCGCATCGTCTTCAACCTCCGGCCACTGCCTTCTTTTGTCCCTGTGCTGCTGCCAGGTGGGGCCGCGCGCACCAGCTGCCCGCAGGCACTGGCAGTGGGCCCCACCGACCTGCCCTTACGTGTGCGCTGCGCACTGCTTCCCGGGCTTGCCCAATAGCAGTGAATAGTGATTTTTTTTCATTTTCCGGAATTAAAACAGCACCAGCCCATTTAGCCCAATAGCATACAGTACCTTTTGACAATTTCAGAAAATGTTTAAACTTCAAAAATTCATATAAAATTCGTTATATCTCCGATTAACTTCGTTCAAATTTCTATAAATTTATAAAATTATAAACTTTAATTTAGAATAATATAAAATTGTTTTCCCGAAATTTTTTGTGTGTTTTTATTTATGTGATGTTGTTTGTACTATAGTTGCCGACACCGAAGACCCGTGAGACTATGACCCGAAGGTCCCGAGTACTATACGGTTCGAGGCAAGTCTTCCTTTGAACATCCTTGATCCTATTGCATTGATTGTTCCACAAATTTATATATGCATGATTAGGTTAAACACTCACGTACACTATTAGTCAATTGCTTGGGCAATTATGACAAATAAAACCTACACTTGTAAAAAGCCTCCTTGATAATTGAATATCATGTTTACCTTGTCGCTCTAGGATTTATTTTTACATCTATGATTTAATTTATTCTTTTAATTGCTTTTAGCACATTTCTTGTCAAATGGGTGCACTACACATACACTTACACACTTATATCAAAACATAACGACTAGCTGTAGAATGGGTGATGATGATGTGATTTTGCAAATGTGTTGTGTGAAATGAAATTGTGTGTGTTACAAAGACTATTAAGGACCGATTCCTTGAGAAAGCATGAGCACAACATCGTGCAACCTTGTGGGTACGTGAGAGGTGCCCCTGGGCTAGTACTTAGTGGGTTTGGGATAGCCCGACTGCCGATGGATGGGGAATCACCGGGTGGCTCGTGGTATTACCTGAAAATTCCCTAACGGGCATGAGATTGAGATTGTGATTTGAGGAGTTGGGAGTGGAGCACCTGTGTGATTGCCTGTGGAGAAGAAGGAAGACGTACTTTCTGGATCCTTGACCGTGAATCCATCTAGGTGGCAGTGGGATATTCTAGGTTTGCTTTGGAAAGTCTTTATCTCGAACCTCCCCTACTACGCGGGTAGCGGAGTAGAGTTTGAGTCGCAAGGGTAAAGTGCGCACCTTCAGCTAAAGTATGATCTGTTCGAACAGCCGTGCCCACGGATATGGGCAAGTGATTTCATGTATCTTTCCTAGCGTAGTGTTTACTTTTTCAACTAAATGGAAAATGAGTTGTGACGTTACCAGAGTATATCGTTGGGTATACGACTAGCCTGTGTGGTTGGATAACGTTCCTGTGTGGAGCGGGAAGTCGAAAGGCTTCATATGGAGCGATGTGAGATGTGATAACTAGTTGAGTGTTAAAATGAATTGGGATGAGATGTTGATAATGGGAACACTTCCCCGATGGATGGGTAAGCTAGTACCGAGATAATGATGAGTTATGATGATAAGATGATGGTCGTGATATGTGGAATTGATGAAAAGAAATGTGACTTGTGGAATTGATGGAAAATGATGGTGGGATTTGTTGCAAAGCAATCTCGGTTGGTGAGAATGTGAGAGTTGAATTAGCTTTTGAACTATTGCTACTTTATGTGGGAACGGTTAGAAGTTGGGACTTCTACCCGTGGGTATTAAACACTTAGAATTTATAAACTACTTTCCTTTGAGAACCATAGCCGCTCTTTGTATCCTGCATCTATACTACTTCCAAGACTTGTTGAGTACTCACCCTTGTTGTTTTACACCCCCACCCCAGAGTTTGCTAATCTTTCGGAGGACGTCAAGAACCTTGAAGGCGAAGATGAAGTTGTTGCTGATGAAGATATAAAAGATTAGGGTTTCGGGCCTAGTCCCCAAGTGGTGTTTGGATAGTAGTACATGTTTGACTGATGAAATGCTTCCGCTGTGTTTTTGTAGGTATTGTTGCTGTGAGGTATGCCTCTTTAGCAGTTTTTGTAATATTTAATTATTGTAATTTTTCCTTCTGCAATGTACTACTGTCGAATGGAATAATGTCAACGGTGATATTGTTCGTCTTCGATGAAGTATCGGCTTATCCCGCTCGATGGTATTTCCGAGTCTCGGGACGGGCCATTACATGATCATGAGCGTCAGACGACAGTTTTCTCCCCTACAGATACGTCTCCTCCTGGAGACAACATTCATTTGTATCTATACATGATATCGATCAATAGAGGATGAATTATATCAATGATTGTGTTTCGTAATCGTGTTGATTAGCCAATTTTATTTTTATTTATTTATTTTAAGCACACTTAATTAACGGACTAAATTAGTTATAATCTATTACCGTAATAGACCTTCGTAACAAGTTATCAGTACGCTTGCTTCCGTCTCTGAGTTTACAACACGCTTACAATCATCGAAGAGGCAAAGAACAGAGAAGTGGCCTAACTGCTCTCGCACTGGTTGAAGCCAAGAACAATAAATGAAAGGTACACGGTGCCATGAAGTTCAAAGGTACTCTGTTCTACTCCGAATACTAAATTAGTCGACCAAGATCATCACCGTAAATCATGTTCGAGGCAACTTGTGAGACATCAACCACGGATTGGCAAACCCCCAAATCCCTAAGATCAGATCCAAGTCCTGGCATCCACGATCTGACTCAGCGGGTTGCAAAAGTTCCAGAAAGCCCAAAGCAAAGCAAAATCTTATCGTTCGGTCATATCTCACGAACTAACTATATTACCAGGACGGGGCGTACAGTCGTACACAACGTTAGCAAGGAAAATCAGCAGCGCAGGGAAGAAAAAGGATAAGGAAATTACGGGAGCAGATTGTACCTGGAGTCTTCAGTACACCGGTGTCTGGATTCCCTCTCGATCACTCCATCCCCAATCGCGTGCCGGGTCCATAATCCGGAACTTCGCAGGAATCGGAGGTTTATGGTGTTGCGGGGGATACGGGGAGAAGAAGGATCATTCATGGGTTGGTGATGATCTGATGGAGTGCTCGAATTGGCTTCTTCGGGGTAGAGGGGAAAGCTAGAAGATTCCGAGCAATTAATCGGCGTTTTTGCCCGACTGCATTCCGCATTTTTAATTTGGATTCCTTCGCTTAATTCAAGTTTCGACTCTTTTTGCGCAAGTAGGATTGGTCGGTGACGTGGACTTAGGGATCGGGAGCCGCAAGCCAGAAAATCTGAGTTTGGAAGCAAGTACAAGTTGCGATATGATATCAGTGTTAAGGTACAGGAGGAAAGGGGAGGACATATCTCTACTATTATAAAGCGGGGTCCTCCGTCCGCACTTCGCAAGCTCCGTACGTGTCTTCTCACTTCCCATAAAAAACTAATCAAAACTTATACCCTATAAAAACCGATTCCCTGACCTGCACCACATGCAACCGCCCGGGCCATCCGCGCCTCCCACCCCGCACACAAAACCGCGTCCCGCGCAAAACCATGCCGCTCGTACCATGCAAAACTGAATCAGCGCGTAGAGCGCGCTCGCGCACAACGGCCGCCCCACTGCGGCCGAATCTGCCGCGCCGCGTGCACTCGCGCGCAGCGCCTGCCCCGCTGCGGCCGAATCCACCGCGCCTCGCGCGCTTGCGCGCAGCGCCCGCCCTGTCGCTGCCCCGCACACTGCAACGACATGTTCAAAGAAAACCTACGTGAGAGAAATGAGGAAAAAAAGAAAAACAAAAAAGAAGAAAAATAAAAAATAAAAGAAAAATATATTTTTACATTTCGGTCTTTTAATTTATGTGCGGAGGTACAAATTTTATGTAAAAATCCTTAATTTTTTGAAAAATCATAAAGAAACATGAATTTTGTGCAAATGTCCTGTTATAAAATAAGGTTCTGTTGCAAAGTACAGGCATCTGACTAGTGAAAAAAATGCTACTAGGTAACAAACCCACAAAAATATATTGTGCAATCGTGCAATCATTCAATCCTGCGATCATCCAATCAAAATCCAACGGTTATATATAAAAAAGTAAAAAAATATTAGGTTTCATATGTAACTATTGGATTTTGATTGGATGCACCAAATTGCACGATTACAGATTACTTATCCAATAAAGAACAATAAAGAACGTGGAGCTCCTATTCTATTCAACTCTCTTCGGATAAACTTCTCAAAGCTCGGACCAATCTAACCAACGATTTCAGACAACTTGATACAGAATTCCGGATCGGCCTGGAAAAGTGGTCCGGTCTTCGTAAGAAAGGAATGAATCGGGAACTATCTTAACCTGCCAATAAGAATTTCACTGCTTAGATCAGCTATATATCATGTAGCACACAAGTATAAAATCAACTACTAGCTAAATCACTATTAGTCTTGCTCTAATATGAATTTAGAGCACCTCACATAAATAAATATTATTATATAAGAGCATTTTTGATAAAAAAATATTTATTTATCAGCATACTTTTAATATTATATTATATTTCATATATTTTACTCTATCACTGAGTTTTAATATTATATTTCATGTATTTTACTTTATCACTGAGTTTTAATATTATATTTCATATATTTTCACTCTCACTGAGGAATAGATCCTACCTGACGTATCTCTTGTTTGTTAGATGCCAAATAATTAAGTCTGTATTACCAAGTTTATTAGGCGTTTTGCTAATTATTGAACTAGAAAGTGACAGTGTGACACGAATTGAAGGCTCTAGGTATCGTATTTGCCAAAAATTTGGTAGCAAACCTGCCGCTCTGCGCGCCAAATTAGTGAGGCAAACGCATTAATAACAACATGCCAGTTCGAACTGAGGATGAACAGGACACAGGCCTTAGCTACAACCAGAGCTACACACATCAAACAAGCTAGGCAACAAGCATGCATTGGTCATCCAAAACTTTGTCCTTAATTAATTGAGTTCTGGGTGTTGCATCCCGGCGGCGACGAAAAAGCGGCCGGAGGCGGCGTCCTGCGCGGCGTAGTACACCGTGCCGGGGCTCACGTGGTTGTGGATCCCCTCGTACGTCGTCACGACGTAGCTCGGGTCGTTCCTGTCTCTCTCTACCCTCTTCTTCACTTTGCACCCCTCGGTCGAGCACCGGTAATAGTTCCTGCAATTGATTAACGAGACCATGCATCACGTAATGATAATTGTACGTAAGCAAGTTTTTTTTGAGAATAACTAGCAGGAGAGGCTTGTACTGAGGTTACGTATTATATGAGGAATAAAACATGTATGGTTACAAAGCTTAAATGATAGTGTAGAACTTTCGAGGGTAATTATGCTAAGCAAATGTACGTCCTTCAATAGCAGGTAGTGTAAAGGCTTGAAATTAATGTTTACAGTATTCCAATAAGCATGTCTAGATTGTTGATAGCCAGGCTAGGATTTCAGTCTTCGGTGCAGCTTTATATCTATGACTTTGTTGCACCAATTCCTTTTTAAACCGATTGTACCAGCACTCGATTGATGGCTGGATGTCTCTGAAAATCTTGTCGTTTCTGAGGATCCAGATTGACCAAGCTGCAATGATCATGATTTCCATCACTATTTTTTTGTTGCTACTTGCTCTAATTGCAAGTATTTGGCTATTGAGGTCTGCTCCTTGCATTGTGGCCATACTATTCCAATCTTTTCCCAGCATTTTCCAACAAAAGTACAATTAACGAACATATGGTGTACTGTCTCTAGCCGTTGTTCCCTGCATAGTACACAATGATCATTTCCCCCTGGCTGTATGATCTTTTTCCTGGCCAATATGTCTTTTGTATTTAGTCTGTCATGCAGTAGAAGCCAAAAGAAAACCTTCAGTTTGTTCATGCATCTAGCATCCCATAGCCACTTGAACACCAGATGCACAGTCAAGTTCCTGAATGTGTTTGCATACATATCCATCACAACATATGTTTTTTTGCCCCAAATATAGTACCAGGAATCTAAAACCCCTTGATTAGTCTGTATTGGTGCGAGTAGTAATTGCAGTTGGCTGAATTCCAATTCCGCTTCTGCCGACATTGGTAGATAGAATAGTTGTGATAGATCATCCTGATTTAAACCTGTTTTTACCGAGCAGTTTTTCTGAATTGCAAATGTGTATAGTCTTTGAAACAGCTGATTTAGAGGTCTTCCCGCCCAACTGTCATACCATAAGGATACTGTTGATCCCAATCCAACTGTAGGAGTTGCAATTGCCAAGTATAGCGTACAAAGATTTAAACCCCCTTTCCACCAGGCCGAACCCCTTTTGCCGTGTAAGTGCGGGACTCCTCCAGCCCTGCTATAGTTTTGCTAGACCAGTTTTACCCACGGGACTTGTTCACTGTTGTAGAATTTATGTAGATGTTTTGTTAGCAAGGCATTGTTGTGTGCTCTGATGTTGATCACTCCCAGCCCCCCTTTGCCTTTTGGTCTGCAAATTTTTATCCAGCTTAATGAGTTTGAGCTGAATTAAGTATCGGATACATGCACTAATTCATGCATGCGTGTTCATGGCAGAAACACGTGTGCATGCATGCACGATCAATTACGTATACGTAGTAACGTTAATTTCGTACCTCGGGTTAGGGCTGTTCTTGACGGACTTCTTGCCGTACTTCCTCCACTTGTACCGGCCCGTCGTCGAGTATCTCGTCGTCCGACCTCGTCCGGAACGCGATCTTATCCATCGTCGCGAGGGCTCTTCCGTCGTCGCCGGGCACCGCCGTGGCCACAGCCCTGAAACGTCAAGTTCCCCGATTATCCGATCCGATCGTCGATCAATCGTTCAAAATCCGCGCTCGGTTCATGCGACACTACAGGCAATGCAACACAAGTACGACACGTGGTCGATCATGTGCCGAAGCGAACAAGCCCACCTAGGATGCGGGTAGCAGCCGGCCGGAGCACCCGGCACGGCCGGTTCAGCCGGGGTGTCCATCGGCGGCGGCGGCACGAACGCACCGGGCATAGCTGCTGGCGGCCCGGCCTGATCGTCCGACGACAAGTAGTCGAAGATGTCGAGATAATTCTGCTGCTGCCGCTGCCGCTGCTGCTGTTGCAGCTGCCGCAGCAGGTCCCCGGGGGCGCTGCCGGCGCCGAAGCAGGCGGCGCTGGAGCTGGAGTCGCCGCCGTCGTGCGGCGCCGCGGCGTTGGGGCGCGCCATCGAGCTGAAGACGTCGGCGAGCGGCAGGTGGCAGCAACAGTTGCTAAACGGTGCGCTGCTGGTTCCTTATGCAGCCGCCGCCGCCATGTACGTGTGCATGCGCCGGCCAACTCTACGTGACGCGCGCCGATCGAAGCGTAGTACTTGTACCGGTAGCGCGCGCGCGAGCTTCCTCGCTCGTTCCGTCGTCTGATGGAAGCTTCGGCGCGCGCGACCGACCGTGCGAGCCGCCCCGTTTCGAATAATCGAATTATTGATCGATTTATAGCACAGCGTCACGTTTGTGTGGCCGAGCTACTACGACATGTGGACCTGTGCCTTATGGACGTCGCCGTTTGCCTAATGGGGTATTGGTCTCGTGTGGCAATGTTTGGACTTTGGGGCGGCGTGCGTGGAGCTGTGACTGTGAGATGCAAGCTAGGGGCAATGTACCGAGAATGACCCGACCAATCGCAGTTCTATCTACAAGCTAGTCTATATGTATGATACACAGCTCCACAGCACGCGCGTGGTAGATAGGAGTGATGATGTGTGCATGCGTTTATTAAAGGGAGAGATATGGGGTACTAAATCTCGTTAGAATTTTAATATTAAATCTACTTAAGCCTGAATAGTACTTTTTTTTGAAAAGCTAGCGGGAGATCCGCTGCAGTCCTTAGAAAGACGAAAAAAATACAATTGTTCAATACATCAAGGATTTACAAGAAAGGAACACACATCTAGAGCATAAAACATGAATTCCAGGACAAGAGCTCTCCTACGGCAAGGCCTGAAGTCGACATGAGATACAACCCAACTTATGTACAAAATTAAAAAACGTAATTCTCTACCCCAGCCTAAGCGCCCGACTCAACTCATCAAAATCTAAAGAAATCCGTTGAGCTATGGTCGAAATTGGTTCGAACGTGCTAGTGAAGATGCGTCGATTACGCTCTTTCCACACATTCCACCAAGTATAGATTAACAGCCCACTAAACATCTTGCCATCTTTCTTATCCAGCGATTTAAAGGTTACTTGCCACCAAACTTTGTAATCTCTATCCGGAAAGTGCTTCAAAATTCTGGATAAACCTCTATGGGACAGCACTTGTAGCCATACCTCTTTCGTAAAAGGGCAACCAAACGCTAAATGGTCAGGAGACTCCAGCTCAGTTATGCATAATGCACAAAAAGGGTTACATGGCCATCCCCTCCTTAGAATGTTGTCTCCCGTGAGAATTTTTCTTTTTAGCATAAGCAAAACAAAAAACTTGCATTTTGTTTCAGCCCTCCCAGTCTAGAGTTCCTTAGCTATGGTTGGTAAAACATGCCCTGAAAATTGAACTTTGTAAGCCGAATTGATAGTAAAAACTCCATTCGTCGTCCAACGCCATCTAATATCATCTTGTTTTGTTTGTTGAAGAACTACATCTTTGGTTATTTCTGTTATGTTGATAAGCAGTTCCAACTGTTGAAAAGTAGACAATGCTCTTAAAGTTTGAAACCAAGTGTCACTCTCCAAAGCTTGTTTGACCGAAAGCTTTTTGTTGGTACAAATTTTAAACAGTTGAGGAGCTACCAAAGCCAGAGGTTCTGAGCCCATCCACCTGTCTTGCCATAAATTTGCCCTCTCTCCATTTCCCAGATTAATCACAATTGAAGCATTGAACAAATCATTTTCTTTTGAGGAGCAGGTGAACGGTAATTGTGTCCATGGTTGCTGCCATTCTTTCCATCTTAGCTAAAGCCATCGAAGTCGGAGAGATCTACTCATGACTTCTAAGTTCATGATACCTAGACCTCCCAAGTCCCTTAGCAAACAGGTAGATCGCCAGTTAACCAAGCAGACCCCATTTCCAGAAGCTTGAGAGTCGCTCCGTGCCCATAGGAAATTCCTACAAATTTTTTCAAGCTGTTTGAACAACCATTTATGCTTTGGAAAAACTGCTAGATGGAAGAAAGGGATTGCTGATAGGCAAGCTCAGATCAATGTTAATCTGTCACCCTTGGTCAAGAAGACTTTTTTCTAGTCTGCCAGCTTATTCGTTGTTTTTTCAATTAAACTTTGAAAATGAATCTTTCTCACCCTACGAAGGTGAAGTGGCAGACCTAGATACTTACAAGGGAACACATCTTGTTTAGCAGGGAAAATGTGATGTAGATGTTGCAGGTCAACCTCTTCGTAGCATATAGGGTAGACTTGAGTCTTAGATATGTTTATATTTAGCCCAGATGCTTTACCAAAAGTCTCCAGGATTGCCCTCATGCATCTCAGTTCCTTTGGGCAGGCATTAATGAATAATCCAACATCGTCTGCATAGAACGAAGCCCTTCTGTTTATTCCACTCGACCCCAATGGCTATAGAAAACCATGTCCTTCGGCCTGCGTGATCAACTTTTGCAACATGTCTAAATCTAATAGGAATAATAATGGTGATAATGGGTCACCTTGCCTGACCCCTTTGCCATGTTTGAATGGAACATCCGGTCTACCGTTTAGGATGATTGCAGATGAAGATGTGGCCAAGAGCTGACAGATCCAATTTTTCCAATTGACCCCAAAGCCTCTGTGATGCAGGACTTCCACAAGGTACGCCCAATTGATCGAATCAAACGCCTTAGATATGTCCAGCTTTATAAAAAGCGAAAGGATCTTTTTGCGTTTGAGTTGTTTAATACTATTCTGGACTAAAAGGAAATTTTTATGAAGGCTTCTATTCTTTATGAAAGCAGATTGATTACTGTCAATAAGATTAGCCATGTAGGGGGCCAGCCGGGATGCCAGAATTTTTGTAATTATTTTTGCGAAGCTATGCATGAGGCTTACCGGCCTAAAATCCAAAAGTTTTTCTGCATCTGGCACTTTTGGTAGGAGCACAAAATGAGCTGTGTTGAGTCTGCCCATGTATTTAGATTCTGATAGTAAGAAGTGATTAATGGCTTTGATTAAGTCAACTTTGATGATATCCCAACACTTATAGAAATTGTTATTAAAACCATCTGGCCCAGGGGCCTTGTCATTTGGCAAGGATCTTATTACATTATCTAACTCATCCATCGTCACATTGTTTTCCAAACCCTCTAACATTATCTGCTCTGGATACAAGACATCCCAATTTAGAGCTGCTAACTTGGGTTCTGGCTTCCAATAGTATGTATGAAGTGCTCCCAAAGTATGTCTGCTTTACCTTGTTGATCAAAAGTTCTCCGGCCCTCTGATTCCAGAGACATGATGAAATTATTTGTTCTCCGCTTTGACATTTTTAGCTGGAAAAATTTTGTATTTGCATCTCCCAATTTTAACCAATCTAGCCGTGATCTCTGTCGGATCATAATTTTCTGAATAGCTGCTATGACGAGCAATTGTTTTTTCAATCCTGTATAAAGTTCCAATTCCCAACTTGTCAAGTTTCTTCGTTCCATAGCTCGATCAAAAAGAAGAATCACGTCTGTCACAACATGAAAACGAAGCTTGATGCTTCCAAATCTTCTTGAGTTCCATCTCTTCAGATGCTTGGGCAACTTATTCAACTTATAATCGAATTCTCTGATCGGATCAGAAAGGTGAACTGCTGGCCCCTGCCATACACTCTTGACAATATCCTGGAACTCATCTATCATCAACCAATAATTTCCGAAACGAAAACGTTTAACTGGGGTCATTTGGGGTATTTGAGTTAAAATTAGTGGGCAATGATCTGAAACTGCTGAAGATAATCCTGTTAAGATAAACTATGGATGCTCCTCCTTCCATCTAGTCAAGACAAAAATGTGGTCAATTCGTGTTTGAACTGGTGGTGTTGAATTGTTACACCAAGTGAAACGCCTCCCACGTAAGTCCAACCTACTAAGCAAAAGATGGCTGATTGTTGCTCGGAATTCATTTAGTAAAACCCTATTATAGGTTCCCTTGTTTTTGTCACTTGCGCTGAATAACATGTTGAAATCCCCCAACAAAATCCAACTAGGTTGCACTGCAGGTTTTAGAAGCTCAAGTTCTTTTAGAAACAAACTTTTTTCCTGTAGTGATTGAGGGCTATAGACTCCGGAAATTGACCATTTCAAACCATTTACCAAAGAGATCACTTCGACTGTGATTGTGTGGTCTGTTACAAGGGTGGTGTGTAATGCAAATTTACCCTCATCCACCGCAAATTCGTTTTTATGGCCCATGTCCCAGATTGCGAGTAGTTGTCCAAAATTAACATGAACATGCAGATTGCAGTTATTTTGCTGCCAAATTGCTAGGCAACCTGCTAGCTAGTCTCCACTCTCGTCTTCCGGGAAGGCTCCGGTGCGTGATCAACCATTGAAAGAGATCGAGATCGATCGACCAGTGCAATGCAAACATGATTCGGATTCATTACAAGTTGGCAGCTAGCGTTGGCCGGGGTTTGTCTCGACGTTTCATTCCATCGTGTATATTTCTTCATTTTTTTCTCATGAAAGTACCTGAGATACCTAATTTTTAATACTTCTTACCTTGCGATACCAAAATTTCCAACACAAAAGTGGTACCTCATCGAGAGATCTGGAAAATAACTCATATCTCTTTCCAAGCATTACCTGATTCGAATAACACTTGCCACTTTAGTTGGCGTCGTTGTCTAGTTCGTTGTGATGCCATATATGCAGAGCACAGAGTACTATAGGTTCAACACACACTTAACCAATTAAGTTGACATCGTTGTCGCTTGGAACCAGCCAGGAACACAGAATAGACAAGCAAATATTCGTTTCCATGAAATCGAGAGGCCGGTCGCTAGCTATAGGTGCTCCCAAGTTAACTTGTTTTGTCGCCGTCCCAAGCACACCACTGGACGCATGCGTACTGATTGTAACAATCAGCTTAACTAACTGCCAGATCATGCATGTTTCTAGCATAATATTCACGTACGTTTATTCAATCATATTTTTAACTTATTAGCTATATTCTCCGAGTCCTCGACGACGTCTAGCTAGGATTAGTCTTCCTAGTGATCCAGCTCAATATAATACATTGCATTTGCAACCTGCTTGCTTTCTAGTGTGACGTGACGTACGCATTTACGAATGTAATCTGCTGGCCATAAAAGCTATCGTGTCGTCACTACGCTTGACATCAGTGACATGCATGCATGCATAGCATACCATTCGACGTAGTTAAGTCCTAAGTGGGAACAATGTGGAAAATGGGAATAAGTAATATAAGTTGACCCAGAACAATTCGACACCACGAAAATTCGCATGAGAAGGTCTACCCTTAAATTCTGGCCACTATTACTGTTGCTGAAATTTATCACCACTACTGGCCTAGCAAGATCTGGGAAGAAAAGGCAGCCATGATAAATCTCGTCTCGTGGGCTGGCGGCTACTAGCCAACATAACAACATCCTCAAAGGTACAACAGAGACACAACTGCATGCAAAGATTTACTTCTACACGATGTGTGTTAGTTCTTGATATATAACTGACATGATTTGTCAGGAAAACGTTTGTTCCATTAGTCACCTGTGCGACAATAGCATAGACAAGAACACAGTTAGTCCGTACTCGATACGTCTGTCGATGACTACTGGTACTCTGAAATTAGGGATAGTGGATGTAGACTTTGGATAAGGCACTATTCGTTTATTGTAATTCACACATTACGGGTGAGATTATAATAAGATAGCTTATAATAATTTAGAGGGAAAATAAAGTGTGAGCTGTTTAATAATTTATATTATTTGTATTCTGGATTATTATGTTTGGGTGGTAAAATACTACAATGCCATCAAAATAAAGCGTTCAGATGAAAAGGTAGTGCAATTTGGGTATGTGATGATAGTGGGTAATTTTCATCAAAGTGTAATGGGCGTTTTAATCTTTTTATAGAACAATAAGCTAAAAAAATTAAGTTCCACTAACTTATTAGATTACCATATATAACTTTTTAAATAGCTTATGACCGAATTATGAATTATGGTTCAAAAAGGACTTCTATCTAAAAGGTAACTTATAGTTCAAATAAGTCGTAAGTCCACAAGTCCACATTAAATCTTGTTGGTAGAAAAAACTAATGTATCAATACTTTCCATTTTATTTACATCTTCACTTTATTTGGGGTCTGTTTGGGAGAGCTCTTAGCTCTCAACTCTATCGCGGAGTAGGATAAAGTTGTTACAAACACTTTAACTTCATAGTTTCATGGAGCAACCAACTCTATGAAGTTGGGCCTCTCACAATACAAAATGTTTGAGCTGCTAAAGAGGTGCTCCACGAATCCAATTTGTGAAACTATCTACCATAGATCTACTCCACTGTATATCTACTCTACCATATAGTTTTGGAGTGGATCTAATAATGATGAAGTGGAACTCTCTCAAACATACCCCTAATATAAAAAATACCACAAATAACAGTAGTATCAAGTAAACATAAAAATAAACAAACATACCCCTAATATAAAAAATATCACAAATAATAGTAGTATCAATTAAACATAAAAATAAACAAGTTCAAGGCTAATACAATATTTTCATCATAATAATAAACATATATTATAGAAACCATTTAAATCAAGACAACAAGTTTCTCGAATTTTTTCAGATAGTAGCTTATTTTTTAAAAAACAAACATAACATCGTTACGCCCGACTTTATTTAAAAGCCAACATAGGTTACGAGTTTACTGGGGATACCAGCGTACAATCTCGCACAACAACACCAATTGGCAAACCTCTACAGACCAATGCCACGTGGCAACCACAACCAAAATAAACCCCACTTTTTGTTCAAAACAACCACCGTTTTCCTACAAGAACCCCCAAAACCTGACATCAAACAACGATCACATAACCAAACTAAGCGACAAGAACAAAGTCTGGATCCAGAAATCCCAACAACATTAAGTAAACAACCTCGATAACTTTTTGACATACTAGCAGCTCACACACTCTATAGAGATCCAGTAGGACACTACTTCATCGGCTTGAGCTTCTTGTTACTTTTACCTCTGTATTCATTTTTTTGATTTTTGCACGGAGTAATTCGCTGGCCTTTGAATCATCTCCCAATTGTCGCGCTAGCGCCAAGATCCTCCACTAAGACACAAAACATGTCATTTTGTAAGGTAAATAAAGAACATTCGGAGATAGGAGATTATTGAAAACAAAATTATTTCGTGAAAGCCAAATAGACCACATCCCGGACGCAAGGATTCCCAGAGCAACATTTTTTCCCGGACACTAAGATTTTGATTGAACACCTCAAAAATATTGTCATGAGAAGCTGGAATTTTTATCCAACCATGGGCATCTTTCACGAAGCACAAAAGAAATCTTGCAAGAGCGCAATGAAACATTAAGTGGTCAACCGTCTCCATCTAATTACACAACTTGCAAGTCGGATTCCCCGACCAATTCTTCTTTTTCAGTTGGTCCCCGACCTAAATCTTCCCTTTTAACTTTTAAGGTGAGCCAGGAAAAAATTTTAGCTTTTAAAGGCGCAACACACCACTAGATAAATATTAAATTATCGTCAATGACTCCTTTGAAAGACAACCATATGTAAAGGGATTTTGTAGAGAAACCATTCTTATCTAAGCCCTATATAATTTGGTCAGGATTATTATCAATCACAACATCCTCAATCAACTTCCTAAGGACAATTCAGCGACCATTTTTAGAGTCTATTAGCGACCTCCTAAACTAAATACTCCAATCATTTCTCCGGACCTCCTCAATGAGGATTTTAGGATCTTGATAGATCTCAAAAAGTTGATAAAAACCTTATTTTGAAAGGAACCACACCCATCCAAATGTCTTCCCAAAATATCATACTTCTCCCATCTCCCATCTATAGATGTCTTTGGACACAATCTCTAAGTTTCATAAGGTTGGACCAGAAATAAGAACATTTCACTTTATTGTGACAAAAGGCTACCTCTTAGATCATATTTCCTTTTCAAAATGTCATAACAACGCCCCTCCTTATTCTCCACAATCCTAAAAATCCATTTACTCAAGAGAGACACATTCATTAACCTGGTGTCTAAGAACCCCATCCCCAAAAATCTTTTGGCATACACAAGGTTTTCCAATTAATCATGTAATATTTTTTTGTTCTGTCCCAAGCCATCCCCAAAAAATCTGCTTCTGATTTTGTCTAACTGATGATAATGCTTTTAGGAAGATAGAATAAGCCCATAGAATACAATGGAATACCACTAAGGCACTAATTAATCAGTCATTCTAACTCCATATGACAGATGACCACATTTCCAAGTTGATAATCTTTTCTCAACTTTGTTAACTAAATTCCCAAAATGTGTTTGATTAGGCTTCGAATGACTAATTGATAAACCCAAATAAGTGACGGGGAACACACCTAATTTTGCAGTTGAAAACATCAACTACCTTTTGAGCCTCTACCTCAAACACCCCAAGAGCAAGCGCTTCAATTTTTTGATAATTAATATTAAGCCCAAATAATTCCTCAAACAATTGCTATCACCGAGGATGATGACCTTGAGGAGGGTTCTGATGGATATGGCCAAGAAAATTTCGTGTATCAGAAGTTCCGATTATTTTCGGGACCTGAGTCAAAGAGTGAAAATGATATCAGAAGTTCTGATGGTTGGATTCGAGACATAAATCGGAAAATCTGATTTGAAATTGGATGTTCCGATTATTTTCTGGACTCGAGTCAGAGAGAAAAAGTTGCTTCGAAAGTTCTGACGAGCCGGAAGTTCCGATTTAGAATGAGGGAAAATTGTACAGATTGGAAGTTCTGATATGTGTATCAGAAGTTCTGAGGTGGGCGAAAACAGATTGGATCTGTTATGTGTCATACTGAATCGAGAGACCAAAATACCTTGTCGGAAGTTCCGACGTGTGTAAAACAGATTAGATTTGTTGTTGCAACACAAATCGATTGTAACCGATCGGTTGTAACTGATTTGTGGGTTTTGAGATATGGACGACCAAGGCTCTCATGCCTATATAGAGAGGAGGAGGAGGTCTTGAAACATAAGCTTAAGCATAGTTTAGACCTAGCCACCATAGACTCATCTCCTCCTTTTATTTATCTCAATAGTTGAGGTCACGAATTTCTCGCCTATCACGTGCGGTGCTAGCACACTGCCATGGGAGGAACTCCATCCCTGTACATGTGGATATCATGGAGGCGTTGCTCCGATAGCGACGCTCGTGGACTTCATCACGTGAACAACTACGTCATCTTCACCGATTGGATTGGCGAGGAACGGTCGGGACAAAGCGAGGATGGGCAAGGGCACACTTCCTCAATATCTTCTTCTACTGCACCTAGCGTGTATTGTGCTAGAAGGTAACGATCTATGATCTCGCAGGCGTATGGGTCTTGGGCTTAGGGCGGAAATTTTTGAATTTTACGGCTAGAGTAGTGTAACAGCCCCAAAATTAAAAAGGAATAAAATAAAGGAAAAATAATATTAAATGAATTACTGTATTTGGTTATTGATTAAAATTCTAAAAGAGTCCTATTAAAGCCAAACAGAGACAAATATCCAAAATTTGGACTTGAAAATTTTAGGGGATAAACTAGAGACCAAGAAATATTTTTGAGAATTTTTACAAAATTTTAGCAACAGTGCTTCAAGCCTTAAACAAATAATTAAATTTCTGGAATTATTTTAAACAGAAAAACAATTTTAAATATTAGTGGGCCGCAAAACCCCGCTTCCCTCTCCGAAGGCCTTTCGGCCCAGCCCATCCTAGCCGCGCCCACCGACAGGCGGGGCCCACCTGTCGGCGCGCCCTCCCTCCCTCTTCCGCCGCTCGCGCCAGCCGGCCCTACCTGGCAGCCACCCCGCGCGTGCGCCCTCCCGCTGCCATCTCTGGCCCACCCGCCAGCCTCTCCCGCGCCCCCTCTCTCCCACTGCCATGCCGGGCCCGCTCGTCATACCTTCTCTCCCGCACGCCCGCTGACAGGAGGGACCCCCTTGTCAGGTCCATCTTCTCCAAACGGAAGGGGATCCCTCCCCTTCCATGCCGGCGCCCCCCTTCCAAAATCTCGCCGCCGGCCGCCTCGGGACACCAAATCAAGTCGGGATCTCGACCCCCCGTCCGCCCGCGATCCCTTTCCCTCGTATTCCGACGCGTTTTCGCCCAAATGGAAGGTGATCCGTGCGGATGGAAACCTCGCCGGAGGAAATATGGATCCCCTCCCCGGATTCCTCCATTCCCCTTCCAAACCAGCACCGCCGGCAGTACTATTTAAACCCTGGCCTTCACCGCAGCTCAGGCCACACCCAATTAAGCCTAGCCACGCCTTCCCGAGCCGCCACTTCGGTTTTCGGCTATTTGCCCTGCCTCAACTCCGGCAAGCCCTCCCCGGCGCTCCGGGCCACCGCCGCCCTCACCGTCGCCACCTACGTGACCGCAGTGACGCGCCCGTCCTCGGCCACACCTCCGTTGGTCGAGAGGACCAGCGGATCGCCTCGCCGCCGGCGAACCCGAGGGACTCCACCGCCCCTCTTCGACGCCGGTCACCGTCAGCTCACCGTCACCGCCACCACCGGTACGACCGAATTCCCCTGGCCTCGCCAGTCCCATTTTAACCCCTAGCTTGGTTGGTTACCCCTCGCCGTCGCCGGAATTCGTCGCCGTCGCTCCGCCGGAGCCAGAGACGAAGGGGTATTTACCCCTTCGCCGCGTGCCGTGCCGGATCCCTCACGGACCGCACGATCTCGATCTAACGGCCCGGATTAAATCCCCGTGGGGTTTAATCCTGGCCCTCGATCTGAGCCGAAGCGGTACCGAGTCACGGGAGCCGTTGATCGCCACTTGAATCACCCGCGCGCGTTCTGGCCGTTGGATCCTGATCCAACCGCTGCCACGTGCCCGGTCCACGCGCGCAGTCAACGGTTCACGGTGAACCCAGTTCACCGTGGACCCGAGACGATTTTCAGTTTAAAAATAATTCAGAAAATAGTTTAAACTTCAAAAATTCATAACTTGCTCATTTTAACTCCAAATTTCACCATTCAAATTCTGTTAGAACCAGAATATTATTCTCCACACATTAATGCCATAAAAACAGTATGTTTCTGTTTCCCAACATATTATTAATAAATAAATGAATAAAAATCCCTTATGATTAAAATGAATAATACAGAAAATAAATTGGGAAAAATCCTAAAATATTAGACTTTACTGTTTTATATAAAACTCAGAATATTAAAATACTACTTCACATAATAAAACCTACAAATGTGTATGTTTAATATTTGGTGAATTTTATCTGTTTATTGAATGTATTGTTTATTTTCCGTATCACGAAGACTACGAGTTCGTCGAGGAGCAGGAGTTCTACCCCGAGGTCCCTCCTTCACCCTTTGCTGAGCAAGGCAAGTCATCGACCGTCTCTGTGGAAACAGTTGATCATATTGAGCCCATGTTTTTATAAATTATCGCTATAACTCATAGGTTAATATTGCATTAGTCAAATATCAAGCCCTACACTTATATTTATTGGATCCCCGTCCTTGTGTGCAAACCCAAGCCATGCTTATTGAGCCTTAACTCCTTGTCACTCTACAAATATTATATTAGCTAGTGCCCAATGTACCGGCACAACCGCTATAGGATATAAAGAATGAGTCGTAGATAGCTGGATTCTGATATATGAAATTCCCCGTTATTCTCGTCTCTGGATTCTGTTTGAATTGGCTAAGTTATAAGTATGGTGGGTTCCGGGTGCAAGCTCGGAAACTGGTTGGTCGCACCCGGGGCACTATAAGGACCGGTCTGCGGGATCTGTTGCAAAGCACTTCCGTACCAACCACAAGTCTAATGGGTAAGTCCTAACCGGAAGTATGGAACACCCCGACTCTCTGCACCATAGTGGAGGGGGCAAGGGGCAAGCCCTCAGGGCGCCTTGTACCAAAGAAGGCTCAAGGGGGGGTATGGTGAGGCATCGACGCGTCGGGGCACCATATGAAACCTATAAGAGGGTGTTGTTGAGTCGGAGAGGACTATATGGAACGTTTTGGCACGAGTTCCCGTGAAATGGGTCATCTCGTTACACTTTGGTGTAAGTGATGAGTGCGTGCCTTGTGGGTACAGTGGTACATCTCTGATCAGAGTAAATTCAATCTTTTCGAAAAGCCGAGCCCACGGTCAAGGGCGGGTTGTGTGACTACTCGCAGTTAGTCTACAATTGTTTGAGTGTTTGAGTTATTCATGGCATGTAAGGACTATTGTGCGAGGAGGTGAAACGTACTCCTCGAGTTAGAAGATGATGATGCATTCACATGTTTACTTTTCTGTACTATTAAATTTCTCACATTTAATGCTTTACAAATATGCTGCTTCCGCAAAACTAGCCACTATCTCCCTTGTTATTATCCTGCATTATATTTGCATTCGGTGGCTTGCTGAGTACCTCTGTACTCACCCCGTTGACTTACAACATCAGAGCCAGTCTACTACGAGGAGGATGAAGGTCTGGAGTAGCGACCCAGTCAAGGCGAGACTGGAAGGAGGCGTTCATCTAGGACCCTTGTTTTATTAGTTTCTCTTCACCTTTATTCACTTTTGTATTAATGCGGTCTACGAACCGTGAATGATTGTCCGTATTGTACGCGGTCGCATGATGAACGTCTTGTTTTATTGATTTTCTATGGAATTTCAATAAAGTCCTGATTTATTAAATCGGGGCGCGACAAGATGGTATCAGAGCCGACTTGACTGTAGGAAGCCAAACAGACCTGACCTTAGGACTTATATATATTCACAAAAGATTACTTATCCTCTCATCTCCCGAGGTTTTCACAAAAAATTTTCTCTCTTTTGTAGATGCCGGTTCACACCATGAGCGGGACTCTTCGTGATGAGGCCGGATTCATCCGCGAGCTTCGCGTGCTCGTCGACTTTTTGGGGTTTCCCCATGAGCCTGCGTTCCACGGGATCTTTCCCGATGCGAACGAGAGCTACTGCGAGGTCACGGTTGTAATCCGCCCCTCTTCCACGCAGCCACCCTTCTACACCCATGGAGTTGGAGGACCTTCATTCGTGGTGGCCAGCCAGCGAGCCGCTCTCCAGTCCCTCGCCGAGCTTCGACTAGTATACGACTGCCACCTCCGCGACACCATCTACCGCTTCATGCCCATGCGCACACCCGTGAGTCACCGCAGCATCTACATCAACTCCCTCCCTCAGGACAACTCCGCCATCGCCCGCACCATGAGACTCTTGGAGGCTATGGACAACCTTCACACGGAGGCCGTCCTCGACGCAGATAGCCAGCACGACACCATCGACTTCTACCGCCACACCTCGGAGAATCTAGCCTGCGAGAATGCTGAGCTCCGTCGACAAGTCCAGCAGAACCCCCAGCTGTCTCTCGAGGTTGAAGAATTGAGGCGTCAGAATGAGCTCCTACGCCAGGGCACCATGGTCAATACCCAGCTCCGCCAGCAGCTCAAGGACTTGAAGAAGGACCTTGAGGAGATCGCACCTCTTCCGCCTCGCAGGAAGAAACCCCTTCGGATCCCCACAGTGAAGCCCAAGAGGATTTCCCGTAGTGCTCCACCCGCAGGACCATCCAGTTCCTCGACCCCGACCGTCTCCCGCGAGCCCGTGTTCGAGTCGTCCCCTGAGCTACCATAGACGTAGATTTACGGTTGATTGCTTTTCTTTTTACTTGATTGTATTACCATTCATGTCAAAAATAAGGCATGAATGAATATATAAATATATGTAATCGCAAGAACGATACATTTTGAAATAAAAGCTTAATCCCATTTCCTTTTTCCTCATACACCTATTAGGTCATAATCCCAATCTAAAGGAGAGAATCTACCTCTAGTTTCAACTCAACATAATTCATTCGTCGCCATTCTGCAAGACCAACTCCAATCATGAAGTCAAGACACGTTGTCAGGAAAGCCCTAACTTAGCCAAGCCCAATCTATGCAAATGTAGACTTGAAGCCTATCTTTAACCTTCTACTTCTAGCCTTTCCGAATCTCGGGACGAGATTCTTGTTAAGGAAGTTAGGATTATAACACCTTGATTTTCGCCAGGCATTAAAAAAATAAAATAAAATAATAAATAAATTTCATGGAAAGGATTTCCTATACATCAAGAAAGAGGAAAGCTAAAATATGGGCCTAAAAATTTCATTTAAAATTAGCTAGAGTATTTTTTCTAAAAATTCTCCTAAGCATCAAATTGTGTTCCAAAATTTTTCTGGAATTTTGGTACCAAGGAATTCAACGAGACATCCTCAACATCACTTCATCTTAAACCTCTAACACAAATTAATAAAATATATTACAACACGAATGTTGAGTGAATAAAATACATGATAAATCATTTATATTAAAAATGATATAGGGCATGAGTGTGAAAGTTAATAAGGGACTAACATAAAGCATCTAGGACAAATTATCCATCTTAGGCAATAAAACTAGTAACAATTTCCCCTTAATATTGGCACCTTCTTTTTGAACCCTTCAACTTCAGGATGGCCAATAACCAAGGATCAGAAGCTCCACACGATGGAAACACCTCAGGCAATCTGCCTCAGTGGGGTACAGTTGGACGTCAACAGACCCCTGTTGTCTATCATCCCACACTTACGGAGATGATGACAAAACAGAACCAACTAATCACCACGCTGCTTACCCAGATGCAACAACTACGAAAGCAGATGCAAGAGCAGCAGGCACAGTTGTTCCGTCTCCAGCAACACCAACACGAGCTCTCCCTTCAACTAATCTACGGGGACTTCGCCAACTTTCAAAGATTGGTGAACGAAGCAACTATACCAGAAACCAGAGTGATTCCACCTCAAGCCCCAACCCCTGCCAAGCCACGAACCACCCTCGGAGGGCCAAGCACAGACATCCCACCCCAAGCACCGCCTACCGGAAGAACTCCAGCACAAGCTACCGGATACAAGAGGGACAGGAACGGCAAGCCAATTGTGTGCTACAACTGTCGCCAAGGAGGACACTACGCCAACAACTGCCCCTACCCCAAGCGAGTGCCATCTTCCATTCCAAAACCAGAGGGACATACTCTAGATCACCACAAAGAGAAATCAGATACAACCGAAGACACTCCCAATTTGGTTTCAACCCACCCAGATCCGGAGATCGCTTTGCCCACTTCTGATGTAACTCCTCCTCCTAATCCGGAACACCAGTAGAACTCAGTCTCTTAGTTTTCCCGAGGTTCGCTTCGAATCTCGAGGACGAGATTCTCTGTAAGGGGGATAGGATTGTAACAGCCCCAAAATTAAAAAGGAATAAAATAAAGGAAAAATAATATTAAATGAATTACTGTATTTGGTTATTGATTAAAATTCTAAAAGAGTCCTATTAAAGCCAAACAGAGACAAATATCCAAAATTTGGACTTGAAAATTTTAGGGGATAAACTAGAGACCAAGAAATATTTTTGAGAATTTTTACAAAATTTTAGCAACAGTGCTTCAAGCCTTAAACAAATAATTAAATTTCTGGAATTATTTTAAACAGAAAAACAATTTTAAATATTAGTGGGCCGCAAAACCCCCGCTTCCCTCTCCGAAGGCCTTTCGGCCCAGCCCATCCTAGCCGCGCCCACCGACAGGCGGGGCCCACCTGTCGGCGCGCCCTCCCTCCCTCTTCCGCCGCTCGCGCCAGCCGGCCCTACCTGGCAGCCACCCCGCGCGTGCGCCCTCCCGCTGCCATCTCTGGCCCACCCGCCAGCCTCTCCCGCGCCCCCTCTCTCCCACTGCCATGCCGGGCCCGCTCGTCATACCTTCTCTCCCGCACGCCCGCTGACAGGAGGGACCCCCTTGTCAGGTCCATCTTCTCCAAACGGAAGGGGATCCCTCCCCTTCCATGCCGGCGCCCCCCTTCCAAAATCTCGCCGCCGGCCGCCTCGGGACACCAAATCAAGTCGGGATCTCGACCCCCCGTCCGCCCGCGATCCCTTTCCCTCGTATTCCGACGCGTTTTCGCCCAAATGGAAGGTGATCCGTGCGGATGGAAACCTCGCCGGAGGAAATATGGATCCCCTCCCCGGATTCCTCCATTCCCCTTCCAAACCAGCACCGCCGGCAGTACTATTTAAACCCTGGCCTTCACCGCAGCTCAGGCCACCCCCAATTAAGCCTAGCCACGCCTTCCCGAGCCGCCACTTCGGTTTTCGGCTATTTGCCCTGCCTCAACTCCGGCAAGCCCTCCCCGGCGCTCCGGGCCACCGCCGCCCTCACCGTCGCCACCTACGTGACCGCAGTGGCGCGCCCGTCCTCGGCCACACCTCCGTTGGTCGAGAGGACCAGCGGATCGCCTCGCCGCCGGCGAACCCGAGGGACTCCACCGCCCCTCTTCGACGCCGGTCACCGTCAGCTCACCGTCACCGCCACCACCGGTACGACCGAATTCCCCTGGCCTCGCCAGTCCCATTTTAACCCCTAGCTTGGTTGGTTACCCCTCACCGTCGCCGGAATTCGTCGCCGTCGCTCCGCCGGAGCCAGAGACGAAGGGGTATTTACCCCTTCGCCGCGTGCCGTGCCGGATCCCTCACGGACCGCACGATCTCGATCTAACGGCCCGGATTAAATCCCCGTGGGGTTTAATCCTGGCCCTCGATTTGAGCCGAAGCGGTACCGAGTCACGGGAGCCGTTGATCGCCACTTGAATCACCCGCGCGCGTTCTGGCCGTTGGATCCTGATCCAACCGCTGCCACGTGCCCGGTCCACGCGCGCAGTCAACGGTTCACGGTGAACCCAGTTCACCGTGGACCCGAGACGATTTTCAGTTTAAAAATAATTCAGAAAATAGTTTAAACTTCAAAAATTCATAACTTGCTCATTTTAACTCCAAATTTCACCATTCAAATTCTGTTAGAACCAGAATATTATTCTCCACACATTAATGCCATAAAAACAGTATGTTTCTGTTTCCCAACATATTATTAATAAATAAATGAATAAAAATCCCTTATGATTAAAATGAATAATACAGAAAATAAATTGGGAAAAATCCTAAAATATTAGACTTTACTGTTTTATATAAAACTCAGAATATTAAAATACTACTTCACATAATAAAACCTACAAATGTGTATGTTTAATATTTGGTGAATTTTATCTGTTTATTGAATGTATTGTTTATTTTCCGTATCACGAAGACTACGAGTTCGTCGAGGAGCAGGAGTTCTACCCCGAGGTCCTTCACCCTTTGCTGAGCAAGGCAAGTCATCGACCGTCTCTGTGGAAACAGTTGATCATATTGAGCCCATGTTTTTATAAATTATCGCTATAACTCATAGGTTAATATTGCATTAGTCAAATATCAAGCCCTACACTTATATTTATTGGATCCCCGTCCTTGTGTGCAAACCCAAGCCATGCTTATTGAGCCTTAACTCCTTGTCACTCTACAAATATTATATTAGCTAGTGCCCAATGTACCGGCACAACCGCTATAGGATATAAAGAATGAGTCGTAGATAGCTGGATTCTGATATATGAAATTCCCCGTTATTCTCGTCTCTGGATTCTGTTTGAATTGGCTAAGTTATAAGTATGGTGGGTTCCGGGTGCAAGCTCGAAAACTGGTTGGTCGCACCCGGGGCACTATAAGGACCGGTCTGCGGGATCTGTTGCAAAGCACTTCCGTACCAACCACAAGTCTAATGGGTAAGTCCTAACCGGAAGTATGGAACACCCCGACTCTCTGCACCATAGTGGAGGGGGCAAGGGGCAAGCCCTCAGGGCGCCTTGTACCAAAGAAGGCTCAAGGGGGGGTATGGTGAGGCATCGACGCGTCGGGGCACCATATGAAACCTATAAGAGGGTGTTGTTGAGTCGGGGAGGACTATATGGAAGGTTTTGGCACGAGTTCCCGTGAAATGGGTCATCTCGTTACACTTTGGTGTAAGTGATGAGTGCGTGCCTTGTGGGTACAGTGGTACATCTCTGATCAGAGTAAATTCAATCTTTTCGAAAAGCCGAGCCCACGGTCAAGGGCGGGTTGTGTGACTACTCGCAGTTAGTCTACAATTGTTTGAGTGTTTGAGTTATTCATGGCATGTAAGGACTATTGTGCGAGGAGGTGAAACGTACTCCTCGAGTTAGAAGATGATGATGCATTCACATGTTTACTTTTCTGTACTATTAAATTGCTCACATTTAATGCTTTACAAATATGCTGCTTCCGCAAAACTAGCCACTATCTCCCTTGTTATTATCCTGCATTATATTTGCATTTGGTGGCTTGCTGAGTACCTCTGTACTCACCCCGTTGACTTACAACATCAGAGCCAGTCTACTACGAGGAGGATGAAGGTCTGGAGTAGCGACCCAGTCAAGGCGAGACTGGAAGGAGGCGTTCATCTAGGACCCTTGTTTTATTAGTTTCTCTTCACCTTTATTCACTTTTGTATTAATGCGGTCTACGAACCGTGAATGATTGTCCGTATTGTACGCGGTCGCATGATGAACGTCTTGTTTTATTGATTTTCTATGGAATTTCAATAAAGTCCTGATTTATTAAATCGGGGCGCGACAAGTAGCTTCCCTATTCCCCAATAGGTTTGCCTGTGCGACATCGACATGGATAGTTAGGCAGCAATCGTGATCGATCTCCTCGTGGCTTTGTCGTGGACTCGCCGTCTAGAAGGCGAAGAAAAAATGATAAAAGGTAGGGAGGCAGTGGTGGAGGATCTGATGTGTGATCTGGGCCTTGGCCTTCATTTTTGAAGGGGGTGGAGCCTCGGTGAGGTGGTCGCGAGCTCAGACGGACTGTTGGAGAAGATGACTTGGAGGCCCGGTGAAACGCGGACTTCGTATTATTTGCCGCTCTCTTCAATTGCTCATTCTTAAATAACATTTTCTTCACTAATTTTGTTTTTTCTACTTGAATTATCTGTAATTTGTTTTCATGACATTTTGAACACTAACCAAACTAAATTATTTATATTTCAAGTGAGCAACATTAAAAATGACCAAGTTACCCCTTTAACTTCAACAAACTAAAACAAGTAGGAGACATATTTAGCAAGCACATTACATATCATTCATAAACAAAACAGCAGGGTTCACATATTCCCAAGATATCTAGATGGAACAATATCATGAACAAAATAAGAGTGTTTAACATGGTCCTTACCATCATTTAAATATGAATAATATCCTAGATTAATTAGTTTCACATATTACCTTGAGGATAAAACTGTCATTTTAGCTTGCTTAGCGGCCAAAATGATATGAAAGCAAATTCCAAATGATTCGCATGGCAAGAAAGAATAGTTCACGAAGAGGATGGCATTTAAGAATAAACACTTGAAGAGAGTGACAAATAATCCAAAGTCTCGGTGAAATGCCCCCTTGCTGGTCCTTCTTTGTCTTTTACGTGGACTCTACTGCAGTTTTTTCCAGCTCTCTTCAAAACAACATCATGAAATAGAAAGTATAAAACTACGATTTGACAAGTCTAATCACATATTGTAGTTAGATCAGTCTTAATTTATAGTGTCTATAGAAAATGCATTACCATTAACTCCAAACATGGAGACACCTTCACCTAAAGAAACATGTCACTGCCACTAACACAAAATAGTGTAGTCGGTGATCCAAAACTTGTGAGATGTTAAAAACCTTGAAACCTTGGTGGATTTGTCCATACTGTTGACCTGCAATACTAGAAGAAATTTTGCATGCTATGAATTGGTGAGTTGTTTTGAAAAACTAGGAATGGTTGAAGTTTAATGAAAATGGATTTTGTGGGAGATTCTATACATACAAAGTAATATTTGGTTGGTGAGATTAAGTTAGATGAGATGGGATGAACCTAATTTTGCGGTGTTTAGTTTAGAAACATCTTAAGAGGAAGTATTCCGTGTAGGCACGAAACAATTTCATCCCTCAGAATAGAGTAGTTGGACTTGTCCCACTTTTCTCACCCGTGTGGAGGAGCTGCACTTATGGTACTTAAACCCAGAAGACTAGGGGCCTATTTGTTTCAGTTTTGGATTATAAAAATCCAGTTTATAAAAAAAAATGAGTTCCACTAGCTTACTGGATTGTTATAATCTGCACTCAAAATTATAATAAGTTGATAGAATAAATTATCTTATTTATTTCAACTTATAAAAAAACTGAACTGTTATAATCCAAAGCTGAAACAAATAAGACCTAAATAATGTTCGGTTTCCTAAACATTACATCTGTGTGGATGTGTGGATTCCTGAAGCTCACCTACTGATAAAAAACTAGCATTCTACCCGTAACACATTTTTTAAAGGTGTAGCTTATCCTTTGGGCTCTGAAATTGATATAGAGGGTCCATGATTGTATCATAAATTTCATTAAATTGTATTCGCTTCCATTAGATCTTGAGTCGGGCCAAGGTTTCCGTATGAAGAAGTTGCCCGAGAAATTCTATTTGCTTACCCTTACTCTGCACCACAATTATGAAAACCTTGCTACCTTTGCTTCATACTTGCTCAACAGCTCTCCAAACCTGAAGGATCTCAGAACCATTAGTACGCCCCATGACCCCAGATGACTGTTGCTTATTCAAATTCCAGTTTCCAACAAATGTTAGCAGTTGCTGCGAAAATGGTTTTTTGCGTGTCGTTATCAGGAGGGTCGTGTCTCGGTCCATTTTGTTCCATTATCTGCAGAGAGTTTGAGAAAAAAGCAGATAGATGATTCGGCTCGCAGATCAAGCCTGAGCACGTAGGAAGCAATCCGAAGCGAACTCCATCTCTGGTCTCCTGATTTGCCCTTGATCGCCAATCTGTTTGTACTTTCTCCACTTGCAGCTGCAGCCCTGCCGCTTTTGTTCTATTCGCCTGAGGCGTCTCTGTATGATTTATTTTATATTTATACGATACCTAGTAGCTGTGTCCTGACATACCTGCCGACGGCTGTGGGTCGCTGGGTGTAGGCTGTAGACAGCGTCCCATCAGGCCATCCTTCCCGGGCAAACCAATTACCAATCCATTCAGGAAGAGACAGAGACATGTGGCCCCACGCCACGCTTCCGGGCGCGGCCCTTTTTGTCTTAACCAAGCCTCTCCCAGCCGTTAATTAACGGACACGTAATTACTAATATTACCACTAATCAAGGGCCGCGTGGTATCCGGGATCCCCAAATAGTAATTAATTATTACCCTTCGGCCCCTTCCCGATTCCGTCGCACGCTCCGGGGACCCCACCGGCCTTCGCTGTCCCCAATGACAAGTGGGCCCGCAAAACAATCTCCCGTCCGCTTTTTGCCTCTCTGGTCCCTGCCACGTAAACCGACGTGTGGGATATCTCCAACCTTTTTCTGTTTTTTTTTGTGTACCCCTACCTGTTTCGCTTTCCCCCTTCCTTCCTTCCGTTTCTGCTTCTGCTTCCCCCGTTTTTCCTTCCCACAGCTTACGTTCCTTCACACACACCCACGCGCGCTCACAAAGCGAGAGAGGGAGGAGGAGGAGGAGGAGACGGGTCCGCGTCATGGCGGTGGCTGTCTGGAGCATTCCGGCGATCCCTCGGGTGGGCCCGCCAGCGAGGGGTGCTCTGCTCGGCGGCGCCTTCGTGCCGGCCGCGCGGCCGCTGGTGTGGCGGTGCCGAGCCACCCCTAGGAGTATCAGGCTCGGCGGTGGCGTCGTGGGTCGTGCTGGTGCGGCGAAGACGCCGGTGGTTGGCTCCGGGGAGGTTGGGGTGGTGTTCTCCGAGAAGTTCCCCCTGCGCCGATGCCACACTGTAACTTGCTCTGCTCTGTCGTGTGATTTGTGCGGAAGACGTTTTTTTTTCTTGGTTGTGATGGTTTTGTGGTTTTCAGGTAGAAGGGAAGGCGTGGGTGAGGGTAGATGCGGAGCCGGATGGTGACGGCAAGTGCAAGGTCCTGATCGGATGCGATGTAGAGGGGAAGTGGGTGCTGCACTGGGGTGTCTCCCATGACGGTGAGAATGGAAGGTACATTTTCCCTGCTCTCTCCCTCTCTGTTTTGCCTCTGCGTGTCTGCTTGTTTTATGAGTGGATCCTTGTATTGATCACCTGCATCCCGCGGGGAGTTGATTTGTGCATTACTATGAGCTGACTGTTGGAATCAACGATGATGGCGGCAGGTATGCCCGGCCTGCGGCCTGTTTGATGTCCATCTAACTTCATTGGTTCAGGTTAAGCTATTGGATAGTAGTGAAATTACTGACCCATAATCTGAGTTTGGCGTTAATTAAATATAAAATTATATATAGATTCATTTGGAAAGTTTGTTACTGTGCACAAAAAAGGAATTTTGATTTGATAGTAGGGTAGTACTGCATTGAAAGGCATGAACCAATTAATTATAGCATATCTGCAAAATTGGAAGGAAAAGTTCTTAAATATCGATTGCAGGTTGGTGGGTGTTATGTCTCCTCCTTTGGAGTTGTCTTGGTATTCCAATCTTCTATACATTACTTAAACGCTTGTCATTTCATTATTTGTACATATTCGATCTTCAACATATATGCCATTTCCCATAAAAGGCAGAAAGTTGACAATTGCCATCTTGGTTGTAATTGTTGCCACCAGGTCCTTCCTTCTTGGTTGCAAATGATGTTTAATGACCCATTATATTTTATTCCATGCTATCTATATTTTTGCAGAGAATGGGACCAACCTCCTTCAGAAATGAGACCTCCTGGTTCAGTTCAAATTAAGGTTCTAATCTTGTGAAATATTTTGAAGCACTCACTACTGACATGAACATCCTAGCGACCTCTAAATTTATGCTGATGTCTCTGAGACTCCGAGTCAAAAGCACATTGTGTTCTCATATATCCTTTAGCCATATTTTTTCTCATTTGGGCTTCCAGTTGCTGAACAATGTTTGAAACTTTCAGGACTATGCAATTGAAACACCTTTGGATATTTCACATAATTCAGAAGGACAGATGATTCATGAAGTGAAAATCAAAATTGATAAGGGCACTCCATTTTCTGCTATCAATTTTGTCCTAAAGGTTCAAACTTTAAGCTGCTGTGTACTTGCACTGTGTTAGTTTTATTTTCTACATGTATTTACCAACTTCTGTACTCTGCGTCAAAAGATCTAGAAGTCTATGACTGGCCCATTCAATGCAAAAAAGTAGCTTAAGGCACCTAAGATAGAATGTTGTGTTCACTTTTTCTAGTTGTCTAACAAGGAATAAGATGCACCACCTAGAGGAAATACTAAATACATGCCTCATCTTAGCTATTTTTTGTTTAGATCCATAGAGTAGTTGAGTTACATGCACTGGCCTGTCTCTTTTAATTTTATGTCTTTTTTGTATTCACATTTCGATTTGAATGTCTCAATGACTGCTGCTTTGCTAGGAAGAGGAAACTGGTGCTTGGTTTCAGCATAAGGGTCAGGACTTTAGAATACCCTTATGTGAGTCCTTTGGTGGAGATCTACTAGGAAGAAAACAAGATATTGATGTCCGGCCAGGTTATGAAGAATTTCAATGGTTACCGTGTTTTATAATTATAACTATAGTGGTTTAACTATGTTATCCTGATGGTTTAGTCCTTGTGTTATATAAAATGCATTTCCTTTACAAGAAAAAAATCTTATTTAGGGGAAGGACCTTAATCAATTTCACATGATATTTTTACATTAATACTAACACATTAAAAATTTGATCCACTTGCACCTCTGGTACTTCATTTATATAAGATATTCAAATTTCTGATTTCTTAGGAGCTCTAGGTCACCTATCTAACGTGTTACAGAGATCTGAGGGACCTAATGCTGAGCCACAAAAAATTGTACCTGATGATAAAGGTTCAAGAGACAAAGGCATTTCAGGGTTCTATGAGGAATACCCAATCTTAAAATCAGTGTATGCTCAGAATTTTGTAACTGTTACTGTGAGGGAAACCAATGGAACAAATAAACATAACGTGGAATTTGACACGGATATTCCTGGGGATGTTATTATTCATTGGGGAGTTTGTAAAGACAATACTATGACATGGGAGATCCCCCCAGAACCGCATCCACCAACAACAAAGATATTCCGACAGAAAGCTCTTCAGACCTTACTACAGGTAAGGACCTTGATCTTGTGGTAGAGTAAAAGAAATGACATTGTATCAAGTTAAAGAACAAGATAATAATACTTACAAGTCGTTCTCTATAACAATTAACAAGCAAAGGTGTTCTGAAGGAGTACAATAACTTCAGGCCCACTTGTGTTTTTGGTATATTCTGATTTTATATGCGCACCCAAAACAGGGTGTATCATCTGCACTTCTTAAATTTTGTGAACTAGAACTCACCACTATGACAGAGGCATATGTGTTAAATTATGAGCAAACACTCAC
This sequence comes from Zizania palustris, assembly GCA_019279435.1. Classification (NCBI taxonomy): domain Eukaryota; kingdom Viridiplantae; phylum Streptophyta; class Magnoliopsida; order Poales; family Poaceae; genus Zizania; species Zizania palustris. Next base: position 3,248,199 of record JAAALK010000282.1, read on the forward strand.
TATGGAAAATACAAAAAGATTGCAATTTTCAAGTGTACAATTTATTGATTTTCAGTTTTCTTAGTTTGCATAAGAAAAGTTGCAAAACTCTTCTACATATCCTTTTTAAAATAAAATATACATTTAAACGATCCTCAATGCAGGTTCCGGCATTTTTGGTTATTTTGGAAGTAGTACAATATGTTCTCTGAGCGTATTTCTAAAAAAAATCATCTTAATTGTTGCTTTTCAATTTTGAAGAAGGTTTTTATATTAATGATTCAATAGCTTAAACTGTGTGAAATCAGTAAAGTCTCTCTTCTCACATCTTTGTCATACTGCAGCGAAAAGCTAATGGAACAGGCAACTCTATATCATTCTTACTAGATGCAGAGTATTCTGGTTTGATTTTTGTGCTGAAACTTGATGAGTATACTTGGTTGAGAAATACGGAGAATGGATTTGATTTCTATGTTCCTCTTACAAGAGCAGACACCCATGTGGCTCATAATTCTGAGAAACAGAAAGCTGATGATAAACCTTCACAAACTGATGGCTTGATCAGTGATATAAGGAACCTTGTGGTTGGTTTGTCATCTAGAAGAGGTCAGCGAGCAAAGAATAAAGTTCTGCAAGAGGATATCCTACAAGAAATTGAGATGTTAGCAGCAGAAGCTTATAGCATTTTTAGGAGCCCCACTATTGATACTGTAGAGGAATCTGTTTACATCGATGATGACTCATCAATTGTGAAGCCAGCTTGTTCTGGCACTGGATCTGGATTTGAAATAGTGTGCCAAGGATTTAACTGGGAATCTCATAAGTCAGGAAAATGGTATGTTGAACTTGGTACAAAGGCCAAGGAATTGTCATCTCTAGGTTTCACTATTGTCTGGTCACCACCACCTACTGATTCTGTGTCACCTGAAGGATACATGCCAAGGGATTTGTATAATCTAAATTCCAGGTATATCTCTATCTGCACAATTATGTTACTGTAGTAACGTGTTCTTTGATAATTTAAAATATTAATAATATTGGTTTTGTTTTATTCCATCCTTTTGTTTTGTTTCTAAAGCACAATATCTCCTTTGGTTATCTCTTATGCTGATGTCATATTCTATAAAATTTAATCTGCATACTAGTGCTGCCTTTCTTATTTGAGCTTGAGCAGGATATGTAAATTGATTAATGAACTTAACACACTGGATTGCATATTATATTTTTTTGCAAGTTGGACAATGTGCATAACAGCTATTGTCTTTGTGATATCTGTCCATATAAGTTTTCTAAACTTCATCATATATTGATGTGCGGAACTTTAACAGTCAGTATGAAACTCATGGCTTGGACCTCTGTATTCATACTGAATGTGCTGTCTTTTTTCCTTTCAATATAAGTGCAAGCATTGCCATGATATTGTTTTCTGCTTGAATTGTATTGCTGCCTATTCTTTCGAAATGTATGCCTTATGAAAATCACATGCACAAAAATAATTGATGAACTTATCAGGAATGTTTGTCATGATGAATGAAAACTAGGCAGATAGTTCATGTTACACTTATTAGATAACTGATGGAGCTACATATGGATCAAGGCGTTTTTTGCTTGCCTAAGGTAAGATTGAATTAGTTAGGGATTTAGGGATAAGATATGCATTGCATTGGTTAAACTAGATGTAATAGTTGTTAAGTTATAGTTAAGGATAGAGTCTGTACAAGTACTTGAGTTGATTAAGCATTAATATTCAGTCTATTCTACCTCATGTTTCCTTCTTCCTTGCCAAAGCTTATTCCTTGTTGTTTCCAGACCTATCTACGGCTATTTCACGGCGCCCCGGCGAAACCAGTCGCCAGGGGACCGACTGGACGCCTAGGCGCCTAGGCGTCGCCTAGGCGACCAATTAGCAATGAAACCACCTGTATCTGCCATTGTGCTGCTGTGCTGCTGCTGCTGCCTGCCTGCTGTTGCCTGCTGCTGCTGCCTGCCTGCTGCGGCGAGGGAGCAGGGGAGGGGGAGAGGATGAGAGAGGAAGAGAGGAGAGAGGCGCCGCGGGGAGGGGTAGCAGAAGCGGCGACGACACAAGGGGAAGGGGTAGCAGAGGCGGTGGCGCGGCACACGGGGAGGGGTACCAGACTAGCAGAGGCGGCGGCCGGCGGCGCAAGGGGCAGAGGCGGCGGCGCAAGGGGAAGGGGAGAGAGTCGACTCAGTCGAGAGGGGGCTAGGGCGACGCCTTAGTCGACCGCACATTGACCTAGTCAGCCGCCCAGAGACGCGTGAGCGACCGCCTAGTCGCCATGGGCGACGCCTTGAACGGCCAGACGGGCGCCTAACTCCACCAGGCGAGGCGAGCCGGCATGGCACTCGGCGGGGACCGCCTGGACGCCTAGTCGGCGCCTAGGCGGCGCCTAGGTAATGTCATGACAACCATGACTATAATACTCTCCCTGGGGTGGATGAGTGTGGATCCGGAAGTGGTTAGATGGAGTAATGAGTAATAAAGTCTAAGGAGTAAGGATAGTTTGGGCACTTTAGAGGTAAAAGTAACATTTTTACAAGTACTGCGTTGGTACATTTGGGACAAATTTTAAAATCTAAAATGTGATATATTTTGGGACGGAGGGAGTAGCACATAACACCCGAGTTCTGAAAATCAAGTATAAATGAAACCAGGGTAATCATATGCAGTTCACATAATGAATGATGAAGGAAATAAATCTGTTGCACAGTAGCTTGTTTTTCCTTCTGCAGTTAATGACAACAACACTTAGTATTAATATTTACATATGTCTCTTGAGGCTTCCCTTGTCCAGAACTTTGCCCATTATACTTGATTTTGACCAATCTTGTAAAGCTTCTTTGTTGTCTTCCTTGCTTAAAAAATGTAATGGTCTTCTAAGGGAAAATTGCGAGACTTTTGGAAAATATATGCCTTTTAATATAATATGAACCCACCACATGAGCCAATGACATTCCGTAATGTGATAACATCAATGTTTCAGATATGGGACCATAGAAGAGTTGAAGGAGGTTGTGAAAAAGTTTCATGGAGCTGGTATGAAAGTTCTTGGTGACGCAGTCCTGAATCACAGGTGTGCTCAATTTCAGAACCAAAATGGTGTCTGGAATATTTTTGGTGGACGACTTAACTGGGATGATCGAGCAGTTGTTGCAGATGATCCACATTTCCATGTGAGACCTTCCCTTGCAAACTAAGTGAAAGTTCATTGTGTTAACTTAATATCATGCTGAGTTACCTACAAACTTTCCACCTTTTCGACTTGCATACATTTAGTACTGAATAAACACAAATTAGCATTTATGCTTAACATACTTAAAGAACTTCAGAACTTGGCCTAAGTTCCAAAATGGAAAATGCATACTTCAGCAGCCATGGAAACTTGCGATGTTATTCTGCGTGTTTTTCCATTTTATTTTACTTAACAATGCACGATGTTTCATTATGTTTTTTGTAGGGAAGAGGAAGCAAGAGCAGTGGAGACAACTTCCATGCAGCCCCAAACATTGATCACTCACAGGAGTTTGTGAGGAGTGATCTTAAAGAGTGGCTTTGCTGGATGAGGTCTGTTATCCTGTCATTTCTAAGATTTCTTGGCTAAAACTCCTTATCGCTCAACGCTCATGCTTAACTATATGTACATTGCACATGCAGATGATTCTTTGCTGCAACATCCCCATACAACAAATTAAATACATTACATGTACATGTTGTTTTTGGATGCCTGTGCAGTTGGGTGCTAGTTTTCTTGCCTCAAATTACATATTCTTTTGAAAGCTATATTTTCTTGTACTGTATGCTTAACTCCTACCTCAAAAAGGAATGAACAAAATGCAAATTCTCGTCAATACCACAAGATTGTTTTACCTGCAATGGAAAAGGGTATAATATCGTAGACTGCTTAGCTCCTGCAAGAAACTGGAATGTACAAGTGGCACACTTGAATATCTGCAGATTCTCATCTTTTTACTGCCTTGTTTTTACATACTCTAGAGTCTGGAAAATGATTGTGTAGACCTATTTTTGATGTATATGATGCTTCTTCCTTGTAGCATTGGGGGTGATTGATTCTGATTGGAAAAACATTCACAGAAAAAGTTACTGCATGGAGTATTTTGTTCTGTAACTTATATCAGTGTTACTGAAAATGTTAGCATCGCATGACTTTTTCATACTGTTTCTTCTTTACTTGCAGAAAGGAAGTTGGATATGATGGATGGAGACTTGATTTTGTTCGTGGATTTTGGGGTGGATATGTCAAAGATTACTTGGAAGCAAGTGCACCATATTTTGCGGTAGGAGAGTACTGGGACTCTCTCAGTTACACTTATGGTGAAATGGATTATAATCAAGATGCCCACAGACAGAGAATAGTTGATTGGATAAATGCTACAAATGGAACTGCTGGTGCATTTGATGTCACTACTAAAGGAATACTTCATGCTGTAAGATTTCAGCTAACATTTTCTTTTAAAATTCTATAATAGTGCTTATGCCTTATGGAGCTATGGCCTATGGGTGATTTAGTAATTCTATAATTTAGATGTCTTGGTCATGGTTCTATCTTCTTTCAACCCTAATATGCATGATAAATAATTTCCTAACTTTGGTTGCATGGCTTCCGTTCGGAGTATATAATATAGTATAATGCAGAGTTGCAGACCACCACGAAGTGAATTAACAAAGTGTTCCACTCCATGACAACCATTAAAGCATTAAGAGTTCCATTAATATGTTGCAAAGTGGTTTTCTGATGAGAGTTAAATACTTATATCATCCACGATTGTAATGTCCAGTTGTCCCCATTTTGGGAAGGATGTCATTGTTCTCTAGTGGAGCAACGAGCAACCATGCACTTTTTGTTCTTACATATTTTGTTTTAACTGTTTTTGGTGCATTTACAATATGGAGTTTTCTTTTTGCTATACAGGCACTGGAAAGGTCCGAGTATTGGCGCTTGTCTGATGAAAAAGGAAGACCCCCTGGAGTATTAGGTTGGTGGCCTTCACGTGCGGTCACATTTATAGAAAATCACGACACCGGTTCTACTCAGGTACAGTACGAAATCTCTTGATACACAAATAAATATTACCCTTATTTCAAAAGGCTACTGTGCTGTGCACAACCTTGGCAAAGTGGACACATTTCTATTTTGAAACCCTGCTGTTTTCAAACAAATGAATTTTGCTCACTCCATCATTGTAGAACATTTTTTAACCTGGAAGAATCTAACTTGATGAATTCTAATCAAATTTGAAGTGGAATTATTAATCTTTATTCTAACAAAACCATTACTAACATTGTTCCGGTATCTTTGTAGGGCCATTGGAGATTCCCCTTTGGTATGGAGGTGCAAGGATATGCCTACATCTTAACTCACCCAGGCACTCCTGCAGTCTTCTACGACCATGTATTTTCGCACTTACAACCAGAGATCGCTAAATTAATCTCTATCAGAAATCGCCAAAAGATCCATTGCCGTAGCAAGGTAAAACTTCCTACTGTACCAAACGGCACCCCCCTCTTCTCAGTCTTCCACCTCTTCTCCATCATTCACAATATTTTTCTAATGCTTGAATTTGTGCAACATCTACAGATCAAGATACTGAAAGCAGAAGGGAATGTATACGCAGCAGAGATTGACGAGAGGATAACGATGAAGATTGGCGCAGGGCATTTTGAGCCGAGCGGCCCCATAAACTGGGTAGTTGCTGCCGAGGGACAGGATTACAAGGTCTGGGAGGTGCCATTGTAGGCGTGTCTCACTGCTACTTGCAAAATTCAGTATAGCTCTTAGAAGGAAAATTGAGTGGCACAAAGCTGACGGCATCAGCTTGGTTCAGTGGCGGACACCGCTGCTGGTGGGCAATGAAGTCGACAGCAAGGGCAGACGGAACCACATGTCCTAAGTGCCGCAACTATTTCACCAATGAAACGAAATTATAGTGTGCATTCGTACATTTGATATATGCTGTGAACCATTTTTCTGCAGGCAAATTGCCTGTTGATATGTGCTTGTTCTTCTACATTTTTTGGTGAGACGCCTCAATGTTGGAGGCTTGGAGCCATGTATGATAATGCACATTTGCGATAAATAAAGCACATGTATAATGTATTGATGTGTAACTGTTTCTTGCAAATGCTTCCGTTTTTTTTCCTGCAGTGTATGCGTGTCAGTGTTGCATTAAAGGTTGACCCAGATTAAAATTGCACGAGCTTTATATGTAGGTGCATTATTCAAACCAAAAGGAGGATGGAGCTGATATGCCAAAAACATCGAGGAACAATAAACAAGATGCCAGTGACAATGACTTTTGGATTTGTTGAGTATTGATTCTAACTGAGACAAACAATGGAGAGAATGAAATCTCGTATGTCTATCAATATGCATGTATTTATTACGCGTCTATACACAGGGGGAGGGGGAGAAAACTGCAAAGGGTAATTTAATTATAATGGATGAGATTATCCATTTTAATCTTACCACTCCTTGATTGAATATATCATACGATCAATGTAATAATTATTTCCCCCAAAACCATATGGAAAAAATATGAGAAACTCTGACACGAATTTAAATATTTATTATAAGTTTTTAATAGGAAAAAGTACACCTTACTGTACTATAGCTGGAAGTTTGGATAACCCTGTACATTTTTTTAGTTAAACCAGCTCACTGTTCATTTTTTAAATCCCGTGGGGCATTTGTGATCAGGTTTTGAGTTTTAGTTTTTAAAATTTGCCTACGAATTTTAAGTTTTTAAAAGAAATGAATGAGTTTTCCAGAACTAGAGACCAAACTAGCCCACTTATACTACGCCCAAGGTAGGCGTTGCCAGGTCGCCATTGGGTTTGATTTTGCAAACTATTCTCTCAGTTTAAATTTAAAGAAATATACATATAATATCAAACAAATACACTATTAAACACATTTTTATTATAAATTTAATAAAACTAATTTAGTGTTACGATTGTTAGTATACTTTTATAAAATTAGTCAAATCTAAAAGATTTAACTTATAAAAGATCAAATAACCTGTAACTGTACAGAAGGGAGTACAAAATGGCAAACAATCATCCGCTGTGCAACGGCTGGACGGTGAAGCGAGTTGTTTGTTCTACACCCAAGTCGACAGGAAAAGGCATGAGAATGATTTCTCGGAGAGGAAAAATGAGGCCAAAAAGTTGATTGATGCACACGAACTGCTTGGCCGCTGTGTCGTGGCATGAAACTGAGTTGGTTATCTCATCCTGCTCTTATGTGGCATGTATCAGCCCAGCCCACGCCCGCAAGGTGTTCGGCAGAATGCTCTGCGGGGGTGCAAGCAGCTCAAGGACAGGCGCGCCGCCGCCATGGAAGGCCTGGGAGGAACGGAGCACACGCCGTGGCGCCGCCGGGATCAAAGGTGAGTTTAGTTTTCTCCACACGTTTTGTTCATTTAGAAACTTCCAGTATAATTGAAACGGTGAGAAGATCGAGTGTGCGATCGCTATTCAATTCGCTAGATACAAATGAGATATCCTTAGCTTGGGCCACCACAAATCCAGTGGCGCACATGTATTACATTCTAGCAAGATATTCACCCATAGCTGAATTTATTCTCTACTGTGAACATGATCAGACTAGATTCTGCGAATAGTTACATGCTCGAATCTGGGATGATCATTGCGAAGTAGTAAGCCAGCGCCACAGGAACTGCAGCCATCATGCCAACAATTATCCTGCCATAAGATAGGATTGCACGTGTATCAGTGTAAGGTGCTGGTTAGTTCTTCCACCACAAGCCGCTTCTTACTGCATGCATATGTATATAAACAAAAGATCGTGTCATGGTAGGGATCTACTTACGCCGTGCTCAGAATATCTGCATGAACATTATACTCCTTTGCAAACACAAATGGAACTATTCCTTGCGGTAAAGCGGCCTGTATATGATCTTGATTGGTCAATCGTAATTTCTGTTTTTCAATTGTTCTCAGTTACAAAGAATAGCTCATCCAATCATAAGAACTAGAATATACCTGTACAATGGCTACCTTCAGCAACAATCCACGCATTCCAATAGCATATGAAGATACAAGCATTAGTGCTGGTCCTAGAAAGAATCTGATGACTAGTGATAATACCATCTTTTTAGCTCCACTGGCTATAATTTTAGTTTGTAGAGCAGTGAAAAGGCCTGTGACAGAAGTATTTAGAAGTTAAAATAACATAATTGGTTTTTTTGCATATGCAATTTAGTTTTGCCAATGTAATTCACACCTAGGCTGAACATTGCCATTCCCAGCCCTCCATCTGAGAGTATTCTTATGGAGTTGTTGACAATCAATGGTAACTGTATGTGCCACCTGCAGGATATGTTATGGAGTTGTATGAAACAAGTTAATAACTGAAACATTTCAGCTTGAAACCAAAATTTGATTAATACAGACTCATCTTCATACCTGAAGCTGATCAGCGCCCAAATTAGGCCTATCAGGCATGCGTACATGTTGGGATTCATCCCTAGCTTCTTACTGACAACCATAAAAAAGCGAAAAGCACAAGAACATCTTGCTGATACACCTTTCGCCCGAACTTCTTCATATCTTTGCTGTGTAGGTCCTCTAGTACCTGATTCTGCTTCAACTTTTAAACATGACATGGAATAAAAATCGTTGAATTAATTCAATAAATAATAAATTAACCCCCCAGAAGTTTAAGTTGCTTGCTGGAGAGGAACATATGAAAAATTCAAAATATATTCGCTTGATAATTCAAGCAAGTTCATGTAGACTGTTTCAGACAAATCTACCACATCTTTTAATTGAGCTGTAGAGATGTTTCTAGAAAATAACTGCAACATTGTACATTTATGCAGCCCACAGCCCAGTCCCTCTGCAGTATCACATTATAGATGCTACTGCAGGTTAAGATAGAAGTGATGCAAAGATAACAGCAATTCACTTTACTAGTTCATTTTTTCCTTTAATTACACAGAGAATATTAGCTGTGTTCTTTCTTCTTAGAGTATTCACAATAATATGATCGCCTAATACAGTATCTGTAAGATCAGTTTCCACTACTACCATAGAATGCCTAATTTCTTTTATTTGACACTTAACAATACCTCTTTTAGTAGCTACCTGGATTCCTTCATTTGGAAAAGTAAGATATATAACATTTGCAGGGATGTTTGATTGTTGCAACTAAGTGAAAGGTAGCATGCATACGCTCGCAGGAAAGGAAAGAAATATCAGAATAAATACGGATAGAACTCAGTGAGTTCAGGTTCATACCAGTTTCAGATAATGGTGTGGCATCCATTCCTTTAGCAGCCCGAAGTTCAAACAAAAATAGAAGAAGTGTGTACCAAATTAGGCTCTGTAGGACTACTATCTGGCTTAACAGCTTGACAGCTTGATCACCATACATTCCTTTCAGCAACGGGATGCCAACAATCAGTGTATTGGGAAGTGTTGATAAAGAAAAACCTGTAATCATCCAATCAAACTTCTCTGCGCAGCATGCTTTGGAAACGGCTGCAAATCCCAGCAAGGCAAGTGACTTTTGTAGGATATCCGAGTATATGAGCTTGATGTTCATGTCATAAGGATTGGTTGTGGAAATGACCTGGAAAGAGAGAAGAGGAATGGAGAACTTCGCCACAAACTTGTTGATCCCAGAACACTGCTCTGGGGTGAATAACTTCCACCATTTTATGGACAGGTAGGCCAGTATCATAGCTACATATAATGGCACTGTCGCTTCAAGAACGAGGTAGATGTCTTTCCAGGACACCATAATGGATGAACCTGAAGAACAACCCAAATCTCCTGCCCAACTGGGGTCAGGAAAGTTTCGAGCTCACTGTAGCTGTCTTATGTAGACCACAGACAGAAGCCAGGTTTTCTTTTCCATGCAGGTTTTAGCTTTAGCAGTCTTTGGAATTGTCCATATTGCCCATGCTGGATAGCTGCCAGTTGCATTACCATTCTTGTTAACTGAACATCTAAGCTTATGTGTGCAGTCAGGACTCCTATTTGACTGAATAATGATAACGAATTGACCATATTTATATGAAATCTAAAGAAGTAAAAGATTGCTTGAACTAAAACCTGATTCATCGTTTCCAACCTTCAAAAAGTCCCTTGGTGTTATCTTTTTCTTATTAGGTATAACAATAGTGCAAACTCAATTATTTTCTTCCTTTACCTTGTTAACTCAGTGGGCTTTTAGGCCTCTACATTTAGAAACATTAGTGCCGTGACCAAGAAAATCTGATGTATTCTTGATGAACCTTTTAATCTTTGTCTTGTTCTTGAGCTAGATCTGCATAAAAGAGGCTATCCAATGTGTTATACCCTTAAGTGTTTTAAGGCAAAAAATGTTTTGGTGACTTTTTGACATATATCTTGCATTGCCTGTCTGGAGTGAGATATCGCCATCAAAGGGTCCTCATGAAGTGGAAAATCAGGCCGTGTTTAATGGATTGTGTTTCTCTTCTACAGCCAGTTTGCTTCCCGTGATTTGTCAGTAGGGGACATTATACAGCATGATACGCAGTACATGACCAAAGCATGTGCTCCAACAGTTTAAAGCCAGAATATCATTTATTTTTCCCTCTCTTTTTGTTTCTGGTCAGCAGGACAAGACTTAGGAAAAAGAAACTGGGTGACAATTCCAGCAAGCGATACAGAAGCTTTGGCATAGCTTGTCGGTTTGGTGTTTCACTGATCATCAGCGTTAAATAGTAGCGGCATGGTGGCCCTCACTTGACCATGAACATCACTCACTTGAGTTCATGTTTTACACAAGATGATATTCAAGTTACTGTGCATTCGTTTCCAGACTGTGGTCTTCTCACTTCTCTGTTTAGACCCTGTAACCTGTTTACTTTTCACGTCCTCGTAAATTCAGTAAATTATCATTTGGAGTGCAAGGTATGCTCTCTTTGAAAGTATGATGCTCAAAGAAAGATAACTGTCGTTTTTGTCCTTTCAGGTTTGCTGTCATTTTCTCGGAAAACAAACTTTGCTCCAGCTTCCTGCAATGTGCAATGTACCAGTCCTACAAAGCTGATAGGTCGAAGGCAAGAATAAAGAAGTTAATTGAGGAAGAAGCAACGAAGAATGTACATTTACAGTTCACCAGATTTGCCATGTTTGTCCAAATATGGGCACAAGACTGGAATGAGTGCTTCGGTGAAGCTTGCTTTGAGGCCATTGCATTTTCCCCATAAATGGATATGGCGCATCTCCATTGCTCAAGGCTGTCCATTTACCGCTTCTCTTTATGCTCTTCATCAACTATTCTCTCTGAAGAAATTGTGGTTGTCAGCCTGCAAGCCAGCAGAGCTGCCCGTTTATCTTGATCGCAAAGTTTCCCAGGTTTGATTCTTTTATCTTTACCACCGTCCATCTATCCATCATATCACTTATTTGCATGAATCAAACTCAAGTCCTCAGCTAAGATGCATATAAAAGGGGCACTCTGAAAAAGGATTTATTAACTTACTGTCGCTAATCACGTACAGTAGATTAATCCTACTAAAACATCTTTCCTTATTCTCAAAAAAAAACATCTTTCCTGCTGTCAAGTCTTATATATGCCGTAGGGTTGGTTGGAGTAGGCAGCCCTTGCAAGTTTGCAGTGCAGGTAACACCATTCTGATCATGATCTTGCAGGGTTTCGCAGAGTATCTCCTTTGGCTTTATACTCCCTCTACTTTGCATGTCTGCGAACTTGGTCGCAACGACAACGTGAAATGTTACAGGCTCGGCAGACTGCAGTGCCTTTGCCCGATAATGCACCGGTTTTCACCGTTCTTTTGTCAAGCATCACTTGACGTTTTCTAAGTCGAAAATTCTTCAATTTTGACCAAATTTAATATTTATAATATCAAATAGATACACTACTAAATATATTTAATGATTGATCCAATAAAACTAATTTAATACTATAATTATTGAGATATTTTTTATAAAATGGAAGAAATATGACTTGAAATTAAAAGAAGTACAATATGTATAACCTCAAGATTGGAAACAAATGATAATTTGTTACTCTTAAGATGTGCATTTTGATTATGATGTTATTAAAATTGATAATTTATTACTTTTAAGATGTGCACTTTGATTATGATGTTACTTTTAAGATATCATGACAATGGATTAGCATGATAAAAATACGAGGTAAATTCTCAAATCTTTTCTCATGAAAGGCAGGCCACAGGGCTGTGCGTTCGGGTTCGGCCCACTTAACCAATGCCCCTCCACGCGCGCCGGGAGGCGAAGCGCGAGCTTTGACAAGTGTCAACCCAAATCCAACCAAATGCTGCCGCGGCGCCTCGATCCGCTGCTCTGCGATCCGGCAGCGCTGGTCGCGGCGGCCTCCACCCAGCGCCACCTCCGCGAGCTCCACGCGCACCTGCTCGTCTCGGGCCGCCTCGCGTCCCGGTCCCACCACGCCGCCGTACTAGCGTCCCTCGCCTCCTCCGACGATCGCCACCTCTCCTACGCGCGTCTACTCCTGCCGCGGCGTCCCGACACGCTGCTCGTACATAACTCCCTCCTCCGAGCGCTTGCTCGCGGTCGGCGCCCCCACCTCGCCTTCGGTGCGTTCCGCGACCTCCCGCTCGCGCCTGACAACTACTCCTTCACCTTCCTCGTCCGCGCCGCGACCGCGCTGGCCGCGTCGACGCCTGTGGTGGCCCCCGGGCTGGACGCGAACCTGATCGCGGGGTCCGTGCACGCGTCCGCGCTCCGCCGCGGACACGCGACCGACACGCATGTGCAGAGCGGAGTCGTCTCCATGTACGCCGCGGCCGGGGACGTCGGTGCCGCGCGGACTGCGTTCGCGGAGATCGCGAGCCCGGACGTGGTGTGCGTCACCGCGATGGTGGGGGCTCTTGCCACCGGCGGCGAAGTGGACGCTGCGCGTGAGCTGTTTGATGGAACGCCTCAGCGGGACCATGTCGCGTGGAACGCCATGATCGCTGGGTATGTGCACGTCGGCAGGTCAAGGGAGGCCTTGAAGGTGTTCGACGAAATGCAGTATGCTGGTGCTCCTGTTGGGGAGGCGACGCTGGTGTCAGTGCTCACTGCCTGTGCACAGTTGGGGGCGCTGGAACGTGGCATATGGGCGCACTCGTATGTGTGCAACCGTGGGATGCGGGTGTCTGTCACGCTCGGCACCGCCTTGGTTGACATGTATTCCAAGTGTGGCGCCGTGGCGGCAGCCATGGATGTGTTTGAGAGCATGGGCGAAAGGAACGTGTACACTTGGACCAGCGCAGTGAGCGGCCTTGCGATGAATGGCATGGGGAGACAGTGCCTTGAGCTGTTCAATCGCATGGGGAGGGCAGGAGTTGAGCCTAATAGTGTCACCTTCGTGGCCGTGCTCCGTGGATGCTCCGTGGCTGGGTTGGTAGACGAGGGACGGGCATGCTTCGATTCGATAAAGAGCAAGCACGGAATTGACCCTTGGCTTGAACACTATGGCTGCACTGTTGATCTGTATGGTCGAGCTGGTCGTTTTGATGATGCCATCAGTTTCATCAATGCCATGCCAGTGGAGCCGCACGAAGGTGTGTGGGGAGCACTGCTCAACGCTTCACGGATTCACAAAAATGTTGAGCTGGGAAAATATGCTATGAACAAGCTCGTCGCGATTGAGTCCAAGAATGATGCTGCCCATGTCTTGCTGTCTAACATCTACGCAGAGTCGCAGAATTGGAAGGGTGTTAGCAATGTCCGGAACATGATGAAGGCCAATGGAGTGAAGAAGCTTCCTGGGTGTAGTGCCATCGAATTTGATGGCAAGGTGCATGAGTTCTTTGTTGGAGGCAAGACGCACCCAAGATACAAGGAGATTGAGATGATGCTTGCAGAGATAACTCAGAGGCTTAGGATACAAGGGTACGTTGCGAACACCAAAGAGGTGATGTTTGACATCGAGGAAGAGGAGAAAGAAGGTGCAATCTCCTTGCATAGTGAGAAGCTGGCCCTTGCATTTGGCCTGATCGCATTGCCGGAAGGAATGGAGATTAGGATCGTGAAGAACTTGAGAGTATGCAAGGACTGTCATGATTATACCAAGTTGGTATCCAAGGTCTTCAACAGGGAGATTGTTATGAGAGATAGAAATAGGTTTCACCATTTCAAGGATGGAGCGTGCTCCTGTAAGGATTACTGGTAATTTTTTGTTTGTTTTGATAATCTCTCCGTTCAATTTTCGAGATTCACTTACATTTATCCCGGAGTATTAGGTTATTTGGGAGCTTAACATTATAAGAAGCATTTGCTAAGTTCCCTAGCTTCTTGCTATTGGTTCATTATAAATTCTAGAGCTTTTGAGTTTTAACTTTTAAAACAGAAATTTGCACCGTTTGGAGAGCTGGAAATTTTGAAGTAGCTCTCCCAAACATGGCTTAGAATGGAGGAAAATTGATGTTCAGCATGATCTACATTGTTGTGAATCTCCATAACACATGGAAGAAAATTGTCTTTTGCCACATAGTCGGAGCATGATGTATATTGTTGTCAATCTTTTGCTACATACAGTAGTCGTCAAGATGTTCGAGAATTCATTTCCACTGACAGAACGCCATAGAGTTTGTGCTCATTTGTCACAATGCCATGCAATTGACAAAATGAACAGAGATAAGGTCATAAGGTTTGTTCTGCTATTTATTATTCATAAACACCAAGTACACGAAAAAGCCTATTGGGTACACCCGCATTGTGCATGCAACATGATCAGGTTAAAAAAACAAGTGCTCTTTGTGTATTAGTTCTTCGCTTAGCGTGTGACTGCTTGGTACATCTCTAGTATTGGCAACAAATTGGAAGGACTAGCCAAAAGCACACCATGCTTGCCATTAAGAACCTGTGAAATATTGAAGTACAGCTTAGATAAAATTCAGTGAAAGAGCTCAAGAAACATGCTTGGCTTTCCATATCCAAATACAAAGATTGAGGCTAGAGAAATTTCCTTCAAAAAATGAAGACTGAGGTTAAAGAACATTGATATGGCATACTTACGCCTTGTTTGGGAACACAATTTTTGAAAACTACAGTATTTTAAAAACCACACTATACTATATCTATAACAATACCACAATTTATAATACCACAGTTTTGAAAAAAATGCTTCATACCAAAGTTTTTAATAATGTAGATCGAGTACAATATTTATAATACTACAGTTTACTTTACAGAGATTTTAGATGAGGTTGCCAAACACCTTTCAGTATATAATACTGTAGTATTGCTCAATATTGCAGTATTGCTTCCAAAACTATAAAAAATTGTGTTCTCAAACAGTGCCTTAATCTATTTACTATGGGAAGAGCTATAAGCATTTTAGCAGAAAATTATGTGTCAGGGTTCATGAATAATGTCATGAATAGTAAGTAGTAAGTACTAACATGAAGTTTTAGTGTTTTGCAGTAATCGGATTCAAAATGCATCTTTGACCACTAATTTAGTAATTTCTATTGTGATATATTTGTAAAAGTGGATAACATATATCAAATATAAATATTAAAAATATATTTATACTCAGTTTTAAAAGTTTGATGAGATATATGTCCAAAACAGCACGCTTTCATGACTAGAGGGAGTGGTAAGTATGACTGGATAGTTCATTCTGTTTATTAATCAAAACTCAGAAGTATTGGGTATTTTAGGCTCTTTGCTTTGAACAGATAAAATAACACCTCCATGATACCACAGTTAATAAACGACAATGGTATTGTTTACAATCCTTAAATCACACTGCCCATGTCAATGTCACTGCTTATCTACCTGAGTTTCATGCATTATAATTCACATGTAGACATGTGTGCATCATGCTAAACTCACAAAAACTCGCAGGATCAAGACCAAACTCGAAACTGTTTCAATCAAAAACTAAGGGAGGAGGTAAAACAGTTGCTACCTCATGAGGACCAGCCAAACTTGTTCATGGCATCCTTGGTTCTCTTCCGGAGCCTCATGAACACCATGACCATACAAGCCAATACCCATGGAGGGAAGTTCAGATTGCCAAGCTTGGACTTAAGCCACTCAGGCATCTTCCCCTCCTTCCATAACACCGCAGAAACTGCTGTCATAGCTGCAACCCCAATCATCATCTTGGTGATGGGCTTCAGCAAAGAATCCTAACCAACCAAAGACACCAATCCATCAAGAATTCACATCACTGGCCACTTCGCCTAGGTAAATGAAACCGATCTGTTCCGATAATTTAGCGCGCTACTTACCTTGGGCTCTCCGTCTAGGAAGATGGTGGAACCGGGGACGTAGGTGAGGAGGGACCGGCCGTTGCGGGGGTGGAAGCGGATGGCGACGCCGCGGGTGCGGGAGGCGGGGTTGAAGACGAAGACGGACTTCAGGCCGTGCTGCTCCAGGATGTCCCCCACCTCCAGCTGGTCCTGCGTGTACCCGCCCAGCCTCGACCGGAACACTGCCGCCGGCCCCCGCCCACACCGGAACAGCTGCACCTCCACCTCCGGCGAGGCCGCCGCCTCCGATCCAGCCTTCCCGTTCGGAGCCAGGAGAGGGGACTCCTCTTGGATCGAGTCTTCGCTCGGCTCCGTGGCTGCTTCCGGCGCCGGCGCCGGCGCCGGCGCGGGAGCGGCGGCCTTGTCCGCTTCGGGATCCATCGGGTTGTTCGATCGGGGACTCCGGTGTTTCGCCGTCTCCTGCTTTGGACTGCTTGCTTTATCAGAATTCAGAAGAACTGGGTGGTCAAGGCCCAATGATAAGCATACAACTTACTGGGCCGAGCCATAGAAAAACTGGACCGGGCAGAAAATAATCGATTTTTTTGAAATAATACTTATTTAAAAACGAATTTCAATTCTGATATACGGGTTTTTTTTAAATTACAAATAAATTACAATTTTAGTCTTCTGTCTTCGTTTCAAGCGTCGATCTTAGGCATCTTAAATCGGCACTTCATCAGCCGATATACTAATTGGTCCAGATCGACTCCAAGATATGTTGGCATATGAAAGGGAAATATCCCGTGCAATCTACAGTCATGCGATTTGATGCATCCAATCAAGATTTAGCAAACAGACAGGCGGGGGAGATGAGGCGGCAGCGTGGGCCCATGATAGGTCGTGGTCTCAAGGGGCAAGCACGTAGGCCAGGCCGAGCGGTCGATCAATCAATGGCTGACATGTGTCATCGTATTACAAATTTTTGAAATCGTAAACCAGAATTATAATATTTTTAAAAAATATACATTATTTTTAAAAAAAAATCCATTCTGCTCGCCTCACGCCTCACGGCTGCAGAGACGGCAACTCGCCTCGAATGCTAAAAGCCAAAAATCGCAGCTACGCCATACAAGTGGCATACAAGGATTTCACAGAAAATTCGTTTAATTATCAAGAAAGCAATTCAGCTTCCATCAGAACTAGGAAAAAAAATCTTGGTCACCTGGAACAGGGTAGCATCATTCAGACATGACGATACACCAAGGCAGCTCACTTGTGCTGTGTTGTGGACAACTGGTTACATATTATTAGCACAAGGGGAAGCATACATGTACAAATGCAAAGTTGGATGGAGCCGTTCAATTAAAACAAGCTTATGGCACACCAGCTAGCTCCCTTGCCAGTTAGTTACCATGCAAGGTGCCTTTGGGGGAAACGAAAGCATGCTCGAAACGAGTAGGCTGTAGCTATGAACAAGACATTGCACAAGAAACTATGAATAAATAAGCACCAAAACAGATCAACACAGGGGGGGTGCATATCTTTACATCTTGATCTTGGACAGAACAATGGGAAGAGTCTCACAGATAGGCCGCGCACTTCATCCACCACAAAGTTGCACCTTTCAGATCGAAGTTGGTCGCCCTCACCACCGTCTCCATTCAGCTTTTATTGCCCTATCTGAAGATGATAGGAAGAAACAAACGAAATGGGATGTCAGTTTTTTAGAAATCAAAAGGAAAAAAGTGAATGTGTAGCTGTGAAATCTGAAGTTTGAAATAACCAGATGCAATATCCATTCCAACATCAGTAAAAGACTAGATTACATTAAGTACATATAATGCTAATAAACATGGCAATCGCCCACCTCAATGTGCAACTATATGTCAAGGTTGTTGGACTGCAGAGAAATACATAGCCACTAGGCTTCAGAATGTTTATGTATATACACTGCATTACTATTTTGACCCCTGCAAATGTAATGAGCAATGTGTGCAACCATTTATATTTGTTCACACATTCAATGTTTCCCAAAAGGTCTCTTTTGCACTAGAAAAAATAGTAAAACATGAAATGAACAGTTAAGCTTATTCTGTGACTGACAGACAAATGTCATGAACTTTTCATCCTTGAACATTTTTGCTATCAATATTCACAATATCTACCATGTTCTGATAGCCAAGAACACCATCTTATATTTGCAGATGATTAACTAAATTGCATATTTTTTGACAATGACATTTTCATAACGTGGGTTTAGAACATTAACGACCATTCTTGATTGGCCCTTCTGTATGCGGCGACAGGTGAGTGTGGGGATGACTTACTGTTTGTAGCGGAAGGAAGAGACTGGCGGCGGGTGAAGCCATTCGTGCCTGCTGATAAATCAGAATCCTGTCCTGGTGAATTCTGTCCTCGCAATTTTGCCTTTGCAGATTCTGTTGCAGCCATATAGCTTGGCTTCCTTCGTAGAACTGGAGTTTTCTGGGTTCCATTTTCTGGATAATCTGATTTGGTGGAGAACGAAGACCTCCTCTTGATAGTTTTAAGGCTTCCGTTGTATGGAGGTTCTTCCTTGGACCTTGGCTGCTCTTTCTTCCCTAAGACTTCTTCATTATCAATGTTCTGCAGTGGCATAACTTCTACTGCTTGGGCATCAACGGTGGTATCATTAAATTTTTCCCAGGTTAAAATTGAAGCAAAAGGAGTTTCCGGATCAGATATTAAATCAGGTTCCAACATATTCATATGTGAATTGTCCAACAGATTGCCACTGTGAAATTCCTGACTTTCAAGTGGAAATGAAGCTGCACCCTGTTGTGCTTCCTCACATCGGTTGTCTTGATGGTCAGAGATCCCATTCACGAGACTAGATGTCGTTTGGACTTGAGCCATGGAATCGGATACCTTTGAGGCATTAGCCATGGAGTTAGATACCTTTGAGGCATCAGCCCTGGAGCTAGATATCTTTGATGCTTCAGCCATGGAATTAGTTACATTCCGAAGATTCCTCTTAACCTTCTCAAGTTCAGACAACTGGCTATCTGGTACTGAATCAGCAGGGGAACTAGAAAATTTCCTTGAATTTCGTTTAAGTTTTTCTGGTTCAACTGTCATGTTTGTTTGGAAATTATCAACAGTGACAAATGAATTCTTCCGAACATTGTGCTTTAACTTGGCTGACTCAGTTTCCATTGCATAACTGGCCTTCCTTATTTGTGGTTTCCCATCAGCAACTCTTTTTGGTTGGGAAACAGACTTCCAGACCCGGGTTATAGTCCATCTCTCCAACCAGTTGTAGAATGAATTTGGGTCCCTCTCATCATACTTAAAATGAAGAGCTTCTAGCACAATATGTGAAGATAGAAGCTACAAAATACACAAAAGTGAGTGAGGACTGAGGACAACTCTGAAATATGTAAATGATAAGTAACCTGATTTGAGCTCATGAATTTCTCATAGAAGAAATGAGCAGGATCAAGACCCCTTCTCTCAGATATACAGCAAATCTCATGTAAGTCTTGATTTTCAAAACGAATGGCGTACCTTTCTAACATATGCATTTGAAGATACTTTCTCTTTCCATGAATCCGATGGTTTACCACTCTAATAAATACAAACAACACAGGTTTTAAACTCCTGCCATATGAAGAACCAAGCCACAAACAATTGCACAAATAATGCATGCTCCATGAAGTATGCAATTTAAGCTATAATGTAATTCAGCAGATTTATCTTCATACTCAATTAGAAATGACAAAGTAAAATAGTTAATTATAAACTACTGAATATCAAACACACATTTCAGATGAGAAACTTCTCCATTTGTAGCTTTGAAGAGGTAGTTCATAGTAGTGCTATAATGTGTTTAAATGAAGAGTGTGGGCTGTTTAATGGGATAGTTAGTGAGCTATTCAATATACGAGTAAAATAATACCCAAAAAAATAGATGTTGTCTTGAGTTGCAGTATGACTGAATGAATAAGATCAGGTAGATGATAACTAATGATCTATGAGAACAAACCACAAATCAAGTAAAAAATTAAGGCTAAAAATAAAGGGTGACCTACTCCAATACATATAGTACACCAAACTTGCTCATAACAATTATGAAACTTTGTACTGACATGATACAGGTATGCACAGAATTATATTGCCTTGGTATTCTTAATAAAATCCTGGTAGTACAAGATAATAATTATCACTAAATACTAGTCTTTATCTACTTCTCTATTTCCTGGGGCGTAGCTGAATGCTACCTTGTTGTTGTGTCCATCTTGGGGCTTAGCCAAAGGATATGAAGTTCTGAACATGTGACATCAACAATTGTAGATGTGTGAAGTGTGAAATGACTCAGTCTGCCATGCTAAGTACATCACATTTAAATATTTAATATTGCAGACATTCATTCTCTGCAACAGAGAGTACATCACATTTAAATATTTAATATTGCAGACATTCATTCTCTGCGACAGAGGATTAACTGAATACAAATAGAACAGGTAGAGAAAGAGGGAGAGCATATCAGCAATCAGAGTGAATTCTGAATTGCCACATGTCAAGATACTTACCAAAAACTTATGTTGGTCAGATTTCACAACGAATTGCATGGAAGCACTAGAGAGTCTAACGTTTCTTCCACGAACTACAGCTTGAAGCTTCACAATCAACCATATTACGCGAAGGGTTGAAGCAGCTTGTCTCCTTACGAGATGTCCTCGGATCAGCGCCTGAAGTCTTATGATACCTTTTAATGCACGGAATGCCCTACGTGCCTGCACCAAAACCATGCCAAATTATATAACTTCAAAAAAGTATAGGACATATTATTCAGACCTGTGCTTCTATAACTTCCAAAAGAAAAATGAAGAGGTGCTAATGTGGCAGCAGTTACTAACAGGGCAGGGGCAGAGCCATGTTATGGGAATTCGGAAGGGGTGCCTTGGCACCTCCCTCCAAAAAACAAATCAGCGTTTAGTGCCTCGTATTGACCATATGTGTACCCCCTCAATTTAACTTCTGCACCTGCTAGTCGAAAAACTAATTCCCAAAGCCTAGATTGTGCACCTCCCTCTACTTTTCGCTAGCTCCTCCCCTGGTTACTAATGATTAAGTATAGATCAGACAAACAACTCATTTTATTTATGATGCAAATTTTCTTTCTGAAGTGCTAGCCATTAATATTTGCTTATCTGAAACTTTTTAACATGATGGTTCCATCAAACTACAAAATGGATTTGGAGAAGCTAGTAGAAGATTTGCAGAGCTCCAGTATGAAGGTGCATTAGTAAGAGGCAAGATGGCAAGAATAAAATGGATCAGTCTGCGTAAGGATGTTACCAGGTAACCTCGGAAGGCCGCCTGGGCCTTCACTGCAGCTAATGTTTCACTCAGTTTCTCTGGACTAATTGGTGTCTTGGATTCAACAACGTTTTGGTTCTCCACATCTTGACCCATGGTTTCAACTGCCCCTCCGTTTGGTAACTTGCAATTTTCAGCATTTCCAGTCGTTGACACATCTCCATTATTGTGAGAATTAACAAGAACCGGCTCAGAAAACATGGAAAGATTCTCAATAATCGCAGGCTCCTTCCCAGTAGAATATCCATTGTTACTTGCAGCTTTCTGTATATCAGTAACAAAATTGTGATTCAACCAAACAATCAGTGAAAGTATGAGAAATAAGCAAATTATGCTACATTAGCCTACAACATGGATAAAGATAAAAAAGGATGCAAAGCATATTAAAGGCACATATATGCAATTTTAGTTGTGCAATCCAGTACAGGAGCCGAAATGGCAATTTCAAGAATTACTATGTCAATTACTTCTCTGATGAAAAATTAAACTAGGTCTGTTCCAGCTACCAACAGATGCCATCTTTAACCGTAAAACTGAAGCAGCAAATATATAGAAGTATTATCAATGGTAGATCCCTCAGGAGTCATGATATCTACCCCGTTAATAAAACATCTACATTACAAAAGTTCTTACCAACAAATCCTTAGACTTGGTAGAATTGGACTTGGTTGATTTCTTCCCAAGGAGCACGGACTTAATCCACTTCGCCGGAGACTTCCCCATGGTTGCCTAAACAGGTCAAAACACCGGTGCAATTTGGATCCTGGTACAGCGTGGTTCATCAGTACGCAGATCCAAACCTTAAACAACAGTTTTTTCCTTTATGAACAGAATAAAAATGCAAAAAAAAACACCCGGAATAACCGGGAAAACCAGTGGTGACTGGTGAGATAAAGCTGGAAAAGAAATATCAAATGTGGAACAGCGGAGGGGGCTGAGGAGAGAGAGAGAGAGAGAGAGAGAGAGAGAGAGAGAGAGAGAGAGAGAGAGAGAGAGAGAGAGAGAGAGAGTATCACAAGAGTGAGACGGAGTGGAGGGAGAAGATGACTCGAACGCAGCGACAGAAAAGCACAAGCCCCCGAGGCCCCGACCAAGCAAAGCTCAAATAACCAGCAGAAGAAATCACCACAAGCCAAGCAGAACAGAGCTCCGGAGAAGGAGACACAGATCTACGACCAAACTACACTCCACGCAAAGCCATCCACCAGGCAATAAACACCACCATAATGGCATAATAATATAACGAGGGAGGAACCACCGCACAAACACGAGAAGAATGCGGCACAGAAAATGGCGCGAGCGAGCGGACGTTGGACCTGAGCAGGCGTCGCCGCGCCAGAGGATGCCCGAGGACGCGCACAGCTCGGCCCTCTCTCCAACGACCAACCCCTCAAACCTCCATTGCTGGTAGGCGCCAGGCGGGGACTGGAGACTGGAGAGACTAGTGGAGTATAAGCTGCTCACTGCTCAGGCCGCGAGACGGCGAAGGGAAGACAGAGAAAATGCCCCGAGGCCCGAGCTGAGCAGAAAGCACAGCAGAGCGGCAGCGGCGCAAGTGACGGAGCGGGCACGCGCCACGCGGGGCCCGCGCCAAACGGGATCCACCACCAGCCGGCGCGGCATGCAACCGAGCAACTTACGCCGGGTGGTGGGGCCAGAATACTTCTGGGACATGTGGTCAGTGAAAGATAAATAATTACGGTTGGTGAGAAACGTTTCAATTGACTGACAGGACTCTCCTTCCTGAGCGAGCTGAAAGGCCTGCTGCCATATGGAGGACCATGTGATTGTGGTGGAATATAGCAAGAGCTATCCGTCGTGATGGTGAGGGCGAGGGCGATCGGATGGACGTGTTAACGGTAAAGCATCGGCATCAATCAGGATGATGAGTGTTAAGTTCAGTCACCATCCCGTCTCGTCCGTCCATGCCAAAAGAACCAAAGCAGGCGCCCGCTAGGGGCATCGCCGCATCGACAAAAGCATGGCATTGGCATCTCCCCTAGCTCTATCCCAAGTTTCCTTTTCCAAATTACAAGCCCGGCCGGGAGGGACGAGACGGATAAGTCCATGGACTTAACCAACCAAACCATTGCATCGTGCTGTAATAAACGCATCTAACAAATCACTCCGACCGGACGGGCCAAGGACCAGCCTACCACCAACCCCCGGTCGGCTACCGCCTAGCTGAGCTAGCGAGCTCAGTCTCTGCTGCCGGCGCGCGGCACGCTGGTACGGTACGGGCCGAACAGCGTCGCGTGTTGTTGGGGGCAGTAATGGGCAACCGCCAGAGCTGGCATTTCTGGGGTTAGACCGTGTATACGAGGTACTCAAGCCCACAGCGATGGTGAGATGGTGGCACGCACCCGCTGGTGCAAAACCCCGTGATTGCGAGTTGTCATCTCGCCGCGGCACGGCCTTATCGTGTCCGCGCGCGCGCGGCGACGGCGTGGCGGATGCTCACCGAGGCAACGTGGCTGGCTGCGCTGTCGGCTGCCCCGCTTATGCCGCGAGCCCGTGCCAGCACGTAAGTTTGGCACATTGTACAGCGTATGACCTATTGCCCAATGAGACAGAGACAATGCAATGTGGTTCATAGAATGACTCCAAATGTGAGGTCACAATGACCACTGGCGTAGTTAAGCAATATTATATATATTGACACTACCGTCTCATGCTGGTCTAGATCTTCCGCAGGCCACAGTATAAAGGTTCCACAAGTGATCAACATGTACTAGTTTTGGTGCCCACATGGCCAAGTGACTCCAGTTGCAGAATAGAAATTTGATCAGATCGCCAGCTTGACATTCTACCATAGTGTGCTCAGCTAGATGCTCTACCGACTCCCACGGTTCTAGAATTACTGCATGAAGAGGGTTCACCCGTCACATTTCTAGACCCGTTACTACCAAATCCATCAGGATCATAAACGACACAGTCACACAGAGAAACACCAAATGGTAGTTTCATCTGACTGCCCCTGGCACACTGTAAGTCTGTGACGAACACCACGAAGACATGGAGAGAACGTGTGACCTAGGAAAGTAGGAAACGCAGTTGCCACCGTGCTGGCTACGGCAAGCAGTGGGGGTCTGGGAGGTCGTACAAAATTGCTCGCTACCAAACGGAGATTATCACCGCAAGCAGAGCTAGCTGTCAGCTCTTGCTCGCTTTAATGGCAACATCAAAGCACGCCACCCCACAGGCGCAAGTGCACAACTGTGTGCTTGGAAGTGAACAGTAGTGAGTGAGTAAGGATAGTTTAATTGCACCTGGTAGTTCTAGTCTAGCGAAATTTAACATATGTATCGCCCAAATGCGTGCCTTATTAGTACATTAACAATGGAATGGTCCACTTCTATAGAATACAACAATGTAATTATCTGGATTTGGTTACAGTTTGTCAGTCGTGAGAACTAAAACCAGAAATTGTGCACAGCCAAAAGCAAAGAATAAAGAAATATCTTACGCCAACTAGATTTGAGTTTAAACAATGCTAGATCATTCAACAGATTAAGGTATTAGAACCGAAATAATTAATTGAACAACATGGGACAAACCAACGGATCTAGTGATCCAGAATAAAATAGCAACAAATTTTGTGTTTAGTACTGTGCATGGACTGGTAGGAGAGCTCAGGACAAGCAGTGCTCAATAAAGGGAGATGTGTGCACTTTCACTGGATTATACATGATGGCATATAAAAGAGGGTTAATGATGAGAAAGAAATGAAAGCGACATAAAGTTATTCTTTTTTCCTTTTAACAGAGTAACAGAGAAGAAGTATGCGGCTATGTATTTTTTTTTTCTCGCGCTTCATACTATCCTACCATAATGACCAGTTGCTTAGTTGCTTCACTCTACTAAAATTTAGAAAGATGCTGAGACAACTAAACTCAGCAAGTTAATAGATTAGCGGGCGCAGGGAGCAGCATTTCCATAGACTTGTTTGAGATCCATCGTACTTCAGTCAGCTAGAAATTAGCAGGATAGAAAACACATTTTGGTTAATTGTCTACTGAAATAGAGTATTTTTTTATCTGAGTTTGTGAAGAAAAGATTTGTCATTTAAATTCTCCAGACTTTCTTTTTTTTTTGCCATTTTTTAGTGGGGGAAGGGTGAATAGAGGGACTGGGGGAGAGGAAAAGGTGTCAAGTAAACAGGACAGCTAAAAAGTTGTTGGTCAACATCCTCAGTTAACCCCTTGTTTTCATTCTTATTGACTTATTGTAAGATAAGGTGGTCATTGCATTACAATACCTATTTTCATTTCAAACTCGAAGGGCAAAGTTGAGAGAGACGGTAAGAGGTTAAGCAGATGCACTGTTAACATTATTGTTTCAAAAGGCTAGCATGAATCCTATTTTCTCTCCAATCTTTTCATAGCAAGTTACAACTCAATGCATAATAAAGTGCCCATCCTACACAAGATAACATTTTGCCAATTGACAATTGTACACATGACCTTTTATAACTGCTTGACCATTCAAAACATAAAATGCAGCAATCCAAGACAAGATATATATCACATGAAATCAGGGTGTACCTCATCATCCACCACTACATCAGTAGTAAAACATTCAAGTTTAGTGCAATGCTGCCCAGAACCCTCAAATCCACCTTTTTCTTCAAAGAAACTTGTGTCCAAATAATTGCTCCACATTGATCTTTGTGCTGCACAAAACAAACATATAAATGGTGTAACATACATGCTTTGTTAATAACAAGTACAGTATATTATTAGAATTTGCATGTGTACCTTCAGCAGTGGCTGCCGCAGAACAAGGCGGTGAACCTTCCTCAATCAGCTGCCTCTTGGATAAAGTGTAATTGACCAGTGGTTTGGGTCTCTTTCCAGCTAAATCCAATTGGGCTTTGGGACGCCTCTTCAAGGAAATGACTTTAGGCCTTTGTTCAGGAAGTTCAGTTGTCACTCCCATGCCATGACCTGTTTGTAAATTGAGGCATGGAAACAATTAGACCATGTACTGAAAATTGATCATCCATGACCAGAAATGTGAAGGTAAGCAATTATGAGGGTTATCTTTAAGGCTTAGAAGCAAACTATACAAGCTCATCCTGGATACATTATACATAATGCATAAATTCAACTGATTTTCTACATCCAGTGTAAACAACAACAAACAATCAATTATTCAAGATACTAGTCATTATAATTGCATAACAAACTTGTGATCATGCTAACCCCGAAGTATTTAATGTATTAACTTTCCCTGATAACATTTAAATTCATGCATGGCTTGTATAATTCATCAAGGCCTCTGTCAGGTTCTAAGCCTTGAACCATAATGTGTACATTAGTGGTATCCCCTGCATCCAAGCTTACAAACGCAGAAATATTAACCCCATGTGGCAAGCATGTTACCATATTGATTTAAGTAGTAGACCTAGCATGATCAATTTATCATTGGCCCTAATTAGCGTATCATTTCACAAGTTGCGTGACATCACTAATCCAAAATGCTGCCATATACATTGCGACATTACATCAAACAGGTTTCACGCATACCTCCATCTCGAGCTTCCTCAGCGCCGTCGCAGCCACTGCTGCCATCGCACTCGCCCGGATCGTCCAGGTACTCGGACCAGTCCATACGCCTCTTCCTCTCTCTCGGAAACTCATCCCGCTGCTCATCCGCCACCGCAGGGCCCAAATCCGCCTCGGGCACGACGGGTACATGCGCGGCCCGACCGCGCGAGAGGTTGGCGTCCTGGACGAAGCGGCGGAGGTCGGCGGCGCGGTACCCGCTGGCGTGGACGCGCATCACGCACTGGCGCTGGTTGCACACCGCGCACACCCACTTGTTGCTGCTCTTCTTCTGCTGCTTCACCTGGGGTTCAAACAGAAGCAGCAAAATTCAAAACCGGATGAGCTATTGAGGAAACAGAGCGGGATTTCGTGGGAGGGGTTTGCCCGAGGCCGCGCACCTGCATGGTGGAGCACTGGACGCACTGCAGGGCGAGGAAGAGAGTCGCCATGGCGGTCTCAGCCTCTCAGGGCATGTCCTCGAACTAACTGCTACAGATTGGAATTTGGAGCCGTGAAAAAAGTCCGGCGCGCGAGTTTGGGGAAATTTGGGGGTTTTGTAATTATTTCTGAATTTTATAATTTTTTACTCGTATTTATAGGTGACACATGAGTTATCACGAATTCTTTTTGATTTCCAAAAATAAATTGTTTCTGAAATGATTTCAGATATCAAAAAATGATTAATTTGTGTATTTTTTTGTTTATCTCTATTAAATACAATGTATTAGTAAAAATAGTATAAGAAACGAGAAAAAAAATATTACTAGTATAAACATCCAAAATACACAATAAAATATAAAATGAATTTTTTAGGTAAGTTTTAATACAAGTCTAAAACGATTTCAGGTTGTTTGGTAAAACTCTGGATCTTGAAATCTACACGGAAGCTGGAGTTGAGCACTTGAAGCTAGCTTGCTCCATTTTTCTTCCACTTCTCAAAAAAAAATTTGATTTGACTCTAAATTCACACGACAAAAAAAACTTTAGCTGGAGTCTGACCAAATTTGAGGGAGTACGGTAAGAGGGATAATAAAAATATAAAATCTACTTAACTTTTAAACAATAGATTAATTTGTTCGATAATAAGTGGTGGTCTTGAATGGGGCCTAAGTTCACGCTGCTTTTGATGAATAATCCATTTTGAGTTTTTTTATCAAGAGAAGTGAGTTAGTTGTAAAGATGGCAATGGGTCTATATCCATCGGGTTTGACTATCTCAGACCCATACCCGTTAGAAAAAAATCTTTCCGTCGGATAACTCATATATACATGCGGGTATCATTTCTCTCCCAAACTCATACCCATACGGATAAAATATACCCATCAGGTACCCATACCCATCAATAAACACCGCACACAAAATATAGTAACAAATAACAATTGTATATCTATCCCCACAAAAACAATGTTTCACCTAAATAGATCGATCAATCATTCAATCATAAGATCAAAATTACATATATAAATAAACTCTCAAATATAATACATCAATGATTTAATCTACAACAATAGCAATAATAATTTAAACTCCCAAAAATATAACTTATTAGGTGATGGGTACCCATCTGGTAACGGGTATGGATATTAGGAAACCATACCCATACCCGCATACCCGTTGGGTACTATTTTTTCCCATTAATAGACTCACGGGTGAGCAATTTTACCCGTATATGTACCCTAATAGGGTAAAAACCCATCAGGTTTCGGGTATCCATTGCCATCTTTATTTAGTTGGTAACAAAATAGGCCGAAAAGAAGAATCTTAGGCCAAACTATTTCCATGATCCAGACCAATGTTTCTATAAACTGAGCTAACCAAGAAGGCCCACCCAAACAAGTGAAGTATTTCATCAGGTGATCGCGTACGTCCAAGTCTCCAACTGTAGTGCTTCAGATTGTAGGCCATGGAACATACAACATAGCCCACTCTAGGTCCGATTATGATTTTTTAAATAATAGTATTTAAAAAAATCAAATTTGTATGACAAAGTGCCGACCGGAGCCACGTGGCATCTAGTCGATACTTACCTATTTTTGTAATTTTTCAAAATTACTGTACATATTTAAAATTTTCTTTTTTAAAATATTATTTTAGAAAAAAATCTCCGATTATCGCCCAACCGTTGATCGACGAAGCGTCCATCCTTCGTGCCGCGTTACCCTACTTTGTTGTTGTGTGGTACTGACACTGTTCGCCGAAATATCTCATCTGTCATGCATGTCTCTGCCTGTGCACCGAAAAGCACGACGCTGTTCCCAATATCCCATCCCATAGTCCCGTGCTGTCAACTTAACGGTGGATAGAAAACGAACGAATCTGAGGACACTGCCGACGTTGGAAGAATCACGTTTCTTGCAGCCGAGGTGAGCGGCCACTCGACCGAGTACGTACGTGCCGTCAGAAAACCAGAGATGCTAATGCCATGAAGATTACGGCCGGGCTCGATGCTCCCGGTGTGCCTCTGTTATTCCTCTCCCCGCGATCGATCGAAATTCGAACAGCAACAGCTAGCACATCGACCGATCGACCGCAGTTCGCGCGTATGCACGGTGATACGGTGTAACAGTACGTGCCAACACCGTGCAACGTGCATGCAATCTCTCTGTAAAAGTCAGGTGGTACAGAATAGAAATCAGTCGAATAATGACACGTACTTTCGTTTCAGCTATTCGGGTCTCGTACGTGTTCGCCCGCATATGATGCTAGTTATATATACCGCTTACCAGTTTTCTTCAGGAATGTTCCAAGTTTCGCTTTCGACGCAGAGCTGTAGTGCGATCCGGTGATGCTTGTTTCTGTTATGCTCCCACTTCGAGGCATGAGAACCGAGTTCTCCCTCCGTCACGTATCGGACCGGTCGCTGTCCCCGCCTTGGCTAATGCCTACTAAATGGCTAGCAGTGCCCACTGCCCACTTACTGAACCAGGTAACAACCAATCACGCACGCTACATCACCAAACCGACGCTATAAAACGTCAACAAAACTTTGGTTTGAGATGGAGTGGAACAGTGGGTTAATTTGTAGTGCGGTTATGTCAGGTTCCCAATAATGCAGCCGTTCGTTGGACGCACGGAGCATCTCCAAACGACCAACATCCATGGCCTGATCTGTTCCTGCTCTGCTTTCATGTGCAGGCACTAGTGCTCTCTCTCTCTCTCTCTGGAGAGAGAGTTAGTGGTGCATGTATGTACTGAAAAGAGATTTGGTTGCATAAATTGCACCAAGAAATTTCAATGAGACGCTCATTATTACAGAACATGGCTTGTCTGCTTTTCAGATAGAGGAGAAAATTAAGAGACGCCATGATGGTTTATTCCCCCCTGTCATCAGACTTGATTGGATTCTATTGTCTCATACTGACCAAGTTTTGCTTCACTACAAAAATACGGAAGCTTTCAATATGGTTTGGAAATATGCAAAGCAACAAAGTTGAGGCGATAATAAGAGAATGTAGCGAGCATGATGGATACTGTCTGCTATAGTGCTACTAACTTTTCTTGCGCAATGAATTGGCAAACAAATATATGCTACATAATCTAATGTATTGTTATACTCCTCGTTTGACGGAACTATGGAAGACGGTGACATCGACTTGGATAGTTGGATCACAGAACATTAAAGAGGTTGGAATCATGTAGGTGTAGGTCGTGTGTTTCAGAAAGCAATCCAGTCAAAGTACACCCAATACCAACAAAGAGATAAATTTTGTTTAAGATGAATCGTCGCCAACCGAAGAATCTACTGTAGAAGCGATGCGAACCAGCTAGCTATGCACGTACAAATTAAATTCCAGTCGAAGTTACTGGTAAAGGGATATTAATCCTTAGTTTTCAATCTTGATGCAGTCATAAGGACTGAATAATCTTCAGACGAAAGATTAGCTCCTAATATTTTTACCGGTCCGTTCTTTCTTTCTTTCTTGGCTGGCTTGGCTGCCTGCTGTTTACGACCTTGGAGAGGAAGCACTTTTTACATCACCTGTGCAAAGAGTAATGAGGTACCAGCCAGGCAGCCACAAGTTGAGCGTGACGCAGTATTAATACTCCAGCAGGCCCCAGCACTGTGGACTTTCTGAAGTTACACGTAATGCGCTACAATTATATAGAGAGCGAATGCTCATCAGGAATTGAAAACTGCGAACGAACAGAGCGTTCCTTTTCCTGTGTAATAAGAGAAAGAGAGAAGAAAAAGGAAGAGCTCTATAACTAACACCACCAGTGCAATGGTTATGCTGGTCCAGATCGATGCTCCATCATCCGAAAGGCGAGATAAAAGCCAAGAGGGAAACAAAATCTGGCAGCCAGGCAAGCACGCAGCATCCGTCGCTCACTCGCTCTTACGCTCTAGCTAATTAATCCGGATCGCTCTCAAGCTACAGGTACTGGTGTATTAGCCTCCTAGGATCCTAATCAGGTTGCTGCTTTGCGCGTAAACACGTGCCTGCTGGTTTGCTTTGAAAATTGAATTTCCCCGTGTATAATGTGCCCATGCCGCCATGCATGCATCATGCCTCCAAAGTCGAACGCACCGTACAGTTTTTTCACTCGGCTACCGCAAGTTGCAACCTGAAAATAGTTTTGAGCTCTCAACGGATGAAACGACGAGGCAACAACCGTTATAAGTTATAAATTGAAACCCACGCGGCAGTGACACATTCGGAAGGTGGTGGATTAGTAGTGGTAGTGTGGTGCACGAAGAAAGTAACTGATCTGGTTCATGTCGGCAAACATGTCGAGATTTCAATCAAATCAACTTATTAATCCGGGTCCGCGATGTAGTAGTGTAGTACCTATACAGGTAACGTACAAGCGCGACGAGACGAGCGAGGAAAGCTACAGTTTTTTTCCGCGTCGAAAGAAGCTTCGCTGCAAGCCAAGTGGTAGCCCAGCTAGCAGCAGCAGCAGCCGCCGCCGCCGTAGCTGTAGGACACCGGGTCTCCTCCCGGTCCAGCGTTTTAAGTGGACGTACCGCGTACGGGTAGCAGAGCAGCACAGGTCGAGGTCTCGAGGAGGAGTAGCCCGATCGTCTGGTAGCCGCCGCCAGCCAGCCAGCCGGCTGGGGGACCCGCTGTGCGCGCGCAGAGCGGAGCACGGGCACGGGCGGGCGCCGCCGGGGATTAGGGGAGACCACGGCACCGTCCTCACCGAGTCACGTGGTGCCACGTCGCGGCCGAGATCCACCACCGCCACGGCGGCACCGCGGCGCTGGTAGAAGTGGTGGTGTGGCCGCGTGCACTGTTGCAGCTGCTGCCCCTGCGCTGCTTGTCGAGTCCAAGGGCAAGCGCCAATAAATTTGCCGTTTTCTGCCTAGGACTCCCACCTCTGGACCTCTCGATAAACGAGGAACTGAAAAGGGAAGGCGGAGAAGGCTACGGCTGCAGCTCAGAGGCAGAGCTCACTGTGCGCATCGCGCTGTGTTCGTGGGCTGCGACGAGGGCGCTAATGGCCGGCTCCTCCACCTCCATCTCCGCGTCGGCGCGGGCGACGCCACCGCCGCCGGTTCGCCCATTGCCTCCGCTTGGCGCGTCGGGGAGCCAGCAGGAGCCGGCAGCCACGGCGAGCCACTCTGCAGCCGGCGCCGGCGCCTCCTCCCGGATGCGGCGCAAGGCGAGGAAGCAAAAGCAGGTGAGTGCGCGCGCTGTGTTCCTTAGTCGGATCGGAGTACGGAGTAGTTTATCTTGGCGTCTCTTTTTTTTGGCTTCGGGGCTAACTGCTGCTTTTGGTCGGACGCGCGCGGGCGTGCAGCTGTGGCCGAAGACGGTGCTGCGGAAATGGCTCAACATCAGATCGCCGGAGTCCGACTTCAGCGCCGACGAGTGCGACACCACCGACGACGCCGATAGCGAGTTCGAGGACGAAGGTGACGTGGACTCTCTCTCTCTCTCTCTCTCTCTCTCTCTCTCTCTCTCTCTCTCTCTCTCTCTCTCTCTCTCTCTCTCTCTCTCTCTCTCTCTCTCTCTCGCACATGGCCTCATGAGCTTCACCATTACAAAAAAAAATCGATGTGAAGCTCAATGAATCGCCAAATACATTCGAGTTTTGATTCAATCCCGGAGCGCTCGTTTCCAGATTTGATCTTTTTATCTATCAAAATTCTTTCGAAAAGAAAATTTCCGGACCAGAACAATACATTGATTGGTTTGGCACGTGGATGCAGGATGCTGTTTCCCCTTACAATCAATGCTAAAGATGAAAACTTTTTGGTGTGTTTGTTGATATTTTGACGATTGTTTCTTTCAACACGAGCTGAGCCATAAGATTCTAATTTGGGGGGCAA
The DNA here is from genome assembly GCA_019279435.1 of Zizania palustris. Lineage (NCBI taxonomy): Eukaryota > Viridiplantae > Streptophyta > Magnoliopsida > Poales > Poaceae > Zizania > Zizania palustris. Next base: position 3,281,595 of record JAAALK010000282.1, read on the forward strand.
AAAAAAGATAAAAAATGACGAGTTAAAGAAAAGAAATTGGGAGAGATGCTTGTCTGCAGTCCGTACTTACATTCAGGCAAACAGCAAACTAGTCTCGCCGATTGTATTTTTCATTTGGTTCCTTTAGTTTTTTTATTCGCAACTCCTAAGCCATTTCTTTGCTTTGGTATATTCTTCCGTTTCCTTGGAACCAAGGAAAAAAGGACGTTGAATTCGAAAAACAATGCTTCTTCTGTTTAGTGAGATTCGAAACGGCAGGCTCTGACATTATGTTCCTAAGCCAGTATGACATGAAATACAGTTTAAGACTTGAAGCACATGTATGCTTACAAAAAGCAGGACGCTTTTGAAAAACGAGGGTGAAATTGCACTTCACTTTGTTGGCTATGGCTGTTCAACTCTTCTGTAAAAAACGGTTCCTTTTTAGCACGAGGATCCAAACAACCGGGCTGATTTGGGAGCCCAAAATTCCAGCCCATTCCCTGGGGATGGGCCGGGATTCCCATCCCCAGGGAATGGGCTGGGATTTTGGGCTCCCAAACCAGCCCTAAGAGATACTACATAATAGTCCATCCTTTCACTAATTTTGGATGACAACTGCCTCTTAAGCAACTCTGGAATACACATCTTATCTGTGAAAGCCCAGATAGCTTCCTTAATTTTGTAGATAATGGAACAAATATCCCAGCCAGTGCATCCAAAGATGGAGAATCCCCAAATTAGCTTCCTTATGCACTGACCAAGCCTATCAAATCTGCAGATAGCCAAATGGAGGTTGTTCCATACAGGCTTAATAGAAGGCGCAAGTCAGAGACCGTTCGTGCTCAATACATTGATGTTAAGGAACTCAGGCATGCATCTGTTCTCCTTTCAGATTCTCTGGACATGATTATTGTTTGTTCACAGTATTTTCCATATGAATTTGCTTTAGATAAGCTAAATGATTGTTCCTTCATATGCTTTTCTTTCCTTGCATAAGCACAAGCATCAAGCATAGTTACAGCCAAAAATAATAAAATCTACTGTGTTCTGTCACTACTCACTATTCCTTCAAATAAAAGGTTGTTTTCATATGCAGGGTTTGCGTAGGAACATGGAATGTTGCAGGAAAACTTCCACCCAATGACTTGGCTATTCAAGAATGGTTGGATATGGAGGAGCCTGCTGATATATATGTTCTTGGGTAAATTGTCGTGTCCCATCTGATACATGATTATTGTTCTTTTTTACCTTCCTTTATGCGTATTACACTAGGACGATTATTTTCCTTTTCATTCATTACCGCCTATTAAACAAAACAAACTTACTGTCCTTCAGATTTCAAGAAATTGTTCCATTAAATGCTGGGAATATATTCGGTGCTGAAGACAACCGTCCTGTCACAATGTGGGAAGATATCATTCGTGAGACATTGAATAAGATCAGTCCAGATAAACCAAAATATAAATGCCATAGTGATCCTCCTTCTCCATTAAGGTTCAAGCCTTCTGATGATTCTCTTGCAATGGAAGATGAACTCATTAGTGAGTCTGACAGCGAAAATGGTGGGGAAGTTTATCCATGGAATGAACAAGATTTTGCCGCCGATGATGACAATATTCATAATAACAAAAATGAGCAGTCTACTTCTGTTCCTACAATAAAGAGCAACAACTTCAGCAGGGTGCCTTCGTTGAAGATTTTCAATAGATCACACAACTTAAGTTTTAAAGACTATGTATCTAGTTACGAAGAGCCGGTCCATCAGAAGATGCTAACTAAAACACTCAGTCATTCAGAGAGGCTTGGAATGATTTGGCCTGAACATCCATTGAATATGTTGGCTCAGCGTCATCCAGACAGCACAAAACCATTTATGTCAGAGACAGCACCAAGAAAGTGTGTGTCCTTCAAATCACTAAATGGAGATTCCAGTTCTTTTCCAGAGGATAGGTTAGTTCATGATTTACACCTCAAAAGTGCACTAGTCAAAAGGAAAAGACCGTACTTTGTAAGGATAATAAGCAAGCAGATGGTTGGAGTTTTTGTTTCAATATGGGTAAGAAGAAGCTTGCGGAAGCATATTCAAACTTTGAAAGTATCAACTGTAGGTGTTGGTGCCATGGGCTACATTGGTAATAAGGCAAGTTTTTGTGAATCACATCACTCTCAAGTCATTTTGCAATCCCAAATATGGGGAGCGACAAGTAGCATTTTGTGTACTAAAGTTTTGCTTTCTTAATGGTTATATTACATATTTACCTAGTTTTGTGTACAGCTTGGCCAGTTATCATCTCATGTACATTTACTATGCATTGGTAAGTCAATGCATTATTTAGGAAACAGCAGGCTAAAATTTTCTACTTGAAAATGCTCCAGGGATCAATAGCAGTAAGCATGTCCATTTATCAAACGCCCTTTTGCTTTATATGTTGCCACCTGACCTCTGGAGAAAAGGATGGAGATGGACTAAAAAGGAATGCTGATGTGCAAGAAATCCATCGAAGGACAATATTTAATCCAGTTTCTGAAGTTAGCATGCCTAAGACAATATATGACCATGAGTAAGTAGGAAAACTTGCATCTCTCAAGAATTATAAGCTCAACATAACAATTCCTAAAGCTCCTTTTCAACTTAAACTAAACTGTTGTTTATCCATGTCATCTGATAATTTTTTGGAGATGATTCTCAAATTCAGTTTAGATTATGTTTGCCAGTTCACTCTTTACCTGTTTAAATATGGTGGGAAAACAAGGGATAAATGATGAAGGGCATCTGTGCATATTAGTGGCATAAAGAAGCATAAATTGGAGGGTTGCACATATTCAAAAAACTACTTTTACTTCTCTAGTTCATTTTAGGCTAACTTGATTAAGAATTACAGGGACATTGCTTATTAGTATATATCAACCATACACTGTGTCTAACAGTTTTAATTTTCTTGAATGTTTCAGAAGGATCATATGGTTAGGGGATCTCAATTATAGGATCAACTTATCATATGAGAAAACACACGAATTCATATCCGTGAAGGATTGGAACGGGTTATTTCAAAATGACCAGGTAAACTTTTAGCCGCAGTGCAGCATCTTATGAAATACTCCATGTATTCTACCTCACTGTTTTCCACCCTATGATAGCTAAAAAGAGAACTGAAGAAAGGAGGTTTATTTGATGGATGGACTGAAGGAGTTATCAGCTTTCCCCCAACATATAAGTACAAGGTAAACTCAGAGAAGTACACTAGTGATGAGCCAAAATCTGGAAGGAGAACACCTGCATGGTAAGCTAGTCTAATATTTCATTATCCAAGAAATGCAACTATGATAATTCATAACTCGTTTTGTTGTCTCTATTTTTTTGGACAACAATATTTAATCATGAAGATATGAGAGTTGAGGTCCTAAGATAATTCAACATTTGGTGAGTGATGGCTGGTGTGCACTGACACAAAACATGGCCTACCTTTGTAGGTGTGACCGAATTCTTTCCTTCGGCAAGGGAATGAGGTTGTTGGCCTACAGGACTGTTGATATCAGGCTATCTGATCACCGACCTGTTACAGCAGTTTACACGGTGGATGTTGAGGTTTTCTGTCCCAAGAAGTTGCAGAGAGCTCTAACCTTCACCGATGCAGAGGTTGAGGATCAGTTCTCATTCGAGGAAGAAGGGAGTTCTGGAATCTACAATTTTTGAGTAGGATAAGTCCCAAGCACATTGGGTAATTTATCTAATGAAATGTGATGTTTTTCTGAAGTCTCCAAGGAGCTGTTGCATTGTTGCTTAATCATATGCAGCCATGATCTATTCGCAGTTTTCAGATATCTCTTAGATCCAATTTGCATCATGTACATTCGTTCCACACTCTGACTATATTTTGAAACCAGGGCGTAGCATGTTCTCTCTGTTTTTTTCCATTCAGATTTCCTGTTATGTGTGCCTCTTCTGACTCTGATAAGTTGTACAGTAGGTAATAATGTCTTCTGTGACATCTGATTGTAATTAAAACATTTCCACATTGTAAATTCCCATCTCCTAGGCAGGCTGATTGGGCAGTTCAGTTCGATTGTTTTGTCCTAAGTAAATTGCTAGCTCCCAGGCAGATTGATTATTTGATTGTACAATTCAGTTCGGTTTTTGTACTGTGTTCAGTATTGAATCCATTGCTATGAATAGGAAGCAAAACTGCACCGAACAATGGATGTAGAGCAGGTGTTGTGAGCTTACCAGTGCTGGACTGTTAGCCCAGATAACAACCGTGGACGAAGGAGGCCTTGCCAGTTGATTGCTGCATTGCTGCCATACAGGGAACCTCGCTGTCTGGACCATGAGTAGGAGAGAGCGCACGTGCACGCAACGGATTCCGGTGAACAGATGGCGGGAGCTGCCGGGCGCCGGCAGAGGGTGGTGATGGAGGTGGACTGTTTGGTTTGAGGCAGTGGGGATGTGCCCAGCATCCGGCCCGCGTGGGCGCGTCGATTTTGGCGCGATCGCTGCTGCTGAGTGGGCGGATGCTGTGCTGAGTCAGGTCGCCGTGGATGCGTGGCTGATTGCCTCGCTCGTTCGCGCCAGGTTCGCCACCGCGGGGCGATTTTGGCACGATCGCTGCTGCTGAGTGGGCGCTCGAGAATAGAGGCACGGTGGCACGGGCGGCCTATTTACATACCAGATACGGTGGCCGGTCATGGCAACCGAGGCCATCAATCACCAATGTCTCCGCGGCGGCCACCGCCGGCGGCGGCGGCGCGACTCTCGCCATATGCCGGACACGAAACACAGCCTTCCAAGCAGCCGACGTAATAACGGGCCTCAGGTAGACCGCAATCCCAATCCAGCCCAACTTATATGGGCTGCACGTAGACCGTGATACCATCCCGGTCGAACTAATACGGACTATCCGATTTTTTTTATAATACATTTTTTATTAAAAATTTGGCACGCAGATTTCAGAATTTATAAAAATAGACTTCTATCAAGCTAAAGTATGCCGCCTAGATATGTGTTTCATCCGCCGTTGGTGCTTATTTTTCATTCTCTATTTAAAAATTTAGTCATATCTGAAAATAAGCTCGTAAAATGTACCTAGCATATATAAGATATTTAAATGATGAGCTCATAGGAAAGAGCAGACAAATAAAGAAATTCCAATACACATAACATAATATCCAAAGTTATTCGAAATCAATCCAACAAGAACTAAATGCAATAACTAGAGTTTAACGGATTACAAATGACATATTCGTAGTATGAATGTTAGATCCTGTTGAATTCTCCGTTATCTCTCTTCGTTAGCACGTATGGCTTGTTTTCTTTCCTTCATGTACTTGAGCTCTTGTTGCCTAATGTTCCTTGCTCTTTCTTCCTCCTAATTTTGTACTCCGAATGACTTTTCGCATCTATGATCCAATCATTCTCGTACATAGGTGCTGCTATATCTACCCATCGACAGAATGCATATCACCTTCTATTTTGCTACCGTAACAGACAAGAAGGTAAGTATGGTAGAAAATTATTGAAAATAAGCCGTAATTTTGTTATGATCCTTTACCATGAAATGGTCATGTAGGTTAGGGCACACGAATTCTCTCATTTCCTTAAGTCCCCTCCAAGCGGTGTTTTTAGCATGCAACGATTGTAACATGCGTACATAAGTCGTTACTCCCACTTAAGGATTTTTAGAGGATTTATCATCTAACTTGAACATTAATTTAATGTTCTTGTGCTCACCACGAAGTTATCCTCGATAGTAGAATATATGAAGTATGTTCTGCCAGTAGCTCAACTTGACGTTGTGGTCATTACTTGGCGACAGTTTTTGTAGTGATATTTAGAACGTTGATTGTCTGATTACCTTACATAGACTAGGTATGACGTTCTTACTCCTCTGTTGCAGTGTGCCGTGCGTTTGTTTCGCTTGGAACGAACTAACGTCCATCAAAAACTAGATTCTCTGTATCAAATACATAACAGGGTTACCCTTACCCCGGCCCCTGCCCGGTCAGCTTCTGTCCATCGAGGCAGCGCCAGCACGCCACCCGCCGCGAGATTCCAAGCCATCGATCAGTCCCCCGTCCCCGCGCGTGCGTGCTCGCTACGCATCATGGTTCAATAGATTGCCCTCACAAAGTCGCACGTGAGAGGCCGGGCACACACCGGCACGCCTTCTCGTTCGCCGATCAGTGCTGATCTTGTCGCACGAACTGACGTACCGATCTAAATATCTCCCCAATTAATCCCCCACTTGCGTCCCGGCGGCGACAAAAAAGAGAGAGAGAGAGAACCGCGCAACTCGCAGCAGATCGGTCGAGGAAACACGTACCGATCACTTGCCTTGCCGTATGCAAATCCGGAGCGTTGATGCGGTGGGGTTTTGTTTCGGTCTTCGCGGCGGGTGGTTGCTCGATTTGACCGGACGATCTTACAAGCAAGGTTCCAGATGGGTGAGATGGAATGGAAGGCGTCGCTTTGTGCGCACGATGGTTTGCGATTCTGCCAGCCAGCTTCGGTTCCCTGTCAACTGCCACTGCGTGTGTTCCGTGATGCTGCATGCTTGCGACGTGCGTTGCCCGTCGATCGATCTCACACGGTCTGGAGTTTAATTAATAACCCAGACACGTGCCACACCATTAATGTGTCTTAACCAGCTCCGACGACGTGACCAGATTGATGTACGTACGGTACGTACTCCGTGGACGGACAGTCGTAAACTGGATACAGTGGTTGCCATCGGCAGTTGGGTTTTTGCTGGCTGTATTACATTACTGTACCACTTCGACAGAACTGATGTAATACGTGCAAGCGCACATCGGCACATGTATAGTACGTGAACGTTCCCCACGTACCGCCAAAATTAGGGCCCTAAAAATTAATTAACTAAAAAATATAAAAATGGCTAGGCAAGTAATAAGACAATCTGAGTATTTTTTTGGTACAATTGGTTTTTACGAATAATATAATTTAGAACTTTAAAAAATGCTATGTTTTTAGAACGGAAACTACAGCTCACTCAGCCAGTTTGCAGCAAGATCAGCATTCAAGGCCACATAGCAAGGTGATGCGGCATCAATGCATACAGCATTACATAGTGGCTTTTTTGAATTGCTAGCCATCATTTACTAATAAAAGTTATCACACTTGCTTAAAGTGAGGTTATTAAATTTTTTATCACACTTTAACAAGCCTAAAAAAATCATGTCACACTTTTGCCAAGTAATTGACATGTGAGATCAGCTATTAATATAGTTAAACTTAGATAACTTTAAATTTGACAAATTGTGGCTGAAAACCAAACAGTCCCTTGATACCGCAATAAGGCATCGACACTAGCACGCTGCTAGTTATATTTTTGGACGAAATATTACCGTCACGAGAACAAAAAAGGATTGTTAAACTGTTCGATATCTACGTGCTAACGGACACAACAAGCGACGCGTTGATAAATGTCCCGGGCCGCTGGCCAGCTTTATCACCTCGTGCGCACCTGCGCACGCAAGCATGCTTGCCGGGACATCTATCGTCCCCGGCACCTGCAAGATGGCTAGGGCAGCCTCGATCCACCGATCTCCTCGAGTCCAGTTACGACAGCCAGCGAGCGTGTGTCACGTGAACAAACATGCTATAGTACAATATCCGACTGCCCGGCCGGACCTCCCTGACGGCTCTGCGTTTGGCTAGAATTAACAAATCGATAGGTACGTCCGTAGCTAGCTGCACGGCTGCACCTGCCTCCAGGTCTCGCTGGTCTCACGGTGGATTCGAAATGTGGAGTTTCTACTAAATGGGTTAAATTGTTTTAAGGTTAAAATTTAAAATAGATTAATAAAACTCGATTGAATTTTGCACTAAATGATCTAGATTTGTCCTCCGCCTAGCGAAGCGACCGGTTGAGGTGTCGCTAGATAGCAGAGAGGAGAGGGTGCGCGAGAGACAGGTCATGTGACAGTGCGTCGCCTGAGTTGTCGCCCGGTTGGTCGGTACGTACGACGTACCTGGGCGGAGCTCTCGTTTTCCATGCGTGATGCGTATATATTCTTCTCACGGTGGTTATTCGAAGAAGAACGTTGTGAGTTATAAGGTATAAAAAAATAAAAAAATTATTTGGTTATAGCAGTTGTGGATTTATATTTTACTGATAAATGTTGGTAATATTCCAAGTATTTGATTATACTGTTAATACACACTAAGGTCCTGTTTGAGAACACAATTTTTTATAGCTTTGAAAGCAATACTGTAGTATTGAGCAATACTGCAGTATTATATACTAAAAGGTGTTTAACAACTCTATCTGAAATCTGTGTAAAGTAAATTGTAGTATTATACTCAATCTATACTATTGAAAACTTTGGTATAAAACATTTTTTCTTAAACTGTGGTATTGTCATGAATATAGTATAATATAATTTTTGAAATACTGTAGTTTTTAAAAACCGTGGTACCAAATCGGGCCTAATAAACGAGTATAGTATACTCCCTCCGGTACACAAAAACAAATCGTTTTGGACATGATTTCACATACAAAGGAGCAATTAATTAGTGTTTACTTTCCATATTTGCTCCTATTAAATATAGTGCAAAAATAAACATAGCACAAAAAACAAGAAAAAATAGTACTACTTGAGGGGTATAGTTGTCCAAAATGTACAATAAAATACAAAACGACTTATTTTTATGTACTCTTGATACAAGTCTAAAACGATTTGTTTTTGTGTACCGAAAGAAGTATTATATAATGGTTTTACGTTCGGCACGTACCTGGCTTCTTGGCTGTTGCCCACTTGCCTCTGTTCATTCGTGGGAACTGCGTGGGCACCTTTAATACTGCAAGCCGACTGCTGCCGACCGGAGTGACAGTAGGATCTAGCTTTATTTTATACACGTATGCTATAGCATGGGCGCATGGCTATAGGCCTGTAGCAAGCAGGGTGGGCAGGGACCTGCAGGCTGCAGCCTTCCTGTCTTCCTGATGAGATGGAAGAATTAAACCAATGATCACATAGGAAACGAGGTGGTTTAATCATACGTCTTGAAAAAAATTTAGCACCCTAAACATGCTCGCTTGATACTGTGTTGGCGGTCAGGAGAGGAACAATTGAACAAATCAATAGAGCTAGATCTGATTTGCATTGGCCATGTTGGATATATATGGGTTTGTCCCATTTTGATTTATTCAATAATACGTTAAATGCAAAGGCCCACAATAATGCTACGGTGCACTAAAACTTTTAGTCCCATATTGAATGTTCACATGTCTTTGCTCAACTTAAATAGATGGACTGATTGTGTGTCTATTGAGAAGTTGAGACAGGCTAAGGGCGTACGCGGCGACGGTAATGGAACCGTGTTTTTCCACTGTGTCGCGCCACCCTAAAATACTGCGATGACTGTTGGCCTTCCGTCTCCCCATTCATGAGAGAGCTTAATTGCGGAGACTGTTGGCCTTCCGTCTCCCCATTCATGAGGTGACCGTTGGCCTTTCGTCTCCCCATTCATGAGGTGACCGTTGGCCTTTCGTCTCCCCATTCATGAGGTGACCGTTGGCCTTTCATCTCCCCATTCATGAGCAAGCTTAATTGTGGAGACCGTTGGCTTTCCGTCTTCCTCTGCATGAGAGCTATATAAAGGGGGCAGTAGCTGGACAGAACAATATACTTCTTTCTTCTTCCTTGCGTCGTTGCCTCAAACCAGCCCCGTCCCAACCTTCTGCGCGCACAGAGAGTTGGGAGAGCAGGCCTCCGAAGCCACGCCCGTGATCGAGACACCTGCCGGGTGTGCGGGCGATCAGGTTTTTGGGGAGCGTCTTCGCGACTGCTCGCTCCATCCTGGTGGTCGTGGTTGCTGCACACGCCATCGTCTTCCTCCCGGTGCCCGTTCGTGGGACTGCACTGCGAACAACGTCCTGCATCAAGCCCTGATCGACTACATCAAGCAACACGTTATGACGACTAACGTGAATGGAGAACCCGGTGCTTTGAGCATGGGTCCCTCCGCTGGGTACACCCTAGCAACCTTTGTGTTCTATTTCTTTAACTATATCATCTTGTGTTTGATGATAAATATGTTTCAAGCTACTGCTATTTATGTCGTCATAATAATCGCATGCTATTTATGGATTAAATTTAACATGAAAATGCCTAAATTCCTAACAATCCAAAAACCTGATAATAGGCATTTTTCTGTTAGTGGTTTTGCTGCTGCGTTGAAGCCGAATGCTTTTGACGGTACATGCTATAAGAGATGGCACAGTAAGATGGTCTTATGGTTGACGGCTATGAACTGTTTTCACGTGGCACAAGGCAAGCCTGGGGATTTGGCCCCAGGCAGTTCTGAGGAAGAGACATTTGATGCGTCTCCTCAAGGACAAGCCTTTAAGGTTGCTGATAACCTTTTCAGAGGTGCCGTGATCAGTGTAATTGCTGAAAAATACCAGGACTCTTACCTAACCTTCAAAACTGGCAAAGAGTTATGGGATGCGCTTGAGGCAAAGTTCGGTGTTTCTGATGCTGGTAGTGAGCTGTATGTGATGGAGCAGTTCTACGACTACAAGATGGCTGAAAACCGTCCTATAGTCGAACAAGCTCATGAGATACAGGCTCTAGCAAAAGAACTCGAACAGTTTCCCTGTGTGCTACCTGACAAGTTTGTGGCCGGCGGTATTATCGCCAAGTTGCCACCTTCTTGGAGGGATTTTGCTACCTCTCTAAAGCACAAGAGACAAGAGTTCACCGTGGCTGAACTCATTGGTACTCTTGATGTTGAGGAGAGGGCGAGGGCAAAGGACACACGCGGGAAAGGAATTGAGTCTTCTAGTGCCAATATGGTGCAGAAGAAAAATTCCAATAATGCATCTCGTAACAAGAAGAAGAAGAACAAGCAAGAGAACGTAAAGCCTAAACAAACATTCACATTTAAGAAGAAAAAGGGCAACAAAGAAGGTGGATGCTTTGTTTGCGGGAGCACTGAGCACTGGGCGAGTGCGTGCCCAGACCGCAAATTTAAGCATGAGAAGAAATCAGCTAACATGGTGATATGTGAGACCGGTGAAAGAACACCAGGGTATGGTAATTATTTACCTACTGTTCTTTCAGTTTGTCATTCGCCTGAATGGTGGATTGACACCGGTGCTAATATTCATGTGTGTGCTGATATTTCTTTGTTTTCTTCTTATCAGGTCGGCAGGACTGGATCCTTGCTGATGGGAAACGGATCATCTGCGCGTGTTCTTGGTGTTGGTACGGTCATTCTGAAGTTTACTTCGGGAAAGACGATGCCATCGAAGAACGTGCAGCATGTCCCCTCCATCAAAAAGAATCTAGTTAGCGGATCTCAAGTGTGTCGAGATGGTTATAAACTCATGTTTGAATCCAATAAGTGTGTACTTTCGAAGTATGGTACATTTGTTGGTAAAGGTTATGACTGCGGAGGCTTGTTCCGTTTATCGTTGCATGATGTGTGTAATAATAATGTGAACAATGTTATTTCGAATGAGTCGAATATTTGGCATTCACGACTATGTCATGTTAACTTTGGTGTTCTATCGCGGTTAGCAAAGTTAAATTTAATCCCAAATTTGATTTAGTCAAAACTTCTAAGTGTCATGTGTGTGTGCAATCTAAGCAACCTCGCAAGCCTCACAAGGCCGCGGAGGCGAGGAACTTGGCACCGCTGGATTTAATTCATTCTGATTTATGTGAGATGAACGGAATATTGACTAAAGGTGGCAAACGTTATTTTATCACATTTATAGATGACTCCACTAGATTTTGTTATGTGTATTTGTTAAAATCAAAAGATGAAGCGTTGTATTATTTTAAAACTTATAAAGCTGAAGTTGAGAACCAACTTGAGAGGAAAATTAAACGATTACGGTCTGATCGCGGTGGAGAGTATTTTCCAAGAGAATTTTCTGATTTTTGTGCAGAACACGGGATTATTCATGAGAGGACACCGCCATATTCCCCACAATCCAATGGGATTGCCGAAAGAAAGAACCGTACTCTAACTGATTTGGTTAATGCCATGTTAGAGACTTCGGGTCTATCTAAGGAATGGTGGGGTGAGGCGATTTTGACTGCATGTCATGTCCTGAATAAAGTTCCCACAAAAGACAAAGAAATTACACCATTCGAGGAATGGGAAAAGAAAAAGTTAAATCTCTCATATTTGCGTACTTGGGGTTGTTTGGCCAAAGTGAATGTGCCAATTAACAAAAAGCGCAAATTAGGACCTAAAACTGTTGATTGTATTTTCCTTGGTTATGCTTTCCACAGCGTTGGATATAGGTTTTTAATCATAAATTCTGGGGTACCAGACATGCTAGTTGGCACAATCATGGAATCCAGAGACGCTACATTTTTTGAGAGTGATTTTCCTATGAAAATTACACATGACACATCTAGCACTGAACCTGAAATACCCCATGAGCATTTTATTCCGATAGAACACATTGAGGAACCTCATATGAATAATTATGACGAGGATGACAATATAACAACTCGAAAGAGTAAGAGACAAAGGATTGCAAAATCTTTTGGTGATGATTATATTGTGTACCTTGTGGATGACACACCAAGAACTATTGAAGAGGCATATTCTTCTCCTGATGCTGACTTGTGGAAGGAAGCAATAAGGAGTGAGATGGATTCTATTATGTCTAATAGTACTTGGGAAGTCGTTAAACGTCCCTATGGGTGCAAACCCATTGGAAGTAAATGGGTGTTCAAGAAAAAGCTTAGGCCTGATGGTACGATTGAGAGGTACAAGGCAAGGCTTGTGATTAAAGGCTATTCACAGAGGGAAGGTGAAGATTTCTTTGATACATATTCACCGGTGGCTAGATTGACCATGATTCGGGTGTTACTTTCCTTGGCTGCCTCTCATGGTCTTCTCGTCCATCAGATGGACGTTTAAAACAGCTTTCCTGAATGGAGAGTTAGATGAGGAGATCTACATGGAGCAGCCTGCGGGGTTTGTAGCAAATGGTCAAGAAGGCATGGTGTGTAAATTATTGAAATCATTATACGGTCTTAAACAAGCACCCAAGCAATGGCATGAAAAGTTTGATAAAACTTTGACATCTGTCGGTTTTGTTGTGAACGAAGCAGATAAATGTGTTTATTATCGGTATGGTGGGGGCGAGGGAGTTATCTTGTGTCTTTATGTTGACGACATACTGATTTTTGGCACTAGCTTTGACATGATCAAGGAAGTGAAGGACTTTTTGTCCAATAATTTTGAGATGAAAGATTTGGGAGAAGCTGATGTTATTCTTAACATTAAGCTATTGAGAGAAGGCAATGGTGGGATCACACTTGTGCAGTCCCATTATGTGGAAAAGGTTTTGAGTCGCTTTGGGTTTAGCGAATGTGAACCTGCTCCTACGCCTTATGATCCTAGCAAGAAATTGAGGAAAAATCGGAGAATAGCTAAGGATCAATTAAAATATTCCCAAATAATTGGTTCGCTCATGTATTTGGCTAGCGCTACGAGGCCTGACATCTCGTTTGCTGTGAGCAAACTCAGCCGGTTTGTGTCAAATCCGGGAGATGATCATTGGCGTGCTCTTGAGAGAGTATTGTGCTATCTAAAAGGGACAATGAGCTTTGGCATTCACTATACCGGGTACCCGAGGGTACTGGAGGGTTATTGTGATGCAAACTGGATATCTGATGCTGATGAGATATATGCCACAAGTGGATATGTGTTCTCACTAGGTGGTGGTGCTGTTTCCTGGAAGTCTTGCAAGCAGACCATTTTAACGAGGTCAACTATGGAAGCAGAACTCACAGCGTTGGACACCGCCTCGGTTGAGGTTGAGTGGCTTCGTGAACTCCTTATGGATTTACCGGTGGTTGAAAAACCCGTGCCGGCTATTTCTATGAACTGTGATAATCAGACCATGATTATTAAGGTGAACAGTTCTAAGGATAACATGAAGTCGACTAGGCACATAAAGAGGCGTTTGAAATCTGTCAGAAAAATGAGAAACTCCGGAGTGATAGCGTTGGACTATGTCCATACGTCTAAAAATCTGGCAGATCAATTTACTAAGGGACTATCACGCAATGTGATAGATATTGCATCGAGTGAGATGGGCTGGAGACCCACTTGAAGTCTATCATGGTGGTAACCTATTCTTTGTGATCGGAGATCCCGTGAATTAGAATGGTGAAACAAGCTAGTGGTAGACTGAGAGGAAAGACCCTTAACAAGGTCCATTTTAGATGTATTTCTTTCCTAGCTGTATGGCAGGTTGGTGTTTTCACCTTAATGTGTTCCAAGTGGCTTATTGAAGCAAAGATGTTGTCCTACAGAACATTTTTTGAGGAACACACCTATATGAGTTCAACTGCTAGTCACAGTTTATGAGATTTGGGTAATCTCTAGATACTCATAAAAGGCCCTGGAGTGTGACTTATATGCTCCAACCAGAGGGGATGCGTTTGGCAACCTAGTATCAGTAAATGACTTGGATGAAACTTATTACACACAAAACTGTCAATTCAAGGCATAGTCCATTGTACAGTTGTGAATAAGTGTAGTCTTTGCTCTAGGTGGATGTTCAACTTAACAGTCTCCACCGAAACACTGGTATATTAAACGCTTGAAAGACGAGAGCATTTCTGTGGCTTCGCATTGGTGGGGATTGTTGGATATATATGGGTTTGTCCCATTTTGATTTATTCAATAATACGTTAAATGCAAAGGCCCACAATAATGCTACGGTGCACTAAAACTTTTAGTCCCATATTGAATGTTCACATGTCTTTGCTCAACTTAAATAGATGGACTGATTGTGTGTCTATTGAGAAGTTGAGACAGGCTAAGGGCGTACGCGGCGACGGTAATGGAACCGTGTTTTTCCACTGTGTCGCGCCACCCTAAAATACTGCGATGACTGTTGGCCTTCCGTCTCCCCATTCATGAGAGAGCTTAATTGCGGAGACTGTTGGCCTTCCGTCTCCCCATTCATGAGGTGACCGTTGGCCTTTCGTCTCCCCATTCATGAGGTGACCGTTGGCCTTTCGTCTCCCCATTCATGAGGTGACCGTTGGCCTTTCATCTCCCCATTCATGAGCAAGCTTAATTGTGGAGACCGTTGGCTTTCCGTCTTCCTCTGCATGAGAGCTATATAAAGGGGGCAGTAGCTGGACAGAACAATATACTTCTTTCTTCTTCCTTGCGTCGTTGCCTCAAACCAGCCCCGTCCCAACCTTCTGCGCGCACAGAGAGTTGGGAGAGCAGGCCTCCGAAGCCACGCCCGTGATCGAGACACCTGCCGGGTGTGCGGGCGATCAGGTTTTTGGGGAGCGTCTTCGCGACTGCTCGCTCCATCCTGGTGGTCGTGGTTGCTGCACACGCCATCGTCTTCCTCCCGGTGCCCGTTCGTGGGACTGCACTGCGAACAACGTCCTGCATCAAGCCCTGATCGACTACATCAAGCAACACGTTATGACGACTAACGTGAATGGAGAACCCGGTGCTTTGAGCATGGGTCCCTCCGCTGGGTACACCCTAGCAACCTTTGTGTTCTATTTCTTTAACTATATCATCTTGTGTTTGATGATAAATATGTTTCAAGCTACTGCTATTTATGTCGTCATAATAATCGCATGCTATTTATGGATTAAATTTAACATGAAAATGCCTAAATTCCTAACAGGCCAGCCCACAATCGATATAAATCATTGAAAATATAATTAATGCTTATGAACTAAAACATACTCCGTAGCTTGGTATTTATAGCTTATAAATTCTATAATCATTAATAAAACCTAGATAATTAAATAGCCAGTTGATCCATGTCTGCTCACGTTGCCACACCATCGTCAGCTCTTTCCGGAAGGAACGAGATATGTATCATAATAGGATAGTAATATAATAGGACCTATAATTACATATAGAAATATGATAACGAAAAGTTCCAAATGATGCACTACTGAACGGAAAGGAAACGCTAGATATTTGTGCTTAAATATTGCGTGCTGTCTTCTTGCCCCTATTCGTGTAGACCATGTTTGCTTGTCTCTTCCACTCCACTCGCAAAAAGGAGGGCCATTAGCTAATGTCATGATACGATTAAAAACGATTTCCCCAAAAAAACAAGGGATACTTATTAAAAAATTCTTCTCGAGGGCCACTAACTAATCATACGCGCCGATCATCATAGCCGGACTGAATAGCTTTTGGAGTATGTGCATGCATGAATGCATGATCCATGGATCAATTGGAATTATTAATATATCCGGATCATACTTATCGTATCATATTTTGTAGTAAGGGGTTGTATGGATTAAGGGGCTAAATTTTAGCCCGTGTCACATCAGATGTTTATACATCAATTCGAAGGACTAAACGGGGATCAATTATAAAAATAGTTCCAGAATATGAGGATAATTCGCGAGACGAATTTATTAAATCTAATTAATCTATGATTAGCGAATATTTACTGTAGCATCACATTGTCAAATCATGGCGTAATTACGCTCATTAGACTCGTCTCACGAATAATCCACCGATTGTGAATATAGATTTTGTAAATAATCTACATTTAATGCTCCAAAATAGAATCTAAACATTCGATATAACGAGGCTAAAAATTCAGTCCCCAATCCAAACACCCCCTAAGATCCTAACAACATTGGCCTTTTCTCAAGCTAAAATATTTTGTAGTAAGATCCTAACAGCATTGAAATGTTCAAGATGAAGCCTAGGGGGGGCTAGGCCATTGGCATTGGAGGTGAAATCAAGTGACAATTTTTAGTTTAGAAAATGTCATTCTTCACTCAGAAATATAGGTTCTGCTCTGTGTGATCGTATATTTTATTCGTTGTAAAATATAATATGATTAAACGAGTAGTGATTGATGGAATAAATAATAATTATTTATATTTTAAATGTTGGAAGAGATTACATTTTAGAAAAACTGTGCTTTCTCTATTTCTTAAAGAATTTATTTTAAGAAGATCATAATTTAGTAGCGAAATTAAAAGATCAAATTGCGGGGTGAAAAAATATTAAATAAACAGAATCTCTTAGTTTAAAAATTGAGAATGGGAAAGAAAATAAAAATAAATTATCTTTTGATAAAATTAAAGAGTTAAAAAAATTAGACGGACGGAGTAAATGAAACGCTGTACCAACGTCTTAATTCTGAAATGCTGGCATGGGCCGGCACTCGGAAGAAGGCGTACATCACCTGAAAACTCCGCTGTCGATTTTTGATTTGGTGATGTGGTGACGCTGAAATTACGCCAGTGACTGCGCTTTTGTAAACGGGTCCCGCCGTGTACTGCTAGTAGATGGCTAAACTCTATGGCTACACCGGCGAGATGGAGATGGAGCACGCGGCGTGAAACGGACGAGGCGGGCCACCTCGGCTAAATGGCTAAATTGGCTGGACCGGCCGCACGGGGGAAGCATTAAAACCCCGTTGGCTTCTTCCGCCCCGAAATCCCGTTGCCTCCGACGGGAATCCGGCAAGGTAGAGCCCGCGGATTGCGACCCGCGATCGTGATCGCGTGTGGGCGAGCGCCCCCAAAACCGTGCGCCATGCTGCCCATGCTCACGCACCACACCAGTGGCGCGCGCGCGCGGCTCGAGCGACGAGAGCCACGTAGCCCCCAAACACCCGGCGTCTACGGGCGGCGGCGACAACTACTTGTGGTTCACCGGATTACAGATTAGGGGTGTTTGAACCGGAGACTAAATTTTTAAGCCCCGTCACATCAAATATTTATAATATTAAATATAATTATTTACAAAATTTATTTATAATTAGAGAATTATTTGCGAGACGAATCTAACTAATTTAATTACGTTATGATTTGACAATGTGGGCTACAGTAAATATTTGCTAATTATGGATTAATTAGGCTTAATAAATTCGTCTCGTGAATTATTCTCTGATTCTACAATTATTTTTATAATCAGTTCACGTTTAGCCTTTCAAATTGATGTACAAATATTTGATGTGACACGGGCTAAAATTTAGCCCCTTGATCCAAACACTCCCTTAGCTAGACCGCACATCATGATGATCGACCAGCGAATTTTTTTTAAAATAAATGTGTATAGCAGTTTAAAGAAATTGTAAAAATGGATAACAGTCGACACTTGGTCGACCGACTGGTGCCACGTGACGTTAAGTTGGCACTTGGTCGGCCGACTGACACTGACGTGACACCAGTCGGCCGACCAAATGTCGATTGGTACCTATTTTTACGATTTTTTTAAATTATCATACAAATTTGATTTTTTTTTTAAAAAAATATTATTTTTAAAAAAATCTCGGCCAGCCGCATGGCGTTGGCCGCGTGCGTGTTTGTTAACGGGTGTGTTTGGTGGCCCGCCAGCACGCCCGCACGGTTGGGTTTGATGGCAACGTCGCACCGTCCCGTTGATGTGTGATTGGCCCTTCTTTTTATTCCTTTTTTTTTTCTTCTCGGTCCGGTTGGCTTGGTCATTGATTTTAGTGGAGTTTGATTAGAGCAGCTTTGTTTAAAAGTATAATTAATATAATATAGCTTCTGTGAAATATAATATAGAGTGACATTTCTACGATTACCATGTACAGTAATTGGTGACGTCTTTTTTTGAACCAACAGATTTAAGTGGCATAATATCAATTTTAATTTCTCCCGGATTGAAAACAACCCGCATCAAGATCGAAGCGCAAGTCCAGACGTCTTAATTTAGAGCAAGTTTAATAATATAGCTAGTTGTTAGCTTTATATTTGTGACATGTCACATGTAGCTAATCTAATAGCCAACTCATATGATAGTTAGTTGACTATAGGTATCATGTATTTAATGTGTAACATATTACACCATCTCACAATATTCATTAGAACATGTGTAACTAGTAGCCCGCTTTTATTCTCTCTCCTTCCTTCTCTCCTCCACCTCACTACTAATCTGATGTGATAAGTCTTGTAGCCTGCTTACATAAGCTTATTATATTTGCTCTTAGGCAGCAGCCGTTCGAGAGGAAAAGCTGGAGCCTGGAGGTAGCAGCTAGCAGGTCATGGGGCTTATTAGCTGGAACACCACACCGGGAGCTGAATCAGCTGCTAAACAAAATGGCGTTGTGAGTAGTGACGGGTCAGTCGTCCACTCCCCTTGAGGCAAATACTAAAAGCACCAGCTGTACGTGTACGTGTAAGGGTTCGTGCCTCCTGTCACTTCAAGATCCAATTTTGTCAAAAGAAAGTCGCACTCCATCAAGATCTCTTTAGACCTGGAGGAGATTGCAAGCCTCGCAAATCTGTCGAGCTTCTTATTGGCCCTTTAATTTTAATAAAGGGGGACTTGTATGTTGACCTGAATACGTAATAGATTTAGCAAAGCATGTGAATGTGGGTCTCGTGGGATTAATTTAGGCAGCTGATTGTACACAATTTCAGTTCTGATCAAGCCGATCAGCTTCGTAGGCTTTTCCTTGTGATCATTCGATCGGTTGGTACAGGCGTTGTCAGCAAATTCTTCCTTCGTTCAATTAATAAAATTCGTCTTTTTAATAATTATAAAACTCGCGATTAATATATATGAGTTTTAAGATGGAATAAAATAGACTGCTTTTGGAAAATCTCTAAATTTAAAAACAAAATAGATCTATTTTATCTAAAGATATGTTTGTTTTACCTCCTAATAGTTAGAGATTCTTAGTATTTAGCAGGTGTTTCTCAGCTTATGTAATCTAGTTTATTTTGAGATTCTACAACTATTGATCTTTACAATTTTAGTTCAGAATCTGGACTTTTTGTTTTAGATTTAGATTTCACGGTAGCCGCATGTACTAGCTGAAATAAATAGAACCGAATTAACGGTGATATATTTTCGTATTAAGGTAGGAGGTCACTTACAGTAACTAATCAGTGTATAAGTGTAGATAAATATTTTACTAAAGTTAATCCTAAAACCAAACAAACTCTAGACCCTTCAGTCCAAACGGGCATTTAGCTTTTGTATTCTAGTATCTGGTTCAAATGAAAAGGCACAGTTGACATGAGTGTAACAGTTTGCCGTTATGTCAGATGTATAGTAGTGCAAGGGGCAAGGAGCTAGGTCGTGACATGTATGTACAGTTCCCTTGCTATAACTGCATATTTTGTCGAATGACCACGTCTGTAGACTGTAATAGTGAAGCTGAAGCGGGATCAACACTTTTTGCAGGTGATAGCCAACAGCAGTAGCCACATTAAAGGATACTACCACTGCACACGCCGATGTGCAGGCGCGTATCATGGTAAATTGTCATTGTACTTGCTATTGCATTAGTTATCCTCTAAAACAATAAGTATGGTCAAAAAAACATCTTCATTGTATTTGTTGTCTGTCTTGTTATTTTAGGGGGTTTGCTATTTTTTCTCTCCACTCTTACTACATCTAGCAAGTCAGTCAAACTTGTTATTTCGTTGAGTGTTGAGCTTGTTTAATTATTATTTTTATTTTTTATTCAAATATGAAGTAATATTTAGCAAGTGTACGTAGTGTCACACGTTCAAATACGAATAAGTATAACACCTGTGGCTGAAATTGTTTTTCCCGTGTGAATGTGATAAACTCTATGAAATGTGTTTTGTAAAGTTTGCAATCGGTATATAACTGTTGGATCTATGTGCTTCTGTGTCCCTTACTCGCTTGTTTGTGTGTTGTCGTGCTTTTTATTTCTGAATTAGATAAATCATGGTATTCACAAAAACTAGCACGAATAGATTTAACACATTAGTAAACATGAAGATGTCAATCATAATTTCGTAGAACATAATTAAGAACTGTACGGAAACATAACGCAAGTACCACTAGAAAAGTCATGTATTGGTGTCGAACCGTAGACGACAGTGACCGATGGTAGACGTGGACGGAAGGCGTACCGTGATGATAGACATGAGAAATCGCGTGTAGCGCTTCTAAATATAGATGGCCATATGGCACTAACACGATGGGCCGGCCCAGGCACGACCCGAAAAAGCACGGCCCAGGAACGGCACGGCCCACCGTGTGTAGTGCCAGTGCCTGGCACGGCCCGATCTCAGTGCCGTGCCTGGGCCACCATCTCGGCCCGTAGGGTCGGCCCAGGCACGGCACGACTAAATGGGCCGGCACTATCAGGCACGGCCCACTCACCGGTGTATATAAACTCCTCGGCGCCGAACCCTAACCCTAAAATCATTTCCCCTCACTCCCCACTCCTCTCGTCGCTCCGCCGCACTCCTCTCGTGCGAGGCGCTCCGCCTCCCCTTCCCCTCCGGCTTCGACTCCACCTCGGCACCTCGGCACCTCGGCGCTCCGCCTCCGGCTTCGACTCCACGTCTCCACCTCGGCACTCCGGCAGTTCGACTCGGCCTCGGCGGCTGTCTTCTTCTCCGGTAACCCTAACCCTAATCCATTTCCTCTCGTGCGCGGCGCTCCGCCTCCGACTCCGCCTCGCAGTCGCGCCTCCGTCTCCGTCTCCGGTAGTCCGGCTCGGCCTCGGTGGCTCTCTTCTTCTTTGGTAACCCTAACCCTAACCCTAATCCATTTCCTCGGCTCCCCGCTCATCTCGCCGCTCCGCCGCGCTGCTCTAGTCCTCTCGTGCGCTCCTCTCATCATCGTCGCCCTCACACTGTCCACCTCGCTGCCTCGCCTCCGTCTCTAGCTCCGGTAGTCCGGCTCGGCCTCGGCGGCTCTCTTCTTTTACGGTAACCCTAACCCTAACCCTAACCCTATCCCTAACCCTATCCCTATCCCTATCCCTAACCCTAACCCTAACCCTACTGTTGTAGCCGCTGAGGACGATGCTCGACTCCGTGGAGGAGATGGATGAGGTTGATGGTAACGAGGAGAGGCGGTGTTGCGTGTTGGCCGGCGATGACGACGAGGATGACGTGCGGGAGGACGCCGCTGAACTTTTCGGTGTCGGTGGCCATACTTCCGATACTCCTGTCGGTGGCCATGATGAAGAAGCCACGGCCGGGGTAGGAAACATGGACGAGCAAAGCGCCAAGCGCTCCCGTCCTTCTACCTCGGCAGTGTGGTTAGATTTCCAGAAGCTATTTAAAAACGTCAATGGTAAGAATGTCACGTATGGAGCTAAGTGCATCCATTGCTCTAAGCAGTACTCTGCTCTCTCTACTGGTGGCACTGGCCACCTCACTAGGCATAGGGATAAATGCTCCAGGAGACGTGATAAAATCCGCTCGTCTCAGTCTCAGATCTCATTTAATCCTGATGGTAGTATGCATAGTTGGGAGTATTGTCCTATGGTTGCACGTACTGAATTGGTTCGATTGATTGCTCGGCTAGAAGTTCCTATTAATATGGGTGAATCTCCTGCATTTGAATATTTCATGAGAACTGCTCATAATCCTGCATTTGTACCTGTCTCTAGGCAAACAACCACTAGAGACATGGTTAAATACTTCAATGATAAAAAAACTAAGCTTGTTGATACTCTTAGTAGTTCTGCTGTTAATTGTGTGTGTTTGACCTCTGACATTTGGTCTGGTAATGCCAAAGAGGACTACCTTTCTGTTGTTGCTCATTTCATAAACCCTGATTGGCAACTAGAAAAAAGGGTGCTTGGTCTTGTGCTTATTGATGTGTCCCACAATGGACAAAATATTGCTGAACGTGTTGCTGGTGTGCTTGCTGATTATGGTTTGACTAATAAGGTGTTTTCTGTTACCTTAGACAATGCATCATCTAATGTTTCTGCCATGAGATTGCTTAGGCCTATACTGTCACCATATCTTGGTATTGACAATGTAGCTAATGGTGATGAATCACAAATAGAGAATTCTATGTTCTTGCATCAGCGTTGCGCATGTCATATTATCAATCTAATTGTTAAAGAGGCTCTTAATAGTCTTAAGCCTTTGATTGAAACATTTAGATCTGCAATATCCTTTTTAAACAGTTCTAACCAGAGAATTGCTGCATATAAAAGTTATTGCATTGCCACTGATTATAGGCCTAGAAAATTTCAGTTGGACATGGAGGTTAGATGGAACTCTACATATCTAATGCTTAAGCATTTGTTACCTCATAGGGCCCCTTTCACTACTTTCATACATACAAACTATCCTAGGGCTGAAGGTGATCCATATATATTAAATGATGAACATTGGTCTATTGCAGAAAAAGTACTTAAATTTCTTGGAATGTTTTATGATTCTACAGTTGCATTGTCTGGTGTTTACTATCCTACATCTCCACTTATGCTTCATTTTCTTGTTAAGATTGCTATACACTTGAAGAGTTATGCTAATGACCCTCACATCAGACCTGTGGTTCAACCTATGGTAGACAAATATAATAAATATTGGAGGAATATACCTTTGCTTTACTCTTTTGCATTCATCCTAGACCCTAGAGCTAAAATGAAAGGTTTCAATAGAGTGCTTAGGAGGTTGATGAACTTGACCAGCACAGATTATGCTGCTTACCAGGTTACCACTAGAGCTCATCTTACTGATATTTATAATAAGTATGATGAGAAATATGGATCTGTTAGGTTGGCAAGGACTGTCCCTCCTAACCTAGCTGGTAATAAAAGGTCTGCTTGGGATGAAATTTATGATGATAATGATGATGTGGGTGCTTCTGCTGATATGCATTCTTTGGTTTCTACTCTAAATATGGCTAGAGATACCTCTGCAACTGCCCTGCTGCAGGCTGCAACATCTTCATCTTCTAATACTTCTGAACTCATTTCTTACTTGGACTGTGACACTGTGAATCAATTAAATGATGATTTCAACATCTTGCATTGGTGGCATCAGCACAAACTCACTTATCCAGTATTGTCACTCATGGCTAAAGATGTTTTAACTGTTCCTGTCTCTACCATATCTTCAGAATCCACTTTTAGTCTAATTGGCATGATCATCGAGGAGCGGCGGAGGAAGCTGAAGCCTGATGTGGTCGAGATGCTGACCTGCATTAAAGATTGGGAGGATGCTGAAGCAAGGATGCAACACTTGGTCGATGATAAGGATCTTGAAGAATCATTTGAAAACATTTATCTTGATTAGTTTGTGAACATTTGTGTAATGGGATTGTAATATTCTGAACATTTGTGAACATTTGTGACAAGGAGCTGGGTTGTACTCTTTTCCTGTTTAGGGTTTCTCACAAGGGTGAGTTTTACCTAGACAGGTTTTTAATGAGGCAACCATTGCACTAAAGCTCTTAATAAAGTGTGATATTGCCTGAAACTATTGCTTTTCTACCCATTATATTTGAATACATTTTTTAAGTTTCAAATTTTAGTACTGGTTAAATTCTGGTGTGAGACACTAATAGTGCCCGTGCCGGCACTGGCACTGGCGTGCCATCGTGCCTGGTGGCCCGGCACGGCACGCCTAATGCTTAATAGTGTCGTGCCTGGGCCGATGAACAGGCACGGCGGCACTATCAGGCACAGCACGAGTAGTATGTCGTGCCTTGTCGTGTCGTGCCTGATCGTGTCGTGCCTGATCGTGTCGTGCCTGATAGTGCTAGTGCTCGTGTCGTGCCGTGCGGCCCGTTTGGCCATCTATACTTCTAAAAAACCTTACTTGATATCTCTTGGTGCAGGATCACAAGGACGACAGATTCCAAAACCTGTTGTCCCGTTTGTCGGTACACGCCAACAGACGAGATGGAAAAGGCAACACTGGTGCTCTCTCACTATATAAGTTGATCATACTCCACCTACAACATTAAATGTTTCGCATGAATGGATCTATAAGATTTATTTAGAATTTCTGAAATAAATTTATTGCCAATCCTAAAATTGCAGCATATATGTCAAGCCAATATGGCCATCACCTTAGTTGCTAACCGTGTTGGCTCTGCGCTGTACTAGTGGGGAGGTTAGGATTCATTTTAGGGTTTAATTTAGCTCGAAATCCATTTATAAAACTTGTTTTAAAAAAGGCCCAAAACTTTTTAAAAAATTGTACGAGCAGGAAGGCATAGGGATGTCAGAGACTGCAAGGTGAGGCACGGTTTGTCAAGGTCACCATGGTACCTGTAGCTTTTCCCAGGCTGTTTCTTGTGTCGTATGTGTTATGTGTAGGTGTCCTACTGTTGTTGCCCCGAATGGACAGACTCATGGGACCTTTTGGAGCTCCTCATCGAAGGTAAAAACTAAAAACTCTTTGCATAGTTGAAGATGTGAAGGCCAAAAACAAGGATGCCTTTCAGCAAGTTCATGAATTTTTCACCCTATGTGACAAGTACTGTTCTGCTCTAAATTCTCTCACAGTGAAGGAATGGATAATCCAAGACAAAGGGGCACACTGCAAGCTCAAATCCTGAACATCAATGCAACCATTCTTATTGAACAACCAATCTTGAAATCTGAGAGAGTGAGGGAATCTGTCTGCATGCCCAGGGACACACACCATTAGTTTAACAAGGGCCAACAAGCATTGGACACAGCACCATGCAAGTATATAGTATAGTAGTAGCTTAGAGAGGAGGATTATAATAAGATGGGGAGCCATCATCCATGTTACCTAGACGATTAGGCTAATCAGAGAAGACAAAAAATGCTTAAGGAAACCTTTGACCAACTAAAAGGGCGAGCCTAAGCTGTAAGCTCCGTGTGAATGATTGTGCAGCTGCGTGCAGCGTGCGAAGTGAGTGCGTCTTGTGGTGTGTGTTGTGTCACTGGCTCACTGCGCCTGAGCAAAGCCATGCGCCACCTCACATGGAAACAGCAGCTGTGTCAGCCTCTTGACTGGTCACATTAGCTGTTCAACCTAAATTTGCTCTGCCTACTATTCTCGAGCTTGATTCGGCGCGGGTGGTACATGAAATGAACGAGATTGACCATGTCTTATTATAATTTGGATGTTTCATCACTTAGTCAAAAAATATTTCGAACAGATGCAACATTCGACAATGTTATTTGCAACACTAAGAAACAAATATATACAACACCCTTGTTTTTAATAATTGAAATTCAATGTTTCATATGTGGGAGCAAAATGTCTCAACTTAAATTTAACTGTGTTTCAACTTAGAACAATTGTGACACCAGTGAATTTCCACCGTGATGGGAATTTCCAAGAACCATTAGGTATACATCCAGAAGTTTTGTGCCAGTATATCTTCTCAAAAATCAAAATGTGTGTATTAAGTATTAACAATACTCAGCACATAATTTTATCCTTGCTTGTGTTTTAGAGATGGGTCTACTATTATGGTCATGTTTGCAGATCCTGTTCACCGGGGACTAAAATCTAAAAGGACACAAGTGATATATCATGATATCAAGTCACAGTTCACAAATGAAACTAAACCTATTGTGTATAAGTTTGTACACACCACACAATACTTACAGGCATCATAATTCTGAACATAATAATTAACAAGCAACCAAGGGGACACAATGGATATGACAATGTTTGCTAAAAGCAGGAGGTCAAAATTAGCTCGTACAGACACATTTATGCATATGTTGCCACCACGAGCTCACAAAGCAACAAGCTCGAAGCAAGACTCAAGACTTATATTTCAGTTTCCAACTGGGCAACACAGTATCAAGGATTTATGAGCACTAATGGACAAAAAAAAGAAATGGTAGACAAAATATTTCAATAAGTGCATCTCTGAAGTAGATGTCCTACAGATCAGTCCACAATAAACGCTAAAACTATATAAATCCTATCTACCTGCATGACATCCTATGTAATTAATAATTTATGGGCAACACAATCAAACTGCTGCTATACATTATGCTGCTTAACCTCAGCAATATTTCAAATTTGGTGCTAAAAATATACTTAATCTTTTGTGTAATAATCAGTCTGAAGTTTATGGTTTGCTTTAAAGGACATTTGTCCCTCTTTGTACCACACAAATACTTAAGAAGTTAAGCACCATGTATTATTGACATACTTCTAAAAGAGATACTTGAAAAGTTTTCCCCTGAATATGATATGCTAAAGGAATACTATAACTATGAGAGGTGGGGTATTAATACAACAGAACTACATAAGGCATGCAAAAATAACAAACATAACAAAATATAAGTGCAATGCTAGAATGGAACAAGTTTGTCACTAACTTATTTTGAGAACACAAATAATCTACTTCATGCAACATCACAGATGAACTTGGATGGGAAGATGGGTACACAGTATGATTGATAATCTTGGATGAGTAAACCAACCTCAATTTCTGAACTTCCGGGCCCTAGGCTAGGAATAAGCATCCACATCACAAGTGTTCTATGCTTTGCCAGCACTGTCATCCCCTAACCTCTTGTTATCATCACCCTCGTGTAATGTCGGTGGTGGTTCTAATCCTTCTCCTCCTTGGCTTCCTTGAGCGGCATGTCCAAGACCCCAAAACCTCCCTCGTCAATTGATCCGGTGGCTGCCGACGAGGTCTTCGACTCATCCATCGACCCGGCTTGGATCTCCTTGAACATTGCCATCACCTTCAACATCGTTGGTCTCCTAGATGGCCGGTCTTCCAAGCAGGCACGAGCGATTTGCAGATGCTCCAGGAGCTCAAGTTCAAGGGTTGGATCCTCCTTCAGTAGCTCAGGGTCGAACACATCAGTGATCTTCAATTTGGCGTGCTGCTTGACCCACCCCACGAGATTGTTGTCATCGCCAAAGTCTGCTGAATCCGTCGGCGGTTTCCCGGTGAGCAGCTCCAGCAATACAACACCGTAGCTGTAAACGTCGCCCTTGGTAGTGCATCTGAAGCTCTGGTAGTACTCCGGTGGCACATACCCTGGTGTGCCGGCAAGAGTGGACACGCTAAGGTGTGTGTCGAGCACGCTCATCATCCTCGCCATACCAAAATCAGATACTCTTGCTTCCAAATGTTCATCAATAAGCACATTGCTTGACTTCATGTCTCGGTGAATGATGTGTGGGATGCAATTGTGGTGGAGGAATGCCAACCCCCTTGCTGCTCCAACAGCGATTTTCTGTCTTGCCTCCCAATTCAGCTTGATCCCAATCTTCTTGCGGTCGTGCAATACATCCTCTAAGCTTCCAAACTTCATGTAATCATACACCAACAACCGCTCCTCACCAACCTTGCAGTAGCCAAGTAGCGCAACAAGGTTGCGGTGTTTGATCTTGCCAATGGTCTCCATTTCTGCAGTGAACTCCCGGTCACCCTGCCCGCTCACATGTATTAGCTTCTTGATTGCAACAATCTTCCCATCCTTGAGCTGTGCCTTGTAGACATCCCCAAACCCACCAGACCCAATCTGGCAGTCATTATGGAAGCCATTTGTGGCCTCAACAAGATCAGCCAAGGTGAGATTCTGCAGTGGCTTCTCAAATGCAGCCAGGTTGATGCTAAGAGCATTGGTACTAGAGAGCCTCCAATTGGAGATCATAGTCCCGGAATGTGATCGACTATCAATGTATATATCACGGGAGGTACTTGCCTCTTCATTCTTCAGCTTCCGTTTCTTGCTCTCGATGGCTATGATGACCAACCCAAATATGCAGAACAGCGAGAATAACAGTGCCATTGCAATACTGCCTGCGACGGATGCCTGCCTCCGGTGGGATTGGTGGTTGTCTGAAGATTTCAGTGTATTGTGTTCACATTGCGGCAGGGGGAAACCACATAGACCAGAGTTGTTCTCATACTGGCTCTTTGGAAATGTAGCAAGGGAACCAAGCTCCGGAATTGTTCCATTCAGTAGATTATTCGACAGGTTGATCTCCGACAAGGAAAGTGACGAGAACGAGTTGGGTATTGGCCCTTCCAACTGGTTGTGCGACAGATCGAGCACTGCAAGCTTCTTGGCCTCTGCTAGCTCCGGCGGGATAGCACCCGACAGTAGGTTGTGCCCAAGATTCATGATCATGACGTAATACATGCTCCCGAGCTCCTTGGGAATCAGAGAGTCTAGCTGATTAAATGACAAATCGAGAAATATCATCGAACCATTCTTGTTGAAGGTGTACTCAGTGCTCCCCACATACATCCTGGTGAAGTTGCACAGCTTCTTGCTTGGCATCCGGCTGAGGTCATCAGGTCGGATGCTGGTGAACTCCAGCAAGCTCCCCTTGCCGTGGCACTCGCTGCTCAGCTCATCGTTGCGAAGATATACATAAGGTCGTCCAATGATGAGGCCGACAGTCATCTTCCCGGACTGGTTGGCTAGCTCCTTGGGTATCGACCCATTGAGCTGATTGCTATTCAGGTCCAGCCAGACCAAGCTCTGGCAATCACCGAGCTCCGGCGGAATAGGCCCTGAGAAAGAATTATTGCTGAGCTTCAAGATAGCCAAGTTGCTGAGCTTCCCAAGCCATGGAGGGATTGGTCCGGACAGCCGGTTGCACGCCAAGGAAATCCAGTTGAGCTTCGTGCACTTCGCCAATTCGGGCGGGATGCTACCCGTGAGCCCGTTGTAGTCGAGGATGAGATGCTCAAGCTCTGAAATGCTCGACAGGGACGACGGAATCTCGCCCTCCAGCTCGTTCTGCCACAGGATGAGGTCGTGGAGGTTGCGAAGCTCGCCGAGGGAGGTGGGGATGGACCCATTGATGCAGTTGAGGCTGAGGTCGAGGGAGACGAGCTTGGTGCAGTTGGAAATGGCATCTGGGATTCCGCCGGACAGGTAGTTGTTCTGAAGGTACAGCAGATGGAGCTTAGAGTTGGGATCTTGGCAGAGGGACGACGGGATGCTTCCGGACAAGGTGTTGGAACTGAGGTCGAGCTGCTCGAGCTCCGGCAGCGAAGCTACGGAGAACGGGATGGAGCTGTTGAAGTGGTTGAAGGAGAGGGAGAGAGCCGTAAGCTGCTGCAGCCCAGTGAAAGCGTCAGCGGGGAGCTCGCCGGAGAAGTTGTTGTTGGAGAGGTTGAGGGCCTTGAGCGAGGCGAGGCCGGTGATGTCCGGCGGGAACTCGCCAGAGAAGTGGTTGAAGGAGAGGTTGAGTACTTTCAGACCGCGGCAATCGGAGAGTACGCCGCCGGACACCTCACCGACGATGAGGTTGCTGGACATGTCAAGGTACTGCAGCCCGGAACAGTTGGTGAACTCCGGGAAGGCGCCGGAGATCCTGTTGAAGCTGAGGTCCAACCACCGGACTGCTCCGACTCCGGCACCCACCATCCACCGGAGGTCGCTGTCCCCGGTGATTTTGTTGTTAGACAAATCAAGAGAGTCCAGCGAGGCAAAGCTCAGGTCACCACCGCCATCGACCTTTGCCGCACCAACCGCGTCACCGGAGAGATTCAATGTCTTCAGCCCGCCGCACGCGCCGGCCAGCGCCGCCACGTCGGCGACGGAGCCCCGGAGCGCAGCGTTCCCGGACAAATCGAGGGCCTGAAGCTTGCTCCCGCACCCCACGCCGCCCATCGCCGCAAGCGCGCCGCTGACGTTGGCGCCACGCAGGCTCAGCACCTCGACGCTGCTGAGCTGCAGCAGGGTGGCCGCGACAGTGCGGAAATCAGCATTGAGCGGCACCCCGGCGAGCGACAGCGACGTGAGCCTCCCGTTCTGGCACCCGGCGCCGGGGAACCTGCACGCGCCGGCGCCGCTGCTCCACCCCTTGAACGCCGCCTGGCTCGGCACCGCCGCCCTGAACTCCTCCAGCAACTGGGCGTCATCCGCCGCAGCCGCCCCCGCCACCACCGTCGTCGCCAGAAACAGCGCCGCTATAGCC
This sequence comes from Zizania palustris, assembly GCA_019279435.1. NCBI lineage: Eukaryota > Viridiplantae > Streptophyta > Magnoliopsida > Poales > Poaceae > Zizania > Zizania palustris. Next base: position 3,312,192 of record JAAALK010000282.1, read on the forward strand.
ACCCAGGAGGAATCCATGTACGAGCTCCCTACCTCACGACCATTAGAGAGAGATAGAGGTGGTCTGCAGTAGCGGCAGCAGAGAGAGAAAGATGAGAGAGGGACGAGGGGAGGGTTGGAACTGGGGGGAGTGACGAGTCGAAGGAGAAAGACGCAAACACAGAAGAGAGAGAGAGAGCAATTAACAGCTGTAGGTGGTGGTGGGCTCCAATGGCACGTGCCCCCGCCTGCGAATCGTATAGCTATAGCAATAGCTCGCCGCGCTTAAGCCCGGGAATGGGGTTAGTATTCTAATCACCGCGCTTAGCGGCGGCTTACGGCGAGGTAATCCCGATCCGATCCGACGGCGAGGGCTGCCCCGATCGTGGACAGCCGGTGCTCTGCTCGAGGCGAGGTCACGTGCCGTCGCTAATCCGCGCGCGCCGGATTGACCGGCCTGCCCTCGCGCCGCTCGCCGGACTCGTGGGCGGGTTGGGGATTTCACGGCGGCGAGAGCGAGAGGCGGGCCGCGTTCCGAGCGGCCGACGAGCGTGCGGAATCCCGGGCGGGGGTGGACTCGTGCAGGCTGCGTCGTTGCGTTGCTTCGCGATGGGTTTTTGTCTTTAATTCTGAAGTGGGTTAGTAGTAGATCCGATCCGGCCGATGCGTGGGCGGTTTCCAAAAAAAAATTGATAATATACCGTGTCATTTTAAAATTAACTCATATGTTATTGACTTAAACAAATCTATATATTATTAAAATTTGAAAAATAAAACATCAATTTACATATACGATCAAATCACCCTTCTAAAAATGCCACAACCATTGCGGGAGATAATTAAGGGGGCAATTGGTTGCCTGTACGAGTCTAGTTTGGTTCATATTAGTGAGCTAGATTCAACTCAGATAAGCTTGATATATACAATATATGTTTGTTTGGTTGTATGCACCTGTTTAACATGGTCAAAGTGAGATAACATTTGTTGCTCGCACGTAGATAAATTGCATGAGATAAAAATTAATAAATAATATGTCATCATGGTATTTATTATGTGCAATTATTTTGTTATAATTGTTAATCCATATAATAGTAATTAATATTATTTAAAATATATTATTATTATTTAATATGTATTAATAGTGTACTAACAATATCATTAGTTACTTAATTGCCCGCATCCAACGAATCATGTCAAGCATGAATAAATTTGAAATCGGTTTATATAGAGTCAGCATGTGTTGGCGTAAAAGATTACGCTAACAGGTTTCTGTAGAAAAGAAACTAACAAACGAAGTGTTTGCGAAGCAAACTGTTCTAAGCCTCCGAAAGGATAATAGCTTAGAATAGTTCGAAAGTGTGTATTGAATCACTTATGATCGGTCCCTATTACAGGGTGAAATGGGGGGTATTTATAGGCCCAAACATTAAGGAAAAGACCTATTTACCCCTCTATTACAACCGACATTAAGGAAACTATTCGGTTTCCTTAATAGGGCTAAAATGGTAAAAGACTAATCTAATAGGATAGAAGATAAGTCTTCCATCTTAGCTGGCAGAAAAGATCTTGAAAGGCTTTGGTTCGAAGACATACTTCGAACCAGTGTCTGTCTCCGAGCTTCGAACCGGGTTCCGAGCATCTTCGAAGAAGGTCTTCGGACAATCTTCGAACTAGCTGGTTGTCTTCATGCTGCTTCGGCAATAACCCCGAAGATGAGATATTTTCCCCCAACAGTAGCCCCTCGAATACGGTTCTCCGTTCGACCTGTAACGTTAGGAGAGCAGTATACGGAAAGAAAAGATAACCAATCATAGGGGTTATTGATTTTCGTTTTATCTCCGGAATGCATGAAGATATGAACTTCGAATCAGTCATAAGGTAGTTACTTTTCGAACTAACTTAGAACTGACTCAGGAGGTTCGAAAATCTTTTTAGACTTAGAAAAAATAGCCGTTAGTTTCTGTTTCTAACGCAAGTTATACGAGGCATTATTTTCGGAGGAGAATAACAGGCGGGAATGCGAAAAGGCAGAGCCCAAACGGTAACAAACGGAAAGATTAGGCTATAAATAAAGAGCCCCGAGACTTACCCGATTACCTTTTCACCGCTTCCTCTCAGTCAAAGCTTTTTGAGCCCTTTGAGTTCTTGAACCCTAGCCTCTGAGTTCTTGAGATCAATCCAGTAGTTGGGATGGCGAAGACCAAGGGATCTGCGCCTCCTTCGGCCTTGGCTCGGCAGCAAGCAGCCGCAGCAACAGCAGCGGCAACATTGACGGCGACACCTTCAATGCAGGCGGCAGCATCCATGGCGGCAGGGGGGAGAAATCCCCAAATCCCCGACGACCAAGGTCTGTGCCCACCCTCAACCAAGTACTTGGATCAATCTTTTGAGTTAGGGCCGTCTACCTGCAAGAAAGAGTCTTTGGCAATCACAGCGGGGGGAAAGATCAGTGATGGGGTTATGATTCGGAAGCCGGGCAAAGAATCGATTCCATCACCGAGACCCGGAGAAGTTGTAGTGTTCGAAGCTTTTTTCGAAGCGGGCTTGGGTCTCCCGGCTGTGGATTTCTTGGCCGAAGTACTTGACTTGTTTCATGTAACCCTCCCCCAGCTGTCTCCGAATGCTGTAGCCAGATTAGCTATCTTCGAGTGGGCACTGAGAGCCGAAGGTTGTGAGGGGAGGGCTGAAATCTTCGCTGCACTTCATAGAGCAACTTGTCAGCCAAAGACCTTCGTAGGCTCCGGAGGTGAGAAAGTGGTGGTTTCCTTTGGAAGCATCAATTTTAGGCTTCGTGATGAATATGCACTGCAATTCCCTGCTAAGGCCATCAATGCTAGATGGTACACCGATTGGGTTCTAAGGTGGTTTTATGCCGAAGTTGGAGTGAGTAGTCCTCTGGCCGGTCCCCTCAAAGAAATCCAGTTCCGGAAGGAAGCCTTAGTGCAACCTGACGAAGGCCAACTCGAAGCTCGCCTTAACTTGCTTCAGAAAATCAGCAAAAGGTTGAGCATGCGTGACTTAGCCGAAGAGTTCCTCGGACTGCAAATTCCTCCGTTGATGGCCAATTGGCCTATCGTCTTCGAGGATGACTCGGAAGGCGGTCTTCGCAAAATTAACTATACTTCGAGCCCTGCAGGTAACTTCGAAACCAACATGCATAATACATATTTACTTCGAGGAAAGATTAACTCGAATTATTTTTTTAGCTTCTTCAGCCCCTATTACTTCAGAGCAAATTGTAAGGGCTTCGGAGAAGATTCTGGGTGCTCCAACTCCGTCGGAAAAAGAATGGCGAATCAAATTAGTCGGAAGTTGGGAGCGATTTAACAGAGTATGGGGAATGCTGGAAATAACTCCACCCCCTCTGATGGATTGGGTGCCTCAAGAGAAAGGCCCCAAGAAAAGAGTAGCTGAAGCCGGAGCTTCAGGTTCAGCAAAGACTCTGGTGAAGAAGGTGGCTCGGAAGCCAAAGAATCTCGCACCTTTGGATCCTGCTCCTTCAAGCTCAAGAACCTCATTTTCTGGTTCTAAAGAGGATGAAGGTATTTTATTAGTAAAATTAATTGATGAAGATGCAACTCAACGAAGTATTCACATTGAAGATACTGCAGGTATTCCGGAGCCTCAAGCCAACATCGAAGAAGTAAGAGCTCCGAATACCCAAGAAGAACAAATCGAAGCCCCTATGGGTATAGATGAGGCCGAAGTGCCTGCGAACGTACCGGAGTCTGGAGATAATGCTGATCAACCAATGACTTCGGTAGTTCAAGAAGATATAACTCAGGCCGGAGTTCCTGTGAACGAAGGTGGGATCGAAGTCACTATGGCTTCGATTCCTGAAGAAGTAACGAGGACTTCCCAGGACGATGCTCCTGTAGTCCAAGATTTAGCGGCTGATTCGGATGAGGACTACACTTTTGATCCTCCGATCAGTCCGGTGCTCGATATTCCAGAGAATGTCGAAGGTAAATTTTGCATAATTCTTATCAATTTTTGCAAAATTATACAATGTGTATTATTTTTGTTTTTTCAGAGCCTCCTGTTGTCGAAGTATCCCTCGAAGATACAATTCAAAGACCTTCGACAACTTCGGAGCCACAACCGGGGGTTACTCTACCAGGGCCTGGAAGAGGAAAAAGACACATAGAGCCTCTCCCAGCTCAAGGATCGACTTCATCTGAGTCAACAGATGAAAGTGAATCGACTGAGGGGGGGCCATCTTCAGAAGTTCCAAGGGCCTCAGAAGAACTCTCCGGACCTTCACTAAGCAGAGCTGATCAGAAAGCTTCAGTAATGCTTCCTCTCATAACTCCATTTTTGGAGGAGTAAACCGGACTTGGGACTTTGGTTAAACCTTTGGGTGAAGCCAGTCGCAAAGTCGGGGAAACAGAACTGGTGGCCCGTTTAAGCAGAGTGAAGGGTTCGGAGCTTAACCTTGCTGTGGAAAGAGCAGCTTATCAGGTATAAAGCATCTTCGAACCAAAAAATGAATTTTATGCGAATAATTTCTTATTCCAGTTTTTATTTTTTCTTAGCAAGCAGTCTTAGCCCGCGCTGCAGCTTTGTCGAGCGAAAACGAAATTGCTCAACTTCGGGAAGAGAACGAAACTCTTCAAAGGAATTTTAACTTCTCCGAAGGTCGAGTAGCTCAAATGGACAATATAATACTAGCAGAGCGAAGGGCTAGGCAAAGCTTGGAGGCTGCGAAGAAAGAGCTCGAAGCAGAAAGAATTGTGCTTCGAGCGGAGATTGAAAGACTGCGGACAGAGGATGCTGCGAAGGGGTCCGAACTTGTAAGGCTACAAGAAGAGGCTGGTCAACTCCGAACTCAAAAGAATGCTTTGACTACGGAGAACGCTAGAATCTCCGGAGTTTTAGCTGAAACGACTTCGGCCAAAGATGTGCTTATTGAGGAAAGGCTTAAGTCTGAGAAGGTGGCTTCGGAGGTCATCGAACAGATGTTAGGTGTCTTGGAGTACTTCGGTACTACTGGATCACTACCTTCGGATGACAATGTGACTCTGCTGCGCCGGTTAAAGAGGATCCAAGGAGCAGCGAAGCAAATGAAGACGGCATGCATGCGTTATGGAGAACTCTCCGGACAAGTGTCTGCCCTTGGATTACTTCGTTACTATGAGGATTTGGGCCGAGTAATTACTCCGAGCGCAGAGGGCTCCATCATCTTTGACGACGCAAGACTTCTGACCCCTTCCGAAGGCGTGGCTACTGCTTGGCGAGCCTTTCAAACCTCGTGGAGAGCCGAAGGTCGATCTGCGATCAAGGCTTGGATTGATGAAGGCCAACGCCAAAAGCAAGTTCGGAGCCAAGCTTCGAGCAGTCAGCCTCCTCCGAACCCGCAGGTTTAGGATTATTTAGGATTTTTTATTATGTAAAGCTCATGCTTGTAAACATTTATCAATGAAAGTCTTGTTTGTCATATTTTTAGGCTTTGCCTCTTATGGAAGATATCGAAGTGTTAGAGCTTAACAGCGAACTTCGCTCACTGTGGAACACCTTCGAACTTCTAAAGAGTTATAAGCGTCCTCGATTTCTTATTCCTCGAGATGACTCCGGCGTTATTGCGCCCGAAGTAATCAAAGATATATTGTCTTATATTAAAGAGGAAGATAAAGAGATTGACGCAAACACCTCGTCTTCTGAAGACACTAATTGGTCCGAAGATGAAGGTGAAGCCCAAAATAAGAGATCTGAAGATCTTAGAAGCTGGGAGAGAAGCCCTGAGCGGCTTCGAACTTGGGCTGAGCTTCAACAAGAACAGAAGGATTTTAGAGCTTCGAAAGAGAGGAAGAGAGTTAAACGTAAAGTTCTTAGAACTTCCGATACTAGAACTAGTCGTTCCACCCCTAGCTCTCGGAACCAAAGAGGTCTCCGATTCCTTCTTGGTATAGATACCAATTTTTCATAATGCAATCTGTAAACACATTTGTTTCAATAATGAATGCCGATTTAAAATTGTCTCCATATTTACTAGCCCCTCTTTGGGTATAAGCAACTTCGAACTGTATTCAAAGATGGTTATGCGCAAAGAAAAAACTTCGGAGTACAATTTTTTTGGGGGTTCGGAGCCCCTCTGTCATTTTTAAAGATCTTTTGAAATCTTATGAAATATCTTCGACTATTTGTAGTCAGAAGAATGGTAACTTGGTACCTTTGTTTGTTTTTACGAAAGAAATCAATTAAGATAACTTCAAGGACACTTTAGTGTCTTAAGAAATTTGTCACTTTGGACTTATATGAACAGACATTCGGAGCTCATGGCTGAAATGCTGTTTTGCTTTAGCCATCTTCGGCTATTTTTGCAGAAGTCTACCAGCCGGAGCTTGGACTTCGCAGAAATTGTAGCCACCTTCGGCTCTTTTTTGCAGAAGTCTACCAGCCGGAGCTTGGACTTCGCAGAAATTGTAGCCACCTTCGGCTCTTTTTTGCAGAAGTCTACCAGCCGGAGCTTGGACTTCGCAGAATTTGGCCAACTTGGGCTCTTTTTTGCAGAAGTCTACCAGTCGGAGCTTGGACTTCGCAGAATTTGGCCACCTTCGGCTCTTTTTTGCAGAAGTCTACCAGCCGGAGCTTGGACTTCGCAGAATTTGGCCACCTTCGGCTCTTTTTACGGAAGTCTGACAAGCTGCAGCTTGGACTCCGCAGATTTTGGCCACCTTCGGCTCTTTTTACGGAAGTCTACCAGCCGAAGCTTGGACTCCGTAGAATGTGGTATTGGCTCTTTTACGGATGCCTACAAGGTATCAGCTTGGGCTCCGGATGGATTTCAGCCACCACACCGGAGGCTTCGACTTTATGGGTACGAAGTCCGGAAATACAACCCAGCTTGATGACACTTCCCTCTCGATCGACTTCCGTCCCAGCGCGTCCGCTCGGGAAACTAGGAGTGTCAAGGGGAAGGTTAAACCACAGGGTGTATGTTTTATTAATTTAGAGGTGATTACAAGCAGATTACAAGGAGCCTTTATGCGAAGTATCGCTTTAGGTGCTCCGCATGCCAAGTGTGTGCTAACTCTTCACCTTCTAAATTAGCTAATTTAAATGAACCAGGGCGCCCCGAGCGGACGATTAGATATGGACCTTCCCATTTATTGCCTAACTTCCCTGGTGCTATAATGCTTCGTAGAACAAGATGACCCGGCCTTAACTCGCTGAGCTTAACCTTCGGGTCATACCAAGTCTTCGTCTGCTGATGATACTTTGATAAATTGGCTACAGCTCGAAGCCTTGTCTCTTCTGACAAATCTAATGAAGTTTGTCTTTCTTCTTCGATGTCTGGTTCGGTGCTGCGAAATGATCCTCCTTTGAGCTCCGTTGGAGTCATAGCTTCATCTCCGAATAGCAGTCTGAACGGAGTAAAACCTGTGGACCTTGTTTGCGTAGTCCGAATGGACCACAGAATCTTCGGAAGCTCTTCGGTCCACAGTCCCTTTGATAGTCCTACTATTCTTCGATTTAGCCCTGATAAGATATTTCCATTGGCTCGCTCAACTGCTCCATTTGACTGAGGATGTCTCACTGCAGCAAAACATAGTTGAATGCCTAGGTCTTCGCAAAACTTCCTGAAGGGTTCCGCGTCGAACTGTGTTCCATTATCAACTGTGAGATATCTAGGCACTCCGAACCGGCAAATAATGTTCTTCCAGAAGAATTTCTGTACATTATTCGAAGTGATAGCTGTTAAGGGCTCTGCTTCTACCCACTTAGAAAAATATTCAATGGCTACCACTGCGAACTTTAGATTTCCCTTTGCTAACGGAAAGGGACCAATTAGATCCATACCCCATCTGGCCATAGGCCATACCGGAGCAATGACTTGAAGAGCTGTTGGTGGGCGATGACTCCGTCGACCCATCCACTAGCATCCTTGACAAGTGCGGACCAAGCTCTCCGCATCAGCTGTTATTGTGGGCCAATAAAGCCCCTGGCGAAGTGTTTTTCCTGCCAGAGCTCTAGGGGCTAAATGGCTTCCACAAAGGCCTTCGTGAATTTCTCGAAGAATTTCTTGGCCTTTGGCTTGAGATATACATCGGAGTAGAGGGGAACATACTCCGGCCTTGTATAATATACCGTTGATTAACTGATAGTTTCTTGCTCTGAGCTTTAATCTTGACAATTGGGGCTCTTCGGGCAAATTTGTTCCTCCTTGCAAGAGTTCTATGATTGAATCTTTCCAATCTGCACTAGGAATGCAGAGAATCTCTGCAGAAGCAACTTGTGGCACCGAAGGTATATTGAGCTCCTCATAGAAAGCTTCGTCAGGCACATCCACAGCTCCGGCAGCAGCCTTCACTAAAATGTCCGCTTGCACGTTTTCAGCTCTTGGTATACTCCGAATGGAAATACCCTTGAAATGTGCTTCGATCTTGCGAATTTCTTCCAAGTACTTTGCAAGCTGTGGATGTCGGACTTGAAAACTTTTGTCTACGTGCCCTGCTACTATCTGAGAATCTGTTTTTATAATTATCCTTGTAGCCCCTAGAGCACGTGCTTTCCGGAGTCCCAATAAAATTCCTTCGTACTCCGCTATATTATTGGTAGACTTAAAGTTGAGTCTTGCGGAGTACATTGCTTTTTGTCCTGATGGTGAAATTAATACTGCCCCAATGCCTGCTCCGGATGCTTGGAAAGCCCCATCGGAGTAAATAGTCCAAACTCCGTCATCTGATTTCTTCGGAGTCAACTTCGCAGGTGGAGTCCACTCTGCTACGAAGTCTGCTAGGACTTGAGATTTGATAGCTGTCCTTGCCAGGAAAGATATGCCGAAGGGTGCTAGCTCTACTGCCCACTTTCCAATTCTTCCAGTGGAATCTTTGCTTCGGAGCATATCTCCTAAAGGGTATGAAGTTGGTACAATTACATTGTGAGCTAAAAAATAATGTCTTAGCTTCCTCGAAGCCATTATCAGAGCATAAACGAACTTCTCAAGCTCGGAGTATCTTGTCTTCGCTCCTGACAATGCTTCGGATACAAAATAGACAGGATTTTGGACCAACTTCCCATTGATATCAGCTTCTCTGACAAGGACTGCGCTGACTGCTGAGCCTGTGGCTGCAAGATACAGAAGTAGGGTTTCGTCCGCAATAGGCACCGTAAGTGTAGCAAGATTGCTGAGATAATCTTTAATATCTTCGAAGCTTTTCTAACACTCCGGTGTCCATGCAAAATCTTCGGACCCTTTCAAAGCTTTAAAGATTGGCAAGCTCCTCTCCGCAGACCTTGATAAAAACCTGCTAAGTGCGGCCAGACGTCCGGTCAGCTTTTGCACTTGCTTTACATTCTCCGGAGGAGCCATCTTCTGCAGCGCAGTTATTTGAGTAGGGCTAGCTTCAATTCCCCTGCTTGAAACTAAGTACCCTAACAACTTTCCAGCCTTAGCTCCGAATATACATTTTTCGGGGTTAAGACGGATCCCACATGCCCGAAGGCTATTGAATGTTTCTGCTAAGTCTAGGCTATGTTGGTGCTTTAAAGCACTCTTTATTACAATATCATCCATATAGGCCTCCACATTGCGACCTAGCTGATGACCTAGAGCCTTAGCAACTAATCTTGAAAAAGTAGCCCCGGCATTTCTTAGGCCGAAGGGCATTCTTACATAGCAGAAGACTCCCGAAGGAGTTACAAAGCTCGTTTTGATTTCATCCTCGCGCTTCAACCATATTTGATGATAACCGGAATACGCGTCGAGGAAGCTTAGTAACTCCGAACCTGCAGTGGAGTCAACTAGTTGATCAATTCGGGGCATGGGGTAGGGGTCACGTGGGCACGCTTTGTTCAAAGATGTGAAATCAATGCACATGCGCCACTTTCCGGAGGACTTCTTCCTGACGAAGACTGGGTTGGCTAACCATTCTGTATGGGCCACTTCTCTGATAATCCCAGCCTTCAACAGTTTTTCAACTTCGTCCTTAGCTAGAGCAGCTCTCTCTGCGGACATCTTCCGGAGCCCTTGTCGAACAGGCCGAGCCTTCGGGTTTACAAGCAAGCTGTGTTCAATAATATCCCGATCGACTCCGGTGATATCTTCGTCAGACCAAGCGAAGACATCCAAATTTTCTTCTACGACCTTTTCCAAGGAAGTTGCAACTTCGGGAGGTAAATCTTTACCAAATTGAAAGGTGTATTCTTTACCATCTTTGACAATGACCTTCGTTGCAATCTCTCCTTCGGGACTTGGTCTTGGAAAAGACTTCTTCGAAGCTTCGGAGGAGGATGAAAAAATTTCTCCATTGTCTTGGACACTGTTTACTTGCCTCGGATCAAGAGGAGGACCATGACCATATTCTGCCCTCTGAGCTATGGCTTGATCTCCGAAGATTGTCAGAACTCCTGATTGTGTGGGCATCTTCATGCACAAGTAGTTGTGATGCGCCACAGCTCCGAACTGATTCAACATGCCTCGCCCGAAGATGATATTATAAGCATACGGGGCATCCACCACATCAAAGATAACTTCTTCAGTTCGGGCTAGTAAACCTTCTCCGAAGGTTACTTCCAGGCCTATCTGGCCAAGTGCATCTAGCGGAGGTCCTGCGAAGCCTTGTAGAGGACGAGCCGCTGGGAGGAGATGCTTCCGGGAAATGCATAACTGATCGAAGGCTTGCACAAATATGATATCTGCCGAGCTACCTCCGTCAATTAGCACCCTTCGGACTTCTGTTCCAGCAATATCAGCAGTAATAACCAATGGATCTGCATGCGGGAACTTGATACCAGCTGCATCCTCCGCAGAGAAAGATATTGGAACATGAGACCACTCCGGCATTGCAGCTGCAGATGACGAAGTCCCAATGTGGCCTACTTCTCGAACGTACTCTCTTCGCTGTCTCTTGGACATGCTTCCGAGGGTACCTCCTCCGGAGATAGGGAGAACTACTCTCTTCCCTCTATCTTGCCCTTCTTCTTGCTTCGGAGGTGGCATAACATTGGCCACCGGAGGATGCCTTGCAGCATCAAAATTTTCTATCCGCGCCACAGCCTGGACCGGCTCCGAGCGCACTGCTGCTGCTGAACTTCGGTCGGTACTACCTCGACCCGAAGTTCTCTCCAAGTATTCTCCCCGAAGGGTAAGAATAGCCTTGCAGGTGTCAGTTGCATGGCTTCGATTCTCTCCATGAATACAGCAAAAAAGGGTCTGGCCCTTGCCGGCCGTTTTCCCTGGTGGCCTCCAACCGCTGGACTTGTTCCCCGCAGACTGTGGAGCTCTTGGTGCAAACTTCTGCGGGGGTGCGATGTTTAAGACTTCAGAGCGAGGGTGCTTTTGCCCTCTTCTTCTATCATGTTGCACTTCGGAGACTGGTTCTTGTGGCTGAGCCGAAGTCTTCACCTCTGCTTTAACTTCTGTCAACACTGTTGAAGTAGCAGTAGTCCTCCGAAGCCAACCTTCTTCCGACTTCGAGTACTCCTCGAAGTACGACATCAACTGTGATACTGTGGTGATGCTCTTCCGATGCAATTTATCCAGAAGGCCTTTATGACTGACGCCTTCCCGAGCCGCATCAACCACTGAAGATGTAGACAGCCCCCGGATTTGCGACTTCGTGTGAGCGAAGCGCTTGAAGTACTGTCTCAATGTTTCTCCGGGGAGCTGCTTCACTTGGAAAAGGCTCCGTGTTGACATGGGGGGCACGAAGGTGCCCTGAAAGTTACTTATGAACTTCCTCTTCAACTGTGACCAAGAAATGATTGATCCTGGCTTTAAAGACCAGAACCATCGCAACGCCACTCCTTGAAGAGCTAATGGGAAGCACTTCGCCATAGTCTCTCTGTCTCCGCCGCTAGCCTCAATCGCTAGGGCATAAGAACGCACAAACTCACTGGGATCTTCGTCTCCAGCATACTTGCAGAGCTTCGAAGTTTTGAACTTCGGATTGAAGCGAATCTTCTGGAGCTCAGGATGCAATGGAGATTCACTGTCGTAAGAGGCGTTCTCCGGGGCTTCGGGATAATCAAGATCGTCGTCTTCGTGCACTTCGGGGATAGCTGGGGTGGCTTGAGGGCGAAGCCTGTTCGCAGCCTCTTGTCGCCACCTCGCTACCTCGGCTTGAAGATTGGCCATTTGAGTGGCCATGTCTCCAAGGCTATCTTCATCTCCTCCGGAAGGACCTTCCGGGTCTTGAGAACTGGTATGATCAGTTCGAATCGGAATGGAGGGTGGCAGAGTGGCTCCGGGCGGTCGGAGTATGGAAGGGGTTGGTGGAGAGGTTTCGTATCCTCGAGGGATAGAAGCCCCTTGCGGAGTTTGAGGTGGAGGGATGGTCGAAGACCCTCCGACTTCGACTGTGTCGAAGGGTATCTCTCCGGAGATCCGAGAGGACCTCCGAGTGGGATTGCGAGGTGCGCTCCGCTTAGGAGGCATGATGCAAGAAATTGGTAGAGAACGAAGTTTTTTGAACTAGGCTCCCCACGGACGGCGCCAACTGTTGGCGTAAAAGATTACGCTAACAGGTTTCTGTAGAAAAGAAACTAACAAACGAAGTGTTTGCGAAGCAAACTGTTCTAAGCCTCCGAAAGGATAATAGCTTAGAATAGTTCGAAAGTGTGTATTGAATCACTTATGATCGGTCCCTATTACAGGGTGAAATGGGGGGTATTTATAGGCCCAAACATTAAGGAAAAGACCTATTTACCCCTCTATTACAACCGACATTAAGGAAACTATTCGGTTTCCTTAATAGGGCTAAAATGGTAAAAGACTAATCTAATAGGATAGAAGATAAGTCTTCCATCTTAGCTGGCAGAAAAGATCTTGAAAGGCTTTGGTTCGAAGACATACTTCGAACCAGTGTCTGTCTTCGAGCTTCGAACCGGGTTCCGAGCATCTTCGAAGAAGGTCTTCGGACAATCTTCGAACTAGCTGGTTGTCTTCATGCTGCTTTGGCAATAACCCCGAAGATGAGATATTTTCCCCCAACAGCATGAGAACCAGTTTTTGCACCCAATGAACAACTTATACAGACAACCAAACAAACAAATCTTGCATCACGTGAACATGAGTATTGTACGAGCAACCAAATGCCCGTAAGCGACATGAATGATTGGTTTTAATTAAGTGACCGTAAAGGTGAAAATCGAAAGGTTTCCTAGCCGAAAACGGGGGGCTAAAAAGTTTGCTACAGAAAGATTAATGGTACATGCACTTTTGAGGTTTTACTGAACATTTACAAATTAATGTGGCTATGTAGTTAAGCTGTGTCAAATATCTGAAGAATGTGTTTTCCCCGGTAACGCTAGTCGGGCAAATATATACATGTCCTCACGATAGTTACATTAAAATCATATAGAAAAGAAGGGAGCACACAATAGGTGATTAATGTTATCAAGGGTATCACGGCTAAACACACCAAAAATTAAGATAGTTGTTGGGGGAAATATTTTATCCTCAGGATCTTCAAGACTACAAGACAAACACAAATCATAATCTCCAAGTCCCATGCTTGTCTCCGAACTAGAAGAGTTAAAGTCGGAGGGTCTGTATAGACTCCGGTCCGAAGATACCCTCCGAAAGCTTCCCCTCCGCAGTGGAAAACAGCCATGGGACGTCTACTATGTCTACCTCCTTCGAACATACTTTACCATATTAGCCCTATTCGGGGTACCGAAATAGTTTCCACTATGTCGGTTATAAATGAGGGGTAAAAAAGTCTTTTCCTTAGAGTTTTTACCTATAAATACCCCCTTCTCATCCTGTAATAGGCATTGAATATTCAGATATTCAATACACAACTCCGAACTACTTCGAACTATTATCTAATTCGGAGGCTTGAGATAGTGCGCTTTCACAAACACTTCGTTTGTCAGTTCTTAACTTTAGAGAACTGTTAGCGTAATCCGTTGCGCCAACAATAGTTGTTGGCGTAATTATAAAATATGCAACAAGGTTTTAGCGTTAGAATCTTATGTATTTAAAGTGTGGGCAGTAGTTCGAACATCCCCAAGTTTGATACTTCAAGTGTTCAATCTTCTCCCCTACGGCGAGAGGGTTTTTATAGGCATGGTAATAACAAGTTAATACTAATTTACTTCATACGTTCAACCGATCATTACAATATTACACAATAAATTACATAGGAGCAATAGGGGCAATTTAGTAACACTTCATATTAACATGACTAGTCACACGGAAAACCCATGTTTTTGAGTCACCTCGGGTGGTTTCGAGGTATGAAGACCCTTCAATAGAGCAAGCTTCACAATGACAAGCGGTTCGCTGTCCATCTAGAGGCTCTTGTGAAGGTGCCTATGTTGATTCAAGACTAATTAATTTTGTAATATATATATATATAGTGTATCCTATGTATATACGTCATAAAAATACAAATAAATTCTATCAAACAAAATAAAAGCTCTCTTTTTTTGTTTTTAATGTTGAGAAATTTTGCTGGGTTCTATCATATGACTTTTTATTTGAAGAAATGAATCAGAATCATTTTTAGCTGTACCACTATATCAATGATGTAAGAAATGATGAAAACTTCAAAAATTTGAGAAGTATAGCAGAGTTCTCTATGATGCTAGTTAAATAAGGAAAAATTATTTATAAAATTTTCAAATTGGTGTTTGAAATGGTCTTTTCTATAATAAATTTGATAAAGAACAAAAAAAAGCAAGACGCGACATAAATATTTGCATGGTTGCTTGGTCATGTGGTGATTAAAGGCAAAGCTATTGTTTCAGCATTCAAAGAGTGGCTCGAACATCTTATAATTATCGTCGAGCTAGAGTAAAAATATTTCCCTCAACAATACTGAACAAACATTGAAAACCAAAACGTCGAACACGGTTATATGAAAAATGCTTACATGCTTTAATGTAAAAATAAGACACTAGAGACATGCAATATATGCTAATGGGTCTCTTTTATTGTCAATCTTTTTTTCTCAAGCTCATTATTATCATCTCGCTTCACCGTTAATTTTAATTTTAATGAGATCTGGTGCCAAGCGTTTTCATCTTTTATATATGCTTAGCTGAAGTAAAGTGAGTTCTGTAACATAGCACAAGCTACCAGAGGGCAAGTGCAAATACCTTAACGCCAGGGCCGTTCTTGGGCCAGAGCGAGAGGGGTGATCGCCTAGGGCCCAGGAAAATTAGGGGGCCCTCAATTTATATATATGTATATAGCTTAGTATTTTTATATTTTCAACACCACAGTCCATAACCCAAAAATAGTTTAGCATGCAGCACAACAAATTTACAAATTGGAAATTTGCCTAACACGATATCACTTTAGTCCAATGTAGCATACTACCAGTCCAGCGTGGGCAAATGCAAGCCAGCTAAGCAGCCACGCACTGACGCTTGTCCTTCCGTGATATTGCCCAAAATCCTTGCCTGCTCACTCGACAACCTAAAGCCCTCATTCATCGGCTCACAATGGCACGACTCCTCTTATGGCAACACCGCAATGGACAACGAATAATGAACGAGGAAGGCTTTCGTCGCCTCAGCTACTCCACTGGAGCCTAAAGCGCTAGTGAGTGGTGATCGGTCCAAATCTCATCCTAAATTCTAATGGTAGGCTAGTGAATGGTAGCGACGATGGTTATGTCCTCCCAGTGAGCCATATGAGTGATTCGTCCGACAACATGGTAGGAGGTGACGCTATCGATTCACAGATGCTTACTTGTCACCGCTGCCCGTCGCTAATACCCTTGTACGTCTACCAATACGATTCGTCCACTTGCTGAAAATAGATGAAAGTATCCCTAATTTTTTCGCCTAGGGCTCCTAAAATGCTAGGAACCGCCCTGCTTAACGTGAATCTCAGTGACAAAATACGTCAAAAAATACAAATAAATTATATCAAATAAAATAAAAACTAACTCTTTTTTTTGCTTTTAATGTTGAGAAATTTTGCTGGGTTCTATCACATGACTTTTTATTTGAAGAAATGAATCAGAATCATTTTTAGCTGTACCACTATATCAATGATGTAAGAAATGATGAAAACTTCAAAAATTTGAGAAGTATAGCAGAGTTCTCTATGATGCTAGTTAAATAAGGAAAAATTATTTATAAAATTTTCAAATTGGTGTTTGAAATGGTCTTTTCTATAATAAATTTGATAAAGAACAAAAAAAAGCAAAACACAACATAAATATTTGAATGGTTGCTTGGTCATGTGGTGATTAAAGGCAAAGCTATCGTTTCACCATTCAAAGAGTGGCTCGAACATCTTATAATTATCGTCGAGCTAGAGTAAAAATATTTCCCCCAACAATATTGAACAAACATTGAAAACCAAAACACGTCGAACACGGTTATATGAAAAATGCTTACATGCTTTAATGTAAAAATAAGACATTAGAGACATGCAATATATGCTAATGGGTCTCTTTTATTGTCAATCTTTTTTTCTCAAGCTCATTATTATCATCTCGCTTCACCGTTAATTTTAATGAGATCCGGTGCCAAGTGTTTTTATCTTTTATATATGCTTAGCTGAAGTAAAGTGAGTTCTGTAACATAGCACAAGCTACCATAGGGCAAGTGCAAATACCTTAACGTCAGGGCCGTTCCTGGGCTAGAGCGAGAGGGGTGACCGCCTAGGGCCCAGGAAAATTAGGGGGCCTCAATTTATATATATGTATATAACTTAGTATTTTTATATTTTCAACACCACAGTCCATAACCCAAAAATGGTTTAGCATGCAACACAACAAATTTACAAATTGGAACTTTGCCTAGCACGATATCACTTTAGTCCAATGTAGCACGCTACCAGTCTAGCATGGGCAAATGCAAGCCAGCTAGGCAGCCACGCACTGACGCTTGTCCTCCCGTGATATTGCCCAAAATCCTTGCCTGCTCACTCGACAACCTAAATCCCCCATTCATCGGCTCACAATGGCACGACTCCCGTTATGGCAACACCGCAATGGGCAACGAATAATGAACGAGTAAGGCTTTCGTCGCCTCAGCTACTCCACTGGAGCTTAAAGCGCTAGTGAGTGGTGATCGGTCCAAATCACATCCTAAATTCTAATGGTAGGTTAGTGGTTGGTAGCGACGATGGTTATGCCATCGCAGTGAGCCATATGAGTGATTCGTCCGACAACATGGTAGGAGGTGGCGCTGTCGATTCACAAATGCTTACCTGTCACCGCTGCCCATCGCTAATACCCTTGTACGTCTACCCATACGATTCGTCCACTTGCTGAAAATAGATGAAAGGATCCCTAATTTTTTCGCGTAGGGCTCCTAAAATGCTTAGGAACTGCCCTGCTTAACGTGAATCTCAGTGACAAGAAAGAGCACCGAGTGATGGCGAAGTCCGAGATGTGCTTGATGAAGTCGCCTCAATCTTGTACGTACGAGTTTAATTCTTATTAGATATATATAAGTGCGTGGTTTCACGGAACCCAGTCAATTTTCTTCTCTCGCAGCTCATGCGCCCAGATAAGTTCACGTACGCATGCAGCTGGTGCTGCATTAGATCTAAGCGTACACAGAACATGCGAAAACATCGAAAGATTCAGTCAAGGCAGAGACAGAGAAATACAGAAAGTAAAAGGGAGCTCTTTATTAGAAGTGGCGCGATGATGAGGTTACGGCCACACCCGTGCGTCTCATCCGAGCCCGTCATATTGGTGCTACGAAACGGAACCGTGTGGCGTGGCCTATGGGCCCCACCACGCGTGCCCACCCTCTTCGCTCGCTGACGTCCGGGCCTACTAGGAGCGGGCCCCACCCTGCAGCGGGACGAGTGTAGCCGTGGATGGTGACAGGAGAAGCCACTGGGAGATGAGATGCCGGGGGGTAGGGCGCGGGGGCCCGCTCCGTGACAATCAGCACGTGCGCTTGTCCAGGGACCACCGGCCGGGCGACGATCGTAGCCGTCCGATTCAGGTTCCGAGCAGGGAGGGCGGGGCCCAGGCAGCTGTGGCAGAACGCAACCGTTGGGTGTGGCGCGCGCGCGGGGTAGCAGGTACGGGCAATCTGCCGTTAGATCTCTCCCCCGCACGCGTCCTTGCCTAATGGAGAAAATGGTCGCTCGTGCTGTTCTCTTTCTCCCTTGACCGGATGGACTCCGCCGTGCAGAGCTGATTCCCTCGCCGAATTGATGGCGCCCATCAACGCTACACAACGTGCCACGTATTACGTCCTATGCATATAGGCACGTAGCTGCATCAAAAGACCATAATTGAGGAGTCGAACAACAACACTGGAGTGCTCTTGCTAGCTAGACAGGCTGAAACCGCACGAGTGGGTGTTAGTGTTACACCTCTACCGTACCGCACGCGCCCGTGTACACGCAATTCATTTGTACGTACGTACGCGCGCCCACTGGGGCGAGTAAATACGTGCGGTACGTCATGGCTGGGCGCGCTGTCGTTCCCGCCCCAGCGTGGGCGCCGCGCGCGTACGTGGGGATAGCCACCGCACGTGAGAGCCGGATGGAGAACGGGACGGGGCGCAATTACGAGCGCACGCATGCGTACGCAGCTAGCGTAAACCGTGGGGCTAGCCCTAGCCAGCCAGCCAGCCAGCCACACCTCCCCGTTGCACTTTGAATGCTGTGATGCGCGAGGTGGTCACCTCCATGACCATGCATATGGCACGACGACCACACACCCCACCTCGTGCAACAGGCTGCAGGTTCGAGTCGAAATTAAAACTCTCTGGTGCCGCACTTTGTTCCCGTGATTACATCGATCGCCGGTATGGTATGATCGCGTCGTGTACGTAGGCAGCCCGGACTGCCAGTGCCCAGCGGGCTGGTGATTGCGTTGTGGGCTGCTGCCTTTTGCAGGCTTCTACAGTTTGATGGCCCATGGGTGCTGTTCCGTTCTGCGCTTCTATGGCTGACCTGCCGTCTTGCCGGCTTGACCGCTGGTGGGGGGACTACTGTACTGGGGTAGAAATTTGACGAGATCCACACCCTGACATCCACTTGTTTGCTGCTACTGTTCAATCTGATCAAACATCAGCTGAATAAACTGGATCGAGTATTTGAGTGAATTCCACTTCGTACTTGCCAGCCGAGAGAGACATACATACACAGCACGCACTCCTTGAAAGTTTCTCATATGAATCCCCAACAAGTATTCAAATTCGGCTGGTGGCCAACCCTAACTGACGGACTCGACGCTCCGTCATCCGCCCGTTCCAGCCGTTCGTGCGCTCGTCGCGGCAGATCCTGTGGACAGGAGAGCTACACCTGTCGGTTCAAGATATAAACAAACCGAGTTGGGCTCATAGTCAAACGAGGCTGGCGACCAAAGTCCGGTCAGATCAGCGAAAGGGCCAGCTAAACGCAACCAACAAGCCAATAAGCCATAGCTAGCCAATGTCAAATGGCACCGAGTTCTCAACGCATTTATAAATCCGATCGACGCGACCACACACCTCTGCATCGACACATTGAGAGCAGCAGAGAGGAGCGCGACGCCATGAGGCCGCAAGCTCTCGTTCTGGCTGCCCCCGCTCTGCTGCACCCACTGCTGTGCCAGGGCGCTGCCGCCGCCTCGATCACCGGCAAGCTCGCCATGGACGGTTAGTACCTAAATTTACGGACTCAGTTGTGGGCTGAATTTACGTAAGTTGGGTGCCCCTCTCATCAAATCGGCGTGCGTGTGTATTTGCAGGAACAGTCGTTGACCTAGGGATCGATCACTTGCTCGTTCTCGCGGCGATCTTCGTCATGTGCCTCTTCCGCTGAGACGGACGCAGGCACGCAGCGGAGCTCTTTCCCAAGATCAACGACTTCATTGGTCTTGCCATTGTTCATGATGTGTTCTTTGGTAATCTCTTGCTCGAGTTTGCAGGATTTCACGAAGATGTTAAGGTTCGACGAAGGCGTTGAAACAAGACCCCAAAACTGCATGCGTGTACTGTTCCAGCTGATTTACTAACTAAATTGTAATTTCTCCTAAGATTTACTATCCCCTGGCCTCATATGGATAAACAGATTCCTTTGTGTGTTTCTATTTAGCTAGCTAGTAAGTAGTTCACGCATGGGAGCTAACTATGCATTAGTGATGAAATGATGAACTGGAATAATAATCCGAATACTTAATATAGCAATTAGTTGATTATTATATATTATAAAACTACAGATAGCTTGGAAAATATTATATAACGCAAACATGATAAATAAATTTCTTAAGAAATCATTTTGGAAGTGTTACACGATTAATCTGGCGATGGGTTATATGGAATAAGTTGTTTAAGAACAGACACTATATTTGGCAAAGGAAACTTTTTTTCGAAACAGATTAGCAAATGAAGCTAAACAGCGGCCTAAAAATAGAGAAAATCGCTTGCTCCACTCCTCACATTCGTCCGACAAATTCGCGGTAACTTTTTAACCAGGCGTTTTGCGCGCTCAAGTAGCCGTCGTCATCTGACCAATTAAACGTTCTCTTGATCACCGAGCAACTAAGAGCCATCCACCGGCAATGTCCAGGACGGCGGTCTCCGACGACGACGAAGATGGCCCGCCTGCCTACACCGTGCCACGCGGGCCTCGCCGTGACCCCAGGCTCAAGGACCTTGGCATCTCTTGCATGCTCAACACGGAGGTGGCCGCGCTCCTCGCCGTCATCCGCCGCCGCCCAGACCCTTATGCCTACCTGCCACCGGCGGTCGCCGCCGCGGAGGAGGCCACGTTCGCTGGCCTTATACGATCACTCAAGAACCTCCGTGCCCTCCTGTTCCAGCCTCGCCTCGGCGCGTGGCGCTGCTCCGACCCGTCCATGTATCTGAAGCCGTTTCTCGACGTCGTGCAGAGCGAGGAGGCGCCGCCGGCGGCCACCGGCGTCGCGCTGTCGTCCGTGCTGAAGATTCTGCGCATCGATGTGTTCGACGAGTGCTCCCCTGGCGCTCGTGATGCGATACAGGCCGTCTTGACCGCGGTCAGCAACTGCCGCGTCGACCGCATCGCCGACGCCGGCGCCGAGGAGGCCGTGCTCCTCCGCGTGCTCCAGGTCCTGGCCGCGATCCTCCGTACCCGCGCCGCGCCCCTCCTATCGGACCACGCCGTGTGCACCACGGTCAACACATGCTTCCAGGTGGTGCAACACGCCGCCAACAGCCGTGGCAGCGAGCTCCTCCAGCGCACAGCGCGGCACTGCATGCACGAGATCCTGCAGGCCGTCTTCTCCCGCTTACCGGACATCCGGTCGCCAGCCGACGCCAGCGGCGGGCACGGCACAGACGCCGACGACGACCTGTCCGTCTCCTCGGGCGCCGGCTTCGGCGCACGGTGCATGGTGGACATCTTCAACTTCCTCTGCTCGCTGCTGCTGAACGCCGCTGACATGGTCGCGACCCCCGACGGGCACGGCGCGTTCATCACCGAGGAGGACGTGGAGCTCTTCTCCCTCGTGCTCATAAACTCGGCCATTGAGCTCGGCGGCGAGGCAATAGGCAAGCACCCTAAGCTCTTGCGCCTGATCCAAGATGACCTCTTCTACCACCTGATCCACTACGCCACCGAGTCCAGCCCTCTGGTCCTCTCCATGATCTGCAGCACGGCCCTCAACCTCTACCACTTCTTGCGCCGGTAAGCATGCACCATTAGTTTCCAATTGACCACCAGACAAAGCTTTCAATTGATTCTAGTATGAACTATTAGTGGTGTTGCTCCAGGTTCCTCAAGCTCCAGCTAGAAGCATTCTTCCAGTATGTGCTACTGCGGATCGGCGGCGGCGGCTGCGGGCCACAGTTGCAGGAGGTGGCAATCGAGGGGCTCATCAGCTTCTGCCGGCAGCCGACGTTTGTGATCGAGATGTACGTGAACTACGATTGCGATCCGCTGTTGCGCAACGTGTTCGAAGATGTCGGCAAGCTGCTCTGCAAGGCGGCGTTCCCGGCGTCAAGTCCGGTGACGACGGTGCAATTCCAGGCGTTCGAGGGCCTCGTCAACATGATTACCACCATCGCCGACAATGTGGAGGTCGACAAAGCCCCTGACCAGGACACATACAACGTGGACATCTCGGAGTACCGGCTGTTCTGGGTGGAGCGGTGGGACGCCGGCGGCGACCACGGGCACGAGACGTGGGTCGACTTCGTCCGCAAGCGCAAGCTGAAGAAGAAAAAGGTGGCGATCGCCGCGAACCACTACAACCGCGACCAGAAGAAGGGTGTCGAGTTCCTCAAGCTGTGCCACCTTGTGCCCACCCCGCCTGAGCCCAAGAGCATGGCCTACTTCCTCCGCTACTCGCCGGGCCTCGACAAGAACAAGATCGGCGAGTTCCTCGGCGACCCGGAAGAGTTCAGCCTCAAGGTGCTCAAGGAGTTCACCGAGACGTTCGACTTCACCGGCGTCATCCTCGACACCGCGCTCCGCACCTACCTCGAAACGTTCCGCCTGCCTGGCGAGTCGCAGAAGATACAGCGCATTCTCGAGGCCTTCTCCGAGCGCTTCTACGAGCAGCAGACGTCGGAGGTGTTCGCGACCAAGGACGCCGCCTTCATCCTGTGCTACTCCCTCATCATGCTCAACACCGACCTGCACAACCCCCAAGTGAAGAAGAAGATGTCGGAGGAGGATTTCATCCGGAACAACCGCGCCATCAATTCCGGCAAGGACCTTCCCAGGGAGTACCTGTCGGAACTCTTCCACTCCATATCGACCAATGCCATCACGGTGTTCAGCCAGGCCGCCGCCACCGTCGAGATGACCGCCAGCCGCTGGGCGGACCTCGTCAAGCGATCGCGCGCCATCGAGCAGTTCACCCCGTGCGACTTCAAGCACAAGCTCAGCCGGGAGGCGTTCGTCGCCGTCTCCGGGCCGACGGTCGCGACGCTGGCCGCCATCTTCGACTACACGGACGACGAGGAGATCCTAAACCAGTGCGTGGAAGGGTTGATCTCGGTGGCGCGCATCGCGCGTTACGGGCTGGAGGACGTCCTCGACGAGCTCCTCTGCTGCCTCTGCAAGTTCACGACGCTGCTCAACCCCTACGCCACCACGGAGGAGACGCTCTTCACTTTCAGCAACGAGCTCAAGCCGAGGATGGCGACCTTGGCGCTTTTCACCATCGCCAACCGGTTCGGCGAGTCGGTGCGCGGCGCGTGGAAGAACATCATCGACTGCCTGCTCAAGCTAAAGCGGCTCAAGCTGCTGCCGCAGTCGGTGACCGAGCAGGACGGCAGCAGCGTGAGCAGCAGCTCGGAACGGTTAGGGCATCGGCCCAAGTCGGACTCCACAGTCATCTTCCCCTCGTCACACCGTGGCGCCGGGACGAGCCGGCATGTCTCCGGCATGATCGGCCGGTTCTCGCAGTTCCTGTCGCTCGACAGCGGCGGCGAGTCGCTCCTCTCAGTCGGCAGCGAGTTCGAGAACAATCTCAAGATTATTCAGCAATGCCGAATAGGGAGCATCTTCACGGACAGCGGGAAGTTGCCGGACGAGTCGGTGCAGAACCTTGGGCGGGCGCTCATATTTGCCGCCGGAGGCAAGGGTCAGAAATTCAGCACGCCGATCGAGGAGGAGGAGACCGTCGGCTTCTGTTGGGACCTCATCGTGCACGTCTCGTCGGCGAACGTGCACCGCTTCGCGACGTTCTGGCCACAGCTGCACGATTGTTTCGCCGCCGTGTCGCAGCTTCCGCTCTTCTCGCCGTGCCCCTTCGCCGAGAAGGCGATCGTCGCGCTCTTGAAGATAGCCGTCAAGCTGCTCTCCGGACCTCAGTCGAACACCGATCGCCTGCCGGAGGAGCTCGTCTTCAAGTCAATCAACCTCATGTGGAAGCTCGACAAGGAGATCCTCGACACGTGCTGCGAGGGGATCTCTGAGTGCATCGTCAAGCTGATCATGGAGCACGCCGGGAACATACAGACGCCAATCGGGTGGAAGACGGTGCTGCACCTGCTTTCGGTCACCGGACGGCATCCGGAAACCTTCGACCAGTCCGTCGCCGCGATGATCAAGCTGATGAACGACGGCACGCAAATCACGCGGTTCAACTACGCTCCCTGCATCGAGGCCGCATTCGGGTTCGCCGCGCTCAAGATCAGCCCGCTCGATATCAGCACCAGGATCCTCCAGCTGATGGCCGACTCCGTGAACTGGCTGATACAATGGCACAAGTCCGGGTACTCCGATCCGGGGAATAGCTGGTACAGCGGCAGCGGCGGCAGCGGCGGCACCAATAACAGTTTGTCGTCGGTGGAGGACGCGTCCCGGTTGGGCAACCTGGCGGCAAACATGTTCATCAAGCTGGCGGAGGCGCTGCGCAAGACGAGTCTGGTGCGGCGGGAGGAGATACGCAACCAGGCCGTGACGGAGCTCGGCCGGAGCTTCTCGCTCGCCGCAGCGGGGGACCTGGACTTCGGCCCGGCTGGCTGCCTGGCGTGCTTCAACCTCGTCATCTTCGCCATGGTGGACGACCTGCACGAGAAGACGCTCGAGTACTCGCGGCGTGAAGGCGCGGAGCGCGAGACGAGGAGCATGGAGGGCACGCTCGCCGCGGCGACCCAGCTGCTGGCCGACGTGTTTGTGCTCTTCCTGGGGACGGTGGCGCAGGGGCCAGGCTTCCGGACCTTCTGGCTCGGAGTGCTGCGGCGGCTAGACACGTGCATCAAGTCCGACCTGGCTGCCGGTGGCGGCGCCGGCGTGATGCAAGAGCTGGTGCCTCAGATGCTCAAGATGATGATCGTCGAGATGAAGGAGAAGGGGGTGCTAGTGCCGAGGGAGGGAGACGAGCTCTGGGAGATCACTCACATCCAGATCCAATGGATTGCCCCTGCTGTCATGGAAGAGCTGTTCCCCTAGTAGTTAGCTAGTAGTTCAGTTCAGTTCAGTTCACGTCAGTTTGTAGTTGAAAATTCCAATAAAACTCAAACCCAAATCCAAATTCAATTGGTTCACTTCAACTATCTGACACTGATGGATCGCGTAGATTTGATTCAACGAAATCTGACACTGACGTCCTATAATTCTACGCGCATCATCATGGGTTATGGCCTTCACTTGCGTCGTCGGCGTGGGCGGTTCTGGGCATGGCTTATTGGGTATATGGCCAGCCGGAGAGACTACCTGTTTCAAATAATTCTCCTCCTACTCAATCAAAGAATCGACTTGTGTTTCAACACTAGATATTCTAGTACTAAGCCGCGGCTTAATGTTTTGTTCTGTTCCTGTAATTGACAGGGATATTTTGTTCCGTTTTTTCACTAATAAATATGTCAGGTAATTTCTGATCTTCTATAAGATATCTATTGGAAAAATGGCTAGGCTCCTAGATGGATGAATACCAATAAATACTTACGTAGTAGCACGAATCGGTCTGAGGCCTTCTCGGTGATCTGGCGATGATGCAACAGCATAGAACACCAAAAAAAATCTCACCTTGACAACGCAGCTGTGAACCGAAGAAAGAACTACACATTACAGGCGATTATAGGTCAAATCACACGTTAGTGAAGCCACATCCATACTGATTTTTCATAGTGACGATTTCAATCCCAAAGAGGCAAAACACAACAATAAAATGAGCACCGCTACTTTGATTAGCATCGCATGACGAAGAAATACAAATGAAGACTTACACAACAATCTGCATTGAGCCTAGGCAGAATAGATCACGCTCAAATCAAGGGATCCAGGAATCATTATTTGAAGTTATCGATGTATTTTCAACTACCAATCAGTGGTCCTTGTAGATCCAACTATTGACATGAAATCCTTGTTTAAGCCCTGAAACACAAAAATAAACAGACAATTCTCAGTGTTTACTGTTCAAACTATGGGCTGTTTACAGGAAAATGCTTAATTTAGGACATCCTAGAAAATGCAAAAAAAACAGGCGTGTTTTAACACCTAGTGAAAAATGTTTCATCACTTAGTCAAAAAATATTTCGAACAGATGCAACATTCGACAATGTTATTTGCAACACTAAGAAACAAATATATACAACACCCTTGTTTTTAATAGTTGAAATTCAATGTTTCATATGTGGGAGCAAAATGTCTCAACTTAAATTTAACTGTGTTTCAACTTTCAACTTAGAACAATTGTGACACCAGTGAATTTCCACCGTGATGGGAATTTCCAAGAACCATTAGGTATACATCCAGAAGTTTTGTGCCAGTATATCTTCTCAAAATGTGTGTATTAAGTATTAACAATACTCAGCACATAATTTTATCCTTGCTTGTGTTTTAGAGATGGGTCTACTATTATGGTCATGTTTGCAGATCCTGGTCATCGGGGACTAAAATCTAAAAGGACACAAGTGATATATCATGATATCAAGTCACAGTTCACAAATGAAACTAAACCTATTGTGTATAAGTTTGTACACACCACACAATACTTACAGGCATCATAATTCTGAACATAATAATTAACAAGCAACCAAGGGGACACAATGGATATGACAATGTTAGCTAAAAGCAGGAGGTCAAAATTAGCTCGTAAAGACACATTTATGCATATGTTGCCACCACGAGCTCACAAAGCAACAAACTCGAAGCAAGACTCAAGACTTATATTTCAGTTTCCAACTGGGCAACACAGTATCAAGGATTTATGAGCACTAATGGACAAAAAAAAAAGAAATGGTAGACAAAATATTTCAATAAGTGCATCTCTGAAGTAGATGTACTACAGATCAGTCCACAATAAATGCTAAAACTATATAAATCCTATCTACCTGCATGACATCCTATGTAATTAATAATTTATGGGCAACACAATCAAACTGCTGCTATGACAAGCAAGCCCAAAAGCAGCAACATCCACCCAAACATCCAGCATACAAGGTTCAGAAGCTCACAAAAGACAAAACAGAAGGACACAAGTGGAAGACATTAGTTTGGGGCTGAAGTAGGGATAGATGGTCTCAGAGGCGACTTTTTCGGCGATTCTCCCGCCGACGATCTCCTCTCGATCAACCTTCTCGCGCGGTGAGTCCTCGCATTCGGATCTGCCTGGCAAAGGACGGTCTTCAGTTGGGCCTCAGGTTTCCAGGGACCAAGGGCTGGGTTTTTATCGTCATGGTGAGAGGCTGGGGGCTGGGCTGCCAGGGCAAATGAGAGTTGGGCCGCATGTTGAGGCTGAGGCCCATTCCTCGGGTGAATTTCAGCCGGCGAATAAATCCCGTTGGCTGTGGTTTCCGAAGAACACCACTCTCTCGACAGCATCGCTTGACCTAGGGTTCTCGGCAAGGGCGGCGGAAGTGAGGCGTTTCGGCGCAGTTGCTCATCGGCTGGTAACCGTGCCCCCCAGGTGCGTTGATTCCAGAACTTTTGCTTCGGTGGTGATGGGTTCGCCAAGAGATCGAGCGGGGGGATGAGAAGGGATTTGGACAGGGGTGATAAATGGTTTGGAGATTCTCATGGTTCGGAGGGTGGAGGTTCTATGGGGGGAGGGGCTGATTTTACTCGCTTTGGGGGTAAGAGGAAAATGCCAGAACGGGGGGATTCATGGGGTGTTCATGGTGGTCGTGGTCTTGGCGATGGAGCTTTCAGAGGCAGAGGCAGACGGGGTTCTGGGGGCAGATATGGACATCAAGCATTTAGGGATGACTGTCAGCTCGAGTTACATGGGGATGCTCCGTTAGACCATGGTTTTTCTAGAGGAGATCAGCAGTTTTCCAGGGCCAGTAAGGGGGAGGATCTGGTCTGCTATAATTGTGGTATGAAAGGGCATCATCAAGTGCAATGTCGGCGCCCCATGATTTGTTATTCGTGCAAGCAGTCGGGACATGTGTCCTCCAAGTGTCCGTTTACGGATAAACTCAAGGGTGCCCGCCCGATCAATTGCTCATATGCCGATTGAGTTTTGTGGATTTGGGTTTCCGAATCATGGCTTTTATTTTTTACAAACAGAGAAATCTGAGGTGGATTCTGTTGATTCTGCGGGCGTTGGTTTAATGACTATTGAGTAAGGGGTTTGTTCTGAAGAGCAGATTAGACTGGAACTTGCTCATTTTTTTGAGAAGGAATGGATCTGGAAGGTTAAGCAGATTGATCAAGATAAGTTCATTGTGGAGTTCCCATCCAAAGAAGTGCGCAGGGGGCTGACTAGATTGGAGTCAGTGTGCTTCCAAAAATTCAAGATTAAGGCAAAAGTTGAAGAGACTGATAGAGTTGTAAATGCTATTGGTGTGCTCAGTCAAGTGTGGGTTAAAATTCTGGGTGTTCCACCAATTGCAAAAACAGTAGGGGACATGAGCAGATTGGCAGTGCTTGCTGGTAAGCCTATGGAAGTGAACTTGGTGAGCTTGAATCAACCTAGTCCTGTGAGGATTCGGGTTGCCTGTAAAGACCCCACAAGAATTAGTGGTACCTCAGAGGTATATATCAATCATATTGGATAACATCACCTGGGTGCCTGAATTAGATTCAGTGGTGGCTTTCCCTTATACTCCAGATGGAAGAAATGTTGCAGTCAAAGAGGGGGATGGAAAAGGAAAAGTGAAAATAGATGAGCATATCAGAAAAGAAACTGATGATAAGGGTTCGGATGATTCTGAACAGGGGCCAAAGGAGCCGACTCAAAGACTGATGCAAAGCAATATAGACAGGCGTCAGGTTTTGAGGAGTCTAACTCGAACTCTGATAAAGGAGGCAAGGTTGATATTCCTGAATACTTGGAAGATATGTCTGAGGATGAAGTGATGGATCATGAGAAGAAAATTGAGGAGGATAGTGGGTGTGATGTTGCAAAGAACACAATTGAAGATAACACAGTGGGATTGTCTCAGAGTGAGGGGGGATCTCAGAAGTCTCAGAACCTGCCTGTGGAGAGACCTGAAGATCAGAATTTAGAGGCAAGGATGGGTATGACCAAGAGAAGAACAAAAAACAAAAAACCTCCTGCGGTGGCTCAGAGATTCAGCACACGGATCAAGCGTGATGGGGTCCCTATTCAGATCAAGGCACAACAGAGAGCTGGGCAACTAAACGACATGTCAGGTATATCTCGATTTACATCTTTCAGTAAGTCTGATTCCGCTGTTCTTGCTAAAATTGCTTCGGACGCCGGGGTTGAATTAGGGAAAACTGAAACTGAAATTGCTAAACAAATAGATCTTCTTAAAGCAAAGGAATTAGCTCAGGCTTTGCTTTGTGCGGCTAAACAAAAAATAGATTCTACCTCAAGTAGTGTGGTGATCAATGATAATGACGAGGTGATACCACCCGTGCTGGGGGTGATATCTGAGGAGGGGGCTATTACAGATATTCCCAACTCATTCTGTGATTAATGAGAATCATCTTTTGGAATGTTAGGGGCTTGGGAAGTGGGGGGGAAAAGAGACTCCTTGCTGAGTTGATCAAAGAAAAACTGTATGATTGTATTTGTATTCAAGAAACGATGAAAGAAAGTTTCAAACAAAAAGAGTTGGATTTTTTGAGTGGCCATAAAGATTTCTGGTGGTTAACTAAATCGTCTCATGGTCGTTCGGGGGGTTACTTTTGGGGGTTAATCTTGATCGTGTGACTGTTCGCAATGTGGATCAGGGGGTTCACTTTGTAAGTGTGACCCTGACTATGAAGGACTCGAATAATACGTGGGAGCTTATGAATGTTTACGGGCCTACTCATGAGGAGGGCCGGGGGAGTTTCCTACAGGAATTAACACAAAAGATGAATGGTGCTCAGGTGCTGATTCTTATGGGGGGTGATTTTAATATGATCAGGCGGCCTGATGAGAAATCTAGGGGGGTTCCGAGTGATAAATGGATGAGAGCGTTCAATGAGTTTATCGATAATGCGGAGTTAAGAGAGCTAAGGCAGATTGGAGGTAAGTTCACTTGGACCAATAAACACAATCCTCCCACCAGGGAGGTTCTGGATCGGGTGTTAATGTCAGCTGATTGGGAGATTCTGTTCCCTTTAGCCTTACTTTATAACCTCCCCGGGTGGGTTCGGATCATAGTCCGTTACTTGTTGACTTGGACAGGAAAAACAAAAAGAGTAAAGGGGGTTTCAAGTTTGAAAATGTGTGGTTGCAACACGAAGGGTTCAAAGAATGGGTGATTAAATCGTGGCCGAAAAGAGTCAAGTCTAACATTATGGACCACTGGCATATGGTTAGCCAATCTCTTAGAAGAAAAATGAAAGGTTGGGGGGCTAACTCAATTAGTCAGCTGCAAAGACAGAAGAGCTCTCTCCGGCAGGAACTGAAAGATTGGGAATACAAAGAACTTAATAATAACATGACGGATGAGGATTGGGGGTGTTTCTACAAAGTTGAGGAAGACCTTATGAATATATATCAACAAGAAACATGTTATTGACATAACAGGAGTGGCCAGCAGTGGTTACTTCAAGGGGATTCTAACAGTGGGTTTTTCCATAAAGTTGCGAGCGGTCGGAAGAGGAAAGCTCTTATCCTTTCTCTTGAGGATGAGGGGGGGGCAAATTATTGATGAAGGGGGATTGAATCATCACGTGTACTCTTACTATAAAACCCTGTTTGGCTCTGAGCAGCCGCCTGGTCTTCATTTAAAGGATTCCATGTGGAGGGATAGTGTTAGCGTGATGTATAGGCCCACGGGCCCAGGGGGGGTTCGGCTGGAACCCTAGAGGTGCCTCCCTCCCTGGTTTTGGTAGTATTTATATTTGGCAAGGATACCCTAGATTATTTGGCAAGGATCTCCTAGATTAGCTGAATTAGCTCCTTCCTTGTTTAGCTATTTCCTTGTTTAGCCCTTTCCTTCTAGATTAGAGCTTTCCTATTTCCTGGGACATCCTTGCCTATATATATTGAGCCTTGGGCTCCCCCATAATCAATCTACTAATTCCCAGCCATTCTCTTTCAGATAGGAGGAGACTCTCTATTGAGGAAAGTGAGCATTTGGTCACTCCTTTCACCTGGGATGAGTTGGATGCGACGGTTAGGTCGATGAAATCAAATATTGCTCCTGGTCCGGATGGACTGTCTGTGATGTTTTATAAGGCGTTTTGGCCCCAGTTACGCCCTATTTTTAAAGAAATGTTAGATACTCTGCTTTTGGGTGATTTGAATTTATCTAGACTAAATTATGGTGTGATCATATTACTCCCAAAAATGAAAGATGCGAAAAACATAAAACAATTTAGACCAATTTGCTTGCTTAATGTGTGCTACAAAATAATTACTAAGGTTTTTACTAGTAGACTGACTAGAGTGGCCACAAAAATCATTGATCATAGGCAGTCTGCGTTTATTCCAGGGAGGAATATCCTGGAGGGGGGGGGTGACTATTCATGAGATCATTCATGAGCTCAAAGTTAAAAACCAGAAGGGGGTGATCTTGAAACTGGATTTCAAAAAGGCGTATGACAAAGTTCAGTGGGGGTGTTTGATGGAAGTGTTCAGGCGTAAAGGTTTTGATAATAAATGGATTAGGTGGATGGAACAAATTATCAGCGGGGGGAGAGTGGCAGTGAATATAAATGGAGAAGTTGGGGGGTACTTTAGAACGTACAAGGGGGTCAGACAAGGTGACCCTTTATCTCCTCTGCTGTTCAATTTGGTCGGAGATGTTCTTTCGGAAATGTTAGTAAGAGCCAGTGAATGTGGTCATCTGACGGATGTGGTACCTCACCTCATTAAAGGGGGGATAACTCACTTGCAGTATGCAGATGACACTATATTAATGATGGAGATGAGTGATCAGAACCTTGTGACTATGAAGTTCTTGTTGTTTTGTTTTGAAAACTTATCAGGGATGAAAATCAATTATTTGAAGAGTGAAGTGTTTGGGGTGGGTATAACTGATGCAGAACTTGATAGAGTGTCGGATGTTTTTAACTGTAATAAAGGAGAATGGCCTATGAAATATTTGGGTATGCCGATTACCAAGTCGAAACCAACTAGGAGAGATTTTGAGGGGATTGTGAATAAGATTGAAAATAGGCTGGCTTCTTGGAAGCATAGTCAACTCTCGTATGGAGGAAGAATGGTGATGATTAATGCGTGCCTCAGTAGTATTCCATTATACACGATGGGTGTTTTCTTGCTCCCTGAGCAAATTTATAAGAGAATTGATTCAGTAAGGTCTCGTTTCTTTTGGGAGGGGATCGAAAATAAAAATAAATATCATATGATGGCCTGGCCGGCTCTTTGTGCTCCTAAGAACATGGGGGGTTGGGTTTCATGGATATTAGAAGTATGAATCAGGCTATGTTGTGTAAGTGGATCTAAAACATGGAAAATGGTCATGAAGGATGCTGCTACGACTTGTTGAGGAAAAAATACAAGTTGGAGAGGGGGGTTTTACAAGCGAATGCTAATGGGGGGTCTTTCTTCTGGAAAAACCTCATTAAATGCAAAAAATGGGTCAGGTTGGGTTGTGGTTTCAATGTGGGTTCTGGGCATAAGGTATCCTTTTGGCATGATGTTTGGGAAAATGATGTTCCCCTTAAGATCAGATTCCAAGATTTTTTTTAAAGTTTGCTCCTCTTCAGATGCTACAGTAGCAGAGACGGTTATGGATTTTGATAATAACTCTCTGTTTAGAAGGGCTCTAAGGATGGAGGATATGGATAGATGGGATGAATTCTCTTCCATTTGTAGGCAGATCGGGGCGAGAGAGGGGGATGATAAAATTATCTGCTGTTGGATAAAAAAGGCTTTACAACCAATTTTGTGTATAAATTTATCGTTTCCAGGGGGTGACAGATTCCGATAGTATGAGAATCTGGAAGAGTGGGATGCCTCTGAAGGTTAAAATCTTCACCTGGCTTATGATAAAAGGCAAGATACAAGTTGGTGAACAGTTGAGAAGGATGCAATGGAAAGGTGATTCATCGTGTAAACTGTGGCAGGCCGGAGACTGTGGATCATCTTATTTTTGAGTGTCACGTTTCTCAATTGTTGTGGGTGTTTGTGGTGGACTCTTTGGAGTGGAATTTTCCACACTTGAGCGTACGTGGTTTTTTAGATATGATTGACAAGCTTAGGGGGGCCTTCGATAAGGCGATAGCAATTCAGATTATGGGGGCCATTTCTTGGACTATATGGCTGATGAGAAACGACTTTATTTTTCGAAACAAAATTTGTACTAACGCTTTTCAGGTTATTCACAAGCTAATAGCTCTTCTCACTCAGTGGATTCAACTGGTGTCAGCGCGGCTAAAGGAGGAGACCTCCCGTTGCCTCGGCTTGCTCCGTGCAAGGCTTCATCAGCTCATTCGGCAGGCCTGAAGCAGGCGGTTGGCTTGAGCAAAAAGAGAACCGTTGTCCATAGACCTCCGGCTCGCGGCTTGATTTCTGCTGATGTTTAGGGGGGTGGCAGCCCTGAACTCTGCTCATGTTGGTGGTTCTGTGATGTCGTTCATTTTGAGTTCTTTTGCTGTTCTGGTAGGGTGGCTCTTGTGCTGGTTTCTGCTGTTGGGTTAGTTGGTGTGGGTTTTGAACTGTTTGTTGGATGGGTTGTGTTTTGATGTAAAGTCGGTATCCCCGTCATTAAACTGGTCTCTTTCTGCTTTCCAATAAAGCAGGGTGCTCCAATTCTATTGGAGGTACCTTTTCTCAAAAAAAAAATTCAAACTGCTGCTATACATTATGCTGCTTAACCTCAGCAATATTTCAAATTTGGTGCTAAAAATATACTTAATCTTTTGTGTAATAATCAGTCTGAAGTTTATGGTTTGCTTTAAAGGACATTTGTCCCTCTTTGTACCACACAAATACTTAAGAAGTTAAGCACCGTATATTATTGACATACTTCTAAAAGAGATACTTGAAAAGTTTTCCCCTGAATATGATATGCTAAAGGAATACTATAACTATGAGAGGTGGGGCATTAATACAACAGAACTACATAAGGCATGCAAAAATAACAAACATAACAAAATATAAGTGCAATGCTAGAATGGAACAAGTTTGTCACTAACTTATTTTGAGAACACAAATAATCTACTTCATGCAACATCACAGATGAACTTGGATGGGACGATGGGTACACAGTATGATTGATAATCTTGGATGAGTAAACCAACCTCAATTTCTGAACTTCCGGGCCCTAGGCTAGGAATAAGCATCCACATCACAAGTGTTCTATGCTTTGCCAGCACTGTCATCCCCTAACATCTTGTTATCATCACCCTCGTCCTCAGCCTCATCAAGGTCACCCTCCTCCTCATTTTCCGCATCGAGGCGTGCAATCTCTGTCTGCGCCTTCTCCAAAATCTCCCTTCTCCTCACCTCAAGATCCCTTTGGAGATCCCTCCACATCCGCTCCACCTCAGCCATGTGCTGCCTCTTGCTACTCTCCACCCTTTCATAGACATCCACAAGCTTCCGGATTGACTCTGCAAGCATCTCAAACTCCTTCCCCTTCCCTGTACCAGCCTCATCTATCTGCTCTTCCCCTAATTCCGCATCCGACCATGAATCCCTTGTTCCCGTGTTATCACACCCACCCAGCACATACTCCCCAGCGTTCAAGCCCCAAGATAGGCGCGGCACCGGCTGCGTGTCTCGGCGGCGCGTAACGACGGGAGGCTGCAACGGGAGCGACGGCAGGCACATGAGGGAGTGCATCTTGTCGAAGTAGACCCATTTAGAGGGTGAGGGGCGATGGGAGCGGCGGGCGGCGAGACGCAATCTCTCCTTCTCCTTCCTGAACTTCTTCCTCAAGGTGTCGATGCGGTTGCGGCACTGCGCCTCAGAGAAGTAACCAAGAGGCCGAGAGGCGGCGGCGGCGGCGAGGCGGGAGACCTCGAGCCACTCGTCCGCGCGGAGGCTGCGACGGCTGGCACGCACGAAGCGGTGGCCCCAGGCGTCGAGGAGCGCGAAGGTGGAGTGCTCCGACCACTCGGGCGAGCCCCGCGGGGGCGCTGCGTTCGCGGGGCGCGGGGCGAACTCGAAGCCGAGCGCGTGGCGGTCGGTGCAGTGGCGCTTGGACCGCGGGGAAGGCGAGGCACCGGAGGAGGAGGGCGACGACGAGGGGGCCTCGGCGGCGGTCGCGTCGTCGTCCATGAGCGCTGGGGCTAGGGTTTGGCTCCTGGGATGGAGTGGTTCGTCGAGATCGATCGGCCGGGACGGATACAGAATTACAGATTACGGAGTACTGCGAGGTTGGGTCAGGTGGAGCCTGGAATTGGACACACGATGTATTGTTGTACAGTTACAACTTGCAACTTTGCTTTGCCGGATTTGTGTGTTTACAAATTTATAGCAGATTTTTTAAATAATATTATTTTAAAAAATCAAATGTCTATAACAGTTTCAAATATTTGGAAAAATAAGAAGATGTCGACACTTGATGGATCGACTTGTCACGCGTGGCGAGTCTGTCGATGGTCGATCGACTCAAGCCACGTTAGTGTGAGTGCGAGTCCGCCAACCATTGGCCGATTCGGGCCTATGTGGTCACGGCCTCTTTCGGGCAACTTAGGTCACGTCAACACGAGTTGGCCGATCCGACCGGCGCTGACGTGGCTTGTGAGCGGTTTGAGTAGTGGCGGACATTCTTGCATATCCTGTGTTTGAGATATTTAACAAGTATACATATTGTAAAATAAAAATCAAGAAGCAGAACTAGCTTGAACTAGTTTGGTGGTTAACAGGCTCTCCTCAAAAAATATAATTAAATTTATTTTAGAACATTTTCAAAAAAATTCTAAATTTTCTACAGATTTTTGATTTTTTTTGAAAGTGTTCTAAAATAAATTTTTAATCTTTATTTGAATCTAAAATTTGAAAAACTTGGAAGATATGAAACCATATTTGAAATGAACTTTCGATTTGAAAAACTTGGAAGCTATAGGGTTAGGGTTTAGGATTTAGAATTTTCTATCCCGGTAGGATTTGAACAACGGGCCCATCTTATTTCCCGGGATAGAAAATCCCTCTCTGTAGATTTTTTGTCTTTCTGAGAATTGTGATCAGATCCTACCGTTCATCGAGTCAGCCAAGTTACTGGACATCACTGATCACTGATTACTGCTGGTCAGAGCATCCTTGCTCTGTATTATTGTATATACTCATATATGTAGTGGAGTATTGTTTTTTTTCACCCAAGTATAAGACTCTGCGTGCTTGATCTGAAAAAATCATCAATGCAATCACGCACCCTGTGGTGTTTATTTTATTACTGAATATTTTTCTGGGTTATAGGTGCCTTTTCTTGTCTGATTTAATCCATGTGTACAGGTAGCAAGTGACAGCTGATGTCTGCTTGCTTGTATGATTTTTATCGGCAGTTTCAGCCTTGTGTGTGCCTTGACCTCTGTAACGCTGATACTACCCTTGGTCAAGTTCTCAAGTCTCCAAAACATGAATTCGCGTCGAGTTTGGTGTAACAATACACTTTGCGGTCTTTTGACTTGTGGTGCACAGATGAGTTTTTCAGTAACTAAAGAAGCACAATAAACAAACTGAACTTCTAGAGATAGACTGACTGACTGACTTACACTTCATTCTTGCAGGTCTGCACGCAAGGACAAAACAGTTTAGTTTTAGGCTATGTTTGGATCTTTGGTCCCGAATTTTAGTCCCGTCACATCGGATGTTTGGATGCTATTTTAAAGTATTAAATATAGATTATTTATAAAACCCATTCATAATCGGTGGATTATTCGCGAGACGAATCTAATGAGCCTAATTACACCATGATTTGACAATGTGAGGTTACAGTAAACATTTACTAATCATGGATTAATTAGGCTTAAAAAATTGTCTTGTGAATAATCCTCCAATTCTGTAATTATTTTTATAATCAGTTCAAGTTTAATCCTTCAAATTGATATCCAAACATCTGATGTGACACGGACTAAACTTTAGTCCATGAAACCAAACAACCCCTTAGTAGTTGTTCTTAGTTCTTACTGTTTTGATTGACTTTTGTGCAGTTGATCAAATGTGGGATAAATGTTGGTCGATTTTTTGGATTTGTATTAACTCAATCTAATTCTATTTCGAATTTCATTAGAGATAAACGTTGTTATGATCGGTGGCAATTAAGAGTCATACTTAAATTTACCTGCAAGACCTATATATTAGTATATCTATACTAAATGGGAAAAAATTTATGGTGCCTCCAATAACTGCTGTGAGCCATTCATTTTTAGAGATTCAAAAATTCATATTTTTTTAAAAGAAAATATATTACCACTTCTTTATTTTTATTTTTCTCTCTCTTTCTCTCCCTTTCCTTTTCTATGTTCGTTTGACCAGCTAGCAGTGGCACGACATCGGCAGTGGACGGGCGGCGGTGGGGCAGCACGGCAGCTGACGGATGACGGTAGGGTAGCGCGGCAGCGGGATCAAACGGGGGGGGGGCGACGCTACGGCAGGGTGGCACGGTAGCGGGGACAAACAGACGACGGTGGGGTGATGCGGCAGTGGGAACAGACGGGTGGCGGCATGGTGGCATGGCAGCTGCTGCGGACGAGCGGCGGTAGGGCATCACGGTAGTGGAGGCGGACAGACAGTGGCACAACGCGGCGACGTCAACATGGCAAGACACTACAACGACAGTGACAAGAGTGCTATCTGGCTGGAGGGAGAGGAGAGGAGGTAAGTTAGTAAAAACATGTTTTTTAATTAGTTTAATTATATATTAATCAAGAGATGAGATTGATTTTATCTCTTATTTCTTATAAAAGTAAATGGGACACCATAAAAGACCCCAACTACTTTAAAAGAAACTTGTATTATTGAGTTTGTCAGCACCACCACTCACAGTAAACCAAAACTCTTTAGTTTTAGCATCGTTTATCTTTATTTATATGGTATTTTTAAATGTTGTAATTTTTTCGTTGGTATAAATATAAGGAGGGAGTCTAGGAGAAGAGAACGTGTGGATTTCTACCATAATCCATTTAATTTTCTAGAGCTCGATTGATATAAAATATTGAAAATGTTTTGTGTGGCTGTTCTAAAACAATGACATTGGAAACCGGAAGGCCATCAACACTAAACACCTTCTACTCTCTCTAAAAAATTCATGCAAAAAAGAGAAAATATTCAAGATAATGAGTTTGCAAAACGGACCGTTGAGTATTTATTTCCATATAAATTGACGCGATCAAATTGGAATAAGTTCAAAGTTTAATACAACAATAACATGCATCGAACCATCAAATTATACACGTGAAAACCAAGAACCACAACCACAGCGATCATGCTCAGATATGCCGTCATGCATGACAGAGCAGAGCAGAGCAGCTGGAGACTGCAGATCTGCAGTGTCCTCGTAGTAGCTACCCCGTATGGTGTTCGTCACAGTCTTTTTGATTCATCCGAGGCAGGTAGCATTCGGCGGGCGGTGGCTAATGGCTACATCCCACCAACGATGCTCTGAAAACTTCCACCTTCTCCTTCCAGAAGAGCGACTCTGATTCGACGATAGTGCAGCTTGCAGTGCATCCTCTCTGATGCATTATTGGTTCGGTTGCACTGTTGAAGAAGACGACGGATGGATCCATGCCATGATTCAGGTTTCCTTCCTGTATGTTTGGTCAGCAGGGCGGTTAAAAGTCTAGGATCGGGCAGGAAGTCCGTACCGTGGATCGATCGTTTGAGTGAACAATGCAAGCTAGCTTGTTAGTGGCACAGCTAAGGTTAATTAGCATGCAGTGATAGAAGTTAAAGAGGGAGATTCTGAACTCCACTACGTGTAGATGAGGACATTAACAAATGTTATCTTCTCCCAAATGAGTTGGAAATTGGGCTGTTATGCAGTCAAAGAATTGCCGGAGATGGGAATAATGTTGGTAGTGCTGCGAGTAATATTCTAGTTTTTTAGTGCGTGTCGGCTAATTGTGTTTTACTTATTACGCGTCATTATATTAAAGAATAAGGGCATGAAAAGACAATCATTTGGCAATAACTATGGTACTGGTGAGAATTTAATATCAACCTAAGAATTTACGGTACCCCGTTATTTTTTAGGAGTAATAGTTAAAATTAATCTAGACCGTTGATTAATTGCGCTTAAAATAAATAATTAATAAGTAAATTGGCTAATTAGATTAATTATGTAAAACAATTTGGGTGCATGTCGCCTGCCAGAAAAGTTTGTTGCTTATTTCCTTTTTGTAGTGGGTATATGGACCCACACATATTAAAGGAAGTTTATACGATACGACGGATATTAAAACTGAGCCATTGGATCGTATAGATTGGACTGTCTATAAAATTTGAGGGCACCATAAAATTCTCCTTATATATTCAATAATTAGTAAGTTTTATAATTTAGATTGTTCAAAAAATATATAGATTATGAAAGTAAATGTATCTATTATCTGTCAACAAGGTCTATGTATGTATAACTTTGAGGGCATGCGGTTGAAAATGGACATCCCTCTTCTGGACCGCCAAGCTTTTTATTTAGACTAAATAAAATTATAGAAGATTGCCTTTGACAAAAAAAATCAAAACCATTGTATTGTCACGGTCTCATGGATACTTTTAATTTGACTAAGCACAGTTGCTCAGTTAGTAGCAGCAGCAGCACTGGTACTAGTGTACATAAGCAATTAAGCATGCCTGTCATCTTCAAAGTCAACTTGATTCGACTATAGACCGGATACATCGTATATGAGCTCCAGATGATATGATGACACTGAAATACGGCAATTGTTTGCTGAAAAAGTGAAAATACTAGGACTCGATGTTTGAATGCTAATAAGACAAATTAAACATAAGCTAATTAGAAAACTAATTGCATAATCTTTAGAATAATTCGTGAAACGAATATATTAAATCTAATTAGTTCATGATTTGATAATGGGGTGCTACAATAAAAATGTGCTAGTGATGGATTAATTAGACTTAATAAATTCATCTCATGAATCAGTCTGAGAGTTATATAATTAGTTTTATAATTAACTTATATTTAATCTATCTAATTAATATATGAACCTTCGATTGAGATCCAAATCGAATCAACCAGAATGGCCATCAGTACTCTGCTCATGCGTACTAGTCGCCAGTACAAGGTTCATGGAGTCACGAGACGTACAACTCTCAGGCTCTCAGCTAGCATAGTTGTTGTACCGATGGTTAATTTTATATCCGGCGTACATTACATACGGATGAGTCATGCAGTAGCTAATTAAACTGGCTCATTTCTAGATTTCTTTAGAACAATCTTTTTTTTTCAAAAAAATCGTCATTTCTGCCGCTAACAATTTCGTCTAAGTTGATATGCAGTACTAGCCAAGCTACGAGAACAGCATGCATACATATAAGAAAGAGAGAAGTGGACTAATTAAGATAAGAGTTAGATCAAGGGTCAGTTTGGTTAGTACTACTCCAGAATAAAATAATTTTCGGTAGAGCACAGATAAGGTGGCGAACATAACATTTGGTCCACCGGCCGTGAGGCAAAAGAGAGTTTTGATGGAGATGCCGATGCGTTGTGGTGAGTGGTGACATGTCCCGGCTGGTGGCGACGCACGGGGTACGCCTGCCTCTGAACTATACTTCCCCAGAAGAGACGCGCTCGGGTTTTCTTTTTATAGACGGTGCCAGCTGCATCACAGCGGTCCCAAAACTCACGCGCTTATTAAAAAAACTATGTAAAAATATCTTTGAACTACTGTTATTAGAATTTAGCATCAAATCTTATCACAATTTAAAAGTTATGTGTACTCAGGTGAAAATAATATTATGATGGATGTCCTTTTAGAAAAAAATTATATCACGTCTTTGTTACACGACTTTCAAACAAAACCAACCGTAGTGGCCTTCTCCTACTTCAAACGTACATATGTAGCAATAGTAAAAATAGAAGTATCTAACAATAAGTAGAAGAAGAAAAAGCAAAAGCAGAAAACAGTGATAATATAACAGTAGCAAAAGAGCACGCAATGTGACTAGGTTAGTGGTACGCTACTAGGTTTGGTCAATTTTAAGAAAAAAAGTAATCAAATAAACATATAAATTTCAAATTAATCGTGTGCTTAACACGATTATAACATATAGTACCCAAAATACATATAAACACAAGTCTAAACCTAAACTAAACTCGTAGCTTAGGGGTGGCAATACACCCTATGGGTCCGGGGACCCGCCCCTACGGGGCTAGAGCCGGGGCCAATTTTTCCCCCGCGGGTCTGTCGAGTCGAGACCCGTATAAGAGTGGGGGTGGGTCCGGATCTGGGTTTATTTTTTTACCCGCGGGTCCCCGACTTAGGAGAAAAACCCAATATGTATAGCTCAAATACCGAATATGTGATGATATAAAAAAATCCTAGCAATCCTCAAGTCCTCAAGAACTAAACCCATGACTCATATCCACCCATGTTGCCGTCCCGACTCCCCAATTTGTGGCAGTGAAGACGACTATTGGGTTCCCAATATGTATTTTAAAATGTAAAAACAGGTCTACGGGGACCTGTCGAGTTTACGAGGAACCGGTGGATCTGAATTCGAATGGGAAATCAACTCGCGAGACTAATGGAGGCAGGTCCTACCGGGGACGGGTTCGGGCTAGGGCTGGTATTGATTAACCTGGCCTTGTCCCGCACCCGTTGCCACTTGCCACCCGCCCTAAGCTAGCTAGCTAGCCATGACGTGGAGCCATGGAAGTGGGGGCAGCTCAGCAAGCTACTACGTACTTGTTTCGGTTGGTTCACCCCACCTAGCCAACCCACCATAAAATCTAGGTGTTATAGTGAGAGAAGTGGAGGCTTTTATTTATAGTCCAACATTCCCCCTACGGCGTGCGAGCCCGACGTAGCCCGCAGCAGGTCTCAGCACACTAAAGAGGTGCAGGGGAAATCGCGCAGCGGAAATGCATGGCCAGGGGGGTTCGAACCCAGAACCTTGGCTCTAATACCATGTTAGTTCACCCCACCTAGCCAACCCAACCATAAAACCTAGACGTTATAGCTAGTGGGAGAGGTGGGGGCTTTTATCTATAGTCCAACAGTTTCCGTGGCGGTTTTTGACGGTGAAACCGATGGACGTACGTAAAACGTATGGTAGCGGTCGAGCCCTTGAATTTTTGAGTCTCGATCTTGAGTATCTATGTAGTAGCTGTCTTTGATGTGCTCTGCAAACGCGCTT
This sequence comes from Zizania palustris, assembly GCA_019279435.1. Classification (NCBI taxonomy): domain Eukaryota; kingdom Viridiplantae; phylum Streptophyta; class Magnoliopsida; order Poales; family Poaceae; genus Zizania; species Zizania palustris. The sequence goes on from JAAALK010000282.1 coordinate 3,354,106, forward strand.
ACGTGCTTACGCTAATTAATTACTTCAATAATTGGCAGCTGATCGAGTGACAAATGACAATCGTTACGTGGTGGGGGCAGTGCGCGGTGGACTCGATCTGTGAAGTCTGAATCCAACCGCTGATGCGACTTGATGCGTAGCCTAAGAATTACTCCTCCGTACGATTTATGAGTAATTAACTTACGGCGCGTGAAACATTTTCTGTAAAAACTCGTGTCGAACCCCAGATTTGGCTTCATTTCCATCTTTTTATCTGAATCTCGAACATATAGATCATCTCATCATCAGTTGCTTCAGCTGGGATCGGAATTGAAGAACTAACGGCGAGTCGTCGTCCCTCCCGGCCGGTTGGGCCAGTGTTCGATTCTGTCCAATAAAAATATATAAACAAGTGTAGCGCGTTGAGATTTTCATATTGTTGGGCGATATATACAGGTGGTTCTGGAAGCATCCATCGAAACGATTGTTTTATTATCTCCGTTCGCGATGGGTCGAACGAACTGATTGGGGTGTACGTACGGTCCGATGGACACGGCCCAGCTTGTTCGATCTCGGCTGCTGACGCGGACGCGTTTGGCTCTACGTACGCGTGTGCATGGCACGCAGCGCGCCTGCCCGACACGCCCGCCCGTGAGCGGTTTTGTTGCAGAGCGCACCTAGTACGAGTGTACGACCGCTCACCTGTGACGATGGAGATCGCTCTGTCGCGTACAAATTCAAAGCTCGATCCATGCATGATTGGTTGCTTGCGTTGGTGTCTTATCATTGACGATCCATGTGTGGGCTACCTAGCTAGCTCGGCCAAGTACATACGTTTTCCGTTCAAAATTGTTGTCCTTCGTTGTTCCAAAAGAAGTCGAGTGACGCGACGCCATCTTTTGCAGAGATGCAGACCAATATATCAGTGTGTTTCCGATGAAAACTGGCAACGATTCGTTCCATCATAGTTTATCTTCGTAACATTGCTATGCATACGTGTATATCTATGGATCATGGAGCCGGATTCTTCTGCATTATGCCACCATATATATATATATACGCGGCAGAGAGGAAAATCTGAAGCAGATCAGCTAACTAGCTAGAGTCGAATACAGTTAGGCTTGGGATTTGGCCAGAATTATGACTAAAACCGTACATATGCATCGTGCATCGACCCTGACCCGGCGCCGAAACTTGTACACAATAACCAACCTTGAATTGTCACCTGTCACCTCACGCACCATATATACATATCGATCGGCACATGCCCCATTTCACAAATCTTGCAATCCGCCGTACACCCGCAGCCATCACGTACGTATCACGCACCACCGCGTGTACAGCTCCGTCCATCGATCTACTACCAGATCCCGATCGAGAGAGAACCGTCACCAAGCCAGGCATACACACATAGGATGCCAGTTTTGCAGTAGCGGTGGGTATTCGACCCACCAGGTATATATGTTGGGTTCTTTTTGGAGTAATTTTACCGTTTCTTAAATAGTTATCAATAAATATAATATTTTTCAGTGTTATTTTTCATATTCTATCCACGAAAGGTATTTAAAATTAACATTAAAAATGTAGTACTTCCTGATACCTTCTCAAAATACTGTAAAATTTCTCTCATTTTTGCGTCCGTTCGCGTATCCGTTTAGAATTAGAACCGACATAAATTTATTGATTAATAATTTATTCCATATTTTGACTAAAATAAAAAATATTACTCAATTAAACAATATATATACACATATACTTAGTAGACCATAGACCGACCTATGCCACCGATTTTCTAAGATTGTCTTTCGTTCAGCTTTTCCAACCAGCTTCTTGGCCAAGAAACTAGAAACTGAACTAAACAGATCCAAAAACCAATCAATCTTTTTTTAAAGTTGTAGTTTTTTTATAGTACAAACTGAAAGCTTGGAGATCTTCACACCGTTAAACTTTGTACGAAAATTACCCACAGTGCTATTATAACATATTAATTCATGTAAAATGTTAAAATATGAAATTTTAGTAAAATATAACATTTTAGTTAATTTACAAAAAATAATTATTATACTAATTTTCTTGCAAAATTGCATATTAATAATTATTAATAATGTAACAAATATCAAAACATAAATCCACGTTAATTTATTCTGATTTTTTAAATAATAATATTTTTTAAAAAAATTCAAATATGTATGACAAGTTTAAAAATTGCAAAAGTAACACGCGGTCAGCACTTGAAGTGCCGACTACGTCAAGTGGCAACGACCATGTCAGCACTTGGCGTAGTTGGGCCTATTACTTTTGCAATTTTTTAGAATCGGAATTTGTATTTTTTTAAAAAAAAAATATTATTTTTTAAAAAAATCGTTTATTGCGACGAAACAATATCGGTGAGTTTTGGGGTCGTTGCCATCTCTCTGCCCGTACACTGCCGTGCGTGGCGTCTAGGGTTGTCTTCTCCCAATACATACACCCCGCGGCCGCGCGCGGCCTTGATCTATATAAACCGCCGTGCGCTCGATCCCTTCCTCGTACGCGAGCACGCACACGCACATACAGAGCCAACACTTGGTGCATGTAATTCTCAGTATAGTATAGCCACTGCTAGCTGCATGCATAACCATAATTAGAAGCAAGAAAATAGCAGTAAACCACAGCCCGCTGCTACTCGATCAGAGGAAGACACGCGCGTTCGAGATCGGCCGAGTTGGTTTCCTTGTTTGCTCCATTTGTGGCAGGCAGAGATCTCGGCCCGGCGGATCGAGACATATGGGGACGGAGGCCGGCGATGACGACAACCGGCGCCGCGCGACGCGCCACCTGCACGGCCTCGGCGCGACCGGGGACGCGGCAGAGGTGAACCTGTCAGCGCGGCGGCCGTTCGTGGAGTCGTTGTGGTCGGACCTGGCCGAGACGTTCTTCCCTGACGACCCGTTCCGCGGGTTCGGGGCGCTGCCGCCGGCGGCGCGGGCGTGGGGCGCGCTCAAGTACTTCGTGCCGTCGCTGGAGTGGGCCCCGCGCTACGGCCTCGACAAGTTCAAGTACGACCTCCTCGCCGGCGTCACCATCGCCAGCCTCGCCATCCCTCAGGGCATCAGCTACGCCCGCCTCGCCAACCTCCCGCCCGTCATCGGCCTCTGTACGTACGCGCCATAGCCACCGCCGCCGCCACTTTCACTATCATCTTCTTCTTCCTCCTGCACGTACGAATTAATGCGCTGCATGCGCATATGTCAATTAATGAAATAATTGTTCCTCCCAGATTCGAGCTTCGTGCCGCCGTTGCTGTACGCGGTGTTCGGCAGCTCCAACAACATGGCGGTGGGGACGGTGGCGGCGGCGTCGCTGCTGCTGGCGTCCATCATCGAGACGGAGGTGACGGCCGACGAGGACCCGCAGCTGTACCTGCGGCTCTTCTACACCGCCGCCTTCTTCACCGGCCTCTTCCAGACTGCATTAGGCGTCTTTAGGTTTAACCACCGCTTCATCCCTCCATTAATCACCGCTTAATCCCAACGTATGTACGTGTTTAAACTCATTTCTACTACTGTTGGTTGGCGAAGGTTAGGGCTAATAGTGGATTTCCTCTCGCGGTCGACGATCACCGGCTTCATGGGCGGCACGGCGACGATCATCATACTGCAGCAGCTCAAGGGGCTTCTGGGGATGAAGCATTTCACTACCAAGACCGACATCATCTCCGTCCTCCTCTCCACCTTCCGTTACCGGCACGAGGTGTGTGTGTAATCATCTGCTTAATCTCATCACGTAATTTAATTGCATTCCTCCTTGACCACCAATCCCTTTTTTGAAGAAAAAAGAAAAAAAAAACTAATTGGTAATCACTTGAGACTAAAAGGAGGAAAAGTTGGCCAGTTCTTTGCTTCTCCACACTACTTCTCCGGGTTTTTCTGGGGTTGCAGAGTTTGATTGGTAATGCGATTGTTTCCGGCTGTCCAATGGATGTGCAGCTGATGCTTAAAGTGGCATGCATGCAGCCGCACGTTTGGAGTGGACGACTGCTCGTTGTGACTGCTCCTGTAAATTCTCCGCGAAACAGCCGCTTCTGTAGGGAATCTGAATTCTTAATCGCAACTAGGACTTCCTCCTCGATTAATTTATCATCCAGTCGTTAAAAATCGCAGAACAAAACAAGGTTTGCGTCAATGATGCGTACGAGGGTGCAAATAAACAACATATTTTGCTGTCGCTGGATCTTCCCCTTTAGAAAAGACCAAATCATTGTTGGGTCTTGCACAGAGGAAATGTGGTGAATGTTTTTGATCACTATTCATAGTTAGATTTGTTTTTATAACTTCATATCAAATTTAATTCTAATGTTTATGAAGTTATAAACTATGCAATTACTGATTTGTTTCAAGATTTTTTATAACTACTACGAGGATTTCTAAAAACCTTACTAGTGGAACACCAGAATCTTCAGACGCTAGCGTCTGACGTGTAGAACACCAGCACGTTCATTTTTTTCTCTAAGATAAATGGTTTCCGAGTGGAAAATGCACGAGTAAGAATCTGAACTGAACCTTTTGTTTGGTTTTTCTTTATCTGCAGTGGAAATGGCAGAGTGCAGTACTTGGCATATGCTTCCTCTTGTTCTTGCTGTCAAGTAAGCACCTGGTAAGTGTGGAATTAGGGCACTGAATCTAGGCAAACAAAAGTATGCATACACCAAGCTACTGCTGATCTGCGGTGTTTTAGCCCTTTTTTCTTCTTATAAGCTGGTTCTGCAAAATTTCAGAGAAAGAGAAAACCAAAATTGTTCTGGGTGACGGCAATCGCGCCTTTCATGGTCGTCGTCATCGGAGGCGTCTTCGCTTTCCTCGTTAAGGGCGACGAGCATGGCATCCCAATAGTGAGTCGATCGTCCTCGTCCATGCCAAGATAATCCGGCTTCGATTCAGAGCAACATCCTTTGCAGTGCATGACGACGCATTGAACGTTGCTTAATCTGGACAGGTTGGTAGCCTGAAGAAAGGGCTGAATCCCCTGTCCATTACGCAGTTGACGTTCGAGTCCAGGCACATGAAGACGGCAGTGAAAGCAGGTCTCTTGTCTGGGATCCTAGCACTGGCAGTACGAACATGATTTTGACTCAAACCCTCGTCAATCACAGAACTTTCGGTGCTAATTTACCACGGCAAACGTTTCCCGTCGGCGTATAATTGTGGGTTGTTCGATTCTCAGGAAGGAATAGCCGTCGGACGAAGCTTGGCGATGGTCAAGAACGAACAGATCGACGGTAACAAGGAGATGATCGCGTTTGGTATCATGAACATCGCCGGCTCTTTCACCTCCTGCTACCTCACGACAGGTGTGGCTTCTGTTCCGGGGGATGAGATACGTTTTGTCTGATCTCTGCTGACCGGTGGTCACGATCTTTGTTGTTTCAGGGCCGTTCTCCAAGTCGGCGGTGAACTTCCACGCCGGGTGCAAGACGCCGATGTCGAACGTGGTGATGTCGGTGTGCATCATGCTAGTGCTGCTGTTCCTGGCCCCTCTCTTCAAGTACACCCCGCTGGTGGCGCTCTCCGCGATCATCGTCGTCGCCATGATCGGGCTGATCAAGGTCACAGAGTTCTGCCACCTCTACAAGGTCGACAAGTTCGATTTCTGCATCTGCATGGTCGCCTTCATCGGCGTCGTCTTCTTCACCATGGTCATTGGCCTTGGCGCATCGGTGAGCATCGGCTACCTGGCCTCACCTACCACGCGAGCCATGCTTCTCTGCGCGATCTTGACGTGCTTTCGTTCGCGTGGATGTGCAGGTAGGCTTGTCAGTAATCAGGGCATTGCTGTACGTAGCCAGGCCTACCACTTGCAAGCTCGGAAGCATAGCAGGCAGCGAGACCTTCCGCGACGTGAAGCAATACCCCCATGCTAAGAGCATCCCTGGCGTCCTCGTCTTGCAGCTGGGCTCTCCCATCTATTTCGTCAACGCGGGCTACTTGAGAGAGAGGTGAGCACGACGCATGATGCATGCTACTGGTCACTCTTCTATGTTTTGATGCTAACAAACGGAGCCCTGCAGGATTTTGAGATGGGTGGAAGATGAGGAGAACGTTTGCAAGGGTGTCGGCCACGATTTGCAATACGCGGTTCTTGATCTCGGTGGTATAGATGACCAAATCTTCTGCTCTTCCATTCCAGCTCCTGTTAAAATTCAGACTGATCTTTAACTTGGCATATGTCTGAACATTGTAGGTGTGACTTCAGTCGACAACTCGGGAATCGGGATGCTACGAGAAGTATATAAGAGCCTCGACCGGAGGGGGATCAGGGTTAGCTCCTGTCCTACTACAAGTTTTTTATTATCAGCAATTAAGAACTCACTCTGAAGTCTGAACCTTATCTGAAAAACCGATTGGTTGACACATTCTTGATTGGTCATTGCAGATAGCTCTGACAAATCCCAGGCTAGAGGTGACCGAGAAGCTGATGCTGTCTGGATACATCAGGGACGTCTTAGGGGAAGAGTGGGTGTTCTTGACCATCAAGGACGCCATCACGTCGTGCCGGTACGCACTGCAGATGTCCAGAAGTAAGGGAGAAGACGAAGTGTAGGAGCTCTTTTCTTGCGTAGCGCTGTTTAGAAAGAGTAGAGATGTGTAGATACTGGGGAAGGGATTCAGAGCTGCGAGCTAGCAATAGTTCATTCGGTCGCATGGATTACTACTCTTACTAGATGCTTGGATGGTTGATCGATCTCTCTGCATGTGATGAATGTGTGTCATGTAGATTCAGGTCTTTGTGTGTATACCAGTTTGTATCAGCTCTTCAGGGAGACGTTGCTTGAATGCAGAACTGAACTGCCAGATGAATAAATTACTTAGCTGGATTTTCATCATTAGTTCATTACGGCATTAGTATCCTCCTAGACAACATAAGCATGCATGAGAACCATCCAAAAGTGGGCTTGACAAAACGCTGAATTATTCCATTCTTAAAGAAAAACACATCGGAAACAATTCTCTGCCCTCCCTTCCATCACTTTCTGTAGTAGACGGGACTCTGAAACTGTGTGTAGCCATGCAGTGACAGACTTCTAGAATGCATTTGTTCTTGTTTCATTCTTCAAGAAAACTCATGTTGTAGATCTTTTCCCGTTTAATTTGATGCAAAGTTTTCTTGGTGTATAACACAGTTTCTTCAGTGGATATAATGTCCACATGATTCAGATGATCCTGGTTCATGAATTTACTTGGTGCATGGAGTGCATGCATGTAATTAGTGTGTTGTGGTGAAGTGTGGAACCTTGCATGTAGCCAGTGGAACCTTTGGATTCCGAGAGATCTCCTGTGACGCCCGAATTCAAAAAGAATTCGAAATTTTATTAAATCTCAAAAATATCCAAATAACAAGATGTTCATAAACCGACGACGCATAACGAATTTAAAACATAGTACGTAGCTCATGGGCTACACTTATTACAAACTCAAATTTAATGCGGAAGCGAAACAAAAGCGCCTGAAGAACATCTCGATCCCAAAATCCGACACATCGACTGGGTCGCTACTCTTGGACTTCATCTTCTTGATAAACAACATCTAAAAAGAGATAATCAACGGGGATGAGTACAAAAGTACTCAACAAGCCACAGATATGCATATAATGTAGGCTGAAAATCAAAGGAACATATTCTAAGCTTGTTTGCATAAATGAGCAAGTTTAATGTTGTTTAAGCTTTAGTGAGCAAATTTAAAACATGAATATAAAATGCTGACGTAAATATGAACAATAACTTCGCACTACCTCGAGTTGCACACTTGTGCCAACTCGTTCTTTCAACCCATTCTATCATGTTCAATGCTTTCACACACAAATGCAGAAATAAATGTTAATTGCGGAGAACATCACTAGGCCGCCCGTGACCGTGGGCACGACTTTTCGAAAAGTTTATACTCTGATCAGAGGTGTACTACTTTACCCACAAAGCACAAACCCGGTGTGCACCAGGATACCACCACGTTACCCTGACCAAGTTCATGCCAAAACCCGTCACATGAATTGACTCAGCAAGAGTACAACCACACCAAGTTTCGCCCACGCTCCACTGAGATCTCACCCGAAAATCATGGGCAGACCCCGATTGGCAGACGTAGACCCCCATTCGTGCCTCGTCGGACCAAGCCACCACCAGGCACTCCCGATAAGTGAACTTGTCCCCTCCGCTCAGTGCATCAAGCTGAATCGACCCATACTTCGGATTAGGCCTTACCCATTAGACTTGTGGTCAGTACTGTTATGTTTCGCAACAGATCCCACAGACCGGTCGTTATAGTGCCTCGGGTGCGACCAACCAATTTTCGAGCTTGCACCCGGAACCCACCATGCTCAATGCAACACCATTCTCCACGCTCCATGAATCACAACTCAGAATCACAACGAGACGAGATATAACAAGGATATAGAGATGATCCACCTATCTAGTAATAGATATTAAATTTAACGCTAGCAAACGTGCCTCTACTTTAGAGCACTAACTAATAAATATTATAAGGCGACAAGGAGAACGGGGTACAAAGCATGGCTTGGGTTCGCACAACAGGGTTTAAACTAAATTTTAACTAAACATTTAAAAGTGTGATCTAATGCATTTATTAGCCTATGGATTATAGCAATAATTAATAATAAAGATGAGTTCAACATGATCAACTATTTCCACGGAAAGGAATCTGTGACTTGTCTTGATCAGCAAATGTTAGTGGCAGCGCTTCAAAGAAGGGCTTCGGCTCCTCGACGGCTTCGAAATAATAAAAAGCATGCATAAAGAGACAAAAATAATTAAAAACAGGAAATAAAACAGTACAAGGAGTACAATTTTATTGGTTCAAGATGTAGATAATTTAACGACGGTCAATCTGCAATTTGAACGGATGAAAACGGAGTTCGTATGTGAAAGATATGGTTTTTGAAAGGTTTTGGGCATTTTCTAGATTTATTTCTGAACTGGAAAAGTTGGAAAAGGCTGCGGTGCACGGTGAACCGGGTCCGCCATGAACCCAGGCGCAGGCTGTGAACCAGGAGCGCTGCCGGCTGCAGGATTCAGATCTGACGGCTTATATTTAATGAAGATCGGACGACCCAGATCGACATATACCGGTCAACATTGGTCAAACAGATCGGGACGGTTGATTCAGTGTTTTAATCTAGACCGCACATCTTCGATCCAACGGCTGATAACAAAACTGGCACTAGAGGAACAACGTCAGTGCTTCTTCTCCAGGAACGACAGATCATAGCGGTGCGGCTAACGGCGAAGGACTAAAGACCGGACGGATGGCAAAAATGGAATCAGGGGAAGATGGGGATCATGGCCATACCGAAGTTGGCAGCGGCGAGAGACTGACGGCGGCCTGCGACGAGAAGAGGCGGCGGCGGTTCTCGGGTTGGCGGCTGCGACGGAGTTCCGGTGGCCGGCGGTCTAGGACGAGGCGGTGCCGAGGATGACCCGAAGAAGTCGACGGCGAGGGCGGAGGTGGTCGCCGGCGGCGGCTACCGATGGATGGAGTCAGAAACAGAGGTGGCGACGGCGAGGTGCGCTCGGGTGGAATCGCGGCGAGGCGCGGGGTGATAGCAAAAATTGATCTAGGGGTCGAGTGCGGGGATTTATAGGGGAGGAGAGCACCGGATATTGCTAGAGTTCGGTGGAACAGAACACGCGAAATTTTAGGGATTTTTCGGTGCGGTTTGGGGTTTTTCTGGTGCTACAGTGCAGAAGTTGGAGATTTTCCGTGGAGAAGAAGATGCTGACAGGTGGGGCCAGATAGCAGTGACAACAAAAATCGGTGTTCGGCTCGGTGGCATGCAGCGCATGCAGCGGCAAAGCAGGGCGAGGCCCACGGCGTTGGCGCAGGAAGCATGCAGGTGGGCCCACGACAAGACGCGCGCGGCAGGAGCAGGGCGGGACCCACGGCGTGAGGAAAAAAAAGGATAAGAGAGAGAGAGCTGCTCGGTGGAAAATTTGGAATTTAATTTATTTTTTTTATTTTCCTAATTTCTGAATTGATGTTTGTATTTACTAAAATAGTTATAAAAATCCTAAAAATGCAAATAAAAATCTTATGGCATATTCTTGACTTGAGAATTTTAACAAAAATTTTCCAACCCAAAAATTCGAATTATTTCTTGAGATTTTTAATTCAGCATTATTTCAATCATTTTATTATTCAAACTCAATTTCTTAATTTAAAATTTTTATTTTCCAAATTTTATTTAATAATTTTTTTTCAAGAAAATCAGGGTGTTACATCTCCGCTTCAAGTGGCGCTCAATTGTCAAAAGAAATTTGCCTGCACATCGGTGGGACCAGTGATGCGTGTTGCCGAAGTGCCATGTTTTTTTTGTCTAAGTGATTGTTTATCCAGCGTATTCTGTGTGCGAAGTGGCCTTACTAAATATTAATGACAAGGACCTTGTGCCCCTTCCATCGGTATGACTGCCTGGATTTGTGGCTCAAGTGCTCAACTCAGTGGCAGTTCTGAACAAATCAAATGACCTGGTATGCAGGACTTAGTTTTCCTGCAAAGCTTTTGGTACAACTGTTGCCTGTGGCTGTGGCCATGCATTCCGTTTTGAAATTTGCATTGCTCGTAGCCACCTGCCTTATTGACAATGTTCTTCATGTGGACTACAAAAATTTGCTAGGGCTCCAGCTAATCTATCTAGTCGGGCCGGTGTGCGTGTTTGGCTGGACCCCCGAGATTTCCATCTGGATTGGACGAAACTGGTAAGGGAGAGAGGAAGCTCCTGGCCCCTGCCGTGCCCATTTGCATTTGGCCATTTCAGGCCCTCTTGAATCTTCATCCAACGTCCGTCCATTTGCTGCCCCCACCCTGTAAACATGGTCACGTTGTCGTCTGGGCTCCAGACAAACGCAAATGGAGCCCACTTCAGCTAGCAACAGCCCACAACTATGAAAGCTACTCTTTCTCAGATGTACGAATATTAGTCATTTAGTATAAAATTACATATACCAAAGTAATATTAAATACAATATATTGATCTTCCTATCCAACGTTCTTTGCTGTCTCAATTGGTTATAGACGTTGGTCTCTAAGAATACCATGAGTTTGATGTTAAATACTAAAACGACTTTGATGTTAAATACTAAAACGACTATTATTAGTACGGGCGAGCAGTTTTGACACAGCTAAAAAAACTACCTAGCAATCCGTTTGAGCTGATTGGCCGCCTGACAGAGACTGATCGAGCATGGCCTTTCTCCCCTGATTTTGATGGATGTTCTTGAGAAGAAAGAGCCGCTCCACCGGTTTCCATGGCGCCGTCCTCCTTGCCACGAGACGGGTACCGGTGGATGGGTGTACTCAGTACTCGCACCGTGTTTCCTTACCGAGGACATGGACTCGTCGTCGCTTCACATTTCCAAGAACCACCATGCTTCATTGCTCCTCCTGATAAGACGCCTCTTCCATCAACATTTCTCAAGCAACCAGCTGATGCATGGCATTGGCTGATTGGCATCTGAGGCGTCTACAGTCCCCCCACAAAATCCTACTTCTCCGTATATGGTTGGTGGTCCAGAAAGAAGCCCGGGTCGAACAGCAGATAATACCCCCAAAAAACATGCATGCGTTGCATGTTCACTTGCTTTCCAGGACAATTCACAACGGGGCAAGCCAAATGGCACAACCCAATCCATGCTGGGGTGTACGGTACCACTACCACACCATCCATCTGCCCTCCCACTCAGCCAATAATTCTGTGCAGGGCTTGCCAGATTTCATCGTAACTTCGAAGTGTTTAAGTGAGTGTAGCACTCGTATCTTGCCACGTGATTTTCAAACAAAATCAAAACAGTATAGCGTTCTCCTAAAAAAATAAAATATTTATGGGATAAATGATGTAGATAGGTATGGATCTATATGTACGCTGATGCCCGCTCCTCCTGAGTTGAACGGTCGAATCCTCGCGAGGTCCACCACCATCCCTCCGCGGCTCCGCCACTACTCGTCAAAGCTGGACGCGATTAGGATGCATGTCGCGCGTAAGCACAAAACCATCACCGGCTAATCAATCAGATCGCGTCTTGATTGCCATCTCATAATTGGTCGTAGCCGACGCGATTGCCCCGCAATTCGGATCTTGTTGGATCCACCCAAACTAGTTTTTGTAGATGCATGACGCTAGGATTAAGCATGGTTTAGTGATTATTTCTGCATGGAGACAGACCAGTCTAGATGGGCGACCGGGCAAACTAAATGCCCAAATGAATGCACCGTAACATAGTACTATTGTTTTGATGTAACACAAGTGATAGGCGCATTACGCGTATGTGGCAATTTGTGAATCTTGACGTCTGTCTCTAAAATTGCAATGTGTTATGGAATGCATAACTGCACCAGTTCTAGTGCGTGCCACTAGGCAAGCACATTGTCACATGGAGAGCTTACCAGCTTCATCTCTGCTCATAAAACCGGCACCTGACCCTGTCTTGCACCCAACAAAAGTTAATTATATTTCTCGAAATTTGCTTGAGATTTTTGAACAGTAGGTCACCTCAATTGTACTACAGCTTTTATATATATATATATATATTAACTAATATAAAGCTGTCACATGTTCCACAGATTTCGTCCGCAACCCCGTGCGCGTCTTCCCACACCCCGTGCAAAACCGGCTCCACCTATGCGCCCCATGGAAAACCGCCAGCCGAACCGCTCGGCTCTGCCTCCATGCTGCGCTGGAGTGCCCTGCGCACGCAGTGCCTGCCCACCCCCATCTACATGAAAACCCGCATGCAAGATCGTAACTACCTGCTGTACCAGAAAGAAAACTTGCGTGCAAAAGAAGGAAAAGAAAAAATAAGAAAAATAAAAGAAAATTGTATTTTTGCATTTCAGTTTTTTAATTTCTGTATTTTGTATTTTACACGGATATACAAAATTTGCGCAAAGACCCTGTTGCAAAATAAGATTCTGTTGCAAAGCACATGCATCTGACTAGTGTGTGTGTGTGTGTGTATATATATACAAATGCTATTCTACACCATGGGTGTAGAATAGTTATTCTAGTGAGAAATCTACTACTGAGAAAAAAAATAGTACCCAATTGCTATTCTACTGAAAAAATTTAGTACTGAAAGTGGTCGGTGTAGAATAGTTATTCTACACACGTGGTGTAGCATAGCGCTTCCGTATATATATATATATATACAAATGCTATCCTACACCACGGGTGTAGAATAGCTATTCTACCGACAAAATCTACTACTGAGGAAAAAAGTAGTACTCAATAGCTATTCTACTGAGAAAATCCACTACTGAAAGTAGTCGGTGTAGAATAGTTATTCTACACATGTAGTGTAGAATAGCGCTCCCGTATATATATATATATATATATACAAATGCTATTCTACACCGACGTGGAATGGAGGGGGTGGGATTGGGTGGGGAGTGGGCACGATTGGGATGATCGGTGTAGAATAGCATTTACACCCATAGTGTAGAATAGCCATACATATATATATATATATATATATATATATTCGCCGCCCTGACCTCATTCCAAGTGCTTTGATAGGTCTAATTGTTCAGCTCGCATATATACTTGTCTCTTCTCACGCAAAGAAAGCTGTGCCATTCTCTTCAACATATGCCCTGTGTAGATCCCTGCCAATCTTGCTGATAGGTAGACAACTATACATTGGCTGCTTTTCAAAAGTTCTGCACTTTGCACCACTGAGCTGCTAATTTCAGAGAGAGATGGGGAGGAGGCTAGGTTTAGACAAGGTCCTTGATTGCTTCTCCCTCTCCCTGTGCACGAACGCCTGCGTCTGCATACATTCGGTGGAAGATGATGAAGATGCCATCGAGAGGGAGGCGCTGGTGAGTTCTCAGCTGAAGGAGCTGGTGAAGCTCACGGACTTCGTCGATGGAGCCAAGACCCTTGCCTTCCATCTAGAGCCAAAGGTAAGTAAGCTCCCCTGCTTCTCTGCAGAACATGAACATGGTCTGCTGCTGACTGCTGTTCTCTTCACTTGCATGGCATTTCTCTCTGTTTCATCTGTTGCGTTTGCTCGATGCAAGACTGTGGAGCTCAGGGTGTCCATGCACTGCTATGGATGCGCCAAGAAAGTTCAGAAGCACATATCCAAGATGGACGGTACGAGACAGCTGACACTCTAATCTTTTTTCTTGGGTCAGGATTCAGATTCTTTTCACAGGCCCTAGGGCTAAAAAGGATAGGATGCATTTTGAAGCACCTGTTGTCATAAAAAGAGTAGTTATCTTTTTACCATACTAACAAAACTACTAGTAGTACATAGTTCTTCACTCATCAAGAACAGGTTAGTCGCTTACTTACTTGGTTCGCTCTATTTCCGGATGGAATTTCTTGAGGATTCAGTGGCACACAACAGTAGCAATTGGCACATCCTCTCTTACTCTCGGGGCCGCAGGGGAGTCAAATTTAATCCGACGATTTGAACAAAGGCGCGAGCGGCAATTCAACCATCTATCTGACAGTTCGTAGTCTAAAGGTGATAGTAACTGAATCACTGAAGCGAACTGACCGGAAAGATGAATCTCTGCCTCCTTCTTTGACTGAAACATCTCTTCAGTGTGCTTCATGCAAATGCAAGTGTGCATTTCTTATGCAGCGGGGGTTTTACGAGGGATTTTATGGTATTAATTATTATGATACATCAAATAATTTGCTGACATGATATTAAATTAATGAGTGAGGAGAAGAAAACAATTTCATCTCCATTACATGGTGCTAACCCGTTTCTAAGACGGATGAAATGAAATAAAACACCCACTGTGAGTCAAATCGTTTCATTGGAAAAAGAGTATTTAATTCAGTTGCAAAATATTTAATTACACTGGTTAGTCTAGGAAATAGTGAAATGAAACTCTCCACTGAGAGAGAGTATTTCATTCAGTTACAAAACTAATGTGGTTTTCTAGAAAACAGTGTTATTAAATCTATCACCGTGAACAGCTTTATAGCACTTACTATCTAGGAAGACTAGGATCTCGAAGTAATCACTGGGCTGTGCATGTCTGTGTGTTCATCTTTCATAAAAAAAAATCACTGGATTGAGAAATTTTCTAACGTAGAGCAGTAGTACCACTGGGTGTCTTTGGGATGGGAGCAGAGTCTCAGAGAGGCCTGTAGAGTTTCAGAGTTTCAGAAGCATCCGGAGCAGCGAGAATACGCGCCTGTCAGTTGCAGGAAGAAAAACGCGCACCAGTGGTTGACTCTTGTGCACCTCGTCAATCATTTTAGCACAAGAAAAAGGAACCCGAGATCGAACCGGGTTAATGGAGAACAGTGAACACAACAATAGCATGAAAGCAAGCAATGGTCTCCTGCCCCCAGATGCCTTTTTCAAAAGAAACCAAAATATTGTCCTGAAACGTTCTTCAGAAAAATGTTGTCCAGAAAGAAAGTCTGATCTTTAGGCAGCATTAGCATGTTGTTACAGATCACGGGGGAATTGAAGCGCGAATAATGTGTGATCATCCGCTGCTCGTGAGTTGGCTTCGTGTGTCGAGTGTCGTTTTGGCTGTGACTTGTGCAACCAAATGCATCCCATGCATTGATGCATATGCTGATATGCAGGTTTCAGGCACATGTTTGCACTGTGCACATGTGCATGCCTGCTTGCCTCCCTTTTCTGGAAAGAAGTTTAAGTGTCACCACCAGTCGGTATCCAAGATTTGGGAGGTGAAAGCTTGCTACCGCCATGGACGGCTCGTTGCCGGATCAGAAGGAAACAAAGATGAAAAAAGATTCATGCTTCCAAACACCCATTTGAGCAGTCTATCTACCTGAGCGTTCTACATCATCGTGCTTGTTTATCCATGGATTTGAATTGAACAAACAACATCGCGTGTGCAGGTGTTATATCATTTGAGGTGGATCTGGAGAGCAAGAAGGTGGTGGTGATAGGGGACGTCACGCCGTACGAGGTGCTGGAGAGCGTCTCCAAGGTGATGAAATTTGCCGAGCTGTGGGTGGCCCCCAACTGATGATACAAGGCAGCTAGCCAACCAGAGCGACAGATCGGCGGATCACACGAGATCTCTTCGCGTCAAGTGTTCAAGTGTTTGGTTGTGGCACGGCGGCGTCGTCCTTCCCGTCAGCCTTGAACGCGTATCCGAAGCATGGCGATGAGCAAAAACAAAATGTAACTAGGAAGAGGAAGAAGCGCCATTTTCAGCGAATCGGAAGTTGGGGGTTGTATGTGTCATCGAGGCCACAAACGATATTATTAACCGTGTACCAGAGATTTTTTAAAATAATATATTTTTTAAAAAAAATCAAATTTATATGGCAATTTTGAAAAATTATAAAAATAAGTAACATAAGTGCCGACTGAATGTCACGTCAGCTCCAATCGACACTTCAAGTGCCGAATTCCACGTCACACTTCAAATACCGACTGTAACTGATGTGCATCTAGTTGGCACTTGAAGTGCCGACTGGAGCTGATGTGACACCAGTTGACACTTCAAGTACCGATCGATACCTATTTTTATAATTCTTAAAAATTGTCGTACAGATTTAAAATTTTCTTTTAAAAAATATTATTTGGGAAAAAAATTCTGTACCATATGCTAAGAAACTCGTCGTCTGTTTTTTGATAAAAAAAGGGAAAAGAGAACTCGAATGTGGGCTAGTAGGCCGCTCGTCCGCGCGCGGGGGTGGTAATGATGGGCCGAGGCGTTCGAGGGATTGGGCTAGTCGATATGATGGCTCTATTATTGTAGAATGTTTAGATTATTTTTCATACTGGTTTAGAGTTTAATAAAATAAATATATTTTATATAATGATTTTATTCACAAATACATTAATTATAATTAAATATTACATATATAAATACATTTATATTCATATTTTAATTATTTTTTTGCATTGAATGTGATTGTTTTCCGTAATATGCGATTTTTTTGGATAAGTCAAAACAGTTGGTATAACAAATTCTGACAAAAACAATTAGAATTTACTGAAATAATCGGCATTAAACGATATATTACACCACCTAATATTTACCGTTTTAGCGCTAAAATGGAAGGAATTGACAACTTTACTGACCAGGCAATGGCATGCAATTTACGCTATCGCTAGCCGAATTTACGTGATCCACACAACCAGCAGTACAGAGACGGCCACTCGCTCACCGCACCTTCGTTCGCCGCCCGCCCGATCGCCCTCTCGTCGCCGTCGAAGTGCCGCAATGCGGACCCTCCGCGCCGCGGCCGCCTCGTTCCTGGCGCCGCCCGCGCAACCTCTATTCCTCTCTCCGTCGACTCCAACCACACGAGGTGAGCTCACATGCATTGTCTGGTCTACTCTTCACATGGACAAGCTAAACGAGTTCATGGTTCTCGCAGGCGCCTTCTCGGTGAAGGCTTCTCCCGCAGCAGCGGTTACCCAGACGCATGGATGGTGCCCTTCGCCGCGGCGCGTGGGCCGGCTACGGTGCCGCGCAGGGACTGCTTCGTCCAGCGGTAAACCTCAACAGTTGAACCTCCTCCTCTCAACAAATTGACACACATCACTGCGAGCTTCGAGATTGATGTTTTTTTTTCCCGTTTGATTTCGTAACCATCACATCCCGGCATGCAGTGGCTTCGGTGGAAGACGCCAAGAGGGACGTGCTCATAGCGCTCTCCCAAATCATCGATCCTGACTTTGGGATGGACATTGTCTCGTGTGGGTTCGTCAAGGATTTGGAGATCAGCGAGGAATTGGAAGAGGTAAGTCGAGGGGCACTTGTCGATGAAGCCTGGTTGCACTGCTCGAACACTTGGCTTACTTTGGTCGGCATTGGATTCTGATTCAGGTCTCTTTTCGTCTGGAGCTCACAACCCCTGCCTGTCCGATAAAGGACATGGTGAGTACTGCGTTCAGTTATCTCCGTTGAACTGTTCATTCCCTGTGTTCGGTCGTCACAAAGGAAATAAACAGTTCCTATACCATTTTTTATGCTATACCTTTTCTTTTCATTGGCATCAGATTTGTGCAGTTGTGCTATATCTATTAGTTAAAATATTGCTCTACTATGAATTAGAAAACAGTTGCGACAAAATTTCATTATCCCTCACAGTTACGCTAAGGGTAATTTTAAGTTCCTAACACATGTTTTTGCTATGCAGTTTGAAGAGAAGGCAAACGAGGTTGTTGCAGCACTTCAATGGGTCAAGAAGGTCAATGTTACAATGTCTGCTCAACCTGCACAACCTGTATATGCAGGGGAGCTTCCAGAAGGACTGCAGAAGATTTCAAACATCATAGCAGTTTCAAGTTGCAAGGCAAGGCTTGAAGTTTTTATGTGTATTGAAGGATAATGCATTAGTCCTTTTTTTAGTAGTAGCCAACTAGATAAATCTATTTCAGGGAGGAGTTCGAAAGTCTACTGTAGCCGTAAATCTTGCATATACATTACTCCCTCCAGTTTCAAAAAGGATGTCGTTTTGGACATGATTTAAGATACCAAGGAATGATTAATTTGTGTATACTTTCCTTGTTTGCCCCTATTAAATACAATACATTAGTAAAAATAGCACGGGAAACGAGAAGAAAGTAGTACTACTTCGGGGGTATAAACATCCAAAATGCACAATAAAATATAAAACGATATCTTTTAGGCAACTTTTGATACAAGTCTAAAACGGCTTCCTTTAGGAAACTGGAGAGCTGGTATGGGGGCTAGGGTTGGAATTTTCGATGCTGATGTCTTTGGTCCAAGCTTACCGACTATGGTTTCTCCTGAAAACCGGCTGCTAGTGATGGTAAATCAGTTGATTGAATAATTACCTTAATATGGATTTTAGTAGTTGCACTAATAATGGTAGACAGATTTACCTTTAGAACCCAGAAAGCAGATCTATTCTTCCAACAGAGTATTTGGGGGTCAAGATGGTGTCTTTTGGCTTTGCTGGACAAGGAAGAGCGATAATGCGAGGTCCAATGGTTTCAGGAGTGATTAATCAGTTGCTGACCACTACTGAATGGTATGCAAAACAAATAGTTGATACCTTTATAAGGTCATCAGATGAACATAGCCTTTGGTATATCCTCAAGAGCATTCTTAGTTTTCCTTTAAGAAGAAAACTTGACATTTTTCTTATTTTCATAAAGGGGCGAACTCGACTACCTTGTCATTGACATGCCTCCTGGAACAGGCGATATACACTTAACACTCTGTCAGGTGGTACCTCTAGCCTGAGTCTTGCATAAGTCGTTGATGTTGCAAAGGGAGTTAGGATGTCATTGTTACCACTCCTCAAAAGCTTGCTTTCATCGATGTTGCAAAGGGAGTTAGGATGTTTTCAAAGCTGAAGGTGTGTAATCTTTGGATTTGCATTTGAATTGTAATATACCTACTGTCTGGGCATTGATTTGTTTCTGTTCTTCTTTCTTTGTGTAGGTTCCATGTGTTGCAGTTGTCGAGAACATGTGCTACTTCGACGCTGATGGAAAACGATATTACCCTTTTGGGCAAGGTTCTGGAGCTCAGGCAAGACATATTTTGATGCATATTTCATAGCATGTTACTCTTGGATAGTTTTTAATTGCTTTGGCAATGAAATTACTCCAGGTTGTGCAGCAGTTTGGAATACCTCACCTCTTTGATTTGCCGATACGACCAACTGTAAGCTCAATCTACCTATCTTTATGTGGTTAAAAGTGAGGGCATCAATCATAGTTTGGTATAATTTACAGCTTTCAGCGTCTGGAGATACTGGAATTCCTGAAGTAGTGGCTGATCCCCAAGGAATTGTTGCCAAGATATTTCAGAATATTGGAGTATGTGCTGTTCAACAGTGTGCTAAAATTAGACAACAAGGTTAGTTAACAGCTCACAATTTACAACCTATAGTATGTAAAAGTAGTTCAGAGAAGGTTTTTCTGGTAAATGTGCACTAACAGAAATAAAACAAAGCAAAGAAAGAAGTGTACAAAACAGTTGTATTTCTCATTTTCTTTTACGGTTTTACCCAGATGTTTCTCCAGTAATGTTGTGTTAAAAATACTTTTTTCCTTTTGCCAGTTTCAACAGCAGTTTCATATGATAGATTAATAAGGGCGATCCGGGTGAGAGTACCAGATTCAGATGAAGAGTTCTTGTTGCATCCAGCAACAGTCAGAAGGAATGATCGGTCTGCTCAAAGTGTGGTGTGTATAGCCTTTCACCATTTAACGTGTTTCTGAAATAATTCTAACTCTGGTTATTAAAGTTATCCTTCACATCATCAATTGCATATACTTCAAAATAATCCATATAGTCCTTATAATTTTCAGAAAGCATATCTTTCATGTATTTTTGTTACATGCAGGATGAATGGACAGGTGAACAGAAAATACAATATGGTGATATACCAGAAGACATTGAACCTGAAGAGATCCGTCCTATGGGTAACTACGCAGTTTCTATAACTTGGCCTGATGGTTTTTCTCAGGTAATACCATAATATAACATAAAATGTTTTTCCTTCCCTCTTAATTCGTGTAATATTTGAAGTACAACAGACTTCTGAAATTCATGTAGATGTCACCATCTTTCTTAAAAATGGATTAAACAGAGATGAAATGCACACGAATCTGATTCTCTGCAGATAGCACCTTACGATCAATTGGAAATGCTCGAGAGGCTTGTGGATGTTCCTCGTGCAACAACAACAGCAATGGCCTCTTGATGATACAGTATAGATAATGGTCAACCAGAAGGGGAAAGAAAACTTTTGATACAGTCATTTTCAGAGTTTCTAGGATTACAGAAATAAAAGTTGATTACTGTAACAATGTACAATGATCAATTTTTATAGGAATATAATGCGTTATTCTTATTACTTTTGGTTCATTTGACGTGCTCTGAAGTCTCAAATTTGGAAAAACAATATGGTTTCGGTGACATTAATAGGTATTCATCATATTTTCTTTTTCTGATTTTTGTGCTCACGTCATAGACATAAACATGAGGATTTTTTTACAGCGTTGAATGGTCTCAAATTCAGATCCTAGTTTGTTTAAAGCTGGTGAGTGCACAAACATTTCCTAAATTAAAACCTTGTTTTATTTGCGTATTTGACAGACATTTGCTAAACTCTTGTTTTCTTTGTGCCTTTGTGGATTAGAGAATTACCGCTTCTGATTTGTGAGACCAACTGCAAAGATAGTAAGGAGAGTGTTTCAAAATAACAAGGTGTCCCTCACTGGCCTTAATCAATATATCACCTCTCAGATCTCAGCTACGCTTCTGCCAGGGAAAAAAATCCTAAAGAATCAGTCCAAGTTTATATCCTATCTAGCAATAGGAATCCAAAATATACATCTCATCCTTTAATCTGCAAATGATATGTGGTGGTGTTTTTCTATTTGAGCCACTTGTGCTCTGTCCAACTATACAAAACCGGAGACTTCGTGTTCGTAAGTCGTCTCTTAAAAAAGAATGCCCTCTCGTTTCCTGCTCTCCAATGCATCTTCTTACTTAACTTCTGCAGAGTCAGTCAGCGCCAACGCAAAATTGTCCAAATCATGCAAATCCTCTAGTTTGTTGCATGCATAATCTTTTAAAACCTATTGCTCTAATCGTTTGAAAAAAAAGACTTAGATTCCTTTCTTGACTTGATCTAAGTTGTATGGTTGGCTATAAACACTGCTACTCATCGATGAATTCATTTCGGCGTCAAGAGTGTAATGAAGAAGAGGATGCTCCCCAGCAGGAGGTGATATATTGATATCAAAGAGGAGATTTTTCTGGTACTGTTCATGGTCCTTTTCTTTAGATCCTTTGGTACTTGTTATTTGTGATGTGATAAACGTATGACGGATTTATGAATCGCATTCCCAAGTATTTAGTCGACTGTCCATCACGAGTTAGAATGTGATTAGACATAAACTCTCTTGCTCCGACACAAGGTTTAGGTGAATAAAGGAAATAATGGTACATAATGTGGATCTATCCAAGGAGCAGGATACTCCTGAGAGCAGCTGTTAAGTCAAGAGGAAAGTGGGGATCTTGGTGAAATGAGGAGATTTTTACGGTGCACCCAAAGATTTATGAACCGTTAATTATATTTCATCTAATGGTTCAGATTTGATTAGGGTAACCTATTACCTTCTGGGAGGTAATAGGTCACATTTCCTTTTATTTAAATCATGTGCATATCAAGTGTTTCTATTTTTTCAGTTTGCCTTCTATTTAAAATCATGTGTACATCATGCAGTTGATATGTTTTCATTTATACTGTGCAATATCATTTACTTTATATTTTTTCATGTAATAATTAGAGGATACCGTGCAATATCACGCACTTTCTTTTTTCTTGTGCATTCTGTTTTTTGCATGCATTTGCATGCATGCGGCAGATAAAAGCTTTTAAAATTCTAATAACAACGACTTGTCTATATAGCTTAATGGAAGTGCGGGTCTACAAGATTTTTTTGGCAATTTTCTCTCGGGGTGCTTCCTATATTTTACGCGATGTGCATTTTTTTTTTATTTTTTTCAACATGAATGGATCAGAACAAAATGGAATACAAATTGTTTGAGATTATGACTGGTTATTTTTTTAAAAATTTGTGTACATATTTTATTAAGTTTCATCTTAATTATAATAATACATGATTTTTAGGTATTTGAAATATTATTTATTACTATTTTATCGTTCTAATGATAATTTATTTATTTTTGTTTGAATATGTGATTTGTCTATACAGAATTCATGAAATTGCATTTTTTTATAATTTGTGTAGGTGTTTCATAAGTTTTAAAAATTATTTAATGGGTGGACTCACCTAGTAGTCAGATTATATTTTGGGCAACAAATTTATTCCAAACTGGTGTCCATGTCTGTTTAATGGTAACTAAGGCGCAAGATTTTTGTTCCTAGTATATGGCAGGCGCAAGGTAATAGCCGGTTAAAACATTAAGCAATAATTTTATTTTTATTAATTCAATAAAATGAAGGACTAAGATTCATCTTACCTCTTACCTCCTAAGTAGGATAATGGAGCACCATAAAAGCCCCCTGAAATGATCAATTAAAGCGGTTTACTCTGTAACTTTATGTTCTATGGCATTGAGATTTACTCTGTAACATAATGACGTCACAGAAGGACCTCTTTCAGGTTTCAGGACCTACGTACTTGAAACGTGTGGATTGGTAATCTTGCTAAATCATATCTTTCTGGCTAATTGTCTCTTTATGTTTGTGTTTCCACTTTGAATTAATGAAAGTAATTAGGCACAAAATTGATGGATTTCGTATGGTCAATGAGTATTTTTTGTGAAGAAAATAAAAAATGAACCTGCTTTTGCTTTGGCCAGGAATCGCGCGGACCACCAGCGGTCTGTCATGGCTAGCCTTGTCCAGGCGTGTATGTCCTGGAGCGCGACCGACAAGGAAACCGGCAGGGCGACAAGTCCCGTGCGCCGCTATGGTGGAGGTCCTTCGGCTTCCTGAAGGAGCGGGACCTCGTGGACACCGCCGACAACTCCATCTTCGGCGCGGTCTACGAGTTCCTCGACGCAACGAACGTCGCCAGCGCGCCACACTACGTCGTCGCCTTCCGCGGCACCATGATCAAGAAGGCCACGGCGCTCCGGGACCTCACTCTCGACATCCACCTCATCCGAAACTGCCTCGACGGCACCTCACGCTTCAACGTCGCCATGACGGCCGTCCACGACGTCATGTTATTGGCTGCGGGGCCTGTCTGGCTGGCAGGCCACTCCCTAGGCTCCGCCATCTCGACGCTCGTCGCCAAGAACATGGCCTGCAGGCACGGCGTCTTCCTCACCACGTTCCTCTTCAACGCGCCGTTTCCGTCGGTCCCGTTGGAGGCGATGTGGGACGTCGAATGGCTGAATCGGGGCATCCGCGTCGTCAACAGCTTCGTCACGGCCGGGGTGGCTGCCGTCCTGCGCACGGGCGGAGATGGCGGCTACGACTCCTTCGCGGTGCTGGCGCCGTGGCGGCCCAACGTGTTCGTGCACCCGGACGACCATATCAGCAAGGAATACGTGGCGTACTTCGAGCACCGGAAGAATATGGAGGACATCGGCGCGGGCGCCGTGGGGAGGCTGGCGACGAAAAACTCAGTGAAGGACCTGCTGCAGGGCATCGGCCGGGCGAGCGGGTTTGATCCGATGCACCTGTTCCCGTCCGCCGTCCTGACGGTGAACCGCGGCCCCTCCCGAGCTGACTTGAAGACGGCACACGGGATCCGCCAGTGGTGGCCTGGTGGGAGCAGGACTTGGTGCTGGAGAGCAACACCTATTATTACCGCGAGTGAGGAGATTCCAACCCACACCAGTATAAGTGGAATGTGTCAGGATCTCCGTTGCTTAAGCTAGACCTAAGGTACGGTCTAAGGGTGTCTTTGAGGCGGTTTCTTTAAATAAATTTGTATTACAAAACTAAAAAAGGTGAATCGAATAAGTATCGTTGAAACTATTTTCTTATTATGTACAGAATAAATGATTTGTATTGTTTGATGTTTTTCTCAATTTATAGAAGCTTATTACATTCGATATTAATTTAGATAGGTAACTGTCATCAACTAAACAAACTCTAAACTTGATCATGGCTTTGACTGCAACGGAACGCAGAGGACAGTCCTAAGGCGCGTGGAACGAGATGATTTCGAAACCGAACTGGAGACGCAGAGAAAAGGAACCACAAACAATTCAGTCCACTTGAGAGTTGAGATAGGGATCCGTCACCGAACTGTTCACACATGGATACAGATGCACTCAAATTTGCTGGTGCAATAGCACACTGCGTTGGTCTTGGGCTCTTGGCTACATCACAAGTTAAGATTCCCAATGTAAGCTGATGCAGCAGCCAGCAGGGAAAATCACCTACGCGACGGAGCCGTCAGTGCTCGTCCGCTCGAGGCGCGACCATGGCGACCGGGACTCGCACGGGCCTCTCTAACTCCGGCGATCGCCAGCTCCAGCAGCTGCGAGAAATGTCCCGAGCAGCGCCTACGCGACAAATAATCAGACGAAAGCTAATAAATCGATACGCGAAGTGAGACGATGCACAGACCAAAGGCTCGCCGAATGGAAGGCAGTGGAGGATGACCCTAACGTAAATATAGAGACATGAGGGTTTTCTGGACAAAAGTGTACCTCCGCCTTGATCGTCGATCTGGACCGCTCACGCTTCTATCCAACGGATACTAGAGCCCCGTGCTTGTATCATGTAATATTACTCTAATTTGGGTGGCACTCAATTGAAGTGATCGACCATTTTTTAAAGAAAACTGTGTGGCCCGATTTTTTTAAGTTATCTATCTAGAATGAAATACGAGAACTCTCAATAAATTATTCATTTCAATTAACATCAGAATTCTTATGGGATCTAGTTCCAATTTATTCACATATCTTTCACAAATAAAATAAGATAAGGATATTAAGTCTCCTCCGTCGTGTCGCTATATTTGGAAGAAATCCTATATTTCAAAAATCAGGGGAATCCCTGCCCCCTCTTTTCTTTTCAATTCGGACCGTGCAACTCTGATTGAAATGACCTATTTGTCGTTCCGAGCAACTTTGATCGAAATGACATATTTGCTCATGCATGCCGTATCCCTTCAGTTTCCAAAAAATTGACCGATGATATATAATATATCCAAAGTTCGTGCTGATGGTATAAATGTCCTACAAGAGTATTTTGTAACAAAAATCAAATCAATGACATCATCAGGCATGAAATGACCTATTTGCCCCTACATGACATACCCTTCGGTTTCCAAAAAGTTTATTCGATTTCCATCGTCAAAAGGCCAACGCCCGATTCCATCTAGGAGGCCACCGCCATGCCACCTGACGCCCATGTCGTCCGAACTCCGAAGCTGTTGAAGTCGTCGCCCCGCAGCCACCGCCGCTTGAAGCTGTCGCTCTGACACAACGTTGCTGAAGCCCCTGCCGCTGGAAGCCACCTCCCCGCTGCTGAAGCCCTTGCTGTCGAAGCCGCCACGTGCCAAAGCCTATGCCCCGACGTCAGCCGATCGACCAAGATCACCTTTAACTTACATGTGTGAAGGAAATGTAAAGTTGTTTTTTTATAATTTTTATAAAAATCCTGTAGATATATTATCAACCTAAATATTCAACTTTATATATTATATAGTCCTAAATATTCAACTTTATATATTATATAGTTTTGATGAATTTTAGACATATTATATAATGCCAATTAATTTTGAGACGAATAATCAATTTTCGCCAAAAATCAAACGGCTCCCGGAAAACACGGGTGGCTCGCGGGGTCGAACCGACCGAACAGGGCCGCCGGCACGGCCGCACCTTCCGGCCACTTCCACCACCGTTCCACGGATTGCGGCGAGGCAACGCCGTCTCGAGAGCTCGCCGCTTCCGAGATTCGGCCTCCACCCGCGCAGGAGTGCCGCCTAGTGCCTCCCTCCAGTCGGCTCCGCGCCTCGGCGTCGGCCCCCGTTGGCGCCGCTGGCCGCTCCTCGCAACGGCGTCGGCCGTCGCCTGGACGCCTCCCCCAGAGCCGAGCGGCCTCTTCCTATTGGCGTTGAAGCGGCCTGGCTGCTGGCTGTCTCCTTGCATTGGCGTCTATAACCCCAATTGGGAATCCGTACTGGTTGACATCCTGGGGTAATCGAGCTTAAATTCCCCCAATTGGCGGCTCGAGACTGCAACCAGCTCTCCCATGCTTGGATTGGTCATGAATTTTTGGGTTTTGGCTGGTGTGCTGATCCGCAGGGCTCGTTAGTGGACGCTTCTGTGTGCGAAAGCTCGGCACCCGCCGCTGATCAGCGATGTCGAGCAAATGGATGTGGATGGCGACTCGAGTGGAGCTCTGGGAGAGATGGATGATCTTGTAAGGCATCCCTTCCCTTTGTACGGTGTGAGAGAGATTGCTCCTATATTTTCTTTTTCGTTATTGTGCTAAATCTTAGGATTACTCGGTCAGGTGATGGGCTGCGGAAACCAGTGGCCTAGAAGCTTCTACACTCCCATTTCATAGTCAGATTTGTAAAAAGTTCTTGTGCTACTACAGTCAACAGTTCTCTTGGAATAAGCCATAAGTCACAATAATGTTCATATTGTTGCTAAGGCATGGATATGCCTCAATTTTAAAGCAATGCCTGTGTCAGACAGACCTCTTGAATTATTGGAATAATTTCCCATTTTTAGTTTGAAATGGTTTCCAAGATAAGACTGTCCAAACTGCTCTCTCTACTGAGTTAAGGAAGTAGGGAGGCACTGAATGGAAGTTTGTACCTATTATAGTTAGCTTTACATTTTCTTGCTGATCCCCTCATCCCTGTGTTTTAATATGGACTTTCCTTCACCAGTTTTGTTATCCAATCTGGGGATTTAATATTGTGCACTAGCAATGTTTAGGTGGGATACTGGGATGCACTTTCATGACTCATGAGTAGGTTTACTGTTCACACAAAGAATAAATAAATTGTAGTTGGCATGTGCATGCTTGCTTTCACAGGAGCAATCTCCTTTGTACCCTCAGTTGTGATCTAATTGTGTTCTATGCTTTAACATAGTCCATCCAAACTTGCAGGACAAATATGCTGTCAACACTGGTAGGGTTTCATCTTGGATCTACTATTATCCAACATTTGTTTTGTCACTTTTATGACATTAGTGCATAACTGCATGTCTACATATTGCATTGAGCTTTGATGGTCAGCATTATGCAGCTAGGGATGTGGTTACAATAAGTTACTGGAATGTAAATCAGTACAAGATGTCATATGTATATTCAGTTGTTTCATGTATGTAAACTAAGCCTATCAGTGCATATAGTTGTTTGCCATCCAAGTCATCCTTTTTGATCCTGCATTTCTGTAGCCCTAGTCATTTTTTACTTGTTAAAGTGCTTAAGTGCTAAAGTGCTTTAGCTCCAAATTGGTGTTAACTTTGTAACTGTGTTTGCACTATTGTTGATCTCACATATCATATTTTAGTAAGTAGTAAATGAACTGCTCATTCTATGCTCTTTGTACAAAATAATTAGTAGCTACATTAGTAGTGACATTGTATTTTGCAGTTAGTTATTAATGAAATTTTTTTAGTCTAAGATGACATACTGAATAATTGGATCTCATACACCAGGTTTTGCTATACATGCATTGACAACTGGTCTGCTATCACAAATTGTTGCCCCCTTTGCAAAAGTGAATTTCAGCATATAACATGCACTTCTGTAAGTGAAAATATCCTTGGGCTGACATTCTTAATTCTTTTCATTCAGGAAATCTTAATATATGTGGGAGTAATTCAATTGAAAAAAGAATTTAGCTTAATGCCTCAAAAGGTAGAACTACAATGGAATATTATAGTTTCTTTGCTATTTATTGAAGGTATATACTACTGGATCTAATAATGAAGAAGGATACTCTTTAACCAGGTAAAGCTCACAGGTCCTGCAATTTCAGTCTACATACATGCTAGTTTAACAATCGTGTGCTTAATTGTTATGTAATGTGGTTCCCCTGTTTCCTCTTTATGTTCATGTTATTTCCTGGTTTGGCCTTCTGTTTCGTAATGATATGTGTCCAGCATCATCTTAACTATATATTTATTTATTAAATCACAATTTAATCTTGAGTCAGCTGACCATGTCAAGCAGGAAAGATTGTTGTATACTGATGCACGGTAATATGTTACATATTTGCAACTTTTAAGTTGTTTTTTTCCCAACATTCGACATGTGCAGGTTGAAGTGTTCGTGAAAGAAAACATCAGACCACTTTGCAAGAGTGGTGTAATTACCGTTGAGCAATATAGGTGAGTTGTCGCAAAGACAACAGACAAGGTCATGAAATACCATTCTGACCCTAGAAATGCAAGTTTTCTGATCAAGGAGGATAACAAGGTGAAAAAGCTCGCCTTACAGTATGTGGAGTATGCGGAGGCAGCTCAGCAAAAGGTTACATGGTGTCATTGCTGATAAGACAATTCAGCAGTACATAAGCTCTGCTCAATGTCGGAGGAATAAGAATTAACCACATGTTTCTAAAATCTTCGAAGAGCAGAGCATATCAAATGTGTTTAAACTGGTTTATGTCTCTTGAATAGATAATAGCTTCACCGAGTGATTGTCTTAATATGAAGGGTTATTTTTTTTTGTACCATTATAATTTCCATGGTTTGCTAATATATCATCGGTGTGTCACTGACAGATGGGGCCACTACAGTCACTGACAGTGGTATGTAGGCAATTTTTAAAAATTATAATGGTATATTAGTAGTTTTCCTTAATATGAATATTAAGTATTCAATGTATATACCCCTTGCAAAGCAGGAGTCAAAAAAGGTAATACCAATTTATCCTCTATTTACAATTGACGTATGACAGTACTACATATGAAATTACATAGAGTTTGTACAATAATATACCGTATAAACACAAAAATGCTCATTAAATGTGCAATGAAGTCTTCGTTCCTAGTCCTCCAAACCTTTTAGCATTAAATGCATGTCTTGACGGAGGAGATGAGGAGATGAGTCATTGGTTTTGTTCCTCTCTTCCAGGTGGTTTTAGTCCTTCGAAGCCTTGAAGTGAGGTCATGTTTTGAAGCATTGAGCTGACTTTGGAGTCTCTATTGATAGACCAAATCATGAAACTCCTTTAGAGAGTAATCATGCTTAGAGCCTCTCCAAATGTTTATTTGAGTTGTGCTTGTTGTAGTTTATACAATGGGAGTATTTTACCCAACATTTCACCTAGGAAAATGGACAATCACTATAGTAGAAATAATCTTTGGTAACTAAGCTTTTCTGATGCATAAATAATACACGTCGATAATACACTTTTATTAACACACTGTTTTACACCCATTAGTAAATCTATATTATTAGTGATGGGTAGTAATGTGGCACGTCACTGTTGTATGTTATGAAAGGACAAACAAATACTTGAATAGACTCACACTCTTATTTCGATCGAACCTGCACCCTAACCCTAGCGCTCATGCTCCCTCATCCTTGCCATCGCTGTCGCGTCCTGCTCGTCACCTCCGCCTCCTCTTCTTCACCGCCTCCTATCATTCCTCATCCGTCTTCGTCGTCGTGACCTCCTCATCATTGCCAACTCATCCTCATCATCGTCTCCTCCACTTTTCATCATTGCTAAGGTTTATATTGTTGTGATGAAGGTAATTAGCCACGAGATGATTGCCGGGGTTTTTAAGTATTACATTGCCATTTTGTGGTTATGTGTGATATTTTGTTAAACATGAAGTGGATTATCTTGCTAAACATAAATTAGGTTTCTACAAGTATTATATATGTATGGTATTTTACTTTCTAAGTATTACATTGCTATTTTGTGGTTATGTGTGTTATTTTGTTAAACATGATGTGTATTATTTTGTTAAACATGACTTAGAGTTTCTACGAGTATTATTGTATTTTTTTCATCGTTGTTAAAAATAACATGAATTAGGGACAATAGAATCATTGTTGAGCTACAACATGGCAAGCCTGAGTTATCAACAGGTACTTCCGCTGAACATCGTGATTCCAATGGTAGGCATTTCTCCCCTATGGTATGTCATTTTCCTCATTTTTTTCTCCCCTATGGTATGTCATTTTCCTCATTTTAGCTATTTAGGGTTGATTGAACTCTACTTCATCATATGTTTTTTTGTCATTTTGTACTACAAGTGTTATGTATAGATATAATAATCTATGCCAATAATATAGGTATCGTCGTATGATCCGAAGTGTTGCCTTCTAAAAATCAATCATTTATTGAGACATCACATGGTATATACATCACATATTCTATTTATGTGGTAACAAAATCATAACAAACTGATACAGTAGTGTCTTAATTACTATTACAGTTTCTACCAAAAATCTTTGTCAATCACTATAACATTCACGATGATGACACTCTTGATATATCAACAAGAGATGGCTGCACCAATATAGTTGATGTTGAAAACTCTAGAGGTAGGTTATGTCTGAATAAAGGGTGGTCTACATTTAGTGACTGTGTCACTCTAATAGAAGAGAACTTTGCGATACTAACCATGGGAACCCCACTCTGTCATGGCTACCATTTTCAATAATTATGGGGAAAACATCACAAGTCATAAAAGTAGACACAAGTGATAATGATATATATAACGAACTCAAGTTACTTATTATACAAATATGCCTATTTTATCCATGTACTTATCTACTTTTTTATAATGGCAGGTGAAGCTTAGAGTACAAGAGAAGGGGAAGAAAAACAGGGTCGGTTCTAAGATTTTGTGGGCCCAAGGCTAATTAGAATAACTTGCACACATTAAATCATTTCAAAAAATACATCCAAAAATATATGTACATTTTAAATTGTCTCAATTAATACATCTAGATTGTGTTTGTTTCATGCGATATATTGGGATGAAATTATTTTATCTTATTTTTGTCTGGTTAATTTATAAAATAAGATAAAGTGACTCTTAGGCTATTGACAATGGTGAGTTTCATAGCACTGTTTCCTAGAATGCCACGTTAGCTTTACAACTGAATGAAATACCCTCTCTTGTGGAGAGTTTCATTTCACTATTTTCTAGGCTAATCAGTATAATTAAATGCAACTAGCTCTCATAAAATACCCTATCTCTGATGAAACGATTTAGCTCTCAATGGTTGTTTCATTTCATTTCATCCGTCTTGGAAACGGGTTAGCACCATGTCATGGTGATGAAACTACTTCCTTCTCTTTCTTCATTAATTGAATGTCATGTAAGCAAAAAAAGCTGATGTGACATGGTAATTAATACCATGAATCCTCATTGTGAATAGCCTTATGGAAGAATATTTCCTGGATACTAGATAAACTCATATAAATATACAATTTAATATAACACAATCATCCTACACATCCTTAAAAACTGTAAAGATGTTATTCCATTCCTAAAAATGTATTTATGTATCTGTTATGGAATTTAACACATCTCTATTGAAAACTTTGAGGAGCGCACCAAATTAGCTGGGTTGTTAGCGCTAGCAATGGGCGGGCCAAATCTCTTTGTTCAGAACAAAATATGACTTACTCAAGTGGTCAAAGTCTAATTTGAGCTTTGAAATTCTACGAATCGCTACCGAAGGATTAACGATTGCAATGGTTGCATGGTAGGATCAATTGAAGAACATCTATTGTTTTGGTAATCCTGTAACTTCAGAAAGAAAAACTTCTTCAATGCATATTGGCAAGTCTATCTTATGGATTTTATTATATATCTGCACAATCAGTTCCTTAATAAGTAAATAGACATTTCAGCAATAAATAAATTCATGGACTCAAAAGGTGAAAAATGGTGTTCGCTGGATTTCATGTATATAAGAGGTAGTTTTCTTATATCTAAGTTGATAGTCGAATGGAAGATTGGAAGGGGAAAACTATTGATAATCGTATATTTACACGTGCTTAAGATAAAATTAAGTGCGTAGCTCGCATTTGATCAGACTTAGCAACCGTTTGGCGCGAAACCGATTCGTTCCCTCTCCACGTCAAACACCACACGGAATCCTTGCTGCTGGACTTTGCCGAGCACGCTGAGCCCGTCGTCCGCCGCCTCGAGTCCTAGGCAGTAGTACGTCAGTCGCTTGCCGACGTCGACGGGGAGGAGGTAGTTCTCCGGGGGCAGCGCCATTTCTGCACCGCCGGCGAAGTGCAGCACGATTGGCGGCGCGCTCGCCGCCGGCGTCCCGCGGAGGTCGTAGCAGGCGTCGAACACCGAGTATTCCCTAGGCAACTTCCGCATCCCGGCCGCGGCCGCGCGCGCGTCGAAAGCGTCGCGCAGTGCCTCGTACGCGTCCCTGGCGAACCGCGATATGGCCGTTCCGGAGTCCACGACGACGCCGCCAAGCCCGGTCGCTGGGTCCAGCGCGAGGCTGGCGTTCGAGTATCCGGTGACCCTCTCGCCGTCGACGCTGAATCCAGTCATGTCAACGTAGTACAGGCTTGGGCGCCGCGGGTTCGAGAGCAGAGCGGTGAACATCGTCGACGGCAGCTCGGGCGTGCGGCCGAACACGAGGTAGGAGCTACGCGCAGAGCGGGACGTCCGGTCGTTGCTGAGGCAGTACGCGAACACGCGGCCGTACGCCGGCGCCACCTGCGTCGAGATGGACATCTCGCCGCGGCCGACGCCGAGCAGCCCGTCTGCAGTATAGAACAGCCCCTCGTTGTCGCGGCCACACCCGAGGGTGACGTTGTCGATGTACGTGTCGTTGGAGAAGAGGAGCCTGTCTGTGGCGAGGTCGCCGGTGCTGGAGGAGCCGTCGCCGTAGGCTATCCTGTACCTACAGCCCCCGTTGCTACCGTCGCAGCCAGGGTACCGGAGCAGGCGGCACTGTGGCGACGAGCAGCGGATCCGCCTGTACGTGCTGGAGCCCCGCGGATCGTACAGCCGGCCCTGCTGATTGTAGCAACGGCGGCAGGGCCTGCACTGGAGCCAAACTAGGTCGCTGCCGGTGTCGATGACGAGGAGCGCCCTGGCGAACGGCGTGCCGACGCCGACGAGGGCAAAGTACTCACCGTTCTCGAAGGGGATCCCGGTGTAGCGAACGGGTGAATGAAGGAGGCCGTGGACGGTCGTGTCGACAAGGGAGTACGTGCGCGCGGCGTCGGCGGCGAGGCTTTGGCGGAGGTGGCCACCTCGCTTCGCGCCGGGCGGGGGCGGGAAGACCGCGTCGCGGTGGAAGACGGGGACCTGGAGTGTCCTCGGAGGCTGGGCTGCATTGGAGACGGGCAGGAGGAGGAGCAGCAGCAGCAGCAAAGCTTTGGGCGCCGCCATGAGGGCGCGGCGCGGCGGCGAGGATGTGAAGCGACGAGGCGATCGATTGTATCAATGCCACGGTGAATGCTTTGATAATGAAACCAGCATTGCGCGTTGAGGCCCTGAATCAGCCAGGCAGTTTTTGTTATAAATGTACATTGATGTGGAACTCGTTACCACGTAAGGAACTGACGACAATAGGTTTGCAGATCCGAGCACGAGGCCATTCTTATTTCGGATGACAATTAGGGTCCAAAGAAACAAAGCGACCAAGAGCTATAGCAAACAACGCTTCACTTGGTCCACCAGTGAAGGAAGTCCTTGCGCCTGTTGATCTTCTTTTGGAGCTGGAGGACACCATACAGTAGAGCCTCAGCAGTTGGAGGGCAACCAGGGACGTAGATGTCCACAGGAACGATACGGTCGCATCCACGGACAACAGAGTAGGAGTAGTGGTAGTACCCACCGCCATTGGCGCAGCTGCCCATTGAAATGACCCACCGAGGCTCAGGCATCTGGTCATAAACCCTACAGAAGAAGTTACGAATGTCATGAGAATTAGAAAACTATGAGCAGGTAAGAAAGACCGGGTGGCCTTATCCCCCAATAGCAGAAGGTACTTCTTCACAAAATCTTAAAATCATGTTTTGGAAAAAATTAATAAAGAAGAAGATTGCAACCTAAAATTAAAAGCAGATAACTAGAGGATACACAAGAAAAGAAGCAGTGATTCCATGTCATGACATTCACAAGTCCCAACAAATAATTTTTATTGGATTCCAAACATATCAGAAGTCAGAACACCACACCAGCCGCTCCTAATGGACCAAGACATTCAAAATTCAAAACAATGCCATATCCTATCGTTTGCTGGATTCTGAACATGTGGGAAGAGTATATCATTACATCAACTACACCTTGCCATGATCAGAATCACTTTCTTTCTCAAGTTCCAGATTCCTGGAGAAGCAAATCCGAGCTAATGCAAAGAATTAGTGCATATTTTTTCAGTTTTATTACCATGATATCAAAATACAGTATTACATGGATAACAAGAGCAGCATACCCTAATATCAAAGAACACTATCTTAGTTTTTTCAATTTGATATCTAAACACCACAAATCTTAAATAACCTAAGTACCCACAGTATCTGAGACAAACCAGAACATACTTTATTTCACTAATGACAATGTAAGAGCCTAAGAGCTTCCCATGGCATTACCCCTGTCTGAACGACAAGTCAATTTATGTTCTCAGATCTCTTGAAAGTCATACAGTCATACAAGGCTTTGAAAATTTAGCGCTGCTGAAGCTGGAAGCCCGAATTGCACAGGAATTCTAAGTCTAATCCTCCATGGTAGACCATTTTATGCCCTAACCATGCCCTCCAAATATCAGTGCTAGTGTTGAATTCGTGGCAGGTTCTCAAATAAAATCCAGCAGGAGATTATCACCTTGCCATCAAATTGGGCCTATCTAAACATCAAGTTGATTTATCCTCTCAATCTCAGCAAAACCATACAGGGTGCATACTAAGTTATGATGTTTTTCATGGACTTCTAATTTGGAATTTGGATGTGCTATCCTCATTGGCATGCTTTGAACCATGACAATATTTAGCACTAATGCACAACTGATGCTGGAAGGGGATTTCAATGTTTTAGCATGCAATGTTTCAAAAAGCAGTACATGGTAAGTGTGTGGAGGCAGTGCGCCTAACACCTAGACTACCTAGGCGGTGTGGTTTAGACATTCATTATCCATATTCCAGACAATAAAAGTATATATTCAATCATCATGGTCAATGTCAAATTGTCAATAGTTCAAATATTTCAGTATGGGTTGCTTCTTGCTTGTCAATCTTACTAGTTACAATGAACAGTTTCAAACTCAAAATGATAAAATAAATGAGCTGTGACTTGTGTGAACACTAA
The DNA here is from genome assembly GCA_019279435.1 of Zizania palustris. NCBI lineage: Eukaryota > Viridiplantae > Streptophyta > Magnoliopsida > Poales > Poaceae > Zizania > Zizania palustris. The sequence goes on from JAAALK010000282.1 coordinate 3,389,795, forward strand.
AGAGTCTCTCTAGCCGGTAAGTACTATAATGTTTTGAAGCAGTATAGTGATTTCCCTAGACCCTAGCAGTTGGTGAAGCAGTCGCTTTACCTCAAAAATCAAAAGGGCTGACACCCGACAGTCAAGAACTGAAGACGGCATGGCGTGGGGCGTGCAGGCCATTGGTGTAGCGGAAGCAGGAGCTCTCCCTGATGGTGGCGAAAAGTGGGAGTCCGGGAGCTCGTTCCTGGCGGTGGCAGTGATCTCATGGCGGCGCACCCGCGCACAGAGCAGGAGGAAAGAACTGATTACTGAGGGCCACGAATCATGTCCAGGTGCCTATTTCTCTCTAAACCTTAGTCACCCCAGCACGAGTCATGCCCAGGAGTACCCAGCCACGCTCATCCATGCCACTTATGCGCCACCTAGGAGCGCATAGCACTACCTAGCCGGATTTCCACCTAGAATCGCCGCTTCACCTGTAAGCAAAGCGGAGCACCAGCGCACACCGTCTAGGCCGAGGAACTGCTTTTTAAAACATTGTTAACACAGTGCATTAGCCCATTTATCCTTACCAGGCAGGCATTCAGAAGATTATTGCAAGTGTTAAAATTGCGGCAGGTTTCCAAGTGACATTCAAAGGTTGAAATTAAGACCTTTTTACACCATAGACTGACATCACAGTAGTAGTCGGTGCCCCTGGGAAGTTCCCAACCAAAAAGTTTAGCCACTTCTTCTATGAAGTCCAATTCTCCCTATCCATATACTTTCCGAGATCTAAGCAGGCGAAACACCAAATTCCCAGATCGGAGCACACGAATGAGAAATCTGAACAGCCTAGAGGAGGTGCATGGTACTGACTTGCGGAGCGCGGGCGCCATCTTGTTGGTGAGCGTCCCGGCGACGATCATGCAGTCGGACTGGCGCGGAGAGGGGCGGAAGATGACGCCGAAGCGGTCGAAGTCGTAGCGGGAGGCGCCAGCGTGCATCATCTCGACGGCGCAGCAGGCCAGCCCGAACGTCATCGGCCAGATCGATCCCCTCCGCGCCCAGTTCATGAGGTCGTCCACCTTGGAGATCACGAACTCGCCCGCCTTCGACCCGGGCGCCGGCGGCGGCGCCCCCGCGTACGTTGCAGGGGTGGCCCCCGCGCCGGCGGCGGCCGATGCCGAGGCGGAGTACGCACGCGGAGCGGAGAGCAGGGCCATCCGCGCCGTCCGCGGCAGCAGCGCCATCGTTCGCGGTAGGGTCCCACCGCCCCGCGTGGAGGAGAAGCGAGGAAAGACGGAGGAGTATCCGGCGAGGTGGGAGAAGCACTGAAGCAGCGTAGGAGGAGAGGAGGAAAGCGGTCGGGCTGCGTAATGGGCCTTAAGACCAACGGCCTCAAATAAAGCGGCCTAACATGTTGGGTTTTCTCACAAAAGGGCCCATCCATCAATGGGCCGGTTCAAAGATGATATATTTTTTAATTTAAAAAAACATTTTTATGAGGTATTTCTAAATAATTATAAAATTAGACTCGTATTAATAATTAGTTTTAATGATAGGGTTTTGTCACTATTTCAACTCTATCACCGAACATCCTAAGAGGTTTGACGACAGAAGACTCCTAAGTGTGTGTTAACAACTAAAACATATAGATTATGTTTGAAGTAATTGATGCCCAAACGTTGTGTTGAATATTAGTTTATATATAGAGGTTATTCAATTTTAACATTAACAATATGCAAGATCATTCTCTAATAAAAATATATATTATAATTTAATAATAAATAAATCAATAGAAATATATATAATCAAATAATATATCTAACTGAGCGTGAAAGGAATGTGAGCACAACAATATTAGATCTCATTAGAATTTTAGATGAGCTTACTTGAAGGTGCAATAGAGAGCATATGCTGGGAATATCTGCCTAAAGTCTGGCCAAACATATGAATCCAGGGGCCAACCTCCCGGAGGTCTGTTCGGTTAGGAGAGGATTGAAGATGATGAGAGATGATTGTAGTTTAAATCTCCTTCAATTCCTTTCAATCCTTCTCAATCCCCTTCCCCAAGAGGATTAACCAAACAAACCCTCAATGTTGTTCACGAGTATTGGATACGACAAGATATCATCGTGGATCGGCGATGAAGACACTGGGTTTGTTTGGTTTACTGTCACTATAAACTCTGTTAAAATTCTCGGAATTTAATAAAGTACGTTTGTTTGATTTATTTTGAAAGTCTTGAAAAATGTGTGGACTTGCTTACCAAAAATTTCAATTCCAGTTTTTTTTGGAGTGAGCCAAATAGACATTTATTTTGTGGTAAGGTAAGATTGAACAATAAACCAAACGTGTCCATGCCTTCCAAAAGTCATATTTTTTTAAATTTCAATTCCGGTAAGATTGTAGAAATGTTTCAAATAAATTTCAATCTAGCTTAGCAGCTTCAGAGTGCTATTTTGTGGTAAGGTGAATTAGAAGTAGCAATTTGTTATTTTATTCTATATCATTATTTTGTATGATAATTATAAGTAATACTTTATCAATGTATATACATGGCTACATAATAAAATTGCCACAATTAATCCTAATACATGCATGAAGGTAATTAAATTCTTTTCTCAATGGAAACTACTAATCTGGGATGGTAAGGATGACAGTCCATGGGCTAGGATTGATAGTAGTACAAGATATTAGACAGAGGCCCAGCAAAAAATAGTCCATGAGCCTGGCTAATGCTAAGCTCCAGCCATGGTACATACTTGCACATGTCACCTTGTAATTTTAGGCCGGTATTTTTATTAGTTTTCTTATAGTCCTTGAAAGGTATTTTTAGGGTTAAAGATAATTTACAGTGTTAACCAGAAGGCATCTCTCTAGAAAATTTATACCATTCGATTGATTCACAGTGGATTTACATTTACCTCTTAACGCCTCACATGAAGTGTAAAAAATCATTTGTAGAAGCGATTGCAGACGAAGAAATGCTCATCTCTACGTTCAGGGTAACTCTCACGTCAAAACGCATCAATTTAATTGGCACACCCCAGATTTGCCATGCATCATATAATCGCCACTCTATCCGATTGTATCCGCCGGTCGTCTCCTAATTGGCTGATCTTCACGTATGCAGAAAGCATACACAGGTGGCGAGCTAGATAAGAAGAGCTATCCAATCAGACGATCGCAAGAGATAGGCCCATCCTTGCAGCGTCCTGGCGGGTAAGGCTCACCTGATTTCCCGCTACTATTTAAACTAAGCTCGAGCTAGCTACTTCCTCACCACAGCCAACGAGCTCAAAGCAATTAAGTATCTGTCTGTGGTCACTGGCCAAGTCTCCTCGGTCCACGTCAATGGCAGCGTCCACCATGGCACTCTCCTCCTCGGCTCTCGCCGGCCGGCTGGCCAAGGTCACCCCCTCCAACGTGTTTGGCGAGGGCCGCATCACCATGCGCAAGACGGCAGCCAAGCCCAAGCCCAAGTCAGCCGCGTCCGACAGCAAGTGGTATGGCGCTGAACGGGTGCTCTACCTCGGCCCACTCTCAGGCGAGCCACCATCCTACCTCACCGGCGAGTTCCCCGGAGACTACGGCTGGGACACCGCCGGGCTGTCAGCCGACCCCGAGACGTTCGCCAAGAACAGGGAGCTGGAGGTGATCCACAGCAGGTGGGCCATGCTCGGCGCTCTCGGATGCGTCTTCCCGGAGCTCCTCGCCCGCAACGGCGTTAAGTTCGGCGAGGCCGTCTGGTTCAAGGCCGGCTCCCAGATCTTCAGCGAGGGTGGCCTCGACTACCTCGGCAACCCTAGCCTCGTCCACGCGCAGAGCATACTCGCCATCTGGGCCTGCCAAGTCCTGCTCATGGGCGCCGTCGAGGGCTACCGTGTCGCCGGCGGCCCGCTCGGCGAGGTCGTCGACCCACTCTACCCCGGCGGCAGCTTTGACCCCCTCGGCCTGGCCGAAGACCCCGAGGCGTTCGCCGAGCTCAAGGTAAAGGAGATCAAGAACGGCCGCCTCGCCATGTTCTCCATGTTCGGTTTCTTCGTTCAAGCCATCGTCACCGGCAAGGGGCCTCTGGAGAACCTGGCCGACCACCTCACCGACCCCGTCAACAACAATGCCTGGGCATTCGCCACCAACTTTGTCCCTGGCAAGTGATCGGCTCTCCGGTGAGCGACGACCGTGAAGTATGCAAATGCAGCACCTTTGAGTCCATTGCTTCAGATAACAGGCGAATGGCAATAATGCCAATGTGGCAGAGGCCAGAGGCTTCGGCGAGATAAGTTTTGCGCGATGTTCTTCTCTTTCCGCGCACCCTATATTTGCTTCCTTCGTTCAGATTGTGTAAAATAATGTTACCTGCTTTGTTATTGGAAAAAAAGATCGGCTCTTCTAAAAAACAATAGTTTGCCCAACGGTATGGAATACCGAAATAACCACGTTAGAGAAAGAGCGAAATTACAACCTCAACTTGCCTGAGCAACAGCACTCTGATAAAGATTTTCGTACTGCGAAGCTGGAGAATCCCAGCTGAAATCAATCTGCATATCCTTTTGCACTAACTGTTTCCAGACCATAGGATTTCTACTGTAGTAGCTGAATGCTCTTTCCAAGCAACCGCTTAGATCCTATCAAAATGGGTACCCCGTGTGAGTTCAATCACAAAATAGTACATATTTCATTTGGAACTTTAAAGTACATGTTCGATCTAAAACTCACCTGCTCATCAGCCCTATCAAATGCAAAACCATTCCGCAGCTCAATTGGTATTGTTTCGTCGTCAAAATCAAAAACACTGAAAGTAATGCACGAGAGACGGAGAGATATATATGAGAATATGCTATGTTAAGGCAATGTTCGAAGTAATAATCAAATATCCACCTGTCACTCAATCCACCAGTTTTTCGAACGATTGGCACAGAACCATATCTCATGGCTATCATCTGATTGATAAAAATACGTCAGAGTTGGGCATGAGAAGACAATTACACATTTTCAATAAAATATGGTTAGGGAGCATCGTTGGGTGAGGCCTGAGGGACATTCGTGGTGCCCTCTCTAATCGTGCAATAACAGAATACCTCGCTCTATGAACATGTTACAGGAAGTCGAGCTTAAGCCTGAGGATGATGCTCCGATTTGGAAATCATCACTGGATGGGTGTTTCTCCGTCGCTGCAGCCTATCAAATGTTCTTCATCAATATGGCACCCTGTTGTGGAAGATGAAGTCCAAGGTGAAGTTCTACTGGTTGGCTCTCAAGGGCAGGAGTCTTACAGCAGACAATCTTGCTAAGGGGAGGTGGCCTTGTGAAGACAATTGTGTATTGTTATGGGAAATGGAAAGAGACCTGCAAACATTTCCTCACGACATAGGGCTACACTAACAAAGTATGGAGATCCACCAGAGCTTGGCTCAATATGGTGTTTGAGCTCCCGAGGTGTCTTTAGAAAACGCTCAGAACAACCTTTGATTCCTTGTTTATGTTGTTGTGCTGAAGGTTTGGAAAGGAACGAAATACTAGGATTTTTCAACAAATCTCACGGGCTCTGGCTCAATTGCTTGCTAACATTAAAAAATAATTAACAATGTAGAGAGCAGTTGGTTTCTTCAGCTCCTTGGGTGACACCCCATAGTCCTTTGGTACTTATTTTCTTGATCTAGTGAGTCCAGTTGTGTAGAGAGGTCAGGCTCCTCTGGTGTCGACGTCTTTTGTCGATGTTTTTTGTAAAACTTGACCCCCCCCCCCTCTCTGATCTTAATAAAATTTTGCCATCTTCTCTGGCCACATGGCCAAAAAAAGTGGGCTGTTTCATAGAAGGAAAATATTTGGACTACACAAGCAGGTAAAGCTTGAATGGGATATTGGATAGAACCCTTACTATTCAAATTAAATATATGCCTTGGGAGAATTGTCCATAATGCCAATTTGAGCTCACTAGGCCATGTGGGACACATTGGCCCCTTAACCCCTTTGCCTAAGGATTGGTTAATTCTCCTTCTTGAGGGGATGGAGCACACATTCAACAATGCTAGGCATATTTCGCTAGTAAATGGAAGCAAGATTCATAATTTATACATTACACTTCTAAAATCTATAGATAGATACCTGAGTAAGGCCACAAGGCTCAAACATTGATGGAATGATGAACATGTCAGATGCTGCATAAATACAATGAGACAAAGCTTCTTCGTATTTCAGAATTAACCGAATATTATTATTCTGCTGGAATTGGTCTGCAACACCCTCAAATTCACTCTGTGAAACAAATGCATAATAAGTACATAATAACAAAATCCACAAGAAAATAAATAATATATATCAAACTATATTTTCTAGGCACGACAATGGCCCTTGCTACTTAAGGCAGAGGATGGTCGGACTGTGAAAGAAGTTGGAAGTAAGAATTTTAGACTTCTTTGCAAAGTATGGGTGGAACTTAAGGAGAGGGTTGGAGTTGTAGTTCTGTCTTTCTTTGGTTGTGAGTTTGTTTAAGAAGTTATGTATGTGCAATTATAATTTAGTTTTAGAGTTGTGCTTGTAGAAGGTTGTGGAGTCCAAGTGCTCATGTTGTTTTGTTGGTTGTGTGAAACCTCTTATTTTGGTGTGAGTCTAAGTACTCTTGTATGATTTGTTGGTTGTATACATCCACTTTGGATGTAGAGGTCGGATTTTAATCCAATATCTAAAAAAATACCAAACTATAGAACTGGACTTTTCCATGACAATCAAGAATTCATGAGGTAAAATGCAAGCTGCAGTTGAGAATAAAGTGAGAAACTCAATGAGTACACAGACCTGAATATGTGGGACTGGACTTGAACCCAGAAGTACAAACTGTCCTCCTAACTCAGATGTTTTGTGTATTGCATGCCTGATAAGATGTAAACCCTTTTGAGGAACTAGCCTTGTAACGCACCCTACCTGCTTCAGAAAATTTCTGTTATGAATGCACAAGATGATGATCGAAGCCGAACAAAAGCTATGGGACTAATTTATTTCAGCAGATAAGACCATCCTCCAAGAAACAGAAGGGAGAGGAGATAGCTAATCTAAATGAATAACATCAGCAGCAAATCAAAATAAGACTACGTTCAAACTCAAAAGGCTTTGCTCGACCTGGAGAACAGAGTTTAACATATAAATGATTTTTATTTTGCATCCTCGCCTAAAAAATAATTTCTTCTTACAAAAAGTGGTTCAACAAATAAATGGGCTTCTTCCTCCAGTTCTATCTAGCACAACTACTACATTCTCCAGTTTTATCTGGCTCATTCAGTGTATCATTTATTCATTTGGTGTACTTGGGTGTTGTCTAGTTCGCTTGCTGTTTTGTTCAAGCTAAGAAATACATTTTGCACCATTTTGTACCATCATGCTAAAGTTCAAATATAAGATAGGCATTCAAATGAATGGAAGAATTGTAATCCTAATAAAGGAACCATAAGTACAGTACACAAATATGAAACCAAATTGAGGATACAAACTTCCTCTTTCATCTAATAAAAGTTGGTTATTACTCTTTCAGTAACTCAGTTAAGGAGAGAGTCAATACCTAGTGCAAGCAGTTACCTATTATAGACATAGGGTTGTCTGATTAAGATACCAGGGATAAATATGCTTTAGCAAATAATAATACAAGGTGAAATCACAAAGAAAATATCATTTTCTTTCAATGTATAACATGACAATACAGAAACATTAAATTATCATTTAACCAATGAGCATGCCTGAAATCCTAATCACAATGAAATGCCTTGATTACATGAAAAAAAAGCTACAAAAGATAGTCATATAGTTAAGATGGGAGTAGAACTGAAATTCATACCAGTGGTTGAGAGGCATCCTCAGAATACAGCCCTAGCTGCTTCCTGAGAAATGCTTTGTTTGCTGCCTTCCCTTGAAGATCAGTAGCACTATATTGCACAGCAAGAAATCTGTCTGTGGAAGGGTTCCATATTTCCGTGTCAATTCCATTAAGTATCCCCACAAATTTCCTGGAATACATTTTAAGTGTATCTTGGAGCCCATGACCACCCTGGGCCCAAAAAAAAGCTTTGTGATGGGCAGCTTACACCAGACTTGTAACTCCTCAGTAAAATAGCAATTAAACTGCCTTGGAAAGACCCATTAAAGGTTTTGCATAACAATGTCAGGTATGAAAGCCTTAAATGAGTTACCAAGGTCTCTTCAAATCTTGTTTAACTAATTGAGCTAGCATTTTTCATTCTGGAGCAAAGGTTAATAGAAGAAAAGAATGGATAGCCAATGCAGAGTCACAGATAATTACTCCTAGATGGGCTAAGAAATACCATTTATTTGGAGATGAATTGCATTTCAAATAAACATATTATTAGCCTTATGTTACTTGCACATCAACAACTTTACAGAAATGTTGCCTCAAAAAAGATTTTGAATATTATTTTGGATAAATGCATATACCTTTGTTTATTCAATCATTCTATTAAACACTACTGTTTCACTAAAAAAGGTATTATTTAAGAAGTTGATCACGTATCTATGGTTGAACAGAAGGGGAAGAAGTAGCTATCATCTAAAGCGTGTGAAATTGTTGTGACGCCGGTTAGCGGGTAGTGGTTGCGGGGGAGGTGGAGAACCTTGGCTACGCAGGGCGTAGCCGCCGGTCACAGGGGAACGAGGTTTTGCCCCTCGGCTCCCTATGGTGTTCGGTGGGAAGAGAAGGAGGATTGATAGATTAATTCCTTGTTATTTTTCTGAGACAATGCCCTCTGGCTTACATAGCCTTTGGCTGATACAATCCCTCAAATCCCTCTCAGTTATTCACTAATTCCAACTAATGCTAGCTCTTGCTAAATATGCCACCCCATTCCAAGGCAAGCAGCACCCATTTAGCTACTCCCCTGAATTGCTGGTGTTTCCTTCCTGCCCCTACGGGAGTAGTGTTTGCCCCACATGACATCTCTCCCCCCCTCGACTAGCAGCTCGTCCTCGAGCTGGAATTGTGGGTAGCGCTGGATGAAGGACTCGACGTCTTCCCAGGTGGCTGTCGACGGCTGTTCACCCTGCCATTGGATGAGCACTTGACGAACACCCCGTGCAAGGCGTGCCTTGACTGCTGCAGCTGGAACCGGCACCGCAGCCCCATGATGCATAGGTGGCAGAGGCGGTGGGGACTCCGGGGGTGTACCAATGAATTGTTTGAGGAGGCCGACATGGAAAACTGGGTGAATGCGGGCGCCCGGTGGTAGTAGTAGTCGGACAGCAACTTCATTGATTACCTCCTGCACCTGATACGGTCCATAAAAGCGCGGGCGAAGCTTTCTTGAACGCGCCGATGGCAAGGAGTGAGGAATGCGGTGACGAACCCGCAGCCAGACCCAATCTCCTGTTTTATAAATAACCTGCCTACGGCGGCGATCATAGTATGCCTTATAGACTGCCTGAGCTTGCTCTAGCCGGTAACGGACATCCTGGAGGAGTTCATCACGTTCGGCCAATGTCTGCCCCACTGCTGCCACCCTGGATTCACTCTGAACATAGGACCGTATCGAGGGTGGGTCACGACCATACACCAGTTTGAATGGAGTTTCTCTGAGGGAAGTCTGGAAGGCAGTGTTGTAGGTGTACTCGGCCCATGGGAGCCATCGGAGCCATTGACGTGGTCGATCACCAGTGAAGCACCTTAAATACATGGTGATAACTTTGTTGGCGGCCTCTGCTTGTCCGTCTGCTTGCGGATGGAAGGCAGTTGTCATGTGCAATTTAGCCCCGGAGAGAGTGAGGAGTTCCCGCCAGAATGTCGAAGTAAACACCGGGTCACGGTCTGATACGAGGGACTGTGGTATGCCGTGGAGCCGTACAATGTCAGCGAAGAAGACCTTGGCCACAGTTTCAGCTGTGTACGGGTGGCCCAATGGAATGAAATGGCAGTACTTGGAAAATCGATCCACCACAGTGAGGATGACAGACTTGCCGCCAACTTTGGGGAGTCCTTCAATGAAATCGAGGGCGACATCCGCCCAAACCATGGACGGTACTGGCAGGGGTAGCAGGAGCCCCCCAGGCAGACCATGCTCTGTCTTGTACTGTTGGCAGACAGTACACCCTTTTATGAATTCCTGCACAGCTGAACGGAGGTTAGGGGCATGAAAATCACGGCGGAGTCGGTGTAGAGTCCGCTGGATGCCCTCGTGTCCGTCGTTGTGAATGTCAGCCACGAGTTCCGGAAGAAGCGGCGACGTGGGGGGAACATATAATTTGGCGTTGAAGGTGACGAAGCCGTCCACCAGGGCCCAGGGTGACCCCCGACGCCCCCCCTGGATGTCCTCCCGCAGTGCCACCAGTGCGGGATCAGTCGCCTGTGCTTGGTGAAGCCGGTCGGTGAAGGAAAAGTGTGGCGTCGTGATGCAGAATGTCGATGCTGAGTCGATGTCACGTCGTGAGAGCGCGTCGACAACGATGTTCGTGTTTCCTGGCTTGTACTCCACCTCAAAGTCGAACCCCATTAACTTGCCGACCCAATGGTGCTGTGGAATCGTCGCGAGCCGCTGGTCAAGCAGAAATTTTAGGCTGTAATGATCCGTGCGCACCTGAAAATGACGTCCCCATAGGTAGGGCCTCCAGTGGCGAATAGCGAGGACGAGACCGATTAGCTCCCTTTCATATGCAGCCAAGGAAGCGTGCCTTGGGGCTGCCGGACGACTGAAGAAAGCGAGTGGCTTTTTTTCTTGCAGCAGCACAGCACCGAACCCGGCTGCGGAGGCGTCACACTCCACAACAAACAGCTTGTCAAAGTCCGGAAGGGCTAGGACAGGGGCTGAAGTGAGTGCCTTCTTTAGGGCTGCGAAGGCCGTCGCAGCCGCTTCTGACCAGCCAAAACTTTCCTTGCGCAACAGGGCAGTAAGTGGTGCAGCGATGAGTCCATAGTCCTGCACAAATTTGCGGTAATACCCCGCTAACCCGAGGAATCCCCGTAAAGCCTTCACTGTTGGTGGAATGGGCCAATCCTGCACGGCCTGGACCTTGCCCTCGTCCATAGATACGCCCTCTACCGAGATAACATGTCCCAGGTAGGAAATCTTGTGCTCGCCAAAGGCGCATTTGGAGCGCTTGACGAACAGTTTGTGTTGTTGAAGGACCAATAGTACTGCCCAGACATGTCGAAGGTGATCTACCCAACTTGAGCTGAAGATTAAGATGTCATCAAAAAAACTAGAACAAAGCGACGCAAGAATGGCCGGAGCACCTCATTCATCAATGCTTGGAAGGTTGCCGGTGCGTTTGCGAGACCGAAGGGCATGACGAGGAACTCATACAACCCATCATGTGTCCTGAAAGTTGTCTTGTGCACGTCGCCTGGGGCCATCCGTACCTGATGATAGCCAGAACGAAGGTCTAGCTTGGTGAAGTAGCGGGCACCTTGGAGTTCATCCAGCAACTCTTCCACTACTGGAATTGGGAAGGCGTCCTTCACTGTGATGCTGTTGAGTGCTCTGTAATCTACACAGAATCTCCACGAGCCATCCGGTTTCTTGACTAGGAGGACCGGGGAGGAAAAAGCTGACTGACTCGGTCGGATGAGGCCCTGCTGCAGCATAGTATGACATTGGCTCTCAAGCTCGTCCTTGTGCGCCGAAGGGTAACGGTACGGTCGTACGGCCACCGGCGCTGCACCAGGCTGCAATGTGATGTGGTGGTCGTGGGAGCGCGGTGGCGGAAGTCCCATGGGCTCGAGGAAGACCCCTTGAAACTCCTCCAGGAGTTCATCAAGCAGATTGTCGCTGGAGGTGGTATGTAGCAGCTGCCCCGGAGGTCCGGCCATGCCCTGCCAACATACTGGCTGTGAGTCCCGCCAAAACTGCAAGGTGAGCCGGCCAAAATCCCACAGCAGGGGCCCTAGCGTGGCCAGCCACTGCGTGCCCAGCACTATGTCATATCCAGCCAGCGGCAAAATGTAGAAATCGGCCTTGAACTGCTCCTGATTGATGACAAAGGGAGCATTGCGGAAGAAGCCGACGCAGGGCACACACTCACCATTGGCTACTATGACTGAGAGAGCTGCTCGCTGGAGGGGATGTAGGCCTGTTGCTGCCACACTTTCTTCAGCAATGAAATTGTGTGTTGACCCTGAGTCGAGAAGGGCCTGTAGGTGAGCACCCCCCATCGTGATCTGGACCTTCATTGTATTTGATGACCTTACGCCTGTGATGGCATGAAGGGAGATGCTTGGCACTTCCTCAGGTACTTCTGGTTCAGCCGTCTCACCTTCATCTGCCGTATCATCCAATTCGAGCAGAAAGAGGCGTGGACAGACTTTATTATGGCCTCGACTGAACTTGTCATTGCAGTTGTAGCAGAGGCCTAGGCGCCTGCGTTCCTCCATTTCGGTCTGAGACAATTTTTTGACTTGTCGGCCTTCGACAGTGACTGTGGCGGCCTGTTCAGTGTCAGCCGGCACAGGAATCATGCGTGGCGCCGGAAGCAGACCCTTCCCTGAGGATCGTGGATGGTGCCCCTGCGCAACCAAGTGCTCTCTGAGCTCCAACTTCCTGGCCAAACTCATTGCAACCAACAGGGACTGGGGGTTGTGGACTTCAACGTCGAGGCTCAGGGGTGGCTGAAGTCCGGCCGTGAAGAGCTGGACGCGCTGCTCCTCCGTGAGGCGGCCCGCACGTGGCAAGAGGGCTTGAAACTTGTCCTGGTATTCGACCACGGAGCCCGTGCGCCGGCACGCAGCTAGTTCCCCCAACGGGTTGGACCTAAGGGGTGGTCCAAAACGCAGGTGCAAGAGTTCTGTGAATCGCCTCCATGGAGGTGTCCCTTCATCTTGCTGCACCTGGATGAACCATAGTTGCGCGATGTCTTCTAAGTTGTAGGAAGCCATCCAAACTTTCTCCTCCTCGACGATCCGCTGCTGATGAAAGTAAGACTCACATCTGTTTATGAATGCCAATGGATCAGACTTGCCATCGTACTTCGGAAAGTCCATTTTCTGGAATCGTGGGGGGCGATCGGTGTAGCGATCTCCTGTAGCCTGTACTCTAGCTCCTGCCGAGGATGATTCCGTGTGTCTCTCCTGTTTGAGTTCTTCTACGGACGTCTTCAAGGATTCGACAGTGGCTGCCAGAGTCTTGATGAGTGCCGCAAGCTCAGAGGTGCTTGGCTCGGTCATGGCGGCTGGGACCCTAGCCGTGACTGAATGTGAAGCGGGTGGGGAGGAAGGGCTGGAATCTGATACCAAGATGTTGTGACGCCGGTTAGCGGGTAGTGGTTGCGGGGGAGGTGGAGAACCTTGGCTACGCAGGGCGTAGCCGCCGGTCACAGGAGAACGAGGTTTTGCCCCTCGGCTCCCTATGGTGTTCGGTGGGAAGAGAAGGAGGATTGATAGATTAATTCCTTGTTATTTTTCTGAGACAATGCCCTCTGGCTTACATAGCCTTTGGCTGATACAATCCCTCAAATCCCTCTCAGTTATTCACTAATTCCAACTAATGCTAGCTCTTGCTAAATATGCCACCCCATTCCAAGGCAAGCAGCACCCATTTAGCTACTCCCCTGAATTGCTGGTGTTTCCTTCCTGCCCCTACGGGAGTAGTGTTTGCCCCACATGACAGAAATTGATATTGAATTTGTAATATAGATGTTTGGAAAATGTGTTGCAGCTGCTGGTATTACCTCTGAGCGCACCTCCAAAGCATATGTTGGTGATACAGTTGTCACAATATTGGAGTAAACTATTCCTCCCTGAGACCAGTAAGAAACAAACATATTAAAATCATGTCTTTAAAGTAGATATTCCAAGATCATTGCTATTGTTTCTATATTTATAATTACCTTAGCAACATTTATTCTTCCATGTGCATTGTCTTGCATCCTGTCTGGTCTATCCAACTGCTCAACATCAAGGCCACAATATGATAAATCAGGAGCAGGTGCTGTACCTTGGTATTCAAAGTTGTGGCAAGTGAAACAAATTCTAGCTGAGTTGAAGCCGCGAGCCGCATATATATCCCAATATAGAGGTGCCTGTGGTTTCAGAGTAAGACACTATTTTCTAAAACACGGTAGAAAGAACAGTTGACGCCCTGAACTTAGTAAATTAATCAAGGCAAAAGTGACATGTTTTCAGCTATCAATGGAACAGTTAGCAAAATAAATTTTAGTTCTTACCACAAATGCAGTCTGCCAGTCATGGCAGTGGATCATATCAATTTTCTTCCCAGACTGGTAAAGTAGTTCCAATGCTGCACGGCTAAAGTATGAATAACGTTTAAAATCGTCATGCTCTCCATAGTATTGGGCCCTCCAGAATAATTTTGAAGGATGTTGTGGCTCAATAAAGTAGACTGGAAGACCTGTGTATGATAATTTCAGTTAGCAGATAACTGTGGACTTTTAGTTATTATAAGGTCTAATAGGATTGCCTAAAACCTTCAACAGTTCCTGTCCAAACGTTGTTGCTGAATATATTACCATCAAAATAAGATTGTATGACATCTAAAACCTGCAGGATCACAAGTATATGATGTTATCTCAGATTAAAAATGCAAAACATGTAAAATTATAAATCATGGGTAACCAATAAGCATAAACCTTAAAATTAGTAATCTGGTCATGTTGCATACAGTCATATTTGGGAAGAATAATCTCTACTGAATGTCCCTTATTCTGAAGTGCCTTGCTAAGACCCGCAACTACGTCTGCCAGACCGCCAACCTGAAGAACAATATTGTCAAGCAAACTGAAATAAGATCGTGTGATTGAAATGCTTTGTGTAGGCAATACTTCAAATCCAAAATTCCAAACTGTCATGTGGGGGCGCACGTATAGGCGCCGCAGTGACGTGCACCGCGCCACAGAGCGCGCCATGCGTGCGCCAGAAGGAACCGCCAAGGGCGGTTAGGAAGAGATAAGGCAATTAAGAGATTAGTTCAGTTATTGGGATTTTGTTAGAGATTAGATTGGATTTTGTTAGTTAAGAGATTAGATTGGATTTTGTTAGTTAAGAGATTAGATTGGATTTTGTTAGTTAAGAGATTAGATTGAAGTTAGTTAGGGCTGGGGTCTATATATACCCATGTAGCTCTGTCTTTTGGAATCAAGCAAGAATTATATTCCCAATCTATCTCCTCTCTCTCTCAAGCCTGCGGTAGAGGGTTACCTCGCCGGAGAAGACAACGGAACGCAACTACGAACTACGTAGCCGCGGTCCGGCTAGCCAGGGGCCCGACGCCCTTGACACAAACAGCATGGAACAAAGTATACATAAAACAATACATCAGGATTTCTGCAAATATTTATAATTTTGACACACAAGAGCTGTTTTTTCAACTTACAGTAAGAATGTTATCCAATTTGATTTTGAAACATGAAAATGGACAAGAGACTACTCTCCACAGGCATTCAACTTTTTTCAGGACTAGCATTAAGATAATTCCGATTAAATTTTGAATTTCACCACAATTCCGATTGATTTGAGTTGCATGAATACAATTTGCCATATGTCTCTCAACTATTTTCATGTTAATCTTGGTTGGCAAGTCTCAATACAGTTTTTTCAATTCAAAATGGAATGTCAATACTTGGCTGTTGGCATTGTTGTCAACAACTACAAGGCAAAGGTAACTGCAGGTGTGAACAAGATAGAGCTAATCTTGTGTGGATCAGTGCGTAGTATTTTATCAGAGCAAGTCTGTAATTCACAAAATTACATTTTCTCAGTATATAGCGTACACAAAAAATATTGTGCACTAAAACTAGATATATACCAATCAACCAATGCAATTAAATACTTGATGGAAGTATGAATTGATGTACAGGATCACCTTTGCTACAGGAGCCATCTCTGCTGCTATATGGACAATGTGCAAGCTAGAACTGCATTGACTGGTAGTGTATTAGTAAATCATAAGAAAAAAGTAGATAAGTTTTCTAATTCATATTTGACCCATTAACAATTAAGTGATTCACAAGATAAATGACAATGACATGGCATGCCTGTTTCCTGATAACGTTAGCTTTAGGAATTTTTCCATAACATCACTCTCTTTTGTACCCTTGCAAGCAAAGTAGGCTTCACAAATATGATCATCCCTCTTCCATGCCATTTCTGTCAATATATTTGCTTCAGTGTTTGATATTTTCTGCTCGAGGAACCAACCATCAATCATGAGCAGGATGTGACTCCAAAATTCTGATGGCATATCAGTCACAGAATGCTCCACTGAGGTTCTGCCACTTTTCTCTATTAGATTGCCAAGCTTCTTTTGGATTTCCCAAATTAGCTTCCAATACACTTCAGTTTGATTGCTTGTTTTCTGATGGCCTGCTTGGTGACGGCTTTTTGCTGCTTTCAACTTCTGTTGCAGAAGTTCAACAACATAAGGAGAAAATTCAGATGTCCCTCCTCTTACTGAGGCTTCAATTTCATCAATCTTGTCCTGCAGATCACTATGCTTATCCAACAATGCAACAGACTTCTCTACATGATTTGTCAAACATCCAATCATGCCTTGCAAATTTTCTACTTTCTCCATCCAAACGTCACATTCCAAAGAGGCAAGCTTCCAGATATCAATTTGAGCAATGATAAATCCATACTCTATCTCCCTAACTGCATCATCTAACAGAGAACACTCTTTCTCAAATTTGAATAGGAACTCCTCAGCTTCAGCAAGCTCAACAAGTTTTGCTTTAAGAAATTTTGCATCAGCCTTAAGTAGCATATTCTCTTCTTTCAGAATAATGAACTCCATAAAAAATGGAGACTCACACAGATGTGCAGGACTGCCTCCACTTAAAGCACTTTCTATCAACATTTCTTTTGTAAATTTCTCTAAATGGTCACTAAGGATATTTGTATTTATGTTTCCTTCTATTACAAGTGATTTTGACAAATTCATCTCTAGAAGGTAAACTTCTTTCTGCAAAGCTTCCTTCTCAGTAAGAATTTTGTTGACATCTTCAATTGCTCGAAGATGGGCTTGATTTAGGAGCAGAATGTCTAGCCATGTCATGTTAAAAAAAAATCATATCTTTTCATCACATATGACGCATGAATATATGAATACACTTAGAAGAAAGCATTCCCTACTTTTTTCAATGTTTTGTATTATTCCTCCTAGATCTTCCAGTAGAAAGTCTGATCCAAAATGAGTATCCTTGGATATCTGTGTTAATATATAAGACGAGAAGTTTTTAAGATAAGAAAATCAATAGCTAAAGGACATATGTTACACTACACATTTGCATAATACAACTAGATAGCACTATAGCAGAAGCTCACTCAAAACAGCAGCATTCTAGTTATGGCTGAGATGGTGGGAAATCTAAGGCTATAGTGGATAGCCGGGTGCTTACTGCTAAGATATTGGAAAGGAAAGCATTGGTTAAGGATAAACATGGCAAACAGGTGAAAATAAACACTACAATCATTTACCATATGAATTTCAACAATACTACTATGATTTTTTTTCACCAGAGCCCACCTAGGAAACAACAATTGCATAGACAGTACAAAGAAAATGGTTATAAATTTTGGTTTAAAATTAAATGTTTTAGTTCTGCATTATCATGGTCCTGCAATATGGTTCTACTTTTCCTTTTTGATGTTTTTTTTGCTAACATACTGCACCAAAGTTACATAAATAAAGTCCAACAATCATTGGCCTATGAATGTAGTAGCATATATCTTTTCATTTCCTAGTTTGTACATCACCACTCATCAGATTATATTTATCATATTGACTTAAAAGCACTTTTCTTCTCAGAAACTTTGCATATTAACCTAGATTTTTAAAAAATACATATGTAGCACTGCCCCGCATCTAGAAGGGAGTATGAAAATATGCAAGATACACAAATACTCCAGTAACATAGTACCTCTTGTTGTTCATTACCAATGACTGCAATTTTTTCATCTCTCTGGCCAATTGCCCCATTGGTGTTCTCCTCACTGGAACTGGATGTGCCCTGCTGAAGAGGTTGAATAGAAGTCCTAGAACTGGTATTTGGAAGTTGTCCGTTTTCATCAGAAGTAAGCAAGACCTTTAAATTTAAAGAGCGCTGTTTTGGGGCAACGTTTTTCCCTCTCTTCTTCTGATGTGCACTACCATACAGGGAAGCTGTCAGTCATGAGTGTCAAGTGCAAAAACCTTCACGTGAACTCTAACAACTAAATGTGCACAACCAGGAATTTCTAGACCAACATGGATCCCGAGGGACTTTACCATGTTTTGCAAAATGACTTAACATACTCAAACACGTTGTTTTCAAATAACTGATGGGAAATCGCATCAGCTCGAACACTGCCAATTACTGTGCACGGCAGGCTCATGCTTAGATTCGTTCACCACTTGACATAATACTAATAGCTAATCGACAGCATGCAATGCAACAATCGATCCCCGGAGCATCCATTTAATACGGATAGTGAGAATGTGGAATATAGAGAACACATTGAGTTCGCCCAAACGCTTGTCCAACTCGCTCGTTTGCATGCAACAACCGCACGCAGCCGCAAATGTGTTTATTGACACTTCCTCAAACACATCGCATGCCACAACTGGCGGGAAGCAGATCGGTCAGGTACGCACCTGAGATTGCGGGGACGAGCGCGGCAGGAGATGGCGAAACGGCGGCGGGTGCCGGGATCACAGCGGCTGTGGGGGAGGGATGCTGACGCCACATTTGCCGCCGCCACCGCTGACGCGGCGCCGCAAGCCGCCATGGCCAGGCGGACCACTCGGGCACTCCAGGAGAGCGGTGGGGCTTGTGGCTACTACTCTACGAGAGGTTTCGCAGGATTCGTGCCCCCGTCGCCACCGCGAGGGGTTTACAGCAGTGGCGTGGACTGGAGCGGACTAAGCGCAGGAGCGGAGAGGGTGACAAAGGGAACCCGGCGGGCCGGGGCACGTCCCCGTGCCCGTGCGCTGCGTCTCCTGCGGCCGGAGAGGCGGAGGCGCTCTGGGACGGGTAGAACACCTACCAAACGGGCAAAACGTCGCAGGCCGCAGCAAGTCAATAATTCAAGAAAAAAATTATTTTTGCAACCGAATGTCACTGAATTTTTTTATATGTTAATGTTTTAAAAAAATTTATATTTTATCAGTTTCAATATTATTCAATGTTAATTTTATTTTAAATGATAAATTTGTCCTTATAGAATCAAGGATGACTAAGAGGTGCGCACGCATGTCGTCGTCTTTGCCGAACCCCCACTCGCTCCTCGCCGAGTGGCCGCTCTATGACCTACTCCCTCCGGTGTACAAATATTAGTTATTTAGACAAAATCACACATACCAAGATGATATTAATTAAAGTTACAAGGGTTGTCTCAATTGGTTATAGAGCCTAGATTTTAGTGGTACTACTCAAGTTCAACTCCCGATGGTCACATCTCATTTGGCAGCAACACTTCGATTGACGGGATGGCTAATATTTGTACACTCTCAATAAGAACCAAAACGACTATTATTTGTACACCGGAGGGAGTATATTTGATTCCCAACATTGTGAGTTAGGGACAGTTTTATTATTTAGAAAAAAATTGGTGTTTATTAACGTTGAAATTAATGGTAGTGATATATACGGAAAAAACCAAAGCTGTTATATACGGAGATAATAAATTTTTAGTGACCGTGCAACTAGAACCGTGTTATCGTTTCACCCATAAATATTTTATATTTTTTATTCAGATTTTTTTAAAGAAATTATTTGGAAGTAATTTTTCAGTTAATACGTGTAGTTAATTTAATTGAATTAAGCTTCGTTTGTTGTAGCTTGAAATTATAATAATTTGGTTTTATTAATTAAAATTGTAAAAAACATTACACTTATTGGACTGTTTTATTATAATAGATTATGATAATCCAATCAGATCTAAAAAGACTAAAATATATGTTACACTCTTCTATTCAAATATTAACTTCCTGTAATTTGTTTCGAGAGAATTATAATCTTTTGTCGTCTAAATATAATAATACATAGCCAGATTAGAGTAGCAACAATCTAGATTATTATAACCTATACATAACCTAGATTATTAAAATAAACATGACCTAAGTAACACCACCCAACTATAAGTTAAATTATGATAATCCAAATATAAAACAAACATAACCTAAGTAACATCAACCAACTAGTTTTTTTCTAAAAAAGTAGAATTATCAGATTTTGCTAAAGATCAGAGTTAGCAGATTAATGAGAGAAACACAAATTATTTCTTCAAACTATGAATATATTTAAGAATTACTAAAAAATAAAATCTTGACAGGATAGAGGAAACTAATATAATTAATGGGATACTCCTGAATAATTTCTCCGTATTAAGGGTCTGTTTGGTTCAAATTTTTGAACCAGCTTCCTTGGCTCGGAAGCTGAAATCTAAACCAAACAACTCTTTTGGTCACCTAGTTTTTTTTAAAATATGCAGATTCTCATAGTATAAATTTGAAAGCTGGTATAACCCAGATTTTACAGCTTTTCAATTCAACTTTGAATGAATATTACCTAACATGCTATTAAAACATATCAGTTCATGTAAAATTTGAAAAAGTAAAATTTTAGTAAAATATATCATTGTAGTGTAATTTAAAAATATATAATTTTAATATAAACATTAAAAAATTTCATGATTAGAATGATTTACACGTAAAATTACACATTAATAATATAACTAAACATCATGACCTGTCAAAATATAAATCCGCAACTATTTTAATCAAACAGTTTCTCAGCTTTTATATAACTCAACTTTTTCACAGCTCAGAACATTTTTTAAAAATCTACGTCTTAACAAAACTGTTGGCGTAAAAGATTACGCTAACAGGTTTCTGTAGAAAAGAAACTAACAAACGAAGTGTTTGTGAAGCAAACTGTTCTAAGCCTCCGAAAGGATAATAGCTTAGAATAGTTCGAAAGTGTGTATTGAATCACTTGTAATCGGTCCCTATTACAGGGTGAAATGGGGGGTATTTATAGGCCTAAACATTAAGGAAAAGACCTATTTACCCCTCTATTACAACCGGCATTAAGGAAACTATTCGGTTTCCTTAATAGGGCTAAAATGGTAAAAGACTAATCTAATAGGATAGAAGATAAGTCTTCCATCTTAGCTGGCAGAAAAGATCCTGAAGGGCTTTGGTTCGAAGACATACTTCGAACCAGTGCCTGTCTTCGGGCTTCGAACGAGGTTCTGGGCATCTTCGAAGATGGTCTTCGGGCAATCTTCGAACTGGTTGGCTGTCTTCATGCTGCTTTGGTAATAACCCCGAAGATGAGATATTTTCCCCCAACAAAAACACACCCTAAAAATCTCTCTAATAATTCCCATTACAGACAATGGATCATCAGCACACGTGTACCGGTGTAATTCCCATCCATCCATCAGATGAGATTAATGCGATCACAGTTGACACGATGCTACGATACTGTAAGTAAAACCAGCGACGTGTCATGAGTCATGTGTCAACGAACCCCTCTCCTTCGGGTCAGCCTGTGCCATCGTGCCACAGGTTGGACTTGAGGTGCACAAACACGCTCTTCTCTCGTGATTCCCTTGGTTTTCTTGCTTGGTGGGATGTGCACTGGGTGCCAGGCCAAGCTACGCCACGAGTCACCACGCCGCCCTGCTCTGCTCGTGGCCTCGTGCTCGTCGTGTCATCTTGTGTACCAGCTTAATTCCGGGCCCGCCCAACGATAAGCTGCGGTTGGTTGGATGACGTGCCTCCACTTGACCCGTGGCTATATGTAATGAATTCGCTGTGTCCGTGCCACAGCCCCCTCACCGCCTCACCACACACCGACGACACGGCGACGATGACGGCCGGCCAGCCCCTCCGAGACGATCCACAGCCCCGCCGGCACAGCCCGCCGGCGCTCCACCCGACCATCGTGCCGTCGTACCCGCCACCGGAGTCGGACGCCGACGAGTCGTGGGTCTGGTCCCAGATCAAGGCAGAGGCGCGCCGCGACGCCGACGCCGAGCCGGCGCTCGCGTCCTTCCTTTACGCCACCGTGCTGTCGCACCCCTCCCTCGACCGCTCCCTCGCCTTCCACCTCGCCAACAAGCTCTGCTCCTCCACCCTGCTCTCCACGCTTCTGTACGACCTCTTCGTCGCCTCCCTCTCCGCGCACCCCACTCTCCGCGAAGCTGCTGTCGCCGACCTCCTCGCCGCCCGATCCCGGGACCCCGCCTGCGTGGGCTTCTCCCACTGCCTCCTCAACTACAAGGGCTTCCTCGCCATCCAAGCCCAGCGCGTCGCGCACGTGCTCTGGGCGCAGAACCGCCGCGCCCTCGCGCTCGCGCTCCAGTCCCGCGTCGCCGAGGTCTTCGCCGTTGACATCCACCCCGCCGCCAAAATCGGTAAGGGCGTCCTCCTCGACCACGCCACCGGCGTCGTCATCGGGGAGACGGCCGTCGTCGGTGACAACGTCTCCATCCTCCACCACGTCACGCTGGGCGGGACCGGCAAGGCCGTGGGCGACCGGCACCCCAAGATCGGCGACGGCGTTCTCATTGGCGCCGGCGCAACCATCCTCGGCAACGTGAGGATCGGCGCCGGCGCCAAGATCGGAGCCGGGTCGCTGGTGCTCATCGAGGTGCCGCCGAGGAGCACGGCGGTTGGCAACCCCGCGAGGCTGCTCGGCGGAAAGAAGGGCGACGACATGCCGGGTGAATCCATGGACCATACCTCCTTCATACAGCAGTGGTCGGACTACACCATTTGAGCCGAACCCGGTGCTACTAAATACTAATGCTTTGATTTGCTCCTTGTTTCGAGCTGTGTTTGAACTGGTACTACTACTACAAGTAGTAGCAATGTAATGGCTGTAAACTCTGGCTCCGGACTCCGGTGAGCTCGAGGTGAACCGTATCGCACATTGTCGTGCTCGTCTCCGGGCATATGTACTGCAAGTTCGCTCTGTAGTTTTGCGAATATTTTGTGGAATGTGATACTATCGACTACCCAAATCGGCCTATTTGAAGCCTCCTATGCACGCGTAAGTTTCATATGTCTGCTCGTCGCCTCATTGCTGGTTATGCTCATAACAAAGTCGGAGGTGATGAACTGGCAGCTTTTCTTGATTCTCAACTCTGGGGACTCTTATCATGCTTGTTCTTCAGCGAACATTTCTGAAACTTGCCTGCATCTTCCGCTTTCTCCAGTGAGCATTTTCAGATCTGTTCTGTCCGGAAGCTCAAGGTAGGATCTGCAAATACGGCACACATAGCAGCTGCGTGTTAAGCACCGCACAACTGCTAAGTGCAGACCCAGCAATCCAACGTGATCACATTTTTTCAGAAACGAAAAAAGAAGAAGAAGAAGACCAAAGAGTCAAGATTGTGATTTGGACGGGATCTTCACTCGTGTTCACACCAACCGTCCCTGCTGAAAACAGATAAACTTCGCTCTATCTAGCAAGGTTGTGAAAGTTACAGTACAAGTTTGCCTCGAAGGCTCGAATACTGGTAACTTGAGCTCCAGCCTCCATGGCAATCAACCTCCAGGGCTCCAGGCTTGTGCTTCCTGTGCGCCTGGCTCTCTCCTAACTAGGAGAAGGTAGGAAACACGCCATTTGCTTCTGTGACACCCGGACCAGTTGTTGAATGGCAGCTTGCATTTGGTATCAGCCATCACCAGATGAACAGGTCGTTAAGCTCTCGTCGTTCTCAGGCCCTGAGTCTCAGAAGTTACAATTTTTAAATATATGAATACGAATTTAAATTCAAACTATCGTTTTGTATTTGTAATTAGAATCCCTCAGCGATGCTGCATTCGTCGTTGCTTCGTTTGCACCTCGGAATATTGAAGTCGTCAGTGTGGCCCTTTGCTTGCTAGGACTAGATCTCTGCTCCCAACAAGCTCGAATAATTTCTATATTTTTTCCAACGGGATCTAGAGCTCCGTTGACGAATCTAAAGAGGGGATGTATATAGTTTTTATGTTCGATCGTTGCAGCCTTGCAGGCTCGTGACAGTCGACGTCCTCTTTTGTTTTTGGCCTTTTGCCTGCTCCTTCTGCAAACCTCGCCTATTTCTTTCTTTCTCTCCAAAATGTTGAAATCAAGTGCTGCAGAGCATCCATATCATCCTACTTCCTCACCATCCACGTATAGATAAAAGAAAACGAAGTATAAATTTGCAAGGTATTTTGGAGGGCTGTAATTCCTTGAGATATTTGTGTGTGTTTTTTAAACAGAGGAATATGGTATCAATTAACTTCTATGAATATTAAGGGATGTTCATCACTTTTGGAATATAACTTTTTTTGATGCGATCATAAAAATATTAGGTATAAATTTGTTTTTTTGTTTAAATTAAACGGTAGAACATTAGAAATAAGACCATTTTTAAAAAAACAAAAAAACAAAAAATGCCTATAGCGGGCTTTTGGGTTGGGCCAATAAAGTTTTCCTGTTTATTTTTACCAATTTTATTTTGCTCGTAACTTTGTGAGATTTTAATATTTTTAAAACAATTTCACCATAAACATCATAAATCATCTAGTATTTATGTTTTTTAAAATATTTTTTAAATACTTAAGTTTAAATCTGATTTTTAAATCAACCGGTCAGTTTATATAAAGTTACAAACCGAGGGAGAGCTGAACCCGGAAGGTCCCACCGAGATTGCGACATCGTATACAGGGTCCTTTCTGTGGCTGCATATCGTCGGTGGATTACTATTACTGAGGGATTAAACTTGCAACCATATATAAAATTTAATAGTTGCAAAATTTTAAAAAAACAGTAATTAAATTTATTTAGATTTTTACATGCTACAGCTTTCAAAAACGATCGTCATTTTGATCAGTTATGGTTTGTTTGGTTGCTTGGACGGGACTAGATGGAATCATTCCATCCACTATTCATTTTGAGTAGTGTTTAGGTTATAGGTTGTATATATTGAATAACTTTATTTGAATTTTTTTACTAGATAAATTCATCCAACCTATTATGTGAGAGGATTTTATCCTATCCATTATCATCTACCTCCGACTAAAAAAAAACTGAATTATTCTTTTGTTCTCGAATCAAACGTTACCTTACATGACTATGCCAGGCAAGCAATTGAGATGATGTATACGTTTATGAGTGAAAAATTATTTCTTGATGTTATTGTTCAATGTTTATCACAAAGTTTATCATCATAATCTTGCAACCAGCTCTTTAGGCCCCGTTTGGAATTCAAAACTTTTATAGGATTTTTATAAAAACAATAATTTATTTTCTCTAAAATTCTCCTTTTTTTTGAGAAAAGGCATAACCTCAGTTACGCCCCGCTTTATTAGAAAGCGACCCAACACCAACTGGGAACACCAGTTTGCGATACAGAACCACACCCAAGCACATCAGAACACTCTGCACCTGCAGAGGGACGCCAACTGAAAGAGTTTTAAACCTGATCACAAGGGCTCGAAAAGCAGCACCACACCACCCCAGACCACAGAAAAACAAACCCCACAGAACTCCCCCTCAGAACCCCTCACACCCATACAACCATACACCACATGCAGTGAAACTTCCAACTCCCCTCGCGCACACAGACAGAAGGAGACCTCAGCTTTCTTTCACGCGTTTCCCACAATCCTGCCCCCCGACAGCCGCCTGATTTGAGCAAGGAGCAACCCATCTATACTTGCAATTTCCTCCGCCAAGCAGGGTTGTGCGAGGATCTTCCACTGCGAAACACAACAAGACAGACGAAAAGGAACCGTCAAAACGTTAGTTGATAATACGTTGTTAAAAACAAAATCATTCCGCATAAGCCATAAAGACCAACAACAAGCCGCCACGACGCTTAACCTAACCAATTTCTTTTTGATAGAGAGATTGCCCCCCAGCCAACCCAACACGTCATGGATACTCCTGGGACAAGAGTCCCACGAAAGCGCGTCGCGCGCAAAGCACCACACAAACTGAGAAATAGCACATTGAAACATGAGATGATCAACCGACTCCAAATGGTTGCAGAATCTGCAATTAGGACTGCCCCCCAGCCCCTTTTACATAATTGCTCTGCAACTTGAATTCGATTTTTCAGAACCAGCCACAAAAAACATTTCACTTTCAGCGGGGCACAGCATTTCCAAATATAATTCATGTCACCATGAGTAACCCCCCGGAAGGAGACCCAGCGATAAAAAGATCTAGCCGAGTATCCATTATTATCTAGAGCCCAAGCCACTTTATCAGGACCACCTCCCGAAGAAAACCCCTCGCACCGCCTCTTTAACGCCCCCCACAAATTATATTCCAACTGACTTAGCGACCTCCTAAACTGCACATCCCATCCAGCCGAGAGAACATCCGCCACACTGATACCAGGGAAAAGGCAAATCTCATACAGCCGAAAGTAGAGAATCTTAAGAGGAAGATCATCTATCCACGCATCTTCCCAAAACCTAGTCACGGCCCCATCCCCAACCGAGAAAGTACAGTGTCTTCTGAACCAAGGACTAAATTTCACTACCTTTGACCAAAAATAGGAACCATTGACGTTATTACGGTAAAACAAACCCCCCACCCCCATACTTCCTCCTCAAAAGCTCTAAACACATGCTATCACCTCCCCCTACTAACTTGTAAAACCATTTGCCCAGCAAAGAAATGTTAATCAATCTTGAGTCTTGAAACCCCATTCCCCCCTGATCCTTAGGCAAGCACAACGTGCCCCAATTGATCATATGGTACTTTTTCTTTTGGCCTAGACCATCCCAGAAAAACCTGCTCCGAATCTGATCCAATCGCCGATGAATGGAATCAGGAAGCAGAAAAACGCCCATGCTGTAAAGGGGAGTACTACTAAGGCAAGCATTAATCATCGTCATCCTACCCCCATACGATAAGTACCCACACTTCCATGAAGCAAGGCGGTTCTCCACTTTGTGAACTATCCCCTCAAAATCAGCACGCGAAAGCTTTGAGTGTGAGATAGGCAGACCCAAGTACGTAATAGGCATTACTCCCAGCTTGCAATTGAAAATGTCAGCCACCTGTTGAGCTTCTTCCCTACTCACCCCCAGAGCAAACACCTCACTTTTCAAGTAATTGATTCGCATGCCTGACATTTCTTCGAAACAATATAAGAGGAACTTGATCGCGATAAAATTTTGCATTGAGAAACCCATTAACAAAATGGTATCATCTGCGTATTGGAGATGGGTGATACCACCTGGAATCAAATCTGGTACCAAACCAGACAGATGACCACCCTCTTTAGCCCGAGTCAACAATTCTGATAAAGCATCCCCAACCAAATTAAAAAGGAGAGGGGAAAGAGGGTCCCCTTGCCTTACACCTTTATAGGTTCTGAAATACCCACCTACCTCCCCATTGATGTTAATCGCAACCCTACCTCCAGACACTACTTTTTTAATCCAACATACCCATTTGCTATGGAACCCTTTTTTCTCCAAGACCTCCAACAAAAAATTCCAGTTAACCCTATCGTAGGCTTTTTCAAAATCTAACTTGAGAACAACCCCCGACTGTTTCTGACGATGAACCTCGTGGAGAACTTCATGAAGAACAACCACCCCATCTAAAATATTCCTCCCTGGAATGAAAGCCGTTTGGCAGGAATCAATCACTTTATCCACCACCTTACTAAGCCTAAGCGCCAAGACCCTCGTGATAATTTTGAAACACACGTTTAACAAACAAATGGGCATGAACTGTTTTATCGAACAGGCATCCTGAATTTTAGGCAACAGGACAATCTCCCCGAAATTGAGACGGCTCAAGTCCAGCTCATTATTATAAAGAGCATCCAACATTTCTTTGAATAAGCCTCTAAAATAGCCCCAAAAGGTCCGGAAAAAGCTCACCGAAAAGCCATCGGGTCCAGGCGCAGTGTTCCTCCTCATCCCCTTGAAAGCCCCATCCAGCTCCTCAACGGAGAACCCTTTGATGAGGCCCCTATTATCAGCGACCGAGACCCTCCTTCTATTACGCCAACAATCCTCAGTAAGATGAAGGTGCCCCCCCGATTCAGACCCAAACAAAGATTTATAGAAACTATAAATATGTTGAGACAGCTCCTCTTTCCCCTGATAGACCACACCGTCGTCCTCTAGCATCACAATAGAGGACTTCTTCTTCCTGCTACAAGCAACTCTGTGGAAATAGCTAGTATTGGCGTCCCCAAAGGTAAGCCACTGCTGGCCGCTCCTTCTATGCCAATAATCCGCCTCCTGCTGATAGATAGCACACATTTGCCGCTCCAAAGCGTACCGTTCAGCCCAGCTGTCAGCGGACAGATTTTGAGCATCAGCCAAACTCTCCAACTCCTTAATCCTATTTTCAATAAACTCCTTCTCCCTACTCTGACCCGCTCTATGATTAACCCCCCAACCTCGCAACCGCCTTCTCAGGACCTGCCCATGCCTCTTCCAAAAGTCCAGGATACTGTCACTCCCTCTAATAGGCCAATGATCCTGAACCCAAGAAGCAAACCCCTCTTGTTCTAGCCAAGCATTATTAAATTTAAAAACCGGTCTAGTAGTCGAAATCACTCTATCCAAATCCAAACTCAGCGGACTATGGTCAGAGCCCACCCTGGGCAGAGTGACCACCAACGCCATGCGAAAAAAATCCTGCCAAGATTTGGACGCAAGGACTCGGTCTAAAACCTCCCTCGTCGGATCAGCTTGATTGTTAGACCAGGTAAATTTCCCCCCAACCCGGACCAGCTCTTCTAGCTCATTATCATGAATGAACTCGTTAAAGGCTACCACCCAACGCCAGTGAATAACCCCCCTAGATTTCTCCTCTGGAGATCTGATCAAGTTGAAATCACCTCCTACCACGTAAGGATTCGACTGGGACGAACATTTCGAACTGAGCTCAGAAAGAAACCCCGATTTAATTTCAGCATTCACCGGCCCATACACATTAATCAAATCCCAGACCTTACCATCAGTTTTCCCCTCTAAAGTTACGCTAAGAAAGTGGGCACCTTGATCAACGTCCAAAACTCGGAACGCGTCCAGATTAATCCCAATCAGCATCCCCCCCCCGAATGGCCCGAAGAAGGCTTAGTAAGCCAAAAGAAATCACGCTTGTAACAGAAACCATCTAGCTCTCTTGAAGTGAAATTCACCCTCATGGTTTCTTGAAGACATACCAAATCAAATTTGAGTCTGAAAATCAAGTCCATAAGCTGGAGTTTCCGCCCTCTATTGCCCAAACCTCTAACATTCCAAAATAGCGCTTTCATCGAAAACATCAAAACATGTTGCATTTACGCTCGCCTCAACCCCAGGAACCACACTTCCCCCCTCCACACCCACCTCCACCTCTCCCTCTAAAACCCCCACCGAAACCCCCCCCGAGTAGATTCACATTGGATAGAATAGATCAAAGCTTGGGCCCTCTCCCGCGCCTTAATCAGCTCAATCTGCTCCACACACTCCTCTCTAGACACCCCCAACTTAACCCCCGAGTCAGATGCAATTGACATCAAATGATCTACATCAACAGATTGTAAAACAGTGAATCGAGACACACCTGATGTGTCATTTCTACTCCCAGCCCTGATCTGAGCTTTAACAGCAATTGGAACCCCATCACGTCTGATCCGAGAACTCTGTCTCACCGCCACAACATGACCCCTTTTCACCCTGTTTTTCACCGTCTTCCTCCTAGCAGGCACCTGAAATCCCTCAGCCAGAGATATGTCTTCGCACCCCTCCCCTTCTCGAGCATTCAAGATAGTGTCGCAGTCCAAACCGACCAACCCCTCACTCCCAATCATAGAATCCTTTTTGTTACTTGCCACTTGAGTTAGATCCTTAATTGATTCACTTTCACATCCCAACATATGGACATCACCAACAGGAACTTGCAACTGTTGGTCCAGCACCGTCACCTTCACAGGTTGACAAACCGCAGCACCCACCTCCACAGAATCAGCCATTACCAAACTTTGCACCTCAGATCCAGCACCAATCACCCCAGACTCAACCACAACATCCTTACTAACTTCCTCCACTGCCCTCCCCGTCAGCCCCATAGCATCACTAGGTTGATAATAACACGCTGGAATGCCAGATAGCACATCCTCTTCAGAACCATTGTCAGACTCTGGGAGAAACCCTGCATCATCCTTCACTTGATTATCCCCACCTCTCGACCCATCAGACTTCTTGAACTGAGCAGAATCTGACGAGTCATTTGGGTCCAGCCTCTCCACATCACCACCACCCCTTTCAGAATCCCCATACTTCTTACCTACATCAACCCTGAAATCATCCGGACTTGGATTATCTCTCTGAACACCATCCAACTCTGGGACCCATTTAACCTTGTACCCAACTGAGTTCACAAAAACTTCCGAAAAAACCCCCGATAAGCCACGGATCCCGGCAGATCACTCTAACCCGGATCGGACCAGCTCCGTCGATACTGTTCAGATCCACTTCCTCAGGCTTCCCAATTAATTTCGCAATACTTCTAATATGCTTCACCTCTCTAGCTAGCTGAGGGATCCCAAACGCCTGAACCCACATAGAATGCAATTCCGAAAAAGCATTGATGTCGCGATCAGAAACCCTGATATTCGCCCTGATCTTGAACTTTTGAAACTCAAAGCATTTCAAACGCGCTAGCTCCCACCGCGCCTCTTTGGAAGGGAACTCAATGAGGTACTGATCTTTATCAATTTGCAGAACACTCCACTCCCAATTCAGAGCATAAAGGTGTCTCATCTCAACCAAGATTTTTGACTCAGAACACAATCCCTCTTCCACCGACAAAATCCCTATGACAGGGAACTTGGAAACCTGTGAACCATCCAAAGGAATTGTCAAATGGTGGAAAGCCTGATTTGGAATCCCATAAGCGAACATTTCCAACCCCGACAATGATTTCTCCTGACTCTAGACATCCATCTTCGGACACTTTGATGAAATGTGGCCGGGTTGCTTGCATGCAAAACACAATGTCGGGTTAGGGCAACTTGCCTGATGGTGCCCAAGCATGCCACAGTTGAAACATGTAATCTCCTCCCCCTTGAGATCCCTGGACCCCTTGAAATCCCGACGAGGAGGAAAATTTCCAGGACCCTCCTCCCGCCGCCAAACGAAAGCACGGTCCTCCCTCCTGCCTGACTCCCCAGAATTTACTTCCCTTTCCTGCCACTTCGCTCCTCTGATACCTTCATCTCCCCCAGAACCTTGACCACGCTCTCCCCTTGAAAGCTCTCTGTCCTGGAACCTCCTCTTGCCTCCCGCCTTCTCCCCAAGCCACTTCTGCTCCATACCACGACCGGCAACCACCGCAAAAGAACGGCTGTCTACTAACCTTGGAGAAGCAAGCCGTAACTTCACCGCTCCGCCCCCAAACCTCTGGATGTCAGAAGCGGAGGCCGGGAACCCCCCCAGCACAAGATCCAGCGATTTTGGCACCCCACGCGGAACCCACACCCAGGGATGCGGCGGAGGAATCCACGAGTGGTTTACCACATCACCCAGGGAGAAACCCCCACCAAAAACCCTATCATCGAGTGGCACAACCCTGGGCGAACCCCCCTCCAACGAATTTCGCCGCAAATCAGGCCCTTGACGCGGAGAACAAGGCCCCAAAGCGGGCCAAGGATCCCCCGGAGAGGCCCAAGACGAATGGACAATTGTTGATTCTTAATACTCAGCGCCTTACTGAAAAATGCAATAGGATGACCCTGTTGGGACAATACTGCGCCCACACCCGTATCACATGCATCCGTTTCCACACAAGCTTTGATCATCACATACCTCTTCTACCGGGTACCATACTAGTGAATATACGGCCTTATCGATATTCACCGGCTCAGAAGGATGAAATTGAGCAACAGGTCTCGGAGATGATACAGGCCGGATTGGTTACTCCAAGCCACAGTCCGTTTGCCTCCCCGGTGTTGCTGGTAAGGAAGAAAGACAGAACCTGGCGTTTCTGTATAGACTATCGTAAGCTGAACTCAGTCACTATCAAAAATAAGTTTCCCTTGCCAATTATAGATGAACTCTTAGATGAGCTGGGAGGATCACAGTGGTTCTCTAAGTTGGACCTTAAAAGTGGTTATCACCAAATTCGGATGTGTGAAGAGAATGAGTATAAAACGGCATTTAAGACTCACCATGGACATTTCCAATTTCGAGTCATGCCGTTTGGTTTAACGAATGCGCCTGCAACTTTTCAGTGTCTGATGAACGCCATTTTCGCTAAACAAATGAGGAAGTATGTCTTGGTGTTCATGGACGATATTCTGATTTATAGCAAGACGTTATCAGCTCATGTGGGACATTTGCAAGAGGTATTGTCGATTCTACAACAGCATCAACTCAGTGTAAAACTTAGCAAATGCACATTTGCCCTTCAGAAATTGGAGTATCTTGGGCACATAATTTCTGCAGAAGGTGTGGCTGCAGATGAAGAAAAAACTAGAGTAATGCTCCAGTGGCCGGTTCCTCAATCAGTCACTGAACTCTGAGGATTTTTGGGGTTAACTGGGTATTACCGTAAGTTTGTTCGCAATTATGGAATATTGACTAAGCCCCTTACTATGTTACTGAAGAAGGCAACCAGTTTTGCTTGGAATTCTAAAGCTCAGGAAGCTTTTGAAGCGGTCAAATTTGCTATGAGTCACACTCCAGTGCTGGCTTTGCCACAATTTGATCAACCCTTCTGTGTGGAAACGGATGCATGTGATACGGGTGTGGGCGCAGTATTGTCCCAACAGGGTCATCCTATTGCATTTTTCAGTAAGGCGCTGAGTATTAAGAATCAACAATTTTCCATATATGAAAAGGAGTTCTTGGCAATTTTGATGGCGGTGGAAAAGTGGCGGTCATACTTGATCAGAGGACCGTTCGCTATTTTTACGGATCATAAGGCGTTATGTCACTTGGAAACGCAAGAGCTCAATTCAGATATGCAGCGTAAAGCTATGACAAAACTGATCGGGCTGCAATATAAATTTCAATACCGTCGAGGAAGTACCAATGCTGCTGCTGATGCACTGTCTCGTGTGGGTCACCTGTTAGAGTTACAGTCTGTCTCCACTGTTCAGCCGGTTTGGATTCAGGAGGTTCTCAATTCATATGCATTAGATCCGGATGCTCAGACCTTGCTCCAAGAGTTGGCAATTTCAGGGGCAAACGATCAGGGTTATACACTGGTGGCAGGCCTAATTCGATTACATGGAAAAATTTGGATTGGACAAAATGCTGCTCTGCAGACTAAGCTAATTTCTTCATTCCACTCATCTGCGATTGGTGGCCATTCGGGGGTACAAGTCACGTACCAACGTCTTCATAAGCTGTTTACGTGGCCAGGAGTGAAGAGGGCTGTGCAGGACTTTATTATGCAGTGTGAAGTTTGTCAAAAAGCTAAACATGAACTGTGTCATCCGCCGGGTTTGTTACATCCATTACCAATTCCAAAAGGGGCCTGGCAAGACATCTCCCTTGACTTCATTGAAGGCTTGCCGGTGTCAGAGGGTTTCAATTGCATATTAGTAGTGGTGGATAGATACTCAAAGTTTGCTCATTTCTTGCCATTAAAACACCCATTTACAGCTTCCCAAGTGGCTAAACTCTTCTTGGATCGGGTGGTCTCACTTCATGGACTTCCAACATCCATTGTGTCGGACTGGGACAGGATTTTCACGAGTCACTTCTGGCAGTACTTATTTGCCAAATTGCAAGTCCCTCTTAATCTGTCCTCAGCATACCATCCGCAATCTGACGGCCAAACGGAGCGCGTGAATCAATGCTTGGAGATGTACTTGCGGTGCACTACCACAGCGTCTCCTCGAAAATGGATGCAATGGCTAGCCTTGGCGCAGTTCTGGTATAATACCAGTTTCCACACTTCTTTGAATTGTTCACCATACAAGGTTTTATATGGTACCGACCCGAATTACTCTTTTATTCCGGAATTATGCTTAAATCAACGGGATCAGGCACCTGTGCCGGATGTGGATGGTTTACTGCAAGACAGGCAACTGTTTTCGGACATGCTGAAACAACATCTTGCAAAAGCTCAATGCAGAATGAAACAGCAAGCTGACTCCAAGCGTACCTTTCGGACGTTCCAAGTGGGAGATCGCGTTTTGTTGAAGCTCCAGCCCTATGCTCAAATGACGGTGGCCAACAGAACCTACCCGAAGATTTCATTCAAGTATTTTGGTCCATTTGAAGTAGTGGCTCGGATTGGTACAGTTGCATACAAACTCGCTCTTCCCACGGACAGCGCAATCCATCCAGTCTTTCATGTATCTCAGCTGAAGCCTTTCATTCCTGCTTACACTCCGGTTTTTTCTCATCTCCCTACAATGGTTCAGTTGGATACAATGGATTTGATTCCTTCAACCATTTTAGACCGTCGCTTGGTGAAGAAGGGCAACGCTGCTCATGTGCAGCTGCTGGTTCGTTGGGGTTCTTTGCCGAACGCGTGCGCAACCTAGGAGGATGCTTCAGTGTTACGTGCTCGTTTTCCTTCGGCTTCAATTTGGAATGATGATACACTTCAAGGGGGGGCAAATGTCACAGCTGTGGCTGCGACATCGTCAAGGCAGTAGCTGCGTGTAAGCGTACTGCTGTGGGTGCATGGAGTGTGTTGTTTTGTTGCGTTGAAAGCGTAAAATACGGTTAGCGGTGGCGTAATGTGAACTGGACTTGAGCTGGCGGCTGGGGGGTGTTTTGTCGGACCCGCTACAGTCGTATCGGCATGCGAAATCATAACAGAAATTCCCTTCCGTTGTCTTGGTTCATGCGGTGTGTTCGGCGGCGATTTCTCGGTGATTCCGGCCAACCTGGCGGATTGGTCCGGCGAGCGACGCTACCAGTTATCGTTTCCAGCGGTAAGATTCTCGCGTTCACTCTGTTATCCCTGATTCAGAGAGTGCGACGAGCCGCGACTCGCTGGGAGCGATGGGCGCGGGAGCCACCGCCGCGGCGATGCGCTCTGCTGCGCGGCCGTCGCGGATGCTGCCGCCGCCTTTGTACGCGGACCTCCGTCGAGGGCCTCTCGCCCGGCGCTCTGGAGCTCACCCGCAGCACCGCCGCCTCTGGCGTGGAGGCAGACGCGCAGACACTGGGCGCTTTACTGCCCCGCGGGGCCGTACCTTGTCGCCTGGCCTCTGGCTCTAGTTGAAGGCCGGTGATGGGTAAGCAAGTAAGCAACAAACTACTGCGTTGATTTGACTTTACAAATTGTTCCTGTTTTGCTAAGAAGGATTTGACTTGGCAAATTCTCCCTGTTTCTTTAATAACGAAATATGGTCACAATCTGGAACAAAAATGTGGGTACTCTAGATGATTTCATCATAGTCCATGTGGCTTAAGAATTCTCTGCACACCTGCACCCAAAATTTCTAGTCAACAACGTGGATGAAATTGCAGGGCGTTGAATAAACCACGTTGCGCGAACTTTGAAACATTGCACGCAAGATGTTTGAACTTTGAATTCAACGAGTCAGAGATCAGTTGTCCTGAATTAATTCAGTACCCCCAGTAAGAAACTGATTCCTCTCCCATACGGAGTTTCATAATGGAGGTGCTCGTGACTGCAGTTGTTGGTGATCTTGTGAGCAGATCTGTATCCTTCTTTGTCGACAAATTGTACCGCCACAAGGTGAGCAGGGGGGAGGATCTTCTGTGTCTGCAATGCTTGCTGCAGCGGATCGAGACAGTCGTCTTGGAGGCGGAGGGGCGGCACATCACAAACCAAGCGATGCTCCGGCAGCTTCAGATGCTAAGAGAAGGAATGTACAGAGGCTACTACCTGGTTGATGCTATCAAGCACTGAAGCACAGAATCAATGATGAGGTTGGTGATCACTCATTTTCCTTTCCCAAACGGAGACAAACCAAGTGGTTGTGTTTCTCCACTAGGATGTTCACCATGGCTTTTCAAGGTGAGGATAAGGAGGAGGTGGGGAAGATGCTTGGTAGCCTACAAAGTATCTTTGACGATATGAAAGAGATTTTTGTTTTCTTGAAGGGGTATCCTCACATATATCGTCAGCCTTATTGCCAACACTTGGTTTTGGACAAATGCATATTTGGTCGCCAAACAGAAATGGAGAGGATTACCAACTTCTTGTTTCAAGAGCCTCTGGTGGCAGAAAGTTTGGCAGTTCTTCCGATAATAGGTCCAGCAAGAGTTGGGAAAAGTACTCTTGTCGAGCATGTTTTGTACAATGAGAGGGTGCGCAGTTTCTTCTCTACTATTGTTTTCTGTACTGGAAACGATGTTGGAAGCAAAAACTTTTCTGATCTCAGCCACAGTGGTGTAGTCAAGCATGGAAGTTGTGTTGCAGATGAACGGTCACTTATCATCATTGAATTTCTTGAGGATGGTTATCTAGAAGAGGAAAAATGGAGAAGGTTGTACTCTTCAAGAAGCTGCTTATCACCTGGAAGTAAAATTATTATTACAAGTAGATCTGAAAGGTTCATGGATGTTGGAACAACTCAACCTGTTGTGCTCAAATTTTTGCCTCATGAGGCCTTTTGGTACTTCTTCAAGGTGATTGCCTTTGGAAGCACAAACCCTGAGGAGCACCCATTTCTAGTTTCAGCAGCCATGGAAATGGCAGCTCTGCTAGATGGGTGTTTCGTAGGTGCAAATTTTTGCGCTTCCTTATTCAGAGCTAATCTTTGCACCCAGTTTTGGCGTGTATTCCTTACAAATTTCAGAGACATGGTTGAGAAACATGTTATTCTCTTTGGTGAAAACCCACATACCCTTCTTCAGAAAAATCACTATATATATATATTCGGAGAAATATTAGGGATAAACATTTTCGAGTCTCTGTCTATAAAACCTGTCCCAAGAATGATGTCCCCAGGGTAATGTTACAAGACGTCCTTTCTGGAATTGCTAAAACTCATGATAAATTTGTAGCAGCTGTTGTTTAGATTGAGTTGTTATCCATTTCTCAATTTCAAATAAAAGCTTTTGGAGGGTCAATGAGTCAATCATCCCATGTACATAAGGATTGGTTGTATGTGTTTTCTTTAAGCAAGCTTCTGAAAGAAATAATCTAGTCTCCTCCAGTCCATGGTCTCCTGAGATCTCCCCCTTCTGGCCTCTTCAGTAAATTATCAATGCTAATGTTATTAAGGCTCATCAGAGTATCATATGTTAATGGAACAGTTATAACATATGCTATTCATAAATATGTTCAAATGATATGCAAGATAACATCTCTCATTTCCTTAATGAAAATGTTGATACATTTCCGATATTCAGAAATACTGCATGTTTTGTGTAATTGGCAGTTCGTTTTCTTGAGATCAGATGTGATTATGTAAACAATAATTTCCAAGTTTCTAGGCATCCTACGCTCGATTAACTGGCAAATGTTTGTTAAGATATACTTACGTAGTGTTTGATTCTAGGAATGGAATAGAATGGTTCCCGGATATGGGGGATATGGGGTGATACTTTTGTTTGGATCGAGGAAATAGGTGAAATCGGGTGGAATTGAACGATTCTCATAAACATGAATTTTTTTATATAGATATTGAACTATATTTACTGATTTTTTTTACCAAACAAAAGGCTTTCAAACTGTCCCATTCTATTTCTGTCTTACCTTATATAATACCTCTGTGATATGTATCATTAGGTATCATATGATACCGTAGTCATATTAGCAAAAGATGGTATTCAACCCACAAGTAGCCCACATACCCTAGTCTTCAAATCGCAATTCGCAAGCTTCTTCCTCCGCTACCCGCTACCAGTCTACCATTCCAAATCGCACCCCACCCCGACACGGCCCGACCCGGTTCTCTTCTCTCGCTGCGTCCGACCCGGCGATGGCGGCGGGCTCGATCTGCTCTGGCCGACGCGCGGCGCGGGCGGCCACGGCCGTGTTGTGGTCGCGGCGCCAGCAGTGGTCCCTTCTTCAACTGGAGTTCCTGCCACCCAGACTCGCTGGCCGCGCTGTGGAGCTCTGCCGCGTGGCCGCCGGCGCACCGGCCCTGCGCGTCGACCTGGTTTGCTGCGCCGGCCCTGCTACTCCCGCCTGACTTCCTCGCCGGCGTGATGGATAAATAGCATAAGTACCTTTTGAACGGTGAATTTCTCGTGATTTCCATGCTATTATCGGATAAATAGCATAAGTGTCGTGGTCTCTCCCAGACTCCCACATTGCTAGGTCCTAACACGGCTAAGGTATTTTCAATCCTCCGTATCATACAGTGTTCGTGGCATTAAATTAGTATGTAAGAAAAAATGATGTGTTAATCAAGTTAACAAGGAGAAACTATGTCAAGTTCAAGAAACTAGTCTTCACGAGAATTAAGAAAAGTAAAAGAATGGATTGGAAAAGAAAGGAAAGAGAAAATAAACAAGTAAATGAAAATATTTTTTTAAGAAAATATCTATTGAGAATGTGGTGTCTATGAATGCCGTATTATCTATTTTATCTAAAACACCACTTATACACTATAGATTGTCCTAATAACCTACACACAACAATGAACCTTGCCGTTGTGATGTCATGGATTGTTCTCTTCGATAAAGGGTTTTCACGTTCTTGCATATTATGTGTGATCATGGCAAAGCCTACTTGTTTCATCCAAATGTTAGGATTTGATATGTAATAGTAATATTAGTAGATTTGTTGTGAAAAACACTTTCATTTAATTATATTCTTAATCATTTTAATAGATATATAAACAGAAAATATTGTATAAAATGTATACTAGAGAACTGTAGATGTCTAAAATATCATACTTTCGATAACGAATGTAATATATTCTTGAAAAGCTGTTTTCTAGGCAACAGCTGAAATGACCCACAGTGCCTTTGTAGAATATTTGCATCTAGATAGCAGCTGTCCAATAATCTTCATGAGTCAACATGACAATTTATTTTATTTTTTTTGGAATTTAACATGACAATTCCTTGTTGCTAATCTAGTATTTAAGAAACCAGCATGATTGTCTCAAGTCTCACTCCTGCAATACGACCTGAATCACGTCTTTTCCTCTTTTTTCCCAGTTCCATTCACAACAGTTCACCGTGGAGACCCCCCTCTTCTGCAGTTCTTTGTGATGTTATCAGCAGATCTACATCTTTCCAGCTCACTGATAGTGATAGATACCACTGCCTACTGGAAGCAGCAGGGTGTGAAGGAGAGTCTGCAACCATTATACTAGGCTCTTCTGTCGATCCAAACCACCATTGATGTTGCTGACAGGGGCTCGTTCCGAATCAAGCGATGCTCCTGCAAGTTCAGATGATGAGAAATGATGTACGAAGGCTACTACATGTTTGATAGTTTCAAATACCAAATCATCCCAAAGGAATCTCAAGGTGAGTTGTGTGATCACTTGTTTGCCTTGTGCCGATTTTATCTCATGAATTGGTTTTGTTTCTCTACTAGAATGAGGACAGTAGTATCAGAAGGGGAAGATATAGTAGAGCTGCAACATATGGTGGGTAGCTTGGAAAACGGGACCCCCTTGGAAAACATAGTTGCAGGCATGAAAAAGAGTTACCTGTTTACTTTCTATTCTATCAGTCGCGCGGTACCCGCTCTGGGCGGAAGGCACCAGAGATGCCGCCACGGCGATGCGCTCCACCGCGCGGCTGTCGCGGATGCTGCCGGCGGCGGCGGACGCGGACCTCCCTCCAGGGCCTCTCGCGTGGCGCTCTGGAGCTCGCCCGCAGCGCCGCCACCTCCGGCGTGTAGGCATGCGCGCGGACACTGCGTGCTGTACTGCCCAGCAGGGCCGCGCCTTGCTCCCTGGACAGCATGATGGTAAGCAACAAACGGCTACGTTGATTTGACTTTGCATGTTCTCCCTGTTTTGCTAAGGACTTGACTCGGCAAATTCTCCATGTTTCCTTCATAACGAAATATGGACACGATTTGGAGCGAAAATGTGGCTTAAGAATTCGCTGCACGCACGCACCCAAAATTTCTAGTCAGCAACGTGGAGGGAAATGTACGGCGTTGAATAAACCACGTAACTTGCCTCCGTTGAAATATTGCACGCCAGATGTTAACTCATTGAGTCTGAGATTAGTTGTCCTGAGTTAATTTAGTACCCCTGTGAGAAGCTGATTCCTCTTCTATTGGGAGAGTTTCAGAATGGAGGTGCTCGTGACGGCAGTTGTTGGTGATCTTGTGAGCAGATCTATATCCTTCTTTATCGACAAATTGTACCGCCACAAGGTGAGCAGAGGGGAGGATCTTCAGTGTCTGCAACGCTTGCTGCAGCGGATCGAGACAGTCGTCTTGGAGGCCGAGGGGCGGCACATCACAAACCAAGCGATGCTC
Source organism: Zizania palustris (assembly GCA_019279435.1). Lineage (NCBI taxonomy): Eukaryota > Viridiplantae > Streptophyta > Magnoliopsida > Poales > Poaceae > Zizania > Zizania palustris. The sequence goes on from JAAALK010000282.1 coordinate 3,430,028, forward strand.
CGGCAGCTTCAGATGCTAAGAGAAGGCATGTACAAAGGCTACTACCTGGTTGATGCTATCAAGCACCGAATCAATGATGAGGTTGGTGATCACTCATTTTCCTTTCCCAAACAGAGACAAACCAAGCGGTTGTGTTTCTCCAGTAGGACGTTCACCATGGCTTTTCAAGGTGAGGATAAGGAGGAGGTGGGGAAGATGCTTGGTAGCCTACAAAGTATCATTGACGATATGAAAGAGTTTGTTGTTTTCTTGAAGGGGTATCCTCACATATACCGTCAACCTTATAGCCAGCACTTGGTTTTGGACAAATGCATATTTGGTCGCCAAGCAGAAATCGAGAGGATTATCAACTTCTTGTTGAAGGAGCCTCTGGGGGCAGAAAGTTTGGCGGTTCTTCCGATAATAGGTCCAGCAAGAGTTGGGAAAAGTACTCTTGTTGAGCATGTTTGCTACAATGAGAGGGTGCGCGGATTCTTCTCTTCTATTGTTTTCTGTACTGGAAACGACATTGGAAGCAAAAACTTTTCTGATCTCAGTCACAGTGGTGTAATCAAGCATCGAAGTTGTGTTGCGGATGAACGGTCACTTATCATCATTGAATTTCTTGAGGATGGTTATCTAGAAGAGGAAAATTGGAGAAGGTTGTACTCTTCAAGAAGCTGCTTACCACATGGAAGTAAAATTATTGTTACAAGTAGATCTGAAAGGTTCATGGAAGTTGGAACAACTCAACCTCTTGTGCTCAATTTTTTGCCTCATGAGGCCTTTTGGTACTTCTTCAAGGTGATTGCCTTTGGAAGCACAAACCCTGAGGAGCATCCATTTCTAGTTTCAGCAGCAATGGAAATGGCAGGTTGGGTAAATGGGTGTTTCGTAGGTGCAAATTTTTGCGCTTCCTTTTTGAGAGCTAATCTTTGCACCCTGTTTTGGCGTGTATTCCTTAGAAATTTCAGAGACATGGTTGAGAAACATGTTAGTCTCTTTGGTGAAAACCCACATACTCTTCTTCAGAATAATCACTATATATATATTCGGAGAAATCTTGGGGATAACGTATTTCTGGTCTGTGCCTATAAAACATTTCCCAAGAGTAATGTTCCCAGGGTAATGTTGCATGATGTCCTAACTGGAATTGCTAAAACCGACGGGAATTTTGAGATCCTAGTATGGAGATCATGCATACCACCCTACCATGAATATGTGTTGGGTTGTGAAGTACAAGCTCAGTTGCATATGACGCATAAGAGGAAGCAGTCTTGGAACAGGGGAGTTTAATTTTTCTCTCTTTGGGGAGTTATCAGGTCTTTGGGGAGTTCAGTTGAGGCTACCAGGCAGGGCGTGTATCATGTGCTGGAATTGCTATCTGTGTACGTTGTTCATGACCTTAATCAGTAATATGTGGTACTATAGCAGACGTTGTTCATGACCTTAATCAGTAATATGTGGTACTATAGCAGATGTTGTTCATGACCTTCCCACTGTGGTAATATGTTCTTGGATAAAGTGTTTTGAAGTTCTATATATTATGTCTGATCAGGGCAAAGCTGTCTTGTTTCGTCCAAATGTTTTAGGACTCCTTTAGAATACAGGAATTTCATAGGATTTTTAGGATTCAGTACAAATCCTCCAAAATTCCTTTAAAATTCCTCCATTGCAAAGGATACCTTACTATTATTTCCGTTCTCAAATAAATGTTATTCTAGAATGTTTTACTTAAAAAATATCATTATATTATAATTTTCATTTACATTGCTATATTTTTCTATATTTCTAAATTTTTTTCTGATTTTTATTTTCAATTATTTTTAAAAATTACCGAGCCAAACTGCTAGTCTGTTTGGTTTTAAAATTTGCCGGTTTCTGGCTCCGGATCGGTTCCTTCAACACTGCTTGCTCAAAAGAATTCTTAGATCTAAATAGGTTTGGTCACTGAAGCGTCATAGATTGGCGTTAATATTTTTGCAAAGTAAAACCTTCTACTTACAAGGCATGCGTTGATCCCTTACAGAAACATTTTTGCTTGCCATGTTTTTTAATAATGGAAGATGTTATTAGGGCAGTTATAATAGGAAGTGGCTTCAGACCATGCTTTAGGAAAAACAGCAAGTCACGTAGGATTAAAACATCTCAAGCCATTTCTGCTTCAATGTAGAGCGGTGGAGGCGGTACCAGGCTGGCCGCCCTGGCCCCGGACATCGTACAGCAAGTCACTTCAGATTGAAGTAAAATTTTATTATCATTGTAAGTGAAGATAAATTTATCAAGGGATCAAATTAGACACTACATTCTAATATATGTATGTTCAAAAAATAATACCTCTATTTTCAGTGAAAGGTGGAAAGGTATTTTCGTAAATTCAACTAAAAAAAGGCACGGAAAGCCGAGTGACCAATGTCTTGATTGGTGGTGCGCTGGCATGCGAGCAGTGAGGTCGTTAGGAGCGGCGGGCAACTGGACAGCAAGGCCAGCAGGAACGGTGAGACTCGGTGGCGGGATGATGTAGCGCCGACGGTAGCAACATGGCGGTGAGGGTCGACAGTAATAGTGTGAGTCATAGCCTGCCGCTCTGCTATATTTTCTAATTGTGCTCCTACGAAATCAATGGCTAGATTTAATTTAGTAAAACTCCTCAAGATTGAAATATCTCAAATTATCCTTGCTTCAATGGAGAGAAATAGAGACGGTCTTAGGCAGGGGCGGAAATACCGGGGGGCAGGGGGCGTGCCCCCTACTGCCTGGCCGGAACCTCTATTATGCATAGGTACTATAGCTTTTTACTATAGTTTTTTATTTTTTAGCCTAAGCCCAATAACAGCCCAAAACTGAAAAGCCCAAAGCCTCAAAAAAATAACACAAACACTGCACATCATCAAACCTAATTTCACTGCACCTGCGCGGTGTGCGCCGCCTTGCGGCTTGGAGCTCCCGACGGCCGACGAGACACCGCCGTCCGCCGCGTTGTGCCGCCCCAACTCCCCGAGCCGCCGGAGCCGGTGATCCCTTGATGCCACCGCGTCGCGCCGCCTTCGCCCGTCCGGCCGTCCCCACTCGCGCCGACGCCATCGCACGGACAGGCCGCACGCGTTGAGCCACGCGCCCACGCCGACTGCCCCACTGCATCCTACCCGGCCGCCTGTGGCCTGCCCGGCCGCCCCGCTGCGTCCTGCCCGGCTGGCGGCTGCCCCCGACCGCAGTGGCGCAGTGCCCCCGCCCTCCACGGCCTAGCATCGGTATATTCCTCTGACCTCTGTTCTTCGATTCTTTTAGTTTTTGTTTTGATGAAAATATACAATGATATAGTATTGCCCTAGTAATGTTAATTGATGATCTACGTGCGTCTTATTGAGTTGACTCTGATCCTTCTTGTGGCAACTGCATCAATTGAAAGGGTTTTTTTCGGCCATGAGTCTTATAAAGACAGATTTGCGCAATAAAATGGGGGATGGGTGGCTCAATGATTTGATGATTTGCTATAATGAGAAGCAAATATTTTGAAGTGTTGGAAATGAACAAATTATAAGACGGTTTGAACACATGAAAAAACGGGTTATGTTGGTGCCTAAATCAAATTTGATGGTATGCTTATTGTATTTTATTGATCATTAATTATAAACTATGAAGTTGTTGTTGTATTGATTTTTTTACATGTTGTGCAGATTACTCCGTAATCTTCATAAAGTGTAATTGAATATCGTCAATACATTGTCTTAGTTTATTTAGTGTAATGCTTTTTTAATTCACGTGTATTTTTCTTGTTTTGACTATCGAATATATTGGACCTTTAAACTCAGCCCCCTATATTTTAGGTCTAGATCCACCACTGGTCTTATGGTTGGACGCCATTGCCTGGTACAACTCAAAGTCCCCTACAACAGGCATCGCATACTTGCCCAAGGTCAAGGGGAAGGGGCGACGACGATGGGAGCAGGTGCAGAGGGCAACAAAGTAGGAGCAGGAGTGGGGGCAAAGGGTGATAGACGATGACAGCGAGAACGGGGGCGGTGAGCGACGACGGCGGGAGCAGGAGCGATGGGCATGGAGCTATGGCTGGTCAACGCACGTAGCTCTAATATCGCATCAGCTTTTTAGACCAAAACTCTTATCGCCTCTGCAAGCTATGTCTCGGCGCTTGGAATCACTCGTTCAAGCTGAGTTAGGCCCCGTTTGTTTGAGCTTTAGCTTTCCAAGTTTTTTAAAAAGTTGGCTTTTAGTTTTTGCAACTTAGAAGGATGGTTTTTCGAAAGCTAGCTTTTAAAAAGCTAATATTGTTTGGCAACCTAGCTTTTAAAATGGTGGGATGGAGTGACTATTCTATGGGGTCTACAGAATGTCGCCGCGAGGGCGCGGCGCGGCCAGGCGTGATGGGGCGGTTGCGCTGTGCTTGGTGGTGGGGCTGGGCGATGGCGCCGCCGAGCATGACGACGGGGAAGGGCAGAGCGGCGAGGAAGGGCAAGGAAGAGCGGTGTGATGCCGGGCGGGGAGACACTAGGGGACGGCGGGGAAGGGCGATGCGACGCCAGACGAGGTGGGGTTGGGTGACGGTGGGGCCCGTGCGACAACATCACAAGACTGAAAGAAAAGGAGACAACGCAGATGGAGATGGAAAGTTGCAAAAAACTTACATTTTACTGTTTCTAGACTTTCCATGTAATTATAGTTTTTATGTGTTTTTAGCTTTCAAAAAACTCAACCTAAAAGCTGACTGTTTGTTTGAGCTTTCGACTCTTCGGAGTGAAAAGCTCAAATAAACTGGGTCTAAAAAAGTCTTATTAGAGCATCTCAAAAAAAAACTCTCAATCCTACTCTCAAGTCAAAATTTGATTATTCAACACAAAAGAGCTCTCCTACAGGACTAGGCCCAAATTGGGCTCCACTGGCTGAACTTGGCCAGCCAAGTTGGCCAAATTTTTGTGGTTCCCATTTGCAGTCACTCGTCTCCTCTTCTTCTTCGCCTGCCGCTGGTACACCGCCGCGCCGCACCAAGGTCATCGATGCTCTTCAGCCGATGCCGCCTCACCCCTAGGCCAAGAAGAAGACCAGGAAAGCCAAGCATGACCGGATCGGAGTAGCCGGTCAGTCGCTGCCACCGTGGCGTCTCGATCTTGTTCCGGCCGGTCGCCCCAAGGTCCTCTAACGCGCGGGAGCAGCCATCTCCCACCCCTAGGTCGTCGTCGCTGGCCGGTGCCTCCCTGCCTCTAGCCAGCGCTGGCTCTGTCCTCGTGCAGGAAATTAGTAGAATGAAGCAAAACGAAAGGGAATGAAAGAGAGAAAGAATAGAGGAGGAAGAGAAAAGAAGAAAATGAGAAATAAAAAATAGAATTTTTTAAATTCTAAAATTATAAATTTTATAATTGTATAATTTGGAGATTTGTAAGGTTAGAAATTACGATTTCAAACGGAAATCAAATATTATAGAATATTTTGGGATTTTAAAAAGGAGAGTAATTTTTTTAAGAGTTGGAAATATAGAGTTTTTGCAGCGTTAGAAAATATAAAGAGCAATCTTTTTAGAGAGTTAACTAAATGATCAAAAACAGAGTAAAAAATGGAGACTAATCTTTTTAGAGAGTTAACTAAATGATCAAAAACAGAGTAAAAAATGGAGACTTTGAGACTTCGTTCCAACGCTGAGACCACAAGACAGCGTGGAGCGTACGTTGTAATCATCATTACATATATATCCAGCTTCTGTGTCATAATAAATCATACGCAGCTAATGATTTAGTTTACATGTTAAATTAAAACAACTTGCTAAGAAGTGAATCGAAGAAAAACTGCTAATCTCAGGGCCTGATGCTACAACATCCACATTGCTTGCTGTTACCTATTAACACCATTTCCAAATGACACTAAGGGTAGTCCCAAATCTATTGATTGTATGGTTTCTTAGCATTAATTATATTGTCATGCTAGTTAAAACCTGATGCAGTAAAAGATTTATTGAGGTGAGAGAGAAATAATATCTCACGTAATAAATCAACTCTACACTTGGTTGTGCACATCTATTTTGGATATAGATGCGGAATTTTAATCAATTATCAAAAAATCAACTTTACACGATATGAAGCATTAGGAGAGAAAAGATATGTGATTAGATATAATTTATTTTGAACAAGTAATATCTACAAGTGATGTCTAAAGAAAAAAGAAAGTAAGATACCGCCCATAGACATTATGGATTGCGACTGCACTAACCCATCTAAGGGCGACCGGGATCGCTTTCTTTTAGGCTGCAGCATACGAGGTTGCTGTGAAAGTAGCTCGAAATGCGCCCCATAACTGTAGTAGGGAGGTATGCTAGATTGCCACTCCAGGAGATCATACATCCCCTGAGGATTAACATTTCCTGTAAGAAGGTCGCTTGCTGATATCGTTGCTACATCGCTCATATGAGCAGAACTTTCTTGATAAAGACTGTATCTCGCAGCGACACACTGATTTCCAGGCATGCAAACATAAGTAATTCCACTCTTAGATGTAAATATGTCTCCTGGGTGCTCACCTAGCAGCCGGAGATATATTTCTGCGAGTCTTCTCCAGCGTCCAAGAAACCTGTACCAAAACCGAGCATTCAGATTGGATCTGAGTGTGCGACAGATGATGTTCGTTGCCAGGAAACATCCATTCACCAGGGCCGCGATCTCCATCCCTATGGATGCTAGCTTGGGGTCTTCTTCCGGATTTGTGCTCCCAAATGCCATCGTCTTGAAGAAGTACCAATAAGCCTCCTTTGGGAGAAAATCTAACTCAAGTGACTCCGTTGTTCCAAAAGCTGCAATCTTGTTTGATCGACTCGTTATTATGATCTTACTCTTACCCACACGTGTATTGTGGTCTCTTCTCAGGTTGTGCAGCGTTCTTCTCCATGTTCCCTCGTCCATGTCGTCAACAAGTTCAACGATAAGCAGGGATTGCTCAGTTGAGGCATGATTTCGATGTTTGATTACACCGGAGTCTGCAAGGGGCGTCAGGTCTTTAGTACCCTCGATACTATCTCCGCGATAGAAAACAATTGTAGAGAAGTGTTTACGCACCCTTTCATCATGGCAGACATGCTCAACAAGGGTGCTCTTGCCAACTTTTCCTGGTCCAATTATCGGAAGAACAGAAACGCCTTTATCACCGGGAGGATGCGGCTCCAACAAGAAGTTAATGACCCTCTCCTGTTCTGCCTGGCGACCAAACATGCAGTTTTCGAGGAACAGGTAGCTGCAATAAGGCTGGCGATTCACACGAGGGTAGCTGCTCACAAACACAACGAACTCCTGCATGTCTGAAGCAATGCTCTCCAGGCGGCCAAGAATCTTTTGCAGCTTTTCTTTCTCCAGAACATCAGGCACGATTCCCCTTGTTCTTGTTGAGAAGCAAAACCGCTTCAATGGACTGAGAGGGGACAGGTCGAGCGAGGTGTGATCACTCACCTCGTCTCGAGCATGAGGCTGAACGATACGGTACCTGGAATTGTCGTGGAAGTAGTAGCCTCTGTACATGGCGTCTCTGGCCATCCTGAGCTGCCGCAGCATCGCTTGGTTCGTGATGCGTCTCCCATCGGCCTCCTCAACGATGGATTGGAGCCGCAGCAGCAAGCGGTGTAGCCGCTGCAGGCTCTCCTCCACACCTTGCTGCTGCCAGCGGTATCTGTCAATCACGAAGGAGATTGACCTGCTGAGAAGATCACCAAGAACAGCAGAAAAGAAGGTCTCCATGGTGAGAATTTTGTAATCAGAAGAGGGAGCACAATTCTGGCAGTACTGGCAGGCAACTCAAGTATTACTGCTCGACACTAGCGACAGGGAGTTGCCACGTCGCTGTTGGTGTTGACTGCTCGATTAGTCGAGCTAAACAAGAGGTGGTGATTTTCACCACATGTGCCAAGAAAAAGCCAACAACAGTTCACATCACAATTAAGTAAGGTAGGCGATAAAATGGTATATCGCCCTCCACTTGATATACTACTGATAAATTGGCAGAGAAAGTAAGTAGCTAAAGTAAGACGTTATTACTTTAGCCACTTAAAAAAACAGAGGCTGCCTATATCATTTCAGATGGATCTTCACAGATATATTCACATATGTTGCATCAGAGGAATTGGTGATCCAAGTGAAATCTTATCATTTACTGTATCAACTAAGTTAGAAAAGGCATCAATTTTTTCATTGGAATAGATGCAACTGACATAAAGAGACAATCACGGATGGAGAAGGTTGTGAAAAGGGGGACGGGGTGTGAAAGATGCATGGAACACGCATAGTTGAGCACTAAGATTTGACGTGAGTATACCACCAATGACGTTTGCTGCGTTGAACGATTGCATTACCAGAGCCGCTATCTCCATACACATGGATGCAGCCTTTGAAGGTTCTTCTGGATTTGTGCTCCCAAATACAATTCCCATGTCGGTACCTTAGCCTGCCGCTTCACCTTAGAAAGCTTCGCAAGTCCGATTTCTGGTCATTGCCTGATAAGATTGGAGGTCGGCTAAAGGGTTGGAAAGGCAAGCTCCTGCCGTCTTAGGGCCTTAGGGGCGTCTTACCTTGGTCCAGGCAAAGTCTCAAAATGGGTCTTAAGATCAATCGATAAAATGAGGAGAGCTTTTCTTTTGAAGGACACAAAAGATGTGACTGGGGTCACTACCTTGTGAAATGGTCCTCTTGTCTGCACTCCAAAAGCCTTTGGAGGCTTGGGCGTCCTCGACCTCAATCTTTTTGGGAGAGCTCTTCACCTTTGGTGGCCTTGGAAGGCTGCAGTGGATGCTTGTCCAGATTAGAATGGAGTATCCTTCTCTTTGGATAGCACAGACAAGGCCCTCTTTGATGCTTCGACAGTTATCACGGTGGGGAAGGGAGATCGTATTCTCTTTTGGAAGACTAGATGGCTCAATGGTTGTGCTCCGATGAATTTGGTCCCAAACCTTTTTCATCTTGTGGCTAGAAAAAACAAACAGTGGAGACTGAGCTTTCGAACTTCAATTGGATGCGTAGTCTTCGACATTTCTTTGAGCCATCTATATTAGCGTAACTCATTCCAATTGGCCGGGTCTACACGTCCCCCTGCCCCCAAGGAAAATGCCGATTCTTTGCTTGGCTTGCCATTCAGCATAGAATCCTAACTACAGATGTCTTAGCAAAACGGGGCTGGCCTTGCAGACAACAGTGCATCTTCTGTGACCAAGAAGATGAAAATGTCCTCCATCTACTATTTAATTGTGCCTTCACCAAAGAAGTGTGGTGATTTGTTTCAGTGTGGTAAACAACATCTTATCTATCTACATCGGATCAGGTGACCTTAATGGCCTCCCATTGGCACTCAATCTCCTTCTCCACTCCCTCGTCTCGTCGCCGATCTCTCAATGGCATCTTCATCTACGTCATATGGAACATGTGGAAAGAAAGAAACAACCGTATTTTCCAAGATGTTGCCTCTACAACGCTACAAATCTTTCACTTGATTGTTCAGGATGTCTCTCTTAGGCAACACCCTCCATCTATGGATGCTTCTGCCTAGCCCCCTCTTTGTCCTCTTGTCTTCCTTCCTTGTTGGCTTCTATGTCGTTTTTTTGCTCTCTTTGTGTTTTTCATGGGTGATGCTTGGTTAGGGAAGTCCTTAGCGGTTCCCCTTTGTTACTTTCATTCTACCTCAATATATTAGTAGATCTCCTGCTCTTTTCAAAAAAATACAATAGTCTTGAAGAAATACCAAGAAGTTATATTCTTTGATCAACTGTCATAGTCTGCCGTGAACAGTACCATCGGTATTGTAGCAGATAAATAATTAAAAATTAGATTTGGGTTAGGAATCCAGTCTGCAAGGGTTAATTAGAAATCAGATAAGTTAAGAGTCCAATCTATTTTGTTGTTAGAATAAAGGAGTCCTATGAGGTTAAGGTTGTTAGAATCATGATAAAGTTGTTAGATTAGATCAACCCTATGCCTATATAAACATGGTTGATGCACTAGAGGTCTTGTCAAGAATTCAGTTTAAGCTTTGCCTCATGTAACCACTGCCTCATTGGTGCGTCAGGCCGTTACAGCTCGACCGCGCCGACAAGGTCTAAGGCCCTCAACCATCTACTGTTGCATCAAACAAAATATTCTTTGATCAACCGCTTATTATGATCTTACTCACAGGTGCTAATTAAACAAAACATACAAATTTTCTCAATATTGGAAAGATATCAATATTTTCATTAAGGAAATGAGATATGTTGTCTTACATATCATTTGTACACTTTTCTAAATAGCATATGTTATAACTGCTCCTTCGTGACTATATATCAGCTGGATTAACATATGGTAATCTGATGAACATGAGCACTATCGGCATAAATACTGTACTGAAGAGTGCTGGAACGGCATGGCTGAAGGGGAACAAGCTCCTCTGCACCAATCAGGGAGCTGACTACAGAGGGTGAGGGTGTTGCTCGATCTAAGCTGTCGAGATTCGATAGTGCGAAGTCTATCTTGACTATAGCGAAGCCTCACCGCTACCCCGCTGTGAAGTGGGCCTTACCACCGCGAAGCCTTCCTCTTATACCGTCAGATCTCGACTAAGTGGCTTGATCGGGTGACTCGTTAGCTTCCTCGATTGTAGAGGATCTCATTTCAGTTGAGATGGGAGATCTTAGGAGGAGATCATGGACTTGGGGAGATTAATTAATTCTTTCATATCCTTGCATAAAGAAAACAGATACAACCAATCCTTATGTGCATGCGACGATTGAACCTCAAAAAGGTTTTATCTGAAATTGAGAAATAGATAACAACTCAATCTAACATTCTAGCAACATCTGCTATAGTACCACATGTTACTGTTTAAGGTCATGAACAACGTTAATGTATACAGATAGCAATTCCAGCACATGATACATGCCTTGCCTGGTAGGCTCAACTAAACTTAGTACTTGAGTCCATAGACCTGATAAGTGATAACACCTAAAAGAAAAAAAATCAAACTCCCCTGTTCCAAGACCGCTTCCTCTTAAGTGTCATATGCTGCTGTGCTTGTGGTTCACAACTGAACACATATTCATGGTAGGGTGGTATGCTTGATCTCCATACTAGGACCTCAAATTTTCCATGAGTTTTAGCAATTCCAGTTACTACGTCAAGTAACATTATCCTGGGAACATCATTCTTGGGACAAGTTTTATAGCCAGATGCTAGAAAGAATTCATCCCCAAGATTTCCCCGAATATAAACATTGCGATTTTTCTGAAGAAGAGCATGTGGGTTTTCACCAAAGAGAATGACATGTTTCTTGACCATGTCTCTGTGATGTCTAAGGAATGCACGCCAAAACTGGGTGCAAAGATTAGCTCTGAATAACGAAGCGACAAAATGTGCACCTGCGAAACACCCCTCTACAAAAGCTGCCATTTCCATGGCTGCTGAAACTAAAAATGGGTGCTCCTCAGGGTTTGTGCTTCCAAAGGCAATCACCTTGAAGAAGTACCAAAAGGCCTCATGAGGCAAAAAATTTAGCATAAGAGGTTGAGTTGTTCCAACTTCCATGAACCTTTCAGATCTACTTGTAACAATAATTTTACTTCCATGTGGTAAGCAGCTTCTTGAAGAGTACAACCTTCTCCAATTTTCCTCTTCTAGATAACCATCCTCAAGAAATTCAATGATGATAAGTGACCGTTCATGGGCAACACAACTTCGATGCTTGATTACACCACTGTGGCTGAGATCAGAAAAGTTTTTGCTTCCAATGTCGTTTCCAGTACAGAAAACAATAGAAGAGAAGAATCCGCGCACCCTCTCATTGTAGCAAACATGCTCGACAAGAGTACTTTTCCCAACTCTTGCTGGACCTATTATCGGAAGAACTGCCAAACTTTCTGCCCCCAGAGGCTCCTTCAACAAGAAGTTGATAATCCTCTCGATTTCTGCTTGGCGACCAAATATGCATTTGTCCAAAACCAAGTGCTGGCTATAAGGTTGACGGTATATGTGAGGATACCCCTTCAAGAAAACAACAAACTCTTTCATATCGTCAATGATACTTTGTAGGCTACCAAGCATCTTCCCCACCTCCTCCTTATCCTCACCTTGAAAAGCCATGGTGAACGTCCTAGTGGAGAAACACAACCGCTTGGTTTGTCTCTGTTTGGGAAAGGAAAATGAGTGATCACCAACCTCATCATTGATTCGGTGCTTGATAGCATCGACCAGGTAGTAGCCTCTGTACATGCCTTCTCTTAGCATCTGAAGCTGCCGGAGCATCGCTTGGTTTGTGATGTGCCGCCCCTCGGCCTCCAAGACGACTGTCTCGATCCGCTGCAGCAAGCGTTGCAGACACTGAAGATCCTCCCCTCTGCTCACCTTGTGGCGGTACAATTTGTCGACAAAGAAGGATACAGATCTGCTCACAAGATCACCAACAACTGCAGTCACGAGCACCTCCATTCTGAAACTCTCCCAATAGAAGAGGAATCAGTTTCTTTCTGGGGGGAGAGGGGGTACTAAAATTAACGAGAACTCAGGACAACTAATCTCCGACTCAATGAGTTCACATCTTGCGAGCAATGTTTCAACGGAGGCGAACAACGCCATTAGATTTACTCCGCGTTGCTGACTAGAAATTTTGGCTGCAGGCGTGCTTCTTACGCGACATTTTCGTTCCAAATTGTGTACGTATTTCGTTATTAAGGAAACGGAGAAATTGCCAAGTCACTCCATAGAAAAACAGGGAGAATATGCAAAGTCAAATCAACGCAGTAGTTTGTTGCTTACCCATCGCCGGTCATCGATTAGATCGTCGGAGTCCAACCGTCCGCGTGCATGCCTCCACACCAGAGGCGGCGGTGCTGCGGGTGAGCTGGCTCCAGAGCACCGCGCGTGAGGCCCTCGACGGAGGTCCGCGCGCGCCGCCGGCGGTAGCATCCGCGACAGCCGCGCGGCAGAGCGCATCGCCGCGGCGGCATCTCTGCCTCCTGCGGCCAAGAGCAGGTACCGCGCGACTGGTCTAATGTAGTGTGCGCATTCAGTTTTTTCGGTTTCATAGGTTCGTTTTTTTTAAAAAAAAAGTTTGGTTTTTGTAAACCAGGAACCGAACTCTCTTCTAAATTTTTGATAACCGCACCGAATAAACCGGAAAAATTAAATTCGGTTTTTCGGGTTATTCGGCTAACAAAAATTCTAGAAAAATCTGGTGTTCAAACCGATTGCAGTCTGCACTCTGCATAAACCAATTGCAGAACAAGAACTTGACAAACCGATTACATAATAATAATGTAGAAATTCAGTATTCAAAGTTCAAACCAATTGTAGAAACAACACATATGACATATCTAGTGAAACAACTTAACAAATAAGTTGTAGCAAACATTTTAGGGTTGAAATTACAAACACTCAAACAGAGTTTCACACAATCACACAACAAGAGTTCAGAAATCAGAATAGTCTCCAGTTGCTCAATTGGTTCATTCGTCCACTGCAGCACACATCTCTAATATGTAATCTCTAGAGTCCACAGTCCATATTGCAATCTTCAATTCTTCATTTCTTTACACTGGATAGGAAATAAATATGTCAGCAAAACAATTCTTCAAAATTCAGAACTGAAAATAACTAAACAGAAAACATAACCTTGTATATATCGATATATGACTCTTTACATGCTTATGTTTAAAAAAATAGAACCTTGTACAGATTACAGAATCACAACAATCTTATGTAAACTTTTTAAAGCCTATGCGTTCACAGAAGGCAAAAGAAAGTTCATCTTCTATAATCATTTCAGCAAAAGAATTTCTAAACTCATCAAGATCAAATTTCCAAGTGGAAATTGCACCATGACTACCATTCCCCAGATTTGGTTGTACTTGTAATGTACCTTGACTAGAATCTGAATTTTTATTTGGATTTTTTTTTGCAAATTTTTAGATGACTAAGCAAGGAGGATGTACCATTACGTGTTGAATCACATAGTAGCTCATGGCTGCAGTGCTTGCATTTGGCCTTTTTTACTTCATCTCCAATTTTAATCTTTATGAAGCTTTCCCAAACATCTTATCTTGGTGTGATTGCCTTCCTTTTCTTAGATTCTTGTTCCACCTTGTTGGACTTATTTTTATCTACATCCTTTGTTTCCGGTTGCACATGTTTTTGAACTTTTTCATTACTTTTATTTCTTTCTCCTTCAGTGTTAGCCATCTATAAGAATGAAATTATTTAAGCAATTCTAACCATTGAACACATTGGAAATAATTATAACAAATGGAGTAAAATAAATTGAGAAAGCACATGAACATACATACATTGCAAGATTGTTCAGTTGTCGCCAGATCCAAATGTTTCAAGAAATGTTCTGCTCATAACAGTATAACTTATAACAAATGCAAAACATAAGACAAAAAATGGGTAAAATACTATAATAGAAGTGGCAAATCCAACATATTTCAATCATTTCTGATATATATGGGTACAATAGCACTAGAGCAGTGGCAACTGGTGAGCTAGATCTGCATCCGAGTATGAGAGAAAAAACTAATGTTATAAGGTTAGATCTACAGGCTGCGAGGGAGCTGGCCGGCGGCAACTCGGCCCAGTTGGTGCGGGTGGGGGTGACGATGAGTCAGCGGACGGCGGGCAATGCCTGGCGCTGGCGGGCGGTGAAGCCGGCGATGAGTTTGCGGGCGGCGGCGGGCGCGGCGGGCGACGATGAGTCAGTGACGCCTGGCGCTGGCTACTGCTAGTCTACGTCTCTGCTAGGGTTTTTTGCTACTGCTACTCTGAGAGTTTGTGTGAGTGCCGACTGCCGAGTGGGGGTGAGGGCATGAGGCACTGAGGCCGTCTGGCCGTGAGCTGTGAGGGGTCATCGGGTCAGGCCATGAGAGGTCTTGGGCCAATTTGCCTCTTGGGTTGTTCCGCTGTTTCGGTTCGGTGTTTCGTTCTAGATGAAAACCGAACCGAACCCTGAACACCAAAGTTTTCTAAAATGAAAACGAACTATTCTGGAAAAACCAAAAGTCACTGTTTTTTGGTTCGGTTTGATTTTCGGTTAATTTTTGCCACCTATCTAATTGAAGGCTTTGCTGCCTGGGCGGTGGATACGAACAGAGCTGATACGCAAACCAAACGACGTCGTCTAATTGCACCGTGGGTATTTCTTTAGGCCATCGTCAACAGCGATAAGAATTATTTCACGATGTATATGCCTTGGATATATATACTATATTTATTGTATAAGGACTAGTTATATTGTAATATTATTTATTATTCTTCTGCTGGGTTTATATTGTAATATTATGAATACCCTAAGATATACCAAGAAGCTTTTTGGGCAAAAAAATATTAGCTCAGTAGCTCCTTTTTCCCAAAAAAAAGTTTTAGCCTCTCAAGCTTTGCAGTATTCTTCTTACATTCTCCATGTTCTGTCATCCATGTCATCAACAAGTCCAATGATAGCCAGTGACTATTCGCCTAAGGCAAAATTTTGATTTTTGATTACACTGGTTTCTGATAGAAGCACAAGTTTCTACCCTCAAAATAATTTCCAATAAAGAAAACAATTGGAGAGAAGTATTTAAGCATCCTTTCGTTTCATCATGAAGCACAGGTGCACAGCTCAGTCTCTTGCACCCTTCTTTAAGCAAGAAGTTGGTGATCCTCTCCTGTTCTCCTTGACAACCAAACATGCAGTTCTCCAACAACAGGTAACTGCAATATGGTTGGTGAAACATACAATGGCAACTATTCACAAACATAGCGAACCCTTTAATGTGTGCCAAGGATGCTTTCCTAGCTACTAACCATCAGCATCTACAAGAGATTTTCTAAATTTTAGTCCCTAAATCACGTATAGAGATCATTCTAAATTCTATCTCTTTCTAAAAATTAATCAATGTACAACAGTTTCTCTATAGTCTCAATCTCTATTTTTTAAATCCTACAAATATGGTATATAATATGTAATAATTTTGTGTAAAACTATAATATATTCAAATATGTGTATCATCCAACTTATAACAACACATATGGGGGAAAATAATATACATGCAAGAAAAAATATGTACAAATGGAAATGGAGATTTGCTAAACTAATTCTATATTTGAGAGAGATGAACGGTGATTTAGGGAATGAATTAGGAAAGGGACTCATTTAGGAAAACTCTTGGAGCTTCATTTTTCATAAAAATATCTAAATTCAAATTTAAGTAGGCATATGAGGTTAGAGATGCTCTTGTATCTTCCTCTCATTCTAGTAGAGAAACAAAACCGTTTCGTGGGATAAAATTGGGACGAGGCAAAAAAAAAGTGATCACCCAGTGTAATGGTTGCAGACTCTCCTTCACACCCTGCTGCTTCCAGTAGGCAGTGGTATCTATCACTATCAGTGAGATGGAAAGATGTAGATCTGCTGATAACATCACAAAGAATTGCACTGATAACATCATCACAAAGAACTGCAGAAGAGGAGGTCTCCACAGTGAACTGTTGTGAATGGAACTGAAAAGAAACGAAAAGACGTGATTCAGATTTTATTGCAGCGAGACTTGAGACAATTATGCTGACGAGGGCAAGGGTAGTCTGATTTTTCGGTGAGTTGAGGATAAGTCGATTTAACTAGAGAGACGTTGGCGGTTCGATTACAACCGTGTAAGGATGTTGCGTTTTAGCAATCGTTACACCAACTCTATCAGAGATGGTTGCAACTTGGCGGAGGCACAACCAGCCCAACCACAAAGGTAATTCCTGCAAGCAATCGAGAACTAGTAAGAACAATATGAACAATCACTTAAGATACTAATGGTGGAGTTCCGTAACGTGAATCCGGCGAACTAGACGATCATAGCATAACACGGCAAAATAGCAAGATGCTAAATTTTAATCTAAACAAAACTCCTCTGAAAAGTGGCGGCCAGATGGTATTTAAGAGGCTAGGGATATGTGGAGGTCATTCAAATAAAACCCTAGATGAATACAACTCGAACAAGGCACATGAGCTTCAGACTAGATAAGTAACACGTATTGTTTTGGTGATTGCGATCTACTCAGTTAGAATCTAGAGGAGTAGTTAGATTGGTTGGAAATAGAACTTCTCAAGTTTTTCAAAAAAATTCAAGATCGTACAAATTGGAGCTTCTATATAAAATTTATGCATGCTTTAATCTAATGTTGTCCATGCAATCCGAGAGTCTGAGTACACGACTTTATAACTTTATCTCCACCTTTTCTTGACACAAAAGTAACATTCCAAACTTGTATATTACCTTTGGATGGCTTTAACCTGGTCTCTCGTCAACTTCTATGATATTCTATTTTCTTGATGTGATCTCAACATATCGCTTGATCCATGTAACTATTTCTATAAATGAATAACATCGTATTTTATGGTGTAACATATATGGTTTAAATAAATAAAATATAAATTTAATATAGAATGTATGTAACTAGGTTGTTTATTATAAAGAATGAGCACGATCATATCCAACTGGTACGTCCTCGTCACATGCAGGTTTCTAAAATACTAGATTAGCAACAAGGAATTATCACGTTAAATTCAAAAAAAAAAACTATCATGTTGACTCATGGAAACCATCGGACAACTGCGATCTAGATGCAAGGATGACTTCAGTACTATTTTAGACATAGAAATGCTTTTATATACTATTTTATTCACATATTTAATAAAATTATTGATAATATAAATAAATGAAAGTATTTTTATAACAAATCTACCAATATTGCTTTGGCATATTAAATCCTAATATTTTTTATATTCAGCCCACGTACCATTTTAAGCCCACAAGTTGGCCAAACATAATTATTTTAGATGCAAATTATTTTAAATATGTTTCTCTCTAATGGAGTTTATACATTAAAGTCTCTAAGTATGCTTCCTTAAATAAAAAATGAAAGAATTGATTTTTATAGATTTTTTATTTTATCTAGCAATTTAGAATAAGCTGAAATTTTAATTATAATGCTAAAAATGTAAAGAATAAAGTTTTTTTTATTGGAGTTGCTCTTTTAAGATTGTGGGCGCAAAACGCTGTCAACCACATTCCCACTCCGTCTTGCCCGACTCGGCACTCTCGCGGCGTCCGACCCGGCGATGGCGGCGGGCTCGATCTGCTCTGGCCGACGCGCGGCGCGGGCGGCACGACCGTGTTGTGGTCGCGGCGCCAGCAGTGGATCCTTCTTCATCTGCAGTTCCTGCCACCCAGACTCGCTGGCCGCGCTGTGGAGCTCACCCGCAGCACCGCCGCCTCCGGTGTGGAGGCATCCGCGCGGACATTGGGTGCAGTACTCCCCCGCGGGGCCGCGCCGACGCCCTAATCGATGGCCGAATCGGCGCTGCGTAAGCAACAACCTACTGTGTTGATTTGACTTTGAATATTCTCCCTGTTTTGCTAAGGACTTGACTTAGCAAATTCTTTCTATTTCATTAATAATGTGGCTTAAGAATTCGCTGCTCGCCTGCACCCCAAATTTTAGTCAGCAACGTGGAGGGAAATGTTCGCCTCCGTTGAAACATTGCACGCAAGATGTGAATTCATTGAGTCGGAGATTAGTTGACCTGAGTTAATTTTAGTACCCCCAGAAAGAAACTGAATCCTCTTCTATTGGGAGAGTTTCAGAATGGAGGTGCTCTTGACTGCAATTGTTGGTGATCTTGTGAGCAGATCTGTATCCTTCTTTGTCGACAAATTGTACCGCCACAAGGTGAGCAGAGGGGAGGATCTTCAGTGTCTGCAACGCTTGCTGCAGCGGATCGAGACAGTCGTCTTGGAGGCCGAGGGGCGGCACATCACAAACCAAGCGATGCTCCGGCAGCTTCAGATGCTAAGAGAAGGCATGTACAGAGGCTACTACCTGGTCGATGCTGTCAAGCACCGAATCAATGATGAGGTTGGTGATCACTCATTTTCCTTTCCCAAACAGAGACAAACCAAGCGGTTGTGTTTCTCCAGTAGGACGTTCACCATGGCTTTTCAAGGTGAGGATAAGGAGGAGGTGGGGAAGATGCTTGCTAGCCTACAAAGTATCTTTGATGATATGAAAGAGTTTTTTGTTTTCTTGAAGGGGTTTCCTCACATATACCGTCAACCTTATAGCCAGCACTTGGTTTTGGACAAATGCATATTTGGTCGCCAAGCAGAAATCGAGAGAATTATCAGCTTCTTGTTGAAGGAGCCTCTGGGGACAGAAAGTTTGGCAGTTCTTCCGATAATAGGTCCAGCAAGAGTTGGGAAAAGTACTCTTGTCGAGCATGTTTGCTACAATGAGAGGGTGCGCAGTTTCTTCTCTACTATTGTTTTCTGTACTGGAAACGATGTTGGAAGCAAAAACTTTTCTGATCTCAGCCACAGTGGTGTAGTCAAGCATCGAAGCTGTGTTGCGGATGAACGGTCACTTATCATCATTGAATTTCTTGAGGATGCTTATCTAGAAGAGGGAAAATGGAGAAGGTTGTACTCTTCAAGAAGCTGCTTACCACGTGGAAGTAAAATTATTATTACAAGTAGATCTGAAAGGTTCGTGGAAGTTGGAACAACTCAACCTCTTGTGCTCAAATTTTTGCCTCATGAGCCCTTTTGGTACTTCTTCAAGGTGATTGCCTTTGGAAGCACAAACCCTGAGGAGCACCCATTTCTAGTTTCAGCAGCCATGGAAATTGGAGCTTCGCTAGATGGGTGTTTCGTAGGTGCTAATTTTTTCGGTTCCTTATTCAGAGCTAATCTTTGCACCCAGTTTTGGCGTGTATTCCTTATAAATCACAGAGACATGGTTGAGAAACATGTCGTTCACTTCGGTGAACACCCACTTGCTCTTCTTCAGAAAAATCACAATATATATATTCGGAGAAATATTAGGGATAAACCTTTTCGAGTCTCTGTCTATAAAACCTGTCCCAAGAATGATGTTCCCAGGGTAATGTTACATGACGTCCTTTCTGGAATCGCTAATACACATGGTAAATTTGACACCCTAGTATGGAGATCACGCATCCCACCCTACCATGAATATGTGTTGAGTTGTGAAGCACAAGCATCGCAGCATATGACGCTTAAAAGGAAGCGCTCTTGAAACAGGGGAGTTTGATTCTTTTTCTTTGTGGTGTTATCAGGTATATGGACTCAGTACTTAGTTCTGTTGAGCCCTCTAAGCAGGGCATGTATCATGTGCAAGAGTTGTTCTCTGTACTCCTTGTTCATGTCCTTGAACATTAACGCATGGTATTGTAGCAGCTGTTGTTTAGATTGAGTTGTTATCCATTTCTCAATTTCAGATTAAAAACTTTTTGAGGTTCAATCGTCCCATGCACATAAGGATTGGTTTATCTATTTTTTTTTGGCAAGCATATGGAAGAATTAATCTAGTCTCCCCCAGTGCATGGTCTCCTCCTAAGATCCCCCCTTCAGCCATGCCGTCCCAGCGCCCTTCCGTACAGTATTTATGCCGATGGTACTAATACTCATCAGAGTATCATATGTTAATCTAGGTCGTATATAGTCATTGATGCCTTGATGGTATACTCACATCAAATCTTAGTGCTCAGTTCTTGTGCAGTGTTTTGATCACCTAAAATTTTTTCAATGTCTTCGAGGAGTCACACAAGGAGATCATTTATCGTCATTACTTTTCGTAATTGTTACATAATTGCTACAATTATTGCTAAACACAGCACACACACAAGGCATAATCAGTGCTTCGGAGTGTTACAGAATGATTATCCTATTGTTCAATACGCACATGATATGATAATCTTTGTAAAGGCGACCCGAAAAGACGTTTTTTGCCTCAAAGGACTTCTGGCTGCCTATTCCCCTTTTACTGGACTAAAAATAAATTTCAGGAAATCTTGCTTAGTGCCAATTAACAAGGACTCAGATTAAGCTCAGACACTGGCAAACACTTTCGGCTGTCCAATAGCGTCACTACCAATTCCTTATCTAGGACTGCCACTTGGAACGAGGACGCCAAAATTTCATGATCTGAACCATATTATCACCAGAATTGAGAAAAGATTGTCCGTAACCTCGTATTGGCTATCCACAGCGGGTCGGCTTCAGATTGTAAACTCAGTTATTACGGCAATACCAATTTATACAATGGCCATGTTCTAACTACCGGCAGTAGTCATAAAAAGAATAGATCAGGCTAGAAGAAAGTGTAACAACATGAAAGCGACTCCTTTAATCAACTGGAATAGAGTGTGCAAACCAAAGAGTAAAGGGGGTCTAGGAGTGATTAACATCAGAGGACAGAACAATGCGCTATTAATCAAACACCTCGATAAATTTTTCAACAAAGAAAATATCCCATGGATAAGCTTAATTTGGCAAAAATACTATAACACAAGAAAACTGCCTCAGCTAAGTGGACATAGAGGATCTGCATTGTGGAAAGGTATTCTGAAATTGGTTCCAGTTTTTTTAGCAATTGCCAGACCGATGGTTAGAATTGGGCTAATTGTCTCACTCTGGTATGATCTATGGACAACAGGCCCGGTGCACTGCAATTTTCAAAGGTTGTTTACTTACGCTAAAAGAAGAGAGTGTTCTGTTTATGAATTCCACAACCACGCAGACACTCAAAGGTTATTTTATTTACCATTATCTTTGGAAGCTCAAGAAGAATTTGATCAACTCAAGGCACTAGTACAACCGCTGAATCTATCAAAGCCTGGACAGAATTCTTGGATCTACATTTGGGGGAATGGGAAATATTCCTCAAAAAAATTCTATACATACACATGTAGCAGCTTGGAAGTACACCCCGTCTTCAAATGGAATTGGTCTTTGCCAATGTGAAAAAAATATTAAAGTGTTCTTCTGGCTTCTGATTAATGATAGGCTGGACACTAGAGATATTCTAAAAAGAAAGGGTTTTTTGCAAGCGCGGGAAGACTGCCTCTGTCCCCTTTGCATAGAAATACAACTAGAAACCTCACTTCATCTTTTTATTGAATGTGAATTTACAAAAAGATGCTGGACAAAGATTGGATTACTATGGCCGAATGACGGAAGTCTTGAAGAAAGGATTGCCTCAATCAAATCAAATGATAACATGAGATTTATCATGGAATTGATAATGATAGGAGCATGGTCAATCTGGTTGCATAGAAATGACTGTGTTTTTAGACAAACAAATCCATCAGTACGGCGATGGTGGTTATCATTCTTAGGGTGCGTTTGGTTCTGCTGTGAGCTGTGAAAAAGCTGTTGTGAGCTACTTGCTATGAAAAAGCTGTTGTGAACTGTCTGCTGTGAAAAAGCTAAAAGTCGTTTGGTTGAAGCTACTGTGAAAAAACTGCTGTGAGCTGACTGTTTTTTATAACTTACATAATTTTCATCATTATAATATTCTATACATATATATAAATAGGAAACACTCAACATTGATGCAACTAAATAACTAAAAAATATATTAGATAAATAAAAAAATTCATAGTTCATATTATAAAATAACCGACAACCACATATTATCTCATGAAATTGTGCAATGCAATACAAACCATAATAATGATAGATCAATTAAGACACCTTGAATTCATACTATTTAATCTATACTAAAAATCAAAAAAGCAGAAAAGCAGGGTCCAGTCTGCTTCCAAATTTGTACTAAAAAAAGCCGTTTGGTTTAGCTTCCGCTTTTTCACAGCAGAAGCAGATTTTAAAAGCGGAACCAAACGCACCCTTAGCAATTCTAAAAATCCAAACATACAGGCAGAAGGAACCACTAGGGGGATATAATCAACTGGATATCAGGCATTCAGTAAGAGGAAAAGAGGAAGCTGCTCACAAAAAGGGGAAGGTTGAGTAGACTGAATCAGTATAAATTTAACTGATAAAGATAAATTAGGTCTGGTAGGGTTTATGTCCTGTAGGGTTGGTGGTTACTTAGCTCCGAGTTTTTGGGTAGTCTGGCAGCAATCTTTTAAAGATTAGAAAACTTGTAAGATCTTATTGTCTTTTCCCCATTTAATATATAACCATAGTAGAGGCCTTTCCTGCTGGTTGTTATTCAAAAAAAAATAGTTTACAATCGTTATCAAGCATGTTCTGCTCAGCATGATGATCTGTGAGCATATCATCAGGTGATATCCTTACAGGAAGTGTCTAACCACAAGGAAAATTTGACGCCTTTGAGTGGCGATCCAACATACCTCCTTGCTATTTGTATGCTCAACTGTGATTCACCTCGTTCCCCTTTTCACAACCTTCATCTGTGATTGTTTCTTTATGTCAGTGGCCTCTATTTCAATGAAAAAACGATGCTTTTTTTTTAAACTTGGATCACCAATTCCTCTGATATAACATATGTGAATATATCTTAGAGTCTTCATGAGTGCATATATATTTTTCCTTGGCTATGTTGAACTTTGTTGGCTTTGTACGATTAATAACGTCTTAGGGCCTGTTTGGTTCTTTTAGGGACTAAACTAAATTTTAGTCTCCTCTTTTTTATAGAACTAAACTTTAGTCACTTGCTGTTTGGTTCTAAGGACTAAAGGACTAAAAGAGGATGAGAGCTGAGAGGTAAGTAGTACTTTTAGTTCCTTTTAGCAAGATTTTGGGGACTAAAGGGCTAAAGTTTAGTCTTTTTAGTCCCCATGTTTGGTAATTTAGGGACTAAAAGAGACTAAAGTTTAGTCTTTTTAGTCCCCATGTTTGGTAATTTAGGGACTAAAAGAGACTAAAGTTTAGTCCCTAAACTTTAGCGACCCCAAACCAAACACCTCCTTACTTTAGCTACTTACTTTCTCTGACAATCTGTCCTTATTAGAGTCTTAAGGAAAACGTTGAACATAGTAGTATATCATGTGGAGGGTGATATATCATTTCATCACCTACCTTGATTACTGGATTGTGATGTGAACTGATGTTGGCTTTTTCTTCGCACGTGTTGTGTAAAGCACCACCTCTTGTCCGGCTTGACTAATTGTGCAGTCAACACTGATGGCGTAACGTGGCTTTCAATATAATTCAACGGCGACATGGCAACTCCCTGTCGCTAGTGTTGAGCAATGAGCAGTAATACTTGAGTTGCCTGCCAGTACTGCCAGAATTGTGCTCCCTCTTCCGATTACAAATTTCTCACCATGGAGACCTTCTTTTCTGCTGTTCTTGGTGATCTTCTCAGCAGGTCAATCTCCTTCGTGATTGACAGATACCGCTGGCAGCAGCAAGGTGTGGAGGAGAACCTGCAGCGGCTACACCGCTTGCTGCTGCGGCTCCAATCCATCGTTGAGGAGGCCGATGGGAGACGCATCACGAACCAAGCGATGCTGCGGCAGCTCAGGATGGCCAGAGACGCCATGTACAGAGGCTACTACTTCCACGACAATTCCAGGTACCGTATCGTTCAGCCTCATGCTCGAGACGAGGTGAGTGATCACACCTCGCTCGACCTGTCCCCTCTAAGTCCATTGAAGCGGTTTTGCATCTCAACAAGAACAAGGGGAATCGCGTCTGATGTTCTGGAGAAAGAAAAGCTGCAAAAGATTCTTGGCCGCCTGGAGAGCATTGCTTCAGACATGCAGGAGTTCGTTGTGTTTGTGAGCAGCTACCCTCGTGTGAATCGCCAGCCTTATTGCAGCTACCTGTTCCTCGAAAACTGCATGTTTGGTCGCCAGGCAGAACAGGAGAGGGTCATCAACTTCTTGTTGGAACCGCATCCTCCCGGTGATAAAGGCGTTTCTGTTCTTCCGATAATTGGGCCAGGAGGAGTTGGCAAGAGCACCCTTGTTGAGCATGTCTGCCATGATGAAAGGGTGCGTAAATACTTCTCCACAATTGTTTTCTGTCGCGGGGATAGTATCGAGGGTACTAAAGACCTGACGCCCCTTGCAGACACCGGTGTAATCAAACATCGAAATCATGCCTCAACTGAGCAATCCCTGCTTATCGTTGAACTTGTTGACGACATGGACGAAGGAACATGGAGAAGAACGCTGCACAACCTGAGAAGAGACCACAAAACACCTGTGGGCAAGATCATAATAATGAGTCAATCAAAAAAGATAGCAGCTTTTGGAACAACGCAAGCACTTGAGTTAGATTTCCTCCCAAAGGAGGCTTTTTGGTACTTCTTCAAGACAATGGCATTTGGGAGCAGTGATCCGGAAGAAGCGCCCAAGCTAGCATCCATAGGGATGGAGATCGCGGCCCTGGTGAATGGATGTTTCCTAGGAACAAACATCATCTGCCGCATACTCAGATCCAATCTGAATGTTCGGTTCTGGTACAAGTTTCTTGGACGCTGGAGAAGTCTCACAGAAATATTCCTCGTGCTGCTAGGTGAGCACCCAAGAGACGTATTTACATCTAAGAGTGGAATTACTTACATTTGCACGTCTGGAAATCAGTGTGTCGCTGCGAGATACAGTCTTTATCAAGCGAGCTCTGCTCATATGAGCGATGCACCAACGATATCAGCAAGCGACCTTCTTACAGGAAATGCTAATCCTCAGGGGAAGTTTGATGTCCTGGTATGGCAATCTAGCATACCTCCTTACTACAACTACGGGGCGCATTACGAGCTACTTGCGCAGCCGCCGCATATTCTGCCGCCTAAAAGGAAGCGATCCCGGTCGCTCTTAGAAGGGCCAGTGTCATCTGGAAATGGTGTTGATAGCTAGCAGCAAACAATTTGGATGTTGTAGCATCAGGCTTGGAGTTCACCAGCTTTTCTTCGATTCACTTCTTAGCAAGTTGTTTTTGATTTAACATTAGCTGCGTAACATTTATTATGACGCAGATGCTGGGCATGTAAATATGTAGTAGCATCTTCCGCTCTTAAAAAACATGGCAAGCAAAAAGGTTTCCGCAAGGGATCATGTTGGGAAAACCTGCTTCCAAGTAGAAGGTTTTACGAGTTTTTACGTTCCGTGGTGTTTGGTTAACTGAATAGCGCGCACGAAATGGTTTAGTTGTTGAATATGAAGCATTACATCTGTTTGATTTGAGAGCTGTCGTGGAAATGAACGATCCCAGAAAAAAAAAGAATATTCTTTGTATATGATGAACGGCGTGTACCAAGTTTTTCTTCAAACGATATGGTTTCAAACGATGCAACGACAGGGATAGATGCGTTGGGTAGCCAGGGGCTAGTGTGCCAAGCAGCCGCTGGCGAGGCCAAGGCGGTAGGGGCGACGTGTCACGCAACCGGGGGCAGCGAGGGCGAGGGTGAGGTCATGTTTGTTTGAGTTTTCCAATATCTTTCTACTCTAGAAAGTCAAAAAGTCAAACAAACTTCTAGTTTGAGCTTTTCGAAAGCCAAAAACCACATAAGAGCTTTTCGCAGCTTTTCATTTCCATCTGTCTTTCTCTCCTTCGTCTGGCGTCGCTCCACCCTTCCCCGGCGTTGCTCCGTCCCGCGTCGCCTCGGCCGGCCCCGTCGCCCCTTCCGGCGTCCCCACCGCCTGTCCTCCCCGCCCCACCCCGTCCTCGCGGCAACATTCTGTGGACCCCACAGAACAATCACTTCATCTCACAATTCTAAAAACTAGGTTATCAAATGATATTACCTTTTAAAAGCTATTTTTCGAAAGACAACGTATCCTATGCTCAAAGAGGTATTGTGCTCAAATGCACATATTAAATCTAGGCCAAGGATCTTCCGTCCAATGGTGTCCAGCTATTTGCATTTACACCCTCCCACCTCCTCTTTCCGGTGCAAAAAAAATCATTGGATAAGAGGAGGTGGGAGGATGTAAATGCAAATAGCTGGACACCATTGGATGGAAGATCTTTGGCCTAGATTTAATGTGTGCATTTGAGCACAATACCTCTTTTAGCATAGGATACATTGCCTTTTCGAAAAGCCACTCTTCTAAATTGCAAAAGCCAAAAATCCAGGGTTGAGTGACCAACATTTTGAATAAGAGGTTTAGTTATTGAATATATAGATACAATATTTGGTTTGAAATGTGTGGTAAAATCAAATGATCTCCGAAAAGATAATATATGAATCGTGTGTACCGATTTTTTATTCTCCAAATAATATGGTTTCGAACGGTGCAATAGTGGGGCTGGATGCACAAAATCGAGTAGCTACTGGCGAGGCCAAGGCGGTAGAGGCGATGTGTCAAGCAGCCGCCGGCGAGGCCAAGGCAGTATGGGCGATGTGTCAAGCAACTGGGGGGCGACAGGGCTGAGCGGCCAGGATCAGGCAACTAGCGGGCAGCGGGTAGAACCAGGCGGCAAGGCGACGAGGGAGACAGCCAGACAGGAGCACGAGAAGGCACGATGCCTAGGGGCAACTGGACGACGCAGGTGGCACAACACGGCCAAGCAACGATCCGACACAACCACCACATCGACAAAATCACGTTTATCTCATCCCCACAAAACAAAACCATTTATTCCATTCACCATCATCCTAATCTGCTCCATTTTCCAGTTGGATTGAACAATTCATTAAGGTCGAAATATATGGTGCTGCTGCCGAGGTAACGATGGGTAGACCTTAATGTGAAAAGGCCACGGAGCTAATGCGTGAGACTGCAGCAACATGAACATCATCTTGTTCGGTGAGCAATCAGCTCAGACAGCGTCCACAACGCTGTGCTCCTGGCGCATGTCACTGTTGAATGCTGAGAGTAACAGTCTCACGCAGCTTAAATCATCTCGACCAAAAAAAGCAAAGCTAAGCAAAGCGGCGAAAAAAAAGCAGCAGTACATGCAAGGAATGCCAATCTTTAGCAAAATGGTAAAGCTAGCCTACAAATTTAAGGCTAATTCTTACAAGCAACTCCGGTATACAAAGTAGATCAACACACGATGAAAGAAAGACAACACATGCAACACCATTATTTGTTCCGATTAACCGCGACACGTTGGTTCAACTTCGGGCAAAATTTAAAGGTGACGCCAGTAAACAAGCAAGGCTGCGATGATGCTCTTAGACAGTTCACTTCCCACCAAGGGTTGGGAACTGAGACTGATCTTCAATGGCTGGTGCAGGCGTAGCATATGGACCACGTTGGAAACCCCCGCCGTATCCACGACCCCCACGATCTCCACGGCCCCTCCCACGGCCACGACCACCATAGTACCTTTCTCCTTCAGCAGGCTTCAGAAACTCATTGATGCTCACAGACTGGAATAAAATTCACCAGATTAGCAACCCAGCAATTTTTGTCAGAAGTTTAAGTTATTACCAATCACAAAATCTAGGCATAACTAACAATTACACCATAGGCTTGTATGATACTATGCATTTTACCGTGTTCTTCCAAATAAAATGTGATAACGTCACATCGATTTACCCAATACTCAGAAGTGGCCAAATATGTACAACTCAATGACAATTTTAGATCATGTTTGATCTCCAAAGGATTACGTACAGGTCTAACAAATGCTACATAGGTAAGCTATGATAGTTGAATAAATACCTTCTTAGCACGCTCATCGCGCTCAGCACTTTCCTTCTTCTTATCCTTGTCAGAACCCTAAAAAAATCAAACATTTAATCAAAAATATTACAGGCTCATGAATAAATTTTGGGATTGAAATAGCACACTGAGAAATATACCAGTTTAATGAAAATTTCATCGTTTCCTTTCTTCCCAGAAAGTGGCTGCATAGACTGCAGGTCCTTGTCAACTACAACCTTCCTCTCTTCAACCTTCAGAGCAAGTAGTGCTTTCCGCTTTTCCTCCCTTACCTTCTCAAACTCCTCAAGAGTCATCTCCTGTTTTGGAAAATATAACAATGTAGATCAGTGTTGATGGTGTTACACATCAAACGGAACAGCAGAAGCAATAATTTATATACTTGGAATCACTAAGAAGACGGTATTAGGCTATTACAAAGTGTTAAGTCAACTATGCACAAGAAACATTTATGGTTGGTATCAGTACAAAACACCATCATGGCTCAAGAAAGATGTAGAGGAAAATTACTACATTTTCAAACCCACAAATACTACATCAAACACAAACCTACAGTCCTACATACTTGCATCCCATGGTATTACAATCAAATTTATTACGAACATCGTGGTTAAAATTTTATCTTACTTGGGCCTAAAACCATACAAACAAACACTATCCTTGAACAAATAGCTAGATTGATCATAGCGCCTGAACATAAATGTGAAATGCAAACACACTTGCCAATGTGATGCTAATTTCAAATTTCCAACAAAATGCATTACTAGTTGTTGTCTTGTGCAGATAGTAAACTTAGGTTGAGTTGGTAACTCATGCAAACACAACCACCAACTGAATCAGAACTACTTTTATCACAATTAAGGATGATAGAAATATAACATTTTGAAAGTTTGTAGAAAAGTATCACATCCCAAAAGCAACATGATAGCAGCATTTCAAATTATACCAGCATCAAATAGAAGCAACAGACTAGTAAAGCACAACAACAAGGCTTAGTGCCAGAACAGTTATTAGACACACAATAAAACATTTCAACTTCAGCAAACCTCCAAAAAGAACAGTGTAATTTCCTCATGTTACGCACAGAGTGGAGAACGGATGAAAACCATTACCTTATCCTCTTCCTTGTCTTCTTCCTCATTTGCCACACCATCCTTGTTATCTTTGTTCTCTACAGTTGGAGGAGCATCATCCTGCTCACCCTGCTTCTCAGCAATAGGAGCATTCTCCTCAACCTTCAGGGTTTCCTCAGTTTCCCTATGTACCAAAGATAACACCATAAGTTATCCACACCTTTACTATCCAAGACAGAAACATAAACAAATAAAATTCCGTACTGTGCAAGAGCCTCCTCAGTAACAGCTCCCCAGTTCCCACGCCCTGCACCATCACGCTTCATCTCATATCCACGGCCAGTACCACTGTGGCGCTCATAATTTCTCCGAGGTGGCCTCTCAGAATCATCACCAAACTCACCATTTCGGTAGCCACCACGCCTACCTCCACGGAATGGGGGACGAGGGCCTCTCTCCCTGTCCCCTTCTCCGCCAGGAGCAACAGTTCCATCTCCATAGCCTCCGCCACCATAACCACCCTGGTAGCCATTGGCATTGTCACCACCAAAGTCACGGTTCTGGCCATATCCCCGTCCACCTCTGCCACGTCCACGTTCACCACGGCCAAATCCTCCACGTGATGGGGCACCACCACTTCGTGCCTCCCTCACTGAAACAAATATAATGCATTCAGGAGCTGAAATCAGAACGGCAGTGTCTGGAGGAATAAATTTTAGAAAGCAATCAAATATTCGAACAGCAGGTTTCACGAGGGAATAAATTCTATTTTACAAGAAGTGAAAAGCTCACGCCTTTACAGATCATGTCAACAAAGTTTACAACTGACATGATTCTACCTTGTGATTGAACGAAAAAACTAGAAAACAATCTCCTAACAACATATAATCGGATCACTGATACTAAAACATGCTCGAAATCATCATAAAAAATTAAATATGATTCCATAGATACTCTCAAAAGACGCTAGACGAGGCTCGAACGGCCAAAACATCAGATCTAGCACCCTACCAAGTGGCAACAACAACTCACCAGCCTCTGTGGGAGGAACGGGCTTGGTGGGGAACTTGGCGGCGGCCACAGTCTGGGCCGCCTTCCCAGCTGGCGCCACGGCAGCCTTCTTGGCCTCGGCCTTCTGCGCCGCGGCCGCAGCAGCAGCCAGGAGCTGCGAGGGGTCGTCGTTGTCATCGGCGCCGAGGATGTCGAACGGGTTGAGGGTTGCCATGGCGGCGGCGGCGGCGGAGATGGAGGCTGCGGTAGGCTAGCGAGTTATCCGGTGCGCGGGATAGAGTCGGGTGCTAGCAGCTCTGCCGGATGGATTGAGCCGCCATTTAGAAGACGGGAAGGTGGAGGGGAGGGGAGGGTTTTGGGAAGCGGCGGCGGCGGCGGCGAGGGGCTGGAGGCGAGGGGTATGTTGGCGTGTGAGGAGGAGAAACCCTAGCACCGAGCCCATATCCTTTGTGTCGATTAGTGGATTCCATTTTTACCAATTTTTTTATCATGTGCACTGAAATTACCTTCGTAGCCCTCGAGCTCGAGCCTGGTCACTACTTCAGCGGTGGTGGAAGGGGGGTTAGTTTGGGGAATTCCCCACTCGGTGGTCCTCGGGACGGGTGAAGGCCCTCGTGTCATCGCAATCTGACCGTCTGGAGCCCACATGGGGTTGGCGACCTGGGGATCGGACGGCTGCCATTAGTTTGATGTAAAAATGGGATATGACGGAAAGGTTGTTTGACATAGCTTCCATTCTAAAATCATATTGTGTTGTTGTGTTTAAAGAATATATGATAAAATAAATTGGTTATAATTATATTTTTGATGTCTATAATTTCTTAGAGTTGAATTTAACCAATTTGAAAAAAATGTTCAATCTAGAATTGCGATTACGATAATCTGACGAAAATGCTAATAGAGTGTGTGGTACCACTCGACCGAAGCAATTCGATCATTTCAACCTCAACCATCTGATTAGTTCTTGTCATTTAGGTGGCTTACACCTTTAAATATCATCTGATCATCCTTTCAATATCTTGACAGAACATTTAATCTGTTTAGTTTATTCTTGGTAATTTAATTAGAATAGACGTGAGATTTTTCACATCATGCCCCCTTGTGATTCTCCTCACTGGACAGCTCTTTTTTAACGCAACGGCTGCAGCATATTCCGATCAAAGGGTTTAACTTGGTTATCATCTGTTTTGGACGGAAAATTTGCTAATTTGCCACTTATAAGATGTGCACTTTGATTATAATATCACATTTGAAAATAACATGTAGAACTACCTGAATCGATGAAAATAGGTCTGGATGGCAAATCGGAGAAGCCTATTGTTTAAAGTGATATTTTAGCAAAACTTTCGTTTTCGACCGGTAAGGGTTTAACTTGGTTATCATCTGTTTTGAACGGAAAATTTGCTAATTTGCCACTTATAAGTTGTGCACTTTGATTATAATATCACATTTGAGAATAACATGTAGAACTACATGAATCGATGAAAATAAGTCGGATGGCAAATCGGAGAAGCCTATTGTTTAAAGTGATATTTTAGCAAAACTTTCGTTTTCGACCGGTAACTGAGTCACACGCTTCCCTTTCTTTTGACGCCAAATGGATTTTTGTTTGTTTAAGAACAATGCTTGGATTTCACATGATATTCTAGACGCCAAATAGACCAGGACTCCAGGAGTACTCTTATTATATAGCTAGTTGTTCATTGAATTTATTTATTTTTATGTTGGTAAGGGTTTTACCTACATTACTCTATATTATAACATTTTTCTAAAAAAATATTTTGCCATAACATTTTTTCAAAAAATAATTTGTTTGCATATTCATTTAATAATATCACATTTCACATTTCACATTTAGTAATGCTAATTCTAGAGAGAAATTTGTAAAAATGTCACTTTGGTTTGTTGACATTGTAAAAACGCCACCCGATAGATTGCAATTGTAAAAATACCACTGACATCATTGACAATTAGTAATTTTACCCTTTAGACTATTTCCCACATTTTTATTTTTTTTAAATAAAAAATGTCAAATATCTAGACTATCCTTACATTTACAATTTATTTCTTTCTATATTTATTTCGAGTGAACAGTCTTTCCTATAGCAATACTCCAAACTAATTTTTTCAACCAGCTGCGGTGGCGAAACGGCAGTAGATTAGTTATCTCGTGAGAGGCAGTAGGCTATAGGAAAGACCGTTCGTTCGAAATAAATACAAGAAAAAATAAATTGTAAACGCAAGGATAGTCTAGGTATTTGATATTTTTTTGGTTTAAACAAATTAAAAATATGGAAAATAATCTAAAAGATAAAATTACTAGTTGCCGATATATGTAACGTTTTTAGGATTACAATCTATATCGGGCCGTTTTTACTATGTCAACAAAACAAATTGACATTTTTACAAATTTCTGGATTCGGTACGGCCGCGCGTGAACTTGTCGCAAGCATGTGATGTAACATCGGCCGCACCCACTGCTGACCTCATTCATTCCCCCGCCGGTGATCCCCTCCCCTTTCCCTTCCCAAACACAAGCCGCTCCCCATGGCCGCCGTCTCTCGCGCCGTCCGCCGCCTCGTCGTCTCCTCGCGCCGTCTCCACGCAAGTACGCGTGCCCGCCACCTCTCGCGAGTTAACTCTGATCTCCAGCGCTCCCACACCCGGCCCTCACGCTGGATTGCTTCATTCCCCGCGCAGGTGCTTCCGAGGGAGCGGCGAGGGAGTCGCCCGGGGGCTTCGTCCACCCCGCAGCCGTCGTCCACCCCGACGCCGTCATCGGCCAGGTGAAGTCTCCCCCGCGCACGCGCACACTGATTGCTCGTTCTCGTCCACCGGAGCTCTGGCTGTCGGCTGAGTCGAGTTAGGCGTTCACTCCGTTTACTTCAAAAACGGCCAACGTGTCGTGGTCTCGTGGATCCTCTGTGCTTGGCTGTTGGATTTGGTCCATGGAGCATGCGTGCTTACCTTTGCCTGACTGATGCAAATTCTCCTTATCGGATATTACTCTCTGCTTCTTAGGAAAACCATTGCTTTCTAGTAGAAAATCATTGTGCGTATGTACTTTGAACCACTTTGTAGGGTGTCTCAATAGGCCCATTTTGCACTGTGGGTGCTTCAGCTAGGATCGGTGATGCATGCCAGTTACACGCCGGGAGCCATGTCATGGGAGATACTGAACTAGGGGAGGGATGTGTTGTTCTCACGTAAGATATCATTTCCACCTACTTTCTGTTTTCCAGAAATGTTTGCATCTCCAGATATTGAAAACAGAAAAATTCAGTTGATATCGAAATTGAAGCAGGATGAAAAATTGCAATCCTCTCTCACTCTCAGCATACAAGTACTACCAAAAGCAAGTTTGGATTTTCCATTGTGCCATCATGATTTAATAACTTTACAAGCTACATATGATGGAGGCATGGAGCTCCAAGTTTATTATTGGCAGGATGTTGTTTTTGTAGGTACCTTTTAAATACTACACATTAGGCTCACCACTAGGACTTTAATGGTTATAATTTTTTCCTCACCACATGGAGCTACTTAGTTGCAATAACCTTTTATATCAAATCATCAATAGATAAGCTATACCAAACATCACTGTAAGCTTGAAATTTGGAATGCTCAAGAACAGTACACCATATTGCATTTTGTTAAGAAAAATTACTATATGGCATGCAAACAACATAACATGAATCTAGTTTTCTGGCAGTGGAGCCATCCTTGGTGCAGATATTCCTGGGAAAACTATAATTGGGGAAAACAATGTCATTGGACACCATGCAGTGGTTGGTGTTAAGTGCCAAGATCTCAAGTATAAGGTTAGCTTTTCTATATCACCAACAACTTGTATTTTTGGTGCACTGATCACTGATGCACACAGTGTAGTGTTTTTCTTACCTTTCATGCAATGTTTGCATATGAACTATGAATTTAATGACCAGTTGCTCTAATAGCAAATCTTCAATAAAATGAAGGCTTCCAGCCTACCATGTACACACTTCCAATTTAGATGATGAACATTTGGCAACTTTAAATGTCATGTTTTTTGTCTAACATTAATGGCCCCTTTTGCATTTTAGTCAGGAGATGAAATCTTTCTACATATTGGTAACAATAATGAGATCAGAGAGTACTGCTCTATTCACCGATCTTCTAAATGTTGTGACTGCACGGTATTCAGATCCTTTTTGATAAGATTTTTACTAAACTCACTTTTGCCTTCTTACTAACAAACATTTTTTATAGGTTATTGGTGACAATAATCTTATAATGGGATCATGCCATATAGCTCATGATTGCAGGATTGGCAACAATAACATCTTTGCCAACAATACTCTATTTGCTGGCCATGTTGTTGTTGAAGTGGGTGATTGTTTTACCATGATAATGTTCATCCATTTTCTTGGTCAAGAGCTAATTTATGTATTAATGGAGTTCATTGTTTCAGGATTCCATTCATACTGCAGGGGCTGTTGTTGTCCATCAATTTTGTCACATTGGGTCGTTCTCATTTCTAGGTGGAGGTTCTGTGGTATGTCGAGTCAATAAACCGTTACAGTTCTTATGTCAAAAAATTATATTGTGTGTACTCTTGACCAATCTTCTCAGGTTATTATTACAATATTAATGCCAAAAGGAGATAAGAATCATAGATCATATAAAAGTATGTAGTAGCCCTGTATTGAGGCCACCATGTCAAGTATCAGTTCTTTTGCATAGATTTAAGTTTGCAGAGTATGAACTATGAAATTCATCCAATTCAGTTTGAATCAGGTTACACAAGATGTGCCAAGGTACATGATGGTTGCAGGTGATAGAGCAGAACTTCGTGGTCTGAATCTCGAAGGTCTTAGGCGCAATGGTTTTTCCGACGCAGAGGTTTTTATGTACTTCTGAAATTTGTAACCTTATCGACAGCATGTCTGCAGTCTTTATGTTCCTTTGGTACTTAAATCTAGGTTTTGGGAGAGTACTTAAAATTGTTTGCTTATGTTCCATTTACTGCTAATGTAAGTGTTAAGTATATTATTGTCTTATCACATTACATTTGCTGCCAAAGCATAGTGATGAAGACATAAACTAACTTCACCCTATTATTAGGAACAGTGAAAAAATGCCACAAATGATAATTTGTAATGGACCTTCCCAGTTGTGATGTCCCAATGATACATAATCAAACAATTTGGTCTGTTAATATTATGTACAAATATGCCAACAGTCATGATGAACCATGATAAGCTTTATTTCAGTTACTACCAGAATGATGCCTTGATAAGTACTTTATGCACCATTTTCTTAAGGATTCCCCACATTTGGAGGGATTAAATTGAAAGTTCACAGTAACAGTAGTAGCTAGATATTTTGGCAATGATGCAATCAAATGTTTGGTTTTATCTTTATAATTAACACGGTGATTCATAAATCAAGGTACGAAGGTTGAGGAAAGCTTATCGGAAAGTATTTATGCCAACTATTGATAGTCAGAGTAACTTTGAAGACAGGCTTGCTGAACTGGTAAACACACATTGACCATCTTTCTACCTTTTACTTTCATACCACATACTTATTTATATCTGTATTAACAGGAACGGGAAATTGAGTTATCAGAAACTCCTCCTGTATCCAATATGGTGGAATCTATTCGCATGTCATTCAATCAAGGACGTCGTGGAATTTGCAAGTTCAGAAGTTGGAACAGCTGATAAGTCTATAAACTCACAAGTTCTGTTGGTATCATAGATAGAACTCCACTTAGGTAATGCATGCAATCATCTAGACTTTTGTGTCGAGTGAGTTGGGCAGATGTAGTGGCATAAGAATTTACGTTAGTTTAAATAATCATGGAAGAGAAATCCAACTCCAGATTTAGGAAAATTCGTTCAGGAAGGTGGAATGCACCCCAACAATTTAAAACTGCACACAAATATGCCTCCAGATTGGCATGGATTTTCAGAGTTCAAACCAACTAAACCATCTTCTTTGCTTAGGAGAGCGCATGAACTTGCAATACACATGTGGAGAATGGAGATGCTTTTCTTTGCTTAGAGAGTTGCTTTCTGGTCATGCAAAATTTCTAAAGCAATTTTTAAATTTATTCTGGTGTTTGTTTTATATTGGTGCTGAAATTTACTGTTTCTTTGAAGCTTCATTGTGAATGCTAAATTCGGATATTTCTGTTTGCAGGAAACTGGGCTCATTCTTTGGACTGTTCATTTTCCCCATTTTTCTCTTGAAAGAAGCCTCCCATTCTTTGGACTGTTAAAGCAAAAGTTTCTCGTCCAGTTCTCTACCTGAACACAGGAATACATCATACAGGATAACAGGAATATGGGTACAGGGCATAAGATTGTGTGTAATAGTTGTGGTCTTTTTTTAGATGAGTAGTTGTGCTCTTGGATGTGCAAATAAATGCTCCTAGTTGTACACATATTTGGCGTCGCCTGGATTTTGTCCAGACTGTATTGTACAGTTTAGATCGTCTCCTGTATCAGGCTCTAAGCTGTAAGGTCTGATCGATGTTACTTTTCAGACATTCCAAAATTTCCCGTGGTGATCATAGGGCATCTATTTTTGGCTACTAATGTTGAATTTGCTAGTTTCAGAAACTTTCTGCACTGTCTATCAGTTCCAACCAGCATCACTGGCACTCTTTTACCGTCAATCAAAGTCTCTATAGGAATAAAAATATCCTATATTTCAGAATACCATTGCAGTTGCTGTGGTGTAGTGGTTATCTCGTCAGTCTTACACACTGAAGGTCTCCAGTTCGATCCTGGGCAGCAACATACACTATTAATATTTTTTTTGCATAATCAGTAGTACACTATATGTGAGCGCCATCTAATTAAAATTCGGTGTTATTTTTTCTTATGAAAAGTATTGACATATAATCTCTTGTTGGCTCCAAGAGGTACTGAAAAGTCTGAAATTGTCCTAGCTAAATGAAAATGAGAATCTATTTGTCACCTTTTTCTTAATTATCAATAAAAAACAGTCCGCGCTCAAATATTATTGTTAGTTATTCTCGAGTGCTCTTTTTAACCAAAACACTGTACATGCAATTTGCATATAGTTCAGTCATGATATATACGTTTTTTTAACTTTCAATTTGTCAAATCGTATGTTTTTTCGATCATGAATTTGTGATCTTTCTGTATCTTTTTATACCGCTGGCTCCCATTTCCCATCATTTACAGTAGTCAGAGACGCATAAACAAGTATATTGGTGGCCTTGAATTAAATAAATTGGTTTAAACAAATCAGACACTTAACTAAATACCTAAATTCACCCACAAATTAGACCTAAGATTGTTTTTAAGTTTTTTTTCGAGAGCCGGCGGGAGAATCGCTGCTATATAAATAAGACGAAAGGAAAAATAGGAAGCCGACATCATCGATTTACAACATAAAAAATACAGAGCTTTGGGAGGAGATGTACATCCTAAATACAACAATATATGCCTAAATACACCGAGAGATCAAACTAGCAAGACCTAACAGCATGCTTATAAGAGTCGAAATCAAGTGAAGTTCATTGGGCGATGGTAGAGATTGGCTCAAAGGAGTTGGTGATAATTCAACGATTACGTTCTTTTCATACATTCCACCACGTGTAAATGATGATCCCACTGAAGATCTTACGGTGTTCTTTACATATCGCTTGGTATGAAGCATGCCACAAACTCTGATAATCTCTATCGGGAAAGAGTGATTATATTCTAGTCATATGTTAAAGAGCCAACAGTAACCAAACTTGTTTTTAAGTTTGACTAGCTCTGAAAAATCACAGATATAGAATTGTGTCAAATGAGACATATGTAATATGTATTTATATTTTTATAAAAAACTATATAGTTTACTATGCATGTCTTTTCAAATCGAGATCAACTGTTTCTACAATTTATAATACATCTAATCCAAACCCATCTTTATGCTTCATAAACTCATTACAACTCTTGAAATCTGGTTTCATGTTTTTCAGTAAAAGCGAAGAATTGTAGCTCATGCCCTTTAGTTCTCTCTCTCTCTCTCTTTTTTTAAAAAAAGAACTCTTGAACTTTGCCACACGCTATCTAATATCTACGAACCGTCCGAGAGACACTGTATTAGTACGGGATGTATAGACTATAGTACTCACCTTGTTTGAAAATACGAGGGAGCATGTATTTTAAAAAGTCAACGCTTGTAATTTTTCTATTAATAATTAGTAATAATAGTTTAGTGGCATGTCATTTGAGAGACTGAGAAGCATCAAGTATATGATTGGATTCATATTTGAAAATAATTTTGTATGATACCAATTTTGTAGATGCTGATGATATATTATAAAAAGTACCGACGCTAATTATATGTTTTTATCTGGTGCTTCGGTCAACACATGCTGACACTTCTTGCAAACAGATTGCCTCAGCCGTCAGCTCGATCTCTCTGCTCCCAAAGCATCTAAATTTTGGTGCTAATATTTTTTTTTTTGAAGATGGAGGGGATACACCTACCATTTTTTAAAGAAAGGATACGATTGTCCAAGATCAAACCTGGGTAAGAGACGCCACAGCTGGGTCACTGTTTCACTGAGCTAATTTTGGTGCTAATATACTAACCAGTATTGTTTCAAACTGATCAAAACATAAGCGCCTTTTCAGAAAAGCAAAGATGAGGCAAATCTTATCAATCAACAATGTGATGGTTTGTGGTGTGGTCCTAAACTCCTAATCCTATCTATCTACTCCATCTTCAGTGATTATTTATACATCTAGTGCAACATTGCACTTCGATTGAATAAGATTTACTGAAATCTCGTGTTTGCTTTCAGTAGACACTTTACAATAAAACGGTAGCACACTTGTTCGATCAAATTGTGTGATTTTGGATGGTTAGGCAGGGATAGATCATGCATTGCATGCTGCGTATATGTATATATAGTCAATATATATACACAACTACACATGCTACAATCCATCTACACAATTAGCATTACAGTGCCATATACTAGAGCATCAGCTACAGCAACATACATATGAAACAATTTTTCCTTTAACATTCATCACATCACATCACATCTCATCTCATCTCATATATATATTTGCATATGCATGGTCAACTGGGCACTGAGCGGCCGCGCTGATTAGCTTGTGGTTGGTGCGAGATAGATGAAGCTAAGAAATCTGGTTAATTAGTAGCCCCGACAGCGATGGTATTCAAATCGATCCTTTGCACCCCATGTAATTAATGGATGCTCATGTACAGCCAAATTAAACATAAGACAAGAACAAATTTCCACGGACAGTTAGTACACCAACCTGTCTTAATTACTTTGCATATATATGCAATTCCGTTGGTTTGTTCTAGCTAGGCGCGTAACCACAACGAACGAGCTGATGAGGAACATTAATTCTCTCCACACCGGACATGGTCTCAGTCGAAACCGAGGCATGCAGCTGCTGTTTCTGAAAAAAAACAAGTTTTTCCCTGTGATAAAATGGCGGAAGTTAATTAAGAAACGACAGAAAGCTAGGTTAAGTGGCGATTTTTTTTAAACTAGCAGATTCTTGGCATGATTGTGGAAACATATTATATTTTTTACAACATGTATGCTGTGTTTTATCCATCCGACAGCTGGAAGAACTTTTCTGTACAACTTGGTCATCCAGTTGCCTGTATCCTTTCATTATTTGTTTCATGTTCTTATCACTTGGACGATCCACAATATGCACGCCCAGCTCAGCTGCAGGAAGCATTATCCGGTTCGATTTTGATTTCCAGATCGACCATTGCGCCTACAGTAGTTCAAGTGTCACATGTTTCCTGTACGGTTTTCTTAATTCACTGTTTTTTAATTACAGTCTGATCATGCATCACAGCTAGCTAGCTGCTTGCAGCATCCTGTACGATGAAGCAGCTTGGAAGTTTGATACTTCGACGTCAGACAAAAAGAGAGTGGAAACAAGAAGATAACTAATGAAATAATATAATGGTCAATCGAATTAATGTTCCAGACAGCATCGATCTACATATTTCAAAGCTGAGACGTGTGTGTACATTAATGCATGCACGCGTGAGAAGGTCAGAAATTGCACGCAGCTGTGCACTGTTGGACCTGCACATATATTGCAACAACAACGAACTTGCGTGCATGCATACAGTATTCAGACGCGTACTATATATATCCTCTTATATATCTAACTACGAAACTAAGTTCAGAGATACGATTAGTGTGCATATATACATGCATGAGCGTATACAATTAGCAACACGATTCTACATACGTTTATGTATGCATGGATGACACATATTGCAGCAACCAACTGAAGCAGGAACTATCTAAGGGATTCTGGGAGAAGAACACGGCAGCAGAAACTGTTTAGCCTACGGTTAATTATTAGTAGATCAATCGGCTCATCAATCAACGGAACGGTGTCAAAGTCAGTCCTGTCCTCGTTTTCCTGACGAATTTCTCCTACGACGTTATGTTATAGAGCTAACATGCATCTTGCGTGTACATGACGATCACGGTCATCAGCTGCAGCTGGTACTGTAATTTTTTTCTCTCTCACACAGACCGACCAGATCAAAAGTGACTAATTAATCAGGCATATTGTTCGCAGTAGTAGTGATCATTTGGACACCACCGAAAAGGCACTGACTGCAATACATACATGCGTCATTGATCTTCTGGCTTTCACTTGGAGCTAGCCGAGAGTGAAAGACCAGTTCGTTCAGGTTCAGTAACCTGACCATTTCCTGAACCTTCTGAAATTGTAGCCATATTTCCTTTCAGAAAAAGAGAGCAGTAGTAGTCAGTCAGTCATTAATTTTCAGACTTTGTTTTTCTTTCCAGAATAAAATTCTGCACCAGGTCACAAGTCTAACAAGATGATGCTGATGATTCAGCCCTGTTTAACTCGTTCTCTTCCCAAGAAGAAAAGGTCCTGGCCTGTGGAGAAAATTAAAATTGATTCGGCTATTACAATTAATGGCTAATGGATTATATATATCCTCGTTTTAGATAGGAGTATATACGTACGGTGGTAGTTGCCAAGTTATGATCAAGTTAGGTCAACTAGCCCAGTAGAATATAGATGAGCTGATCACAGAGCACACGCAAGTGCCCGCCTCTCGACATTGTTGTCGCTTGACCAAGCATAATTTTATATGCTACTTATGGATCTTT
Source organism: Zizania palustris (assembly GCA_019279435.1). Lineage (NCBI taxonomy): Eukaryota > Viridiplantae > Streptophyta > Magnoliopsida > Poales > Poaceae > Zizania > Zizania palustris. The sequence goes on from JAAALK010000282.1 coordinate 3,471,638, forward strand.
AATTTCCTATACAAAAAACTATACGTCGCTTAGCTTCTTGAATCATATATATCCTAGACACCCGAATAACTAATTGGTCGACATGGACAGAGACCGAGCACAATAATTCTCAGAACCATGCATTTTTTTCATCATATAAAACAACACGGAAAACACGAACTAATATAATACATTCGTGTCAATGTATCGTAAAATACGCAGAAACAGAGATAGCTGACCGGGAAGTGGTTGAACTTTTCTAGTTTTCTTGACGTTTAGAGGAGAGACGCGAGCGTTATCATGTATGTGTCAGCTCGGCTCGATCGATATAAACCCCGGGAGGGAGGCGAGACGGGGCTTCAGCTGCATGCCTCAGCAAGTCACCCGCGCTTTCTTGCCCTCACCTGCAGCGTCGTCTCCGCGCGCTGCTCGTCACTGGGAGACTGGGAGTGCAGGGAGGTTGCACGCGCGGTGTGGAGAGAGAGAGAGAGAGAGAGATGGGGCGTTCGCCGTGCTGCGACAAGGCGAAAGTGAAGCGGGGGCCGTGGTCGCAGGAGGAGGACGCCGTCCTCAGGAGCTTCGTCGAGAGGTTCGGCAATGCCGGCAACTGGATCGCGCTGCCCCACAAAGCAGGTATCAACAGTTCAACAGTGGTCAAAGGCTTCTGTCACTGCGGCTTTTTAACGGCATGTCCAGCTTACGAGCTATTTTAATGGCGGGTCTGATACTTTGGAAGGGAATAACTAGTTAATCGACAGTTCGTTTGACGCTCGCTCGCATATGCATACATGCAAGACTGACGTCATCAATATGCGACCTGATTCAGGGCTTAAGCGATGCGGCAAGAGCTGCCGACTGCGGTGGCTCAACTATCTCCGCCCGGCGCTCCGGCACGGCGGCTTCACCGACGAGGAAGACAACCTTATCTTGTCGCTCTACGGCGAAATGGGAAGCAAGTACGTGCGCTATATATATGACCGCGTCCAAACCATAGACAGCTTAATTTACTTGCACATGCTGTCATACTGATGATTTCGTGTACGCGATTGCCATGTGTGCACACAGATGGTCGGTGATCGCGTCCAAGCTCCCCGGCCGGACGGACAACGACGTCAAGAACTACTGGAACACCAAGCTCAAGAAGAAGTACTTAACCACCACAAGAGAAGCAGCACCTCCACCTCCTCCTACCTTCGGCGACGACGACGTCATCGCCACCGCCGAGGACAGCCCATCCCAAGGCGCCGCCCAACCCGCTCCTCCTACCAGTACTCCTCCTGCTCTCGTCAACCTCGACACAACCAGCTGCCTCGACACCGTGGACGACAACGACGAGCTCCTGCTGCACAAGTCGGAGCAGCTGTACGCCGAGCTCATGGGCCTCATCGACCAGCAGTCCGCGACCACCACTACCGGGGAGGCTGCGGCGACGACGTCATCGTGGTGGTCGTCGTCGGGAACAAGTCCGACCGCTACCAGTGACGACGGCAGCAGCCTGTGGCCCGTGGACGTGCACGACGCGGTGCCGTTGTCAGAGTCCAGCGGCGGCAGCAGAAGCAACAGCAGCTTGTTCTTCGCCTCTCACGCGTTCGGTGCCTCGTTCCAAGACCTGCTGGGCTCTGCTTCGCTCGACGATGTCATGCTCGCGCAAGACCTACTGTACCTCTAGGAATAATCAAGAAACATTAATTTATCATCATTAGCCCGATTCCCGAACTGGTAAATTAATTGGTAATTGAATTACTTAGTAGGTGCTGTGTATGTAATATCGGAGTACTATACCGTACCTCTTAATCATTGGTTAGAAAAAACTTACTTCCTATGAGCCTAAGACATGATTTTTTTAATCACTCGTTCCATTAACTTATTTTAATCGTAATCGTTCAACATCGATCATGACCTGTAGTGCGGCAAGGGTGCAATCAACTATGAGCACGTACGTAAGTAGTGCGTGTAAATTAAACGTACGTGTGATACGATTGTGTCAACCGCGATCTCGAGATGTACTAAAAGTAAGAAACTGTGACGCGGTAGCGGGAGAGATCGATGACATCGCGCTTGCTGGGTCGCCCCTCGCCATCACCGATCGAGTGATTAGCTCACTAGCTAGCTGTGAAAATCTGTTGACTCGGTACTAAATTTTACGATCTTATTAGCAGCAACTCGTGAAGCTTTTAGCCGTCAGGTCCTCATCATCGGCCGCCTCGCACCGGGTAGCTAGGTCATTGTAGAACATACACCTCGCTAGCGCTAGCTGCCATATATACCCTGACTCCTGAGACTGAGAGGTAACTAACTGTGTACGTGAAGAACATGTTAGACAGAACGGCTTGCTTGATTCAACAGGATAGATGCATGGAGATGAAGCTGTACAAAGACGCGCAGAAACGAAGCATGAAACTAGCCGGAGGCGGAGAGCCCGGGAAGACAGAGGACGCGTTGACGATTCCTTTCACGCCAAAGGCCAGCCACCAAGGCACCAAGTGCCATCTGAAACTGAATATCTGACAGTGATACATCCATACGTACGTCACATCACACACGCGGCTCTGTAATGGGAACGAGTCAACTCCTGGGCCAGTGAAATGTATTCGACCGTGTGCTCAGAAATCGTATGGGCCTACGAGCAGCAGCAGCAGCAACCGGAGCACGTGGCCCATTATCCTAGCGGAACCTGGGAAAGCACGGTCTTAAGAGCAGGTTCCTAAATTTAAAATTAAAAATTTTAATGAAAAATTAGACTCCAACAACACCACTAAACAAATCCCCATCCTAAATTATTTTCTAAATCCCTTATTACATATCCTAAATTTAAGATTAATTTCTTATTTCTTATTTAAAAATAGGGATAGAGAAACTATTGGAAATCAAATTAATTTTTAGGGATTAACATGAATAGGATGATCCCTAAATCAAATTTTAGGGAATAAAATTGGTCGGATGACCCTAACTTGCATGAAACGCTTTCTACTTTTTTTTAGTCCCGAGCGCCAATTATCTCCTTTGCTCACAATGATCTGAACAGTAGCTCAAGTTGATCTGAACAGTAGCTCAAGTCGATCTGAACAGTAGCTCAAGGATCTTGGTGGCATCAACGACAACTACCATTCCTTCAGCCTGATTTCTCAACAGTATATCCACTCACACAGGCTGTGCCGCAGGAGACTTTCTTCTCCTCGCATATTCCACTCGCCTCATATATAATTTATTTTTACATCATGAGATATAATCTAGACAATTTAATCATATAAGGCAGAATGAATTGATCAACTCCTAATCATATTTATAACACAACACCAACATACCACCAATGCAATTGACACAGTATGGTACAGTCAAGCACCACGTAGCGCGTCATTCTTGCTAGTTCTGTTTAAAGCACACCAACACCTGATGTCTAGGATAATACAAATCACCAGTCTGTTTATTTTATACAAGCACATGCAAGCTTATCTCTGCTTTTTTTATCTTCTGAAAAAGTGAAGAACACTGCCAACTCAAGCGCACACAACTGACACCAGTGTCTTCTTCACCAAAACGTACAACCGGATAGCCTACCTCGCAGAAGGGCCAAATGACACCGACAAGGGAGCTGGTTCCACACTCACTTGGCTCACGCTAACGTCGGAGATTTCTGTCGTTAATCTCTTGCCTTGTGCACGGGAGGACTCAAACGCCAAGCACCCCTTGAGAACTATGACCACGTCGGCCATTGCTGGTCTCTGAGCCGAGTCTCTCGCGGTGCACTTCACAGCTACATCGATGACTTTCCACATAGAGTTGGGGTCATAGTCCCCCTGCAGCCTTGGATCGACGATGTTCTCTAGGGCACCTTTTGCTAGCTTTTGAGACACAAAGTCAGTGATATGGGACCTAGATTGATCATTCGTGACTGGAGGCTCTCCGGTTACCACTTCCAACAGAACCACACCGAAGCTGTACACATCGCTCTTGTCACTCAATGTAGATGTACTTTGATACCTACATGGAAATTACACGATATTCAGTCGAACACCAAGATTGAAAATGTTATTAAAACTATATGCATCTCTCTCTGTACAGATGGCCCTGCAATTAAAATGTTAGAGAGACCCATAACTACACAAAATTAGTGACATGTTTCAGTGAAAGAAAGTTCTATGAGAGAGGTAAAGCAACGAATAACAAAAAATAAGTCTTGTGTTTTCTTATGCCAGGCAATCCATCAGTTCAATAAATAATGGCAAAAACAAGATAAACAAATTCATTTTAAGTGTTCAATCATTTGCAGGGCCAAACTGTCCAATTTACATGGTGTAACCTATGAAGTAGAATCAAGAACGATTGTTAACAAGAAATTATACTGTTCGCAGAAGGAATCACTTGAGCGAGCTCACTATCCTTCAGTTCAATCATCTCAATCTTATATGTCAACGGTGACTTGCTTAAATTAAAAAAAGTACTGCAATATGAACATACTCTGGATCAATGTAGCCAGGAGTCCCGCTAATTGTCGACACAAATGACATCTGAGCATCATTACCAAATATTTTGACCAAACCAAAATCAGCTATTTTTCCATGTAAATTTTGATCTATAAGAATATTACTGCTCTTGACATCCCTATGCACCATCATGCATCCAGTGTGCAAATAGTCCAAGCCTACACCATAGAAAACATGTAGAGATGAAATAAACAGTGAAGTTGGATTTCTGACAAAAAACGGAATATAAATGTGAATAAATACATTGCACTTATTGTACCTTGGGCGGCATCAAGAGCAATCTTTAGTCTCAGTTCCCAATTCAAGATTCTAGCAATTCCAGTTTTTCCTGTGAGAGAAATAATAAATTCAAAGAGTAAAGTTCCCATGTCTAGAGATACCAAAAGATTCGAAATAATTAGCTAATGCATAAAATGAATCTTCCAAATCCACAATTCACATATATTCTTGAGCGACCGTCAAAGTCGTATACAAGATAACAATTAGCTTGCGGTAGCAATATTTTTCATCTCGTTGTACATTGTGTTAGTTGTTACCATCAACAAAGCTACAAGATTTACTGCTTTTGCCATCACATTCCACACACAAACAAAGTAATTAGAAGAATATGTAGAATAATGATCATAGTGGCATCACTGAGAACATTATATAAAAGGTGACATTATTAATGAATTGAGCGTGAGGAATGACAAGCTAAAATAAATAGATGAAAGCATGAAGCGTTCTGTCCTACGATACCATAAATCATATTGATAGAAAATAACCATATTGTAGCACTAGTCTGCACTCAATAATTATTGAACCTTGTTATGACCCAATATGCAATGCTTGTTCTCAATATGCTCAGTCTAAAATAGTGTTAAACTGATGCAAATTAGTAGATCTCTTAGTTTGTTACTGAGCTGGCTGGCCTTCTGTATATTGCAGGATAGCACGCTTAGTCAGGACAAACTTGGCACAATGACCTAAAATGCTAAACCTGGCTAAACATTAGCCAGGTGAGCCTTTTCTGCTCAGCTCTGAAAGAAGGACAAGGAAAGTATCAGAAAGAAAAGGACAGCAAAAGATTTTGGACAATAAAGATGGTTATATAGGTTTGCAATAAGCAGGTATTCATCTTCATACTATTAATTTACGAAAAGTGATTGACAATGAAATGCAGCTCAGTTTTGATAATGTGTCCTTTGCCATTATGCTTCATTGTTTGAGTATCATTATAAAGTGCTCCTAGAGCCTAAGTCCTATCTGAAGATTTAGGTAGAAAATGACGGTGCTTGCATCACTATTGTCATTAATTTACACTAATAAGCATTCTAAAAAAATTCCAATGACAGGAGATAACACTGAAAGAAATATAACTGAAACGCTATATCAAAAATAAATACATTGGCCACTCTGTACTACCTCTAAGATGATCGTGCAAACTTCCTTGGGCCATGTACTCATAGACAAGTGCTAGATTATCACTGTCATTGCAATATCCAACAAGAAAGACCAGATTTCTATGATGGACCTGTGATAAGCTCTTAGCCTGCAATACAAGCCACAGTATTATGCAATCACTCAATAAGCACAGCACAACACAGAACAGTAGATTTGAATGAATAATATATGCTCAATGATGGGTATAATGATATTTCTCATATGTTTTTCTCCTTCACAAGTTCCACTCTGGCACTCTGCATTCATCACGAAAATGGTTTTAAGAATGAAAGCTCAAAAGATAGATACATTGTGTATCCTCTACTCTATATTTAACCCAAATAGTGCACAAAAGAATCAGGTAAACTAATGAAAAGTTGTTCTATCAAATTTCGTACCTCTGTTAGAAATTGTTTTGAACCATGATATGATATTTGAGAGCACACCTTCACTGCAACCTCATTGCCATCTTCCAGATGACCAAGGTACACCACACCAAATCCACCTCTACCAATAACTCGTGTAAAGTTGGCAGTTATATTCTTCAACTGTGTATATGTAAATGCCCGAAGTTCAGGGCACACTGGGGGTTGTGGTTGAACGTCCTCTTTAGCATCGTATGGAGGAAGCCGCTGTTCCAAGGTGTGATTGTTACGAGTAACTGTGATACGTAATGGTTAGCTTGCTTGAGCAAAAGAGGAAAATATATTATTTGTGACATCCATTTTTATTACCTCGTAAACGAGCAATGTAGAATAATGCAAGTATAATGATCAACAGAGCCACCACAGCTGCTACTGATGCTCCAATGATGATAGGCGCCTGGTTGTGTTTAGTAGGAACTGGAGGAGGTCCACAGGTGCTATTGTAGCAATCAACACTATCAGGAGGAGTTAGATAAGTATCAGGTGGTAGTGAGTAGTGATCACAATTCAGGAATGTTGATTTGTATAGAGAGGAGAATAGACTGTGGATGTGGATTGATGTATATGCATTGAGCCTCAAGGGCCGGTATATATAAGAGTACATAAATAAAGATATGATAGGTAATATATAGATAAGGAAGGACTAGATATAACCTAATCTTATCTAATATCATTTCTATTACCATATATCCAACTTACCATATACACACATACCATATACTCTAACAAGGAAAAGAAAAATACACTAGGGAGAACAAGTATGCTATTTAAAGTTATGTTATTGTCTCAACTCTCAAGAATAAGCTAGATGTCTATTAAATTAAATTTCTTGGGACGTTAGGATTTGAAGGGAAAATATACACATGCAGGTAAGAGGATGACATAACTTAGCATATTATCATAACAAACATTGAGTAATAAGAACAATGTACAGTAATTTTAGCATGGTGCACGTGTTTCTAATCCAAGAGATAGGATAAATCATTGATTATATGGTACATGAATTTTGTGTTCAACACAAAATCATTGAATTGGATGTGAATTCCACGCCAAATTAAAAGATGACAGCTTGGTCTAAAATTTGATTGACTTAGTGAAGTTCAGTATAATCTAATACTGATCAAAATAACAAATGCACAACTCTATAATAAAGCAATTGTGATCATATAAGCACCATTAGAACAGTTATATATATAACTGTTCTTATACGCAAGAAGTGTGATGACTTAATAAAAGGATGTTTGAATTGAATATTCAAGGCTTAAGACCATCAAATTTTAAAAACATTAATTATCCAATGGAACAACTAATATAATTATATGCTATATAGACTTCATGAGATATCCTTATATTGTTTTTTCGGGGAAGATACTCTTCTATTCTGAGAGGAATAAATAAGAATTGTTTTTATATGCAAGAATTTGGTGTGGAGACTTCATCAATGGGCCATTGGAGTGATATATTTAACGATTAAACCAGTCAAATTTGATAAAACAATAACTATCCATTTTGGAACTATGTGTATGTTGTCTTAACGTAGTAGGTCCAAAGTCTTGGTAAAGAAGCAGAGAGAGGGTTCCTTTCCTCTAAAATGTTGTGATAGGTTTGATGAGCCAATGAAAAACCTAATCACTCAAACAAAGATAAAACTTAATATTGAATTTCAACTCTAATCTATTCCAACTTGTTTGGGATTGAAAGACTTTGAAAAAAAATAAACAACTATTCATTTTGGATATCCTATTACTATCATTAATGAGCTACAAGGCTGTTAGCACCGCAGTAAGGTGCAAAGATAGGTTCTAATTAGGAAAATGAAAACATAAAGATAATCGAGAAAACAAAACCTTAATGTGAGAAACCCAGAATTTGCCTTCTTTAAAAGAGCGTCGGGGATTGGTCCAGTGATATTATTCCATGACAAATTTCTGCAATAATCCAAGGAAAGTCAAGTATTCCAAACCCCTATGGTTCATTATATTAATTCAGAATGAATAACTTACAGGACCAGAAGAGATTGTATTTCTGCTAGAAAATCAGGTACCCTCCCTGTGAGGCCGTTACAAGACAAATCCCTGAAATGATGCCTAAACAAATCAGCATATAAATTTCGTGTTTTTATTTCTGTCAACCCTTTAAGTTTTCCTTAGTAAAAAAATATACATTGGATACTAGTATTATTTTCCCAGAAGGGTTATTGGGTTAGGTTTATTCATGAATAAGTAAAAGATGCTCGGAAACTCAGGGAGTCATTGTAATTTAGGAGTTATACTGTTGAAGCCTTGTAGGATTAAAATGAAGAAGAATTAATTGACTGGAGTATACATGTGAGAGTGAGATACCCACTAACTAATTTGGCCATTGGAAAAAAACATTTGAATAATCTACTCTATTTTTAATGTAGCATTTAAACCACTACAACCTAGTACGGTCATTAGTCATGCCAAAAATGCAAACTGACAATTTACATTAACATATACTGGGTTATTTTTAGCGTGTCAGTAATTCTGTCACTAGATTATGGTGCTAACTTCCAAATATCCAAGGCCTTATTGTGAAGATCGAAAAGATTTATAATGGACCAGAAATGTGCATTACGATACTATGAGACCAATTAATCATGACACATTATATTAGAATGAAAAATAGCACCCATCTTGTTTTCCCATACCACGTGGTTTAGATACTAAACTTAATACCTACTTTTCTCTATGGAATTAAGCTGTAGAGTATATTAAAATACAATTACTGATCTTCTGGTCTGCATTTCTGCAGATAGTGAGAAAGCCCTCCCTGTTGAGATACATAGGTCCTAATGTTTGCACTGAACTATGAAAATAAAATCAGTAAGCGTTTCCAGTCTCCAGTACAATCACTCAAACAAGAATACTGAGTAGATGATATTTTAATCAAGGATACTTACAAATATTTGAGTTCTCTAAATGCTGAAAAAGAATCAGATATCTGACCCTTGAGACCACTTGAAGACAGATTACTGCACAGATGGCTCAATTCGTTAAAATATATACTACACCCATGGTGACTCAAGAAAGAATGTTATGCAAATTTATTCTTTTTCATACTCACATAGAAATAATTGTTGGATTAGCTGATGTGCTGCTACAACTCAGGCCCTCCCAGGCATACTTTTTTGGAGAACAGGGATCACCCATCCAATTTCCTTTCACACCATATGTCCCCTTGATGTTCATGATGGCTTTAGCTATATTAGCAAGACGTGAATAGAATTTGTTTGCTTAGATTATGGTGAAAACCCTGGTAATATTACTGTGGACTAATCCATCCTATGCTGCTATGCATGTTCATCATATTCCACGATTCCATATCATATTGTTGACATTGAAAGGTGGTATCTAACTTAATCTGTATACCCGATTTTACATTGAAAGCAGCACCTACAGGCTGTTGTTATCCGGTGTTCTACATAGCTTACTCAGCTCCTAAAATTGATACCCAGAGTGTTTGGAAATGTTCGTAAAAAAATTGTTTCCTCCAGCGAGGCAATTGAGCAAACACCTGAGGGACGCACCTTGGACTCCATCGGTCATTGGCGTAGGGAGCTCAAGGATGGAGTAGACCTCAGCGGCGTTGATGAGAGGCGGGAGCGTTGCATTCTCGGTTTGGACAAGCGCGTAGTCATAGTGATCGACCTGATTGGCTCCAAGATTGCTGTTTATGCTGTAGAGGTAGCTGTCAAGCTGATAACTGGGTTTGACAGGTCCATGCAAGTATTTGCCGTTCTTGGTGACGTTGAACCAGCGGGAGTCGTTCCCTGTGAGGCTAACTAACTCAATGGGATGCAAGACAATAAAGTACGAAGCCGGCAGCGACTGCAGGAAGGCGAGGACCCTGGAGTTGAGCGGGGTCACCGCCGTTTGTAGCACCCGGCGTGGCGCCCAGAAATAATTCTCGTCACCGTACTCGATGGGAGCGGTGGTGGTGAGCTCTGTCCAGACTGACGTGTTGTAGGGGTACGGCACCCAGATACGGTCGAATGGGTCGTCCGGATACCTGCATTCACAAGGAGCGGAAATTGTATGATAGCTTTATCAAGCACAAAAATTTGAAACATACAGTCGTTTGGCAATTTTAACCTCGTAGAAACTAACCTGATCACTTCATCGTTCGTTGGCCCATAATTGTACAGATAAAGCTGCGAGTTGGTCTGATTGTTGAGAGCATACGGATATAAGGTGTTGTTGAGCGGCCGCAGCTCGAGCGTCGAGATAAACGGCATCCCCTCGCCGATGTTCACTAGACACAGCCATATGAAATCCGCCACGGCGACGTGCACAGCCTCGAACCTGTACTCATGCCCCGCGTCCGACACGTTCACCTTCTGCCAGAGGTTAGCGCCAAGGTAGAGGTCGAACAGCAGTGGCTTGCCGCCGGCCTGCGTGCTCTGCAGCCCGTCGTAGTTGCCGTAGAGGAACGTCGTGCGGATGAGGTACTTGCTGCCGGCGACCACGGGCTGCAGCGTGTAGCAGCTCCTCTCCCCCTCTGGGAAGGTCCGCACCGTGCCGAGCTGCCGCGGCAGCGTCGCTTTCTTGTAGCTTGCCTCGATTTCAGCGTTGCTGCCCCGGTCGATGTACTGCCCGTCTGAGGTGTACATTATGTTGGTCACGTCGTCTCTGTAGCTGGCCCCGTCCTCCAGGCCGCAGTCGATGCTGATGAAACCTATGCAATACTATAAGTGAACAACACACATACACTTGTAGTTCTAGTTTGCAGTTTCAAAAAATTACAAATCCAGCTTCTTTTCGTTTTTCTGTCGACCAACCCACGGTTACCTCGATAAACTTCTATTTTTTTTGAAATTATCACTCAAAATTTTAATTTTGGAAAAATTATAAAAAAAATGTTTCACTGCTTCTACCTTCCCAGCTGGTGAAAACACGATCCACCACAAACTTCCAAAGAAAAACATGTCTGTCTATCCCAAATGATGCACGCACACGTTACTAGTTTATGTGAAATTGTTGATAGGACGCCTAGATGATGTATCTAGATTTCCGAGTGTCTATAATGATAATCCAAATTGTTGATAAGAGACCTAGCTACTAGGCGTATCCAGATTCCTGAGCGTCTGAAATGATTAAGAGCATCTCCAAAAAATATCTTGAATTTTATTTCCTAAATCACATATAGGGATCATCCCAAATTCTATTTTTCCTAAAAATTAATCAACCTACAATAGTTTCCCTATAATCTCAATCCCTATTTTTTAAATCCTACAAATATGGTATATAATATGTAATAATTTTATATAAAACTTTGATACATTTAAATATGTGTATATGGTATATAATATGTAATAATTTTATATAAAACTTTGATACATTTAAATATGTGTATATGGTATATAATATGTAATAATTTTATATAAAACTTTGATACATTTAAATATGTGTATCGTCCAACCTATAACAACACATAATGAAGAAAACAATGTGCATGCAAGAGAAAAAATATGTGCAAATGGAAATATGAACTTGCTAAACTAATTCTAAATTTGAGAGAGATAAATGGTGATTTAGGGAATGGATTAGAAAAGTGACTCATTTAGAAAGACTCAAAAAGCTTCATTTTTCACCAAAATACCTAAATTCAGATTTAAGTAGCCACGTAGATAATCTCTTGGAGATGCTCTAATATGCGGGTTAGCTACGCCTGTGCATTATTACATCTTTTCTTCTCTTCAGATATATTACTGTAGTGTCTATGCATGCGTACCTTGAGTCGTAGGGTCACTGTGAACATGCACGCGATCAGTTGCGGCCAGCAGAACAAACACAAGGAGGCAGTACGACCACAATATCGCCATGCACACTGTATAAATTTTGTAAACGCAATTATGCAGATATGTGAACTTTGTAGAGTACGATGGGTCGATCCCATGCTCGCATGTGTATTTAAGAGGATCGACATACAGATGGTCGTCTGGCTTTGTTGCTTAACCGATATTTTCTTCAGTTAAATAAACGGAGCTCGGGAATTGAATTCATTTTTAGTAATACTACAAGATATACACTGGCCAGATATCGCTTCCACTTAAATCTTGAAAGTGAATCAATTGATTTTATTTTCAAACGAGTGTGTGTTTAAATTAAAATTCGAGCTAGTGACGGAAGTGTAGCTAATTGCCACTTGAATGCATGAATGGCAAGCAGGTTACTGTCTCCAAGTCAGCTTTATGTGGGAAATTGAGGGGCTTGATGCCCATGGTTTTAACAACAAAATTCTTCTAAGCATTTTAAATAGGGAGGAACAGCGAGCGCGCATCGCTGAATTTGATTGCTGGCGGTGGCGGATAAGCAGTGCGTCGGCTGCCCTTTGGCCTGGCCCATTATTCCAAGTTAACTTTAAATACTGTCAGGAAAAAAAATCAGAGATGATAGTAGCCTATTTGACTTTCGTAGAAAAAAACAAGATTCTACCGAATGATTTTTGTCTAGAGCCTTTTTATATATGCGTCGACAGATGATACATTCTTATTCAATAGATGAAAACATTTCGAAATAAAAACCTTCCATGGATGAAACATGAAAAAAATCATATTCAGCATGTGAAACCTTTGTCTTCATAGGTAAAACATTTGAAATAAAGAGGGTGAAAAATATTTAAAATAAAAAGATAAAACATTTACTCTTATGTACTACTATCAATATAAACCGTTTATTTTCAACTGATGAAACATTAATCTTCGAAAAACGTTCGTCTTGCCTCTTGCTAGCTTAAGTTTGTTGTATCCAACACCTCAATTGTTGCCCAGTTCAGTTCTTAGTGGAAACGTAAGAATAGAATTTTTTTGGTGCTGCTAAAACCAGGCGCAGCTTTTCTGATGCTATTCAATACTTAAGCAAAAACATGCGATTACAAAGTAAATGACCCCACTAATCAGCCCTTGACGCGGCGCCCTCCATGCTCCACTACTCGGCGCAACATGCAGAACACCTCCACTAACCACAACTAACTGAGACAAATAAGGGCCAAACGCATGGACAAGGCATGCATGGCAGCTCTAGACGCGCTCAAACCCAGGGAATGAGCTCCCGTTATTCTAGCTAAAACAAAACAGGAAATAAAACCAACACGAGACTGGGTTATCTAACAAAGTTACTTATATAAGAACTTCCTAGCTTACAAGTATTCATTTATCCAGTGACGAAACGAGACGTCATGGCCTGTACTGTGGCAAGTGTGCAATCAACTATATATGAGCCGTACGGGAGCCATTCGACTTCAACAGGATAGCCTACCTCGCGGATGGGCCAAATGACACCGACAAGGGAGCTGGTTCCACACTCACCTGGCTCGCGCTAACGTCGGAGATTTCAGTCGTTCCAGTTGATCTCCCCTTGCCTAGTGCACGGGCAGACTCAAACGCTAAGCACCCCTTGAGAATTGTAACCACGTCGGCCATTGCTGGTCTCTGAGCCGAGTCTCTCGCAGTGCACTTCACAGCTAGATCGATGACTTTCCACATAGAGTTGGGGTCATAGTCCCCCTGCAGCCTTGGATCGACGATGTTCTCTAGGGCACCTTTTGCTAGTTTTTGAGACACAAAGTCAGTGATATGGGACCTAGATTGATCATTCATGATTGGAGGCTCTCCGGTTACCACTTCCAACAGAACCACACCGAAACTGTACACATCGCTCTTGTCACTCAATGTAGATGTACTTTGATACCTACATGGGAATTACAGGATATTCAGTTGAACACAAAAATTGAAAATGTTATTAAAACTATATGCATCTCTGTACAGATGGCCCTGCAATTAAAATGTTAAAGAGACCCATAACTACACAAAATTAGTGACATGTTTCAGTGAAAGAAAGTGATATGACAGAAGTAAAGCAACGGATAACAAAAACAAGTCTTGTGTTTTCTTATGCCATGCAATCCATCAGTTCAATAAATAATAGCAACAACATGATAAACAAAATTATTTTAAGTGTTCAATCATTTGCAGGGCCAAACTGGCCAATTTACAAGGTGTAACCTATGAAGTAGAATCAAGAACGATTGTTAATAAGTAATAATACTGTTCGCAGAAGGAATCACTTCAGTCTTCAGTGAGCGCCCTATCTTTCAGTTCAAACATCAAATCAATCTTATATGGCAACAGTGACTTGCAAAACTTAAAAGGTACTGCAATATGAACATACTCTGGATCAATGTAGCCGGGAGTCCCGCTAATTGTCGACACCAATGACATCTGAGCATCATTACCAAATATTTTGACTAAACCAAAATCAGCTATTTTTCCATGTAAATTTTGATCTATAAGAATATTACTGCTCTTGACATCCCTATGCACCATCATGCATCCAGTGTGCAAATAGTCCAAGCCTGCACCATAGAAATCATGTAGAGATGAAATAAACAGTGAAGTTGGAATTTCCGACAAAACAAAGAAATATAAATGTGAATAAATACATTGCACTTATTGTACCTTGGGTGGCATCAAGAGCAATCTTTAGTCTCAGTTCCCAATTCAAGATTCTAGCAATTCCAGTTTTTCCTGTGAGAGAAATAATAAACTCAAACAGTAAAGTTCCCATGTCTAGAGATACCAAAAGATTCGAAATAATTAGCTAATGCATAAAATGAATCTTCCAAATCCACAATTCACATATATTCTTGAGCGACTGTCGAAGTCGTATACAAGATAACAAGTAGCTTGCTGTAGCAATATTTTTCATCTCGTTGTACATTGTTTGTTGTTACCATCAACAAAGCTACAAGATATACTGCTTTTGGCATCACATTCCACACACAAACAAAGTAATTAGAAGAATACGCAGAATAATTATCATAGTGACATCACTGAGAACATTAGATAAAAAAAGGTGACATTATCAATGAATTCAGTGTGAGGAATGACAAGCTAAAATAAATAGATGAAGGCAAGAAGCGTTCTGTCCCACAATACCATAAATCATATTGATAGAAAATAACCAAATTGTAGCACTACTCTGCACTCAATAATTAAGGAACCTTGTTTACCCAATATGCAATGCTTGTTCTCAATCTGCTCAGTCTAAAACAGTGTTGAACTGATGCAAATTAGTAGATCTCTTAGTTTGTTACTGAGCTGTCTGGCCTTCTGTATATTGCAGGATATCACGCTTAGTCAGGACAAACTTGACACAATGATCTAAAATGCTAAACCTGGCTAAACATTAGCAGGGTGAACCTTTTCTGCTCAGCTCTGAAAAAGGGACAAGGAAAGCATCGGAATGAAAAGGACAGAAAAAGATTTTGGACAATAAAGGCAATTATATAGGTTTGCAATAAGCAGGTACTCATACTATTAATTTACGAAAAGTGATTAACAATGAAATGCAGCTCAGTTTTGATAACATGTCTTTATCTGCATCTGTCACGAGTAGAAGATAAATAGTTAAATATCAGATTTTGGTTAGGAGTCTTAATGGCTAAGTATTGTAATCAGATTAGGATTGGTTTGTTAGTTGTTAGAAGTATTGTAATCAGATTAGAGTTGGATTGGTTTGTTAATTATTAGATCCGGGGACTCTGTATTATATAAACAGAGCCTGACCGAGGATTTAGGTCATCGAGTAGTTCAGTTGGCAATAGCCTTCTTGTATCCCTGCCTCTTCGCCGCGTTGCCGCAACGGCGCCGCCGCGACGAAGAGGTCCAGGTCCTCAACCAACTACCTATTTCAGTATAATCTATGAAGATTAGTTACTACCAATCCCGTGGAAACCCCGGCCGGTGACAGCATCCCTTGCCATTATGCTTCATTGTTTGAGTATCATTATAAAATATAAAGTGCTCCTACCTGAAGATGCAGGTAGAAAATGGCGGTGCTTGCATCACTATTGTCATTAATTTACACTAATAAGCATTCTAAAAAACTTACACTGACAGGAAATAACACTGAAAGAAATATAACTGAAATGCTATATGAAAAAGAAATACATTGGCCTCTCTGTACTACCTCTAAGATGGTCGTGCAAACTTCCTTGGGTCATGTACTCATAGACAAGTCCTAGATTATCACCATCATTGCAATATCCAACAAGAAAGACCAGATTTCTATGATGAACCTGTGATAAGCTCTTAGCCTGCAATACAAGCCACAGTATTATGCAATAACTCAATAAGCACAGAACAGAACAGTAGGTTTGAATGAATAATATATGCTCAATGATGGGTATAATGATAGTTCTCATGTGTTTTTCTCCTTCACAAGTTCCACTCTGGCACTATGCATTCGTCATGAAAATAGTGTTAAGAATGTAAGCTCAAAAGATAGATATATTGTCTATCTTATATTTAACCCAAATAGTGTACAAAAGAATCAGGTAAACTAATGAAAAGCTATTCTATCAAATTTCGTACCTCTGTCAGAAATTGTTTTGAACCATGATATGATATTTGGGAGCACACCTTCACTGCAACCTCATTGCCATCTTCCAGATGACCAAGGTATACCACACCAAATCCACCTCTACCAATAACTCGTGTAAAGTTGGCAGTTATATTCTTCAACTGTGTATATGTAAATGCCCGAAGTTCAGGGCACACTGGGGGTTGTGGTTGAACGTCCTCTTTAGCATCGTATGGAGGAAGCCGCTGTTCCAAGGTGTGATTGTTACGAGTAACTGTGATATGTAATGGTTAGCAATCTTCTCATGCATGCAGGTGTAAACTATCAGAAAATTACGCTTGCTTGAGCAAAAGAGGAAAATATATTATTTGTGGCATCCATTTTTATTACCTCGTAAACGAGCAATATAGAATAATGCAAGTATAATGATCAACAGAGCCACCACGGCTGCTACTGATGCTCCAATGATGATAGGCGTCTGGTTGTGTTTATTAATAGGAGGAACTGGAGGAGTTACACAGGTGCCATCGTAGCAATCAACACTATCAGGAGGAGTTACATAAGTATCAAGTGGTAGTGAGTAGTGACCACAATTCAGGAAAAGAATAATACACTAGGGAGAACAAGCATGCTATTTAAAGTTAGGTTATTGTCTCAACTCTCAAGAATAAGCTAGATGTCTATTAAATTTAATTTCTTGGGGCGTTAGGATTTGAAGGGAGAAATATACACATGCAGGTAAGAGGATGACATAAATTAGCATATTAGCATAACAAACATTGAGTAGTAAGAACAATGTACAGTAATTTTACTATGGTGCACGTGTTTGTAATCCAAGAGATATGATAAGTCATTGATTATATGGTACATGAATTTTGTGTTCAACACAAAATCATTGAATTGGGTGTGGATTCCACACCAAATTAAAAGATGTCAGCTTGGTCTAAAATTTGATTGACTCAGTGAAGTTCAGTATAATCTAATACTGATAAAAATAACAAATGCACAACTCTAAATGAAGAAATTAATAAAGTGATACCAACTAATTCCCTCTACTCCATGTTACGTGCAGAACACAGGCAGGGAAAAGAACACAAGAGCAATCTCAGAACGGTGGACACGAACACAGTGGAGAGCCGGCGATTTCCTGGAGTTCCGGCGCCGGCGAGGAGCTGGCCGAACCCCCAGGTAATCCCGCCCGAAAGAGGGATTTATTTCCTGGATAAACATCCCAAAAGACACTCCTAGGCCTTTATAGATCAGGCTACAAACCAGAAACAAACTCCTAACATTAAGGGATAACTAATTCTGTTTTTATTCAAACATAGTAACTAATTTATTCAAATGCTGCCACTTATTTGAACCCACGCCATTAGGCGCCTTCCCCTTGCTGGGCTGTTTTACGACGCACGTATTTGCGCCCAACAAATGCATCTATAACATTTCCCCCCTCCCCAACAAACAGCTCGTCCTCGAGCTGTACTTCTGGGAAACGTTGTTTAAAGTCTTCCAACTGCTCCCAGGATGCATCAGACGCAGCCTGTCCCTTCCATTGCACTAGTAGCTCCCATACACCTCTGTTTAAACGAGCTTTGACCACTTGTGCTGGCGTTGGCAGCACTTTGCCATGCAATATATCAGGCAGAGGTGTTATCCCTTCTGGTATCTCCCCCTCAAATTTCTTGAGAAGTGCTACATGAAAAACATCATGAATCCGGGCTTTCGGTGGTAAAAGCTTATATGAAACTGCCCCAATTCGTTGGATCACTTTGTAAGGCCCGTAGAACTTTGGTCCCAGTTTTGAGGCTGCCACTGAGGTGACCCCTACTGCCGAACGTTGCTGTAATTTCAGCCACACCCAATCATCCACCTCAAACTGAACATCACGCCGACGTTTGTCATGTGTCTGTTGCATTGTGACCTGAGCCTGAAGTAAGCGGCCCTTGATTTCTTCTAAAAAATCATCCCGGGCCATGAGTTGCTTCTCCACAGCTGCCACACGGGCTGTCCCTTGCTGATAAGAGCGCAGGGTTGGAGGATCCCTGCCATAGACAATCTTAAACGGTGAGCACTTGACAGCCGTCTGGTAAGACGTATTATAACAGTACTCAGCCCACGGAAGCCACTGTAGCCAAGTTCTCGGTCTATCCCCTGCCAAGCCACGGAGATACATCACAATCACCCGATTGACCACCTCCGACTGACCGTCTGTTTGGGGGTGAAAGGCCGAACTCAGCAGCAATTTGACCCCTGCAAGCCGAAACAATTCTGCCCAGAAAGCACTAGTGAACACCGTATCACGGTCACTTACAATTGAGCATGGGATCCCATGTAGCCGAACAATTTCTTCAAAAAATGCCTTCGCCACCGAGGCTGCTGTATATGGATGACCCAATGGGATAAAGTGGGCAAACTTGGAGAATCTGTCCACCACCGTGAGAATTACCGATTTACCTCCCACTCTGGGAAATCCCTCCACAAAATCCATTGAAATGTCACTCCAAACTTCAGACGGAATTGGCAACGGCTGCAGCAGTCCTGCTGGGTGGAGGTGTTCTGTTTTGTTGCGTTGACACGTTAAACAGCCCCGTACAAACTCCCGTACACGGCTGCTTGCTTTAGGGCTGTAAAATGTGGCCCGCCACCTATGTAAGGTTTTCTCAATGCCTTCATGCCCACTATTATGCGCCTCTGCAAATATTTGTGGCCAAACCGAAGAGGCTGCAGGAACAAAGATCTTTCCTTTGTAAAGCAGCAGTACATCCGCTGCTGTCCACCCTTCTGGCATTGTGCCTGCTGCCAATTTTGTTTTTATTTCTGCCACCTGCAGGTCACTGTCCACCTCAGTCCGTAGTACATCAAACAGCTGAAACTGTGGTGCAGAGATAGCATTTGCGGCAGCCGCTTCTTCATCCCTACGTGAGAGCGCATCGGCCGCACCATTTAATTTCCCCGCACGGTACTCCACTGAAAAATCATAGCCAAACAACTTGCTGACCCATGTATGTTGGGGAATTGTGGACAGCCGCTGATCCAGTATAAACTTTAGGCTGTAATGGTCTGTTCGGACTAGGAACGCCCGGCCCCATAGATATGGTCTCCAGTTCCGTACTGCCTTGACCATCCCAATCAACTCCCTTTCATACGCTGGCAATTTCTGGTGGTGGGGTGCCACTGCTCTACTGAAATATGCAATGGCTCCATCTCCTTGATGCAGCACTGCTCCAAATCCCGAACCCGAAGCATCGCAGTCAACCACAAAGGGCTTGGTGAAGTCGGGCATCTGGAGCAGAGGTGCTGTCATGAGGGCCTGTTTGAGATGACAGAACGCCTCCTGAGCTTCGTCGGACCACCGGAAGGCCTCCCTCTTGAGGAGGGCTGTTAGAGGGGCTGCCACAGCACCATAACCTGCGATAAATTTCCGGTAATACCCGGTGAGCCCGAGAAAACCCCTGAGAGCGCGCAGGGACTGTGGTTGTGGCCATGCTTCAACTGCTGCAATCTTCTCTGGGTCCATTGCAACACCTTGTGCAGAGATAATGTGGCCCAAATATGTAACTGATGGCATGCCGAATGAACATTTAGTCTATTTAAGGGCCAATTTGTTTGTCCTGATGACCTCAAACACTTGTTTGACATGTTGCAAATGTGCTGCCCAAGAAGAACTAAAAACCAATATGTCATCAAAAAAGACCAGGACAAACTTGCGAATAAATGGCCTCAAAATCTCATTCATCAAGGACTGAAATGTAGACGGCGCATTCGTCAGGCCGAATGGCATTACTAGAAACTCAAAATGCCCTTGGTGTGTACGGAAGGCCGTTTTCTCCGCATCGTCGGGATGCATGCGAACTTGATGGTAACCGCTCCGGAGGTCCAACTTGGTGAAGAAACGAGCTCCACGAAGCTCGTCGAGCAGCTCGTCTACCACCGAAATCGGAAACTTATCCTTCACCGTCTTGGTGTTCAGCTCGCGATAATCGACGCAGAATCGCCAAGTCTTGTCGGCCTTCTTCACCAGTAGGACTGGTGACGAATAAGCCGATGTACACTCCCGTATAATTCCTTGCTGCAACATGTCAGTACATTGTCGTTCAATTTCATCTTTCAATAATTGAGGGTACCTATATGGTCGAACCGCCACTGGTGGCGTCCCTGGCAGGAGGCGGATACGGTGGTCATGGCGACGTGGTGGCGGCAAACCACGAGGCTCTTCAAATATGTCCTTGTAGGACTCAAGAAGGGCAGCCAACACATCCTGTGGTTCTGCCAAGGCCGCACATTGTGGGGTCGGTGCTCCCACACCCGTCCAACGAACAGTGCGGCCGTATCTCCAAAATTCCATGGATAAGGTGCTGAAATTCCAGAGAATTGGCCCTAGGGATCTCAGCCATTGAACCCCTAGTACCAAATCAAATCCGGCCAGGGCAAGGCCATAGCAGGATATATCAAATGTCTCCGTGTCGATGGAAATCTGCAGTTTGTTGTAGATGCCCGTGCTGGGCACGGAATCCCCATTCGCCACGCGGACAGAGAGGCCTGGTCGTGGGTCCACTTGCAGCCCTAGCCGCGCTGCTACCCCCTCCTGAATAAATGTGTGGGTGGACCCGGAGTCGACCAAGGCAACCAGATTTACATTGCTAATGGTGACCTGAAGTTTCATTGTGCTGCTCATGTCAATGCCTGTGAGAGCATGGAGGGAAATCCCTAGATCCTCCACTGCTTCACCTTCCTCCTCATCATCCTCCAATTCTAACAGGAAGATCCCCTTGACCTGGCACTTGTGATCAGCGGAGTATTTTTCTGGACAGTAATAACATTCTCCGTTGGCCCTCTTTGCTGCCAACTCCTCTGCCGATAGACGCTTGAAGCGTTGTTTATTGTTCTGTCCCCCCTTTCCAGTCTGTCCTGAGACCCCGCCGGACTGTCCAGGCCCACCATATTTGGCCGTGTTCTGTTGGGGACGGCTGACCCCCTTCCCTTTTACAGTTTGTGACTCCCTACGCTCATATGCCCGAGCCAAGCTCATGGCGGTCTGCAAGTGTGTCGGCCGCTGAAGCTCCACGTCGGTACGCAGGGGTTCCCCAAGGCCTGCTGTGAATAGGTTAACTTGTTGTGCTGGCGACAAATCATCACAATGGCAGAGTAATAGGGAGAATTGCCGTTCATATTCCTCCACGGTTCCTGATCGGTATAGCTCTTTTAATTCTGCCAGGCCATTATGCCTTAAGGGTGGGCCGAATCTCATGTGCACGAAGTCAACGAACCGTGGCCATGTAGGCACGCCGTTGTCCCTTTCTAGGCTGTAATACCACTCTGCCGCCACCCCCTCCATGTGCAGCGATGCAATCCACACCTTCTCTTCAGCCATAGTGCGCATCCCGCGGAAATATGTCTCACATTTGTTGATCCAAGTCAGCGGGTCTGATTCCCCGTTAAAGGTAGGGAAATTCAGCTTCGGCCGACGGAAACCTCCATCATCCGGGCGCCCCCGGCCGCCCCATCCTCGGCCGAAATCCTCCTGGAATCCCCTGCTGCCTCGGCCGCAATCCTCCTGGAATCCCCTGCTGCCTCGGCCGAAATCCTCCTGGGATCCCCTGCTGCCTCCTCCTCTAGTGCCTCCAAGGTCTGGCCGGCCATAGTAGGGGGTCTCCGTTCCTGGATGTCCTCCTAAATCCCGGCCATGGTCCTGTCGGCCACTCCCACCAACGCGTTCCTCTTGATTGGAGACGGGTTCGCCATTGGTGTCGATGTGGACAGCACCTGCCCCCTTCTGTTCCCCTACCGGTTGTTCCACCAGTGCCAACCGCCGGTCATGGGCATCAAGGCGACCGTTCATCGTCGTCATCTGACCCATCAACCGGGTGACTGCCCCCATGAGGGAATCGAGCTTCTCATCCACGGACATGGTCGCAGGATCGTTCTTGGAGTCGGACATGATGTCGTTGCTCCGGATGAATCTGATACCAAATTGATACCAACTAATTCCCTCTACTCCATGTTACGTGCAGAACACAGGCAGGGAAAAGAACACAAGAGCAATCTCAGAACGGTGGACACGAACACAGTGGAGAGCCGGCGATTTCCTGGAGTTCCGGCGCCGGCGAGGAGCTAGCCGAAACCCCAGGTAATCCCGCCCGAAAGAGGGATTTATTTCCTGGATAAACATCCCAAAAGACACTCCTAGGCCTTTATAGATCAGGCTACAAACCAGAAACAAACTCCTAACATTAAGGGATAACTAATTCCGTTCTTATTCAAACATAGTAACTAATTTATTCAAATGCTGCCACTTATTTGAACCCACGCTATTAGGCGCCTTCCCCTTGCTGGGCTGTTTTACGACGCGCGTATTTGCGCCCAACAAATGCATCTACAACATAAAGCAATTGTGATCGTATAAGCACCATTATATATTTTTAACTGTTCTTATACGCAAGAAGTGTGATGACTTAATAAAAGGATGTCTGAATTGTATATTCAAGGCTTAAGACCATCAATTTTTAAAAACATTAATTATCCAATGGAGCAACTAATATAATTATATGCTATATAGACTTCATGAGATATCCTTATATTGTTTTTCGGGGAAGATACTCTTCTATTCTGAGAGGAATAAATAAGAATTGTTTTTATATGCAGGAATTTGGTGTGGAGAGTTCATCAAAAGGCCATTGGAGTGAAATATTTAAGGATTAAACTAGTCAAATTTGATAAAACAATAACTATCCATTTTGGAACTATATTGTCTTAACATAGTAGGTCCGAAGTCTTGGTAAAGAAGCAGAGAGGGTCCCTTTCCTCTAAAAGGTTGTGAAGGTTTGACGAGCCAATGAAAAACCTAACCACTCAAACAAAGATAAAACGTAATATTGAGTTTCAACTCTAATCTATTCCAACTTGTTTGAGATTGAAAGACTTCGAAATAAATAAATAACTACCCGTTTTGGATGTCCTATTACTATCTAATATGAGTTACAAGGCTGTTAGCACCGCAGTGAGGTGCAAAGATAGGTTCTAATTATGAAAATGAAAACATAAAGATAATCGAGAAAACAAAACCTTAATGTGAGAAACCCAGAATTTGACTTCTTTATAAGAGCGACGGGGATTGGTCCAGTGATATTATTCCATGACAAATTTCTGGAATAATCCAAGGAAAGTCAAGCATTCCAAATCCCTACAGTTCATTATATGAATTCAGAATGAATAACTTACAGGACCATAAGAGATTGTATTTCTGCTAGAAAATCAGGTACCCTCCCTGTGAGGCCGTTACAAGACAAATCCCTGAAATGATGTCTAAACAAATCAGCATATAAAGTTCGTGTTTTTATTTCTGTCAACCTTTAAGTTTTCCTTAGTAAAAAAAATATACAATGGATACTAGTATTATTTTCCCAGCAGGGTTATTGGGTTAGGTTTATTCATGAATAAGTAAAAGATGCTCGGAAACTCAGGGACTCAATGTAATTTAGGAGTTATACTGTTGAAGCCTTGTAGGATTAAAATGAAGAACAATTAATTGACTGGAGTATACATGTGAGAGTGAGACACCCACGAACTAATTTGGCCATTGGAAAGAAACATTTGAATAATCTACTCTGTTTTTAATGTAGCATTTAAACCACTACAACCTCATATGGTCATTAGTCATGCCAAAATGCAAACTGACAATTTTCATTGACATATACTGTGTTGTTTTTAGCGTGACAGTAATTTTGTCACTCTAGATTATGGTGCTAACTGCCAAATGCATTGTACACACTTTCACAGTTCCCTTCCAATATCCAAGGCCTTATTGTGAAGTTCGAAAATATTTATAATGGACCAGAAATACACTACTATATTATGAGACCAATTAATCATGACACATTAGAATAAAAAATAGCACCCATCTCGTTTTCCCATGCCACATAGTTTAGATTCTAAAATTAATGCCTCCTTTTCTGTATGGAATCGAGCTGTAGAGTATACTAGTAGTAGGTAATAATCGTCTCGAACTGTATTTAAAAGAGGTAGTTGGTCGATTGGTCGAGGGCCTGGACCTCTCCATCGCGACGACGCCATTGCAGCGACGCGACGAGGAGGCAGGAATACAAGAAAGGCACAAGCCAAACTGAATACTCGATAATAACCCTAGTGCATCAGCCCTGTTTATATAGACACAAGGCTGATCTAATCTAACAACCATAATCTGATTCTAACAACCTTAATCTGAATCTAACTCATTTAATCTAACCACTTAATCTAAACTGAAATACTCTTTTAACTAAATTGGACCCTAATAGTAATAGACTTGAACTCTTTAATCAAATGTAGATTGGACTCTTAACTAGCTAATCTGATTTCAACAATTAATCTGCTACAGTACCAGCGGTACTGTTCACGTGAACAGTACCGCGTGTTCCTGTTTGCAGGCGGGCCCGGGCCTGATTTGAGGCCATGACAATATTAAAATACAATTACTGATCTGCTGATCTGCATTTCTGCAGACACTGAGAAACCCTCCCCGTTGAGATACATAGGTCCTAATGTTTGCGGTGATCTCTGGAAATAAAATCAGTAAGACTCTCCAGTCTCCAGTACAATGACACAAATAAGAATACTGACTAGATGATATTTTAATCAATGATACTTACAAATATTTGAGTGCTCCAAATGCTGAAAAAGAGTCAGATATCTGACCCTTGAGACCACTTGAAGACAGATTACTGCACAGATGGCTCAATGCGTTAAAATATATACATCCATGATGACTCAAGAAAGAACGTTATATAAATTCCTTCTTTTTCATACTCACATAGAAATAATTGTTGGATTAGCTGATGTGCTGCTACAACTCAGGCCCTCCCAGGCATACTTTTTTGGAGAACAGGGGTCACCCATCCAGTTTCTTTTCACGCCATATGACCCCTTGATGTCGACGATGGCTTTAGCTATATAAGCAAGTCGTGAATAGAATTTGTTTGCTTAAATTATGGTGAAAACCCTGGTAATATTACTGTGGACTAATCCAGACTATACTGCTATGCATGTTCATCATATTCCATGATTCCATATCATATTGTCGACATTGAAAGGTGGTATCTAACTTAATCTTTCTACCCAATTTTACATTTTTCTTTCCATAACCTGCAGTATCTAATTGAATTAGTCGTCTACCTGGTTTAACATTGTCCTAAGCAGCACCTACAGGCTGTTGGAAAGTATTGAAAGCTGAATGCCGATGTTCTTGGCAAAAACAAAGGGACGCCTGTTGATATTTACTCAGTAGTGAAAAGCTATCCTGTTGTTATGTAGTAGTAGCAACTTTATTTTATTCAGCTACTGTTATTTCTACATAGTTTACTCAGCTTCTGAAATTGATACCCAGAGTGTTTGGAAATGTTCATAAAAAATTGTTTCCTCCGGCGAGGCAATTGAGCAAACACCTGAGGGACGCACCTTGGACTCCATCGGTCATTGGCGTAGGGAGCTCAAGGATGGAGTAGATCTCAGCGGCGTTGATGAGCGGCGGGAGCGTTGCATTCTCGGTTTGGACAAACACGTAGTCATAGTGGTCGAGCTGAACGCCTATATGGTTGTACCAGTAGTTGTCAAACTGGTAATCGGGTTTGTCAGGTCCATAGGCGTATTTGCCGTTGCGGGTGAAGTTGTACCAGCGGGAGGCGTTCCCTGTGAGGCTGACTAACTCGATGGGATGCAAGACATGAAGGTACGAAGGCGGCGATGGGGTGTTCGTCTCCGGCAGCCACTGCAGGAAGGCGAGGACACTGGAGTTGACCGGGGTCACAGCCGTCTGTAGCACCCGCTGTGGCACCGAGAAATTAGCCTGGTGCCTGGACACCGGTCTCGATGGGAGCGGTGCTGTCGCCGGTGAGCTCTGTCCAGACTGACGTGTTGTAGGGGTACGGCACCCAGATACGGTCGAATGGGTCGTCCGGATACCTGCATTCACAAATTAACAAATCACAAATAACGTTATCAAGCACACGAACAAGAACTTGTTTTTTTTAGCACTCTAAAGACTTCGTGTTTTTGACATTTAGACCCATTTTCATTGACTCAAATGGTTCTACGTGTCAGCCTCATAAATACTATTATAATAAAGTGCATATTTTTAGAGTGCCAAAATAGTAAATCTTACTCCTTACAGTCATGCTAATCTTTCCTCTGTGAGGCAGTTACGTTAGCCGGTCATAACATGTCTGTCAATTTTAACCTCGTAAAAACTAACCTGATAACTTCATCAGTCGTTGGCCCATAATTGTACAGATAAAGCAACGAGTTGGTCTGATTCTTGAGAGCATACGGATACAAGGTGTTGTTGATCGGCCGCAGCTCGAGCGCCGAGATAAACGGCGTCCCCTCGCCGATGTTCACCAGGCACAGCCATAAGAAATCTGACACGGCGACATGCACAGCCTCGAACCTGTATTCATGCCCCTCATCCAACACATTAACATGTCGCCAGAGGTTAGCGCCGAGGTAGAGGTCGAACCGCAGCGGCTTGCCGCCGGCCTGCGCGCTCTGTAACCCGTCGTAGTTTCCGTAGAGGAACGTCGCGCGGATGAGGTATTTGTCGCCGGCGACCACGGGTTGCAGCGTGTAGCAGCTTCTCTCCCCATCTGGAAAGGTCCGCACCGTGCCGAGCTGCCGCAGCAGTGTTGCTTTCTGGTGGCTCGCCGCGATTTTTGCGTTGCTGCCCCGATCGATGTACTGCCCGTCTGAGGTGTACATTATGTTGGTTGCGTCGTCTCTGTAGCCGGCACCGTCTGCCAGGCCGCAGTCGATGCTGATGAAACCTGCAAAGAGTGATTCGTATCCACCTACGCGTCATACATATATATAGTATAAGTGAAAAACACATGTCGGCGCGGGGCGGCGCCGGGCATGGGCCACGTCGTCACAGCCGCGGGGTGGCGTTGGGCGCGAACGGGCAGCGGGCAGCCGCGAGCCCTCGACGATGGGGGGCAGCAAGCGGTGGGGCGGGGTGGCGTCAGGCGGGGACAGGCGGCGGAGCGTCGCGGCACCGGTCGAGGCGCGGGATGGCGTCGGGCGTGGATGGGCGGCGGAGCGCTGCGGCGACGAGGGCAACGGGGCGCCGCGGCGATAGGGGCGGCGAAACGGGCGGAAGACGGTGGGGCGGACCAGCTGCAACGGCGCAACGGTGGCAGATGAAGTTAGAGGGGAGGGCCCCAACTCCTCTCTGTCCTCCCCCAGGTTTCTACGCATTGAGCTTGATGACATCCAATAGTGCAGATAAAGCGATGCGGAACACTGGCTAGCGCAGGGCGGCATGGCTGGCAGCAGACCGTGGCGCGGGGCAGCGCGGACGACGAAGGGAGGCCGTGTGGCGGGCGACGCGTCGACGGGACCAGCCATGGGGCGGGGCAGCGCGACGGCGCGGTGGTGCGAGAGTAACGTGGGCAGCGCACCAGCGGGAGGCGCATCCGTCGCCCACGCGTCGCTCACCGCCCGCGCTGCCCCGCCCCATGACCTCCCGCCGCCGTCGCATCCCGCCTTTGCTTCATCTGTACCGCCCTCTCCCATAATTTTTTTCCGGCGGAGGGGGGAACGAGGAAGAGGAGCTAAACGAAATTACTAGGGTCCCAACAAATGCAAACTTCAAAAGAAAAAACACCCCACGTGAACACGTTATTACTAGTTTAAATGAAATTTGATACGAGGCCTAGTGTCTGAAATGATAATCCGGATTAGTTACCTGTGCATTATTACATCTTTTCGTACCTGCATATTGAGCTGCATGTAAAAAATTATCTCGCTTTTCTTCTCTTCATATTACTTCGTCAAAGCCTATGGTTTTGTTTCAATCCCTTGAAATAGCAATAGCAATAGCTTTAGTCAATCTAAACACTAACTAATTAGTTTTAACTAATTAGTGAACTAACTACTAGTTTCTTTATTAATTAATGGTTAACCTATTAATCCATAAAAGTAAACTAATTTAAGATAATAGGTAATTTTGGGCTGTTTTGTAAATTAGTCAAAAAAACGTTTACCGTAGTAGATACAAAATTAACTCTAACTATCTATTAATCCAAAATACGCAAACAAAAATGAATTGTTACTGTCCCATCCTAACGAAACAACATGCGTACCTTGCGTAGACTGACTGTGAACATGCACATGATGTGTCTCAGCCAGCAGAAGCAACACAAGGCACTAAGGCAGTACCACCACAATATCGCCATGCACGCTGTATGAATTTTGTAAATGCAGATCTGTGAACTTTGTAGAGTGCGATGGGTCGCATATATACTCAGCTCGCATGTGTATTTAAGAGGATCGACATACAGATGGTCGTCTGGCTTTGTTGCTTCACCGATATTTTCTTCAGTTAAATAAACGGAGCTCGGGAATTGAATTCATTTTTAGTAATACTACAAGATATACACTGGCCATAAATCGCTTCCACTTAAATCTTAATTGATTTTTCAAACGGGTGTGTGTTTAAATTAAGATTCTAGCTAGTGACGGAAGTGTAGCTAATTGCCACTTGAATGCATGAACGAGGTTACTGTCTCCAAGTCAGCTTTATGTGGGAAATTGATGGGTTTGATGCCCATGGTTTTAAGACTATTCACAATGGTAGGTTTCATAGCACTGTTTCCTAGAATGCCACGTCAGCTTTACAACTAAATGAAATACTCTCTCTCAGTGGAGAGTTTCATTTCACTGTTTCCTAGGCTAACCAGTATAATTAAATGCAATTAGCTCTCATGAAATACCCTCTCTATGATGAAACGATTTAGCTCTCAATGGTTGTTTCATTTCATTTCATCTGTCTTGGAAACGGGTTAACACTATGTCATGGTGATGACACTATTTCCTTCTCTTTCTTCATTAATTGAATGTCATGTAAGCAAAAAATCTGATGTGGCATGGTAATTAATACCATGAAATACATCATTGTTGGACCGGAAACGGCGACCAGAGGGGGGGTGAATGGGAGCTTTTAAAATTTCTGGCTAAAAACTTAGCCTTCGGTTCTGTTCTGTCTTCTGCGGAACAGGCTTCGAACACAACCTTCGAAGGTCTGGTTCGGAGGTACTTCGACAGCTCCGAACACAGGCTTCGCAGGAGCAAAAGTTCGAAGCCAAGAAGACTTCGCTCCACTAACAACCCTCGAAAATCTACTCTGCTAAGTCAGTGCAGGCTCCGCACACGAGGTGCTTCGAGCAGGCTTCGCACTTCACCCTTCGCAAGAGTGGACAGCCCTCTGAGGACTTCGACCAAGTACTTGGCGACAGCAACGGGTGCTGGGCTTCGTACCCGAAGGTCTACACGCACACGCAAATGGACTACCCTAAGGGCTTCGACACAAGAAGCACTACGGGAACAGAACAGGGCTTCGCTAGTAAGCAGCGAGGTCTTGCCTCGTGTTACACAGAGCGACAGCACACTGTAAAACACACTTTGCGATAAAAACACCCTTAGCCAAGACAGGCTTCGGTGAACTAAAACTAGCGAAGTATGCAATACGAGCTCAAGCAAAAGCACACAGAAGCAGGGCTTCGCCGCTTGAACAAGGAACACAAAATGTATTGAACTCAGAATGAATACAGTGAGGTCTGTCTACAGGAGCTCAACAGTAAATGCTCAAAGTGTTAAATGTTACCTACCGAGCCCCCATATTTATAGCCCACGGCTTCATCCTAAGGAAGTGACTACTTTACCCCTAGGGTTTACAACAGATTTGTCTCTACAGAACTAAGGGGTACAAAAGGTAGTCCACCTTTATTTTGGAGGCTTCTCTGTCAGCTGCAGAGGGGACAGTGTCAGTCTTTTTCAGAACAGACAGTGTCAGCCTTTACAGAGTTGACTTCTGGAACCTCCCAACGCACGCGAAGGGTGCGGAAGCTTCGGCGAGAAGCCTGCAGCCTGAAGGCCTTCGCTCCGCCGAAGAATTCCTTCGATACAGTGACGGTTTTGAGCCGAAGCCGTCAAAGCCCTTGGGCCTTCGCACCACCACCTCCGGAGTGGATCACCACGGCTTCGCAGCTACTCCGAGCTCGAACACCGTCCGTCCGTGTACCGAAGCCATGCATGGCCGAAGCACCTCAAGTCATCCTCACTCCGAGGCCTCACCTTCGGAGTACCACCCTTCGAAGTCCCTCCTTCGTCCAAGGCCTCCGCATGAAGCATTCCATGAGCACTCCGTCGCAGTGCCTCTACCCGAGCACACTTCACGACGAGCCTCACCCGGACCATGCCTTCGATGCGCCTCGACTTCTGAGACCTTCGTCGGGTAACCTTCGAGTGTCTCCCTCCGGAGCACACTTCGAACTCCTTGCCTCCGCAGAGGACTTGTACCACCAACTCCGAAGTCACTCCATTCGGAGTACCTTCGAAGTGCCTCACCTCCGAGGACTTTGTCTCGGAGTACCTTCAGCCGGAGCCACGCTCCGCACTCTCTGCCTTCACCTGGCACGCTTCGACCCGAGGACCGACCCGGACCACCTTCGCAGCCACCGTGACGGAGCTCCCCGCTCCCCTGGCATCAAGCCTCCCGCTTGACCCAGGTTCACCCGGCTCGAACCCTGTCCGTCGCCTCCGAAGTCCCTGCGCACCACAGACAAGCAAACAAGTGTATCCAGTACTCCGGAGACCTCTCCGGGTTAGCAACCTCCGGTACACACTCCGGTGTACCGCCCAAAGTACCGAAGCCTTCGGTACGAACCCAGTCATCGCGTACTGTCGGACCCCTCCGACAGGTACACTCCGCTGCACAGCTGCAGCAAGCAAACACCGAACACACTCCGGTGACACACCTCCGAACACCCTTCGGAGGTACCACCTCCGAAGCCTCTTCGGAGGTACCCTTCGAACAGAGGGTAAATAATCCTGTCAATCACTCATCACATACACCGAAACCACCCTTGGTTTCTCAATCTCCCCCTTGATGAGTGCATTGACAACCAATTCCAGGTTCAAGAAAAATGAAAAGCTTTCAGCACACAAGTGACCGTAAAAACTCAGAAAAGAGCCAAAGCATGTCACTTGATAAAAGAATTTTTCTCCCCCTTTGTAAAAGAGTAAAAGCCCCTTCGGCAAAACTTCCCTTTGGATAAAAACTCCCCCTGAGTTAAGCAAATTGTTCTCCCCCTTTATGTCAAAAATCTCTCCCCCCTTCAAAATTATGCCTTCTTGCGGCAGAGAACATAATGCCTTCTTGCGGCAGAGAACATAGCAAACCTCTCCCCCTTTGGCAATGCAAGCATCAAGGAGCAACCAAAATATGCAAAGCTTCGAAATGAATAGAATGGCAAGGACATATAATGCAAAAATATGCCAACATTAAAACTAATGATCATGTGCTCAGCTCAGTTTAACAATATGTGAAACAAGATGATGGCATGTGATTTTGTCATTTTAAGATAAAAGCATCACCACTTAATCATAGCAGCTAGACATGTGAAGGCAAGGACTGCGCAAAGCTAACAAATTCTACCCTAGACAGACAAGTCTTGTTCAAAAGGAGCTGTCAAAGCAAACTTGATGATTAATTAATTTTGTTGTTCTTTTCTTAATGCCAGGGGTTATTTGTTTGTCCACCTTATACTTTCCAATCAAGCCAAGCCTAGGCATGAAAGCCATCTGAAGCTTAAGGCGGTGATTTTGGCATACACTACACTATCCCAGTTCAAACCAAAGTGCAATGGTAAGCAGTCTAGAATAGAGTAGTGCGACAAACAAACCCTCCTGGATCTTTTCCTTTAAACCAGACAAATCATGGATTTTTGATTTTGATTCAGATAAATGAAATATTTTGGTGAATATCCATGAATAAAGAACACAATTTTTCAAGTTGCAAATTTTAGCATCCAAGGAACAGTGTCTTGCTGTCAAGTAGATAAAAGATAGCTAAAAGCAGTCCACCCTAAACAAGCTAGATACAAGATTATGCGGTGAGCAAGTTTTGATTTTAGAAAATAAAACATCATGCACAATCAATGTTCCAGACATATTTCATAGAGCTGAGCTGACATGATTTCTTTGAATTAAAAGCAGGCATATAATAGCAAAATATGTAAGTGCAATTCCACACATAATGTGCTTATGCAAGACAATTAAAATCAGCTCCCCCTCACAAAATGCCGTAAGGGTGACAAATGCCAAGTTCCCCACGCAAGTAAGCAAATCGAGAAGCAACAAGTGCATGACTAACATCTAAGGGCTCGAAAGAAGCAACAAAAGCAGCATTAGTGAAATGAGCGTGAGAACGTGTTACCCTTTGATCAAGCTCACCAATGATCTGCTCGGGAGGGTGCATCCTTTGGACATGATGTGGAGCCTCGCGGCGGGATGCAGTCTCCCCCTCAACTTGTGCGTTGGAGTGGTCCAAGATGACCGATGTTGAGGTAGTCGCTTCGGGACCTCGTGCCGAAGTAGTTGAAGCGGGGTCTGCTTCGGGGGTTGATGTCGAGGGTAGTAGGGGATCATCCTCGAATTCTCCGGGATCTTCGTCTTCGAATAAGGTCTGTTCCATGTCGTGTTCATTTGCCTGTTCAAAAGCAGAACTAACAGAGGGGGTTGATTCATCAAAAGTCACATCACATGACTCGATGACAGTGTTAGTTTCCAAGTTATAAACACGATAAGAATGACCATGAGTAGTATAACCCAAAAAGATCCCGTCAGAAGATCGCGACTCAAATTTATCCAAGTTACCACGTTTTAGGATAAAGCAGCGACAGCCAAAAACTCGAAGATGAGTAACCTTGGGCTGTCTCCCAAAACGCAACTCATAAGATGTCAAGTTTAAAATTGAGCGCAAGAAGATTCGGTTTGAGATGTAACATGCAGTGTTCATGGCCTCAGCCCAGAATTTTCTAGGAGTCCTATGCTCATCAAGCATCGTCCTAGCCATCTCAACCAAAGTGCGGTTTTTCCTCTCAACAACACCATTCTGTTGAGGAACCCGCGGAGCAGAGAATTGATGTTCTATGCCATGCTCCATGCAAAAGTCAACAAAGAGACTATTTTTGAACTCGGTGCCATTATCGCTTCGAATGAATTTTAATGCACCAGGGAGTTCTGTGAAAAGTCTCAAAGCCAAGCTCCGAAAGTGTGAAAACACTTCATCCTTGCTGGCAAGAAAGAAGACCCAAGAGTAGCGAGAGAAATCGTCGACAATTACTAGAACATACCACTTCCCGCCTAAAGAACTAACCCGAGAAGGACCTACAGTGTCCATATGGAGAAGTTCTCCGGGTTGTTCAGTCATCACTGTGGTGACTGGCGAATGCGAAGCGGCAATCATTTTACCATGTCGACATGGAGCGCAAACTAAATTCTTCTCAAACTTGAGCTTGGGCAATCCTCGGATCAAACCTAGGGCGCTCAGACGAGCGAGCAACTCAAAGCTCATATGCCCCAGTCTCCTATGCCACTTCCAAAGCTCAGAAGTCGAATGTGCAACAAGACAATGAGAAGAACCAGACGACCCAGAAAAATCAGCTCCAAAAACTCTCCCAACCCTAAAGATCTTACACACAACAACGCCATCAGAATTGAGCACTTGCGAAGTATCGCGATGAAATCGCACTTCGAAGCCCTCATCAAGCAACTGAGATACAGACAGCAAATTGTATCCCAGGTTCTCAACCAATGCAACATCTTTGAGAGTGAAGTTCGAATTAATTCTTACCACACCTTTACCTTTCACTCTACTCCTTCGATTGTTTCCGAAGGTGATATGTTCCCTTTGCTTGGTTGTGGTGAGGCTGGAGAACCAATTTGCATCTCCGGTCATGTGGCGCGAACAACCGGAGTCCATTATCCACGTGCCCTCCAAGCCTCGACCTGTCGCCTACACATGATGAGAACGCCTCGATCGCTCAGTGCTGGGGTGAGTAAAATAGTGACGAGGCATCCAGCACTGAGTGACACGAGTAGTAGGCACAGTAAAAGCAGACGGTCTACGCACATAATAATCAGAATGATGCAAAGTGCGAGGTCTACCTACATGCTGTGAAAGAACAACATGTCGAGGTCTCCTACTCTGACGAGGTACAAATCTGCTAACCCGAGGTCTACCACCATATGGAACATGGTGAACACCTCGAGGAGCAAAACCTCTCCGAGAAGCACGAGGAGCCTCGAAAACAGGACGAGAGTAAAACTCAGACTCATGCATACCTAAAGATGGGTAATGCATGTCCTGATAGCTCATCGCCTGAGCACGTCGCTCATCCTTGATGCGACGGAAACAGAAACCAATCAAATGACCCGCCCGATGACAATAAGAACAATGAAACACTCTCCTGGGGGCACTCTCATGGGTCATAGGAGCAACTCTCACAGGCTCCTTGGGTTTCTTCTGAGTGGCTTTCTTGGGAGGATTTTTCTTGGTAGGAGGAGTGGTTTTCTTTGGTGGATGGGTAGGCTTTTTGGCTGATGGGGTGTCCAACAGAGCTCTTTCTTTCTCTAGGGTGGTGGGAGAGGTGAAAACAGTTTTGGCCTTACTGTCTGAAGCTATCCTCTCAAAACCCAATCCTAGAGCTACCCCGGCTCTGTCAGCACACAACTTGGTCTTGGCCAAGAGCAAATCCATCCTACCCTTCCCCTCAGTGCATTTGTTCACCACAGAAAGAAGGTATTCATTTTCGGACATGAGGTTTTCAGCTCGCTCTTTGATAGTGCCTAGCTGGTCCTTAAGGGTGATGCAAGTGTCACAAACAGGTTGCACATCCTTAGAACTACCGGCCCTCTCCAATCTAGCCTCCAAATCATGAACATGCTTATCACGTAAATTAATGCTATCGCGTAATAAAGAGCAGTTCATGCAATCAACAACATTATGAGGTCTAGAATCCACCTCCAAAAGTTGCTTCTGTGCAGTCTCAAGCTCAGAAAGAGTTTGAGCATGAACAGAACGCAACTGAGCAAGCTCACTCATGACAACAGAACATGATTCACATTCAGCATCATTAAATTTAGACTTAAGCATGGCATATTCAGTAGAAATGTTTTTGTTGGACCGGAAACGGCGACCAGAGGGGGGGTGAATGGGAGCTTTTAAAATTTCTGGCTAAAAACTTAGCCTTCGGTTCTGTTCTGTCTTCTGCGGAACAGGCTTCGAACGCAACCTTCGAAGGTCTGGTTCGGAGGTACTTCGACACCTTCGAACACAGGCTTCGGAGTGGCAAAAGTTCGAAGCTAAGAAGACTTCGCTCCACTTACAACCCTCGAAAATCTACTCTGCTAAGTCAGTGCAGGCTCCGCACACAGGGTGCTATGAGCAGACTTCGCACTTCACCCTTCGCAGGAGTGGACAGCCCTCTGTGGACTACGACCAAGTACTTGGCGGCAGCAACTGGTGCTGGGCTTCGTACGCGAAGGTCTACACGCACACAAAACGGACTTCGCTAAGGGCTTCGACACAAGAAGCACAACGGGAAAAGATCAGGGCTTCGCTAGTAAGCAGCGAGGTCTTGCCTCGTGTTACACAGAGCGACAGCACACTGACAAAACACACCTCGCACGAAAAACAACCTTCGCCTCAACAGGCTTCGATGCACTAAACTAGCGAAGTATGTAGATCGAGCTCAAGCAAAAGGCACAAGACAAAACAGTGCTTCGCCGCTTGAACAAGGAACACTGAAAATGAACTCAGGATGTATTCAATCGAAGTGTGGCTACAGGAGCTCAACAGTAAATGCTCAAAGTGTTAAATGTTACCTACCGAGCCCCCATATTTATAGCCCATGGATTCATCCTAAGGAAGTGACTACTTTACCCCTAGGGTTTACATTCATTTTGTCTCTTCAGAACTAAGGGGTACAAAAGGTAGTCCACCTTTATTTTGGAGGCTTCTCTGTCAGCTGCAGAGGGGACAGTGTCAGCCTTTTTCAGAACAGACAGTGTCAGCCTTTACAGTGTTGACTTCTGGAACCTCCCTTCGCACGCGAGGGGTGCGGAAGCTTCGGCGAGAAGCCTGCAGCCTGTTGGCCTTCGCTCCGCCGAAGAAGACCTTCGATACAGTGACGGTTTTAAGCCGAAGCCGTCAAAGCCCTTGGGCCTTCGCACCACCACCTCCGGAGTGGATCACCACGGCTTCGCAGCTACTCCGAGCTCGAACACCGTCCGTCCGTGTACCGAAGCCATGCATGGCCGAAGCACCTCAAGTCATCCTCACTCCGGAGCTAGCCTCGCTCCGAAGTCCTTCACACTCCGAAGCCCCACCTTCGGAGTACCACCCTTCGAAGTCCCTCCTTCGTCCAAGGCCTCCGCATGAAGCATTCCATGAGCACTTCGTCGCAGTGTCTCACTCCGAGCACACTCCTCGACGAGCCTCACCCGGACCATGCCTTCGATGCGCCTCGACTTCTGAGAACTTCGTCGGGCAACCTTCGAGTGTCTCCCTCCGGAGCACACTTCGAACACCTTGCCTCCGCAGAGGACTTGATCCACCAACTCCGAAGTCACTCCATTCGGAGTACCTTCGAAGTGCCTCACCTCCGAGGACTTTGTCTCGGAGTACCTTCAGCCGGAGCCACGCTCCGCACTCTCTGCCTTCACCTGGCACGCCTCGACCCGAGGACGACCCGGACCACCTTCGCAGCCACCGTGACGGAGCTCCCCGCTCCCTTGGCATCAAACCACCCGCTTGACCCAAGTTCACCTGGCTCGAACCCTGTCCGTCGCCTCCGAAGTCCCTGCGCACCACCGACAAACAGACAAGTGTATCCAGTACTCCGGAGACCTCTCCGGGTTAGCAGCCTCCGGCACACACTCCGGTGTACCGCCCAAAATACCGAAGCCATCGGTACGAACCCTGTCATCGTGTACTGCCGGACCCCTCCGACAGGTACACTCCGCTGCACAGCTGCAGCACGCAAACACCGAACACACTCCGGTGACACACCTCCGAACACCCTTCGGAGGTACCACCTCCGAAGCCCCTCCGGAGGTACCCTTCGAACAGAGGGTAAATAATCCTGTCAATCACTCATCACAAACACCGAAACCACCCTTGGTTTCTCAATCTCCCCCTTGATGAGTGCATTGACAACCAAATTGAAGTTCAAGAAAATGTAAAAATTTTCAGCACACAAGTGACCATAAAAACTCAGAAAAGAGCCAAAGCATGTCACTTGATAAAAGAAATTTTCTCCCCCTTTCTCAAAAGAGTAAAAGCCCCTTCGGCAAATCTCCCCTTGATAAAACTCCCCCTGAGTTGAGCAAATTTTTCTCCCCCTTTATGTCAAAAATCTCTCCCCCTTTTAGAAATAATGCCTTCTTGCAGCAGAGAACATAGCAAAATCTCTCCCCCTTTGGCAATGCAAGCATCAAGGAGCATTCAAAAGATGCAAAGCTGCGAAATGAATAGAATTGCAAAGACATATAATGCAAAAATATGCCAAAATTAACACAAATGATCATGTGCTCAGCTCAATTTAACAATCTGTGAAACAAGATGATGGCATGTGATTTTGTCATTGTGAAGTAAAAGCATCACCACTGAATCAAAGCAGCTAGACATGTGAAGGCAAGGACTGCGCAAAGCTAACAAGTTCTACCCTAGACAGACAAGTTTTGTTCAAAAGGAGCTGTGAAAGCAATCTTGATGATCAATTAATTTTGTTGTTCTTTTTCTTAATGCCAGGGGTTATTTGTTTGTCCACCTTATACTTTCCAATCAGGCCAAGCCTAGGCATGAAAGCCATCTGAAGCTTAAGGCGGTGATTTTGGCATACACTACACTATCCCAGTTCAAACCAAAGTGCAATGGTAAGCAGTCGAGAATAGAGTAGTGCGACAAACAAACCCTCCTGGATCTTTTCCTTTAAACCAGATACATCATGGATTTTTGATTTTGATTCAGATAAATGAAATATTTTGGTGAATATCCATGAATAAAGAACACAATTTTTCAAGTTGCAAATTTTAGCATCCAAGGAACAGTGTCTTGCTGTCAAGTAGATAAAAGATAGCTAAAAGCAGTCCAGCCTAATCAAGCTAGATACAAGATTGTGTGATGAGTAAATTTTGATTTTTAGAAAATAAAACATCATGCACAATCAATGTTCCAGACATATTTCATAGAGCTGAGCTGACATGATTTCTTTGAATTAAAAGCAGGCATATAATAGCAAAAGATGTAAGTGCAATTCCACACATAGTGAGCATATGCAGGACAATTAAAATCAGCTCCCCCTCACAAAATGCCGTAGGGATGACAAATACCAAGTTCCCCACGCAAGTAAGCAAACCGAGAAGCATCGAGGGGTTTTGTAAAAATGTCGGCAAGCTGGTGTTGGGTATCAATATATTGAAGTTCAATATCACCCTTCTCATTGTGATCTCTGAGAAAATGATACCGTACATCAATGTGTTTGGTTCTGGAGTGCTGAACCGGGTTGTTTGCAATACAAATAGCACTAGTGTTATCACAGAAAAGTGGAACACTCTTATAATCTAACCCGAAATCCCGCAAAGTGGAAACCATCCACAAAATCTGAGAGCAACAGCTAGCTGCAGCAACATATTCGGCTTCAGCCGTCGATTGTGCAACACTAGACTGTTTGCGGGAAGACCAGCAAACCAGAGACGTACCCAGAAAATGACAAGTACCAGAGGTACTTTTCCTATCAATTCTACACCCAGCAAAATCCGCATCTGAATAACCTCTAAGACATAAAGATGAAGACGATGAATACCATATGCCGAACTCAAGGGTGTGTTTGAGATACCTTAGAATGCGCTTAACCGCTTGGCGGTGCGAAGCTCGTGGCGAAGCCTGAAAACGAGCGCACAGACACACTGCGAAGTGTATGTCCGGCCTCGTGGCAGTCAAGTAGAGGAGGGAGCCGATCATGCTCCGGAACTCCTTCTGATCTACGGCTTCTCCATCTTCGTCAGGGTCCAATGCTACAGATGTAGCCATTGGAGTGGCGAGAGGCTTTGCATCGGACATGTCGAACTTCTTGAGCAGGTCCTTGGTGTACTTTGTCTGGTGGACAAAAGTACCTTGTTTGCTTTGCTTGATTTGCAAACCAAGGAAAAAGGTGAGTTCACCCATCATCGACATTTCAAACTCCCTGCTCATGGTATCTGCAAACTCGGCAACTAAAGCATGAGAAGAGCCACCAAAGATGATATCATCCACATAAATCTGAACTAGGAGGAAATCTTTGCCATGCTTGAGAGTAAACAAAGTTTTATCAACAGAGCCCATCAAATACCCTCGCTCAAGCAGAAAAGACTTAAGTCTATCATACCACGCCCGAGGGGCCTGCTTGAGTCCA
Organism: Zizania palustris; assembly: GCA_019279435.1. Lineage (NCBI taxonomy): Eukaryota > Viridiplantae > Streptophyta > Magnoliopsida > Poales > Poaceae > Zizania > Zizania palustris. The sequence continues at coordinate 3,511,612 of JAAALK010000282.1, forward strand.
TAAAGAGCCTTATGAAGTTTAAGGACTTTATGTGGGTACTTGGGGTTTTCAAAACCAGGGGGTTGTTTTACATAAACATCTTCACCTATGAAGCCATTAAGAAAAGCACTTTTGACATCCATTTGATAGAGTTTGAATCCCCGGGATGTCGCAAAGGCAAGCAAAATCCTAATGGCCTCAAGGCGAGCAACAGGTGCAAAAGTTTCAGTAAAATCAATCCCTTCTAGTTGAGAAAAGCCCTGAGCTACAAGTCTAGCCTTATTTCTAACAATTGTCCCATCCTCCCCTTGTTTATTTTTAAAAATCCATTTTGTTCCAATGAAATGAACATTAGGTGGAGGATCAACTAAAGTCCAGACTTGGTTTCTTTCAAAATTCTCAAGCTCTTCATGCATGGCATTGATCCAACTAGAATCAGAAAGTGCATGACTAACATCTAAGGGCTCGAAAGAAGCAACAAAAGCAGCATTAGTGAAATGGGCATGAGAACGTGTTACCCTTTGATCAAGCTCACCAATGATCTGCTCGGGAGGATGCATCCTTTGGACATGATGTGGAGCCTCGCGGCGGGATGCAGTCTCCCCCTCAACTTGTGCGTTGGAGTGGTCCAAGATGACCGATGTTGAGGTAGTCGCTTCGGGACCTTGTGCCGAAGTAGTGGAAGCGGGGTCAGCTTCGGGGGTCGATGTCGAGGGTAGTAGGGGATCATCCTCGAATTCTCCGGGATCTTCGTCTTCGAATAAGGTCTGTTCCATGTCGTGTTCATTTGCCTGTTCAAAAGCAGAACTAACAGAGGGGGTTGATTCATCAAAAGTCACAACACATGACTCGATGACAGTGTTAGTTTCCAAGTTATAAACACGATAAGAATGACCATGAGTAGTATAACCCAAAAAGATCCCGTCAGAAGATCGCGACTCAAATTTATCCAAGTTACCACGTTTTAGGATAAAGCAGCGACAGCCAAAAACTCGAAGATGAGTAACCTTGGGCTGTCTCCCAAAACGCAGCTCATAAGATGTCAAATTTAAAATTGAGCGCAAGAAAATTCGGTTTGAGATGTAACATGCAGTGTTCATGGCCTCAGCCCAGAATTTTCTAGGAGTCCTATGCTCATCAAGCATCGTCCTAGCCATCTCAACCAAAGTGCGGTTTTTCCTCTCAACAACACCGTTCTGTTGAGGAACCCGCGGAGCAGAGAATTGATGTTCTATGCCATGCTCCATGCAAAAGTCAACAAAGAGACTATTTTTGAACTCGGTGCCATTATCGCTTCGAATGAATTTTAATGCACCAGGGAGTTCAGTGAAAAGTCTCAAAGCCAAGCTCCGAAAGTGTGAAAACACTTCATCCTTGCTGGCAAGAAAGAAGACCCAAGAGTAGCGAGAGAAATCGTCGACAATAACAAGTACATACCACTTGCCGCCTAAAGAACTAACCCGAGAAGGACCTACAGTGTCCATGTGGAGAAGTTCTCCGGGCTGTTCAGTCATCACAGTGGTGACTGGCGAATGCGAAGCAGCAATCATTTTACCATGTCGACAAGGAGCGCAAACTAAGTTCTTCTCAAACTTGAGCTTGGGCAATCCTCGGATCAAACCTAGGGCGCTCAGACGAGCGAGCAACTCAAAGCTCATATGCCCTAGTCTCCTATGCCACTTCCAAAGCTCAGAAGTCGAATGTGCAACAAGACAATGAGAAGAACCAGACGACTCTGAAAAATCAGCTCCAAAAACTCTCCCAACCCTAAAGATCTTACACACAACAACGCCATCAGAATTGAGCACTTGCGAAGTATCGCGATGAAATCGCACTTCGAAGCCCTCATCAAGCAACTGAGATACAGACAGCAAATTGTATCCCAGATTCTCAACCAAAGCAACATCTTTGAGAGTGAAGTTCGAATTAATTCTTACCACACCTTTACCTTTCACTCTACTCCTTCGATTGTTTCCGAAGGTGATATGTTCCCTTTGCTTGGTTGTGGTGAGGCTGGAGAACCAATTTGCATCTCCGGTCATGTGGCGCGAACAACCGGAGTCCATGATCCACGTGCCCTCCAAGCCTCGACCTGTCGCCTACACATGATAAGAACGCCTCGATCGCTCAGTGCTGGGGTGAGTAAAATAATGACGAGGCATCCAGCACTGAGTGACACGAGTAGTAGGCACAGTAAAAGCAGACGGTCTACGCACATAATAATCAGAATGATGCAAAGTGCGAGGTCTACCTACATGCTGTGACAGAACAACATGTCGAGGTCTCCTACTCTGACGAGGTACAAATCTGCTAACCCGAGGTCTACCACCATATGGAACATGGTGAACACCTCGAGGAGCAAAACCTCTCCGAGAAGCACGAGGAGCCTCAAAAACAGGACGAGAGTAATGCTCAGACTCATGCATACCTAAAGATGGGTAACGCATGTCCTGATAGCTCATCGCCTGTGCACGTCGCTCATCCTTGATGCGACGGAAACAGAAACCAACCAAATGACCCGCCCTCTGACAATAAGAACAGTGAAACACTCTCCTGGGGGCACTCTCATGGGTCATAGGAGCAACTCTCACAGGCTCCTTGGGTTTCTTCTGAGTGGTTTTCTTGGGAGGATTTTTCTTGGCAGGAGGTGTGGTTTTCTTTGGTGGATGGGTAGGCTTTTTGGCTGGAGGGGTGTCCAACAGAGCTCTCTCTTTCTCTAGGGTGGTGGGAGAGGTGAAAACAGTTTTGGTCTTACTGTCTGAAGCTATCCTCTCAAAACCCAAACCTAGAGCTACCCCGGCTCTGTCAGCACACAACTTGGTCTTGGCCAAGAGCAAATCCATCCTACCCTTTCCCTCAGTGCATTTATTTACCACAGAAAGAATGTATTCATTTTCTGACATGAGGTTTTCAGCTCGCTCTCTAACAGTGCCTAGCTGGTCCTTAAGGGTAATGCAAGTGTCACAAACAGGTTGCACATCCTTAGAACTACCGGCCCTCTCCAATCTAGCCTCTAGATCATGAACATGCTTATCACGTAAATTAATGCTATCGCGCAATAAAGAGCAGTTCATACAATCAATAATTTCATGAGGTCTAGAATCCACCTCCAAAAGCTGCTTCTGTGCAGTCTCAAGCTCAGAAAGAGTTTGAGCATGAACAGAACGCAACTGAGCAAGCTCACTCATGACAACAGAGCATGATTCACATTCAGCATCATCAAACTTAGACTTAAGCATGGCATATTCAGTAGACATATTTTCTAGCCTAAGTCTAAGGTCTTTTCTTTCTCTAGCGGCTTGCACAAGTAATCTATCCTGACCAAGCACTACTTCATTCAGCTCATCTAATTTAATTAGAAGCTGGTCAGATGATAGGTTTACCTCAGATGAGTCAAGCTCATCGCCGCTGTGATCGCTGTCGGCCATGAAACAAAGGCCGGTGAAGTCACGTCCCTTCTTGTCCTTCTTGTCCTCCTTCCTTGGGGACTCCTCCTCCTCAGAGCTCGACTCCTCAGTTGAGGATGTGTCGATGTCGCTGAGAGCAGCAACAAAGGCTCTGGAAGCGGCCTTGGCTACTTTCTTAGCCACCTTGCCGCGCTTGCCCTTCACAAAGGGCTTCCTCTCCTTTTTGTGGAATTTGGGGCGGTCACTCTCATCTCTCTTCTTGATCTTGGGGCAATTAGCCTTGATGTGAGAAGTGTCGCCACATTCATAGCAACCACTAAAACCACTTCTCCTCTGATCCCGTCTCTCATGATGAAAGCGGGTGAACCTCCGGGCAATGAGAGCAAGCTCATCATCAGCTAGAGTATCCACCTGCTCCTTTGTGACGGAGACCAGGGAGGACAAAGCAAAACCATCTGCAAGAACACAAGTGCCTGATGTGCTTGGTTCTGCAGTGGTGCCACGGCTAGTGCTAGAAACCAATGCCAATGGCTGTGGCAAAGAGCTTCTGTGCACTGCAAGAGATGCCTTGGCAATCTCTGTGGACTTCAGCTTGCTAAAGAGTTCATCACAGGTTAGAGTGTCATAGCCTGTGGACTCCTCAATGCTGGATATCTTCACCTCCCATATGCTACGGTCAAGAGCATAGAGAAGCTTGATAGCCCTGTCGTGATCACTGTAAGCAAGCGTCCCGTTGGATCGCAAGTTACTCACTATAGCATCAAAGCGCGAAAACATGGCATCTATAGATTCACCAGGTGCCTGCACAAACAGCTGATACTGTTGATTGTAGGTGCTTTGGCGCCTGGCCTTAATCTGAGTAGAGCCCTCATGATAAATAGTGAGCGTTGTCCAAATTTCCCTAGCAGTCCTAAGGTGCTGCACCCTATCAAACTCACTCCGACTCAAACCAATGAACAGAATGTTCCTTGCCTTCGAGTTGGCAATATACTGATCTTTTTCGGTTTGAGTGGTGCGGGTATCAGGGATGGAGTATTGTGAGTCCACAATCTCCCAAATTGCATTTCCTTGGCTTAACAAGTAAGCCTCCATGCGCACCTTCCAGTATGCAAAATCTGTCCCATCGAACAGAGGAATTTTACTGCCTCTATCCATGTCGCCAACAGATCACAAAACCGGTTAAGGTCAACTGGTGATCTTAACCCGCTCTGATACCAATTGTTGGACCGGAAACGGCGACCAGAGGGGGGGTGAATGGGAGCTTTTAAAATTTCTGGCTAAAAACTTAGCCTTCGGTTCTGTTCTGTCTTCTGCGGAACAGGCTTCGAACGCAACCTTCGAAGGTCTGGTTCGGAGGTACTTCGACACCTTCGAACACAGGCTTCGGAGTGGCAAAAGTTCGAAGCTAAGAAGACTTCGCTCCACTTACAACCCTCGAAAATCTACTCTGCTAAGTCAGTGCAGGCTCCGCACACAGGGTGCTATGAGCAGACTTCGCACTTCACCCTTCGCAGGAGTGGACAGCCCTCTGTGGACTACGACCAAGTACTTGGCGGCAGCAACTGGTGCTGGGCTTCGTACGCGAAGGTCTACACGCACACAAAACGGACTTCGCTAAGGGCTTCGACACAAGAAGCACAACGGGAAAAGATCAGGGCTTCGCTAGTAAGCAGCGAGGTCTTGCCTCGTGTTACACAGAGCGACAGCACACTGACAAAACACACCTCGCACGAAAAACAACCTTCGCCTCAACAGGCTTCGGTGCACTAAACTAGCGAAGTATGTAGATCGAGCTCAAGCAAAAGGCACAAGACAAAACAGTGCTTCGCCGCTTGAACAAGGAACACTGAAAATGAACTCAGGATGTATTCAATCGAAGTGTGGCTACAGGAGCTCAACAGTAAATGCTCAAAGTGTTAAATGTTACCTACCGAGCCCCCATATTTATAGCCCATGGATTCATCCTAAGGAAGTGACTACTTTACCCCTAGGGTTTACATTCATTTTGTCTCTTCAGAACTAAGGGGTACAAAAGGTAGTCCACCTTTATTTTGGAGGCTTCTCTGTCAGCTGCAGAGGGGACAGTGTCAGCCTTTTTCAGAACAGACAGTGTCAGCCTTTACAGTGTTGACTTCTGGAACCTCCCTTCGCACGCGAGGGGTGCGGAAGCTTCGGCGAGAAGCCTGCAGCCTGTTGGCCTTCGCTCCGCCGAAGAAGACCTTCGATACAGTGACGGTTTTAAGCCGAAGCCGTCAAAGCCCTTGGGCCTTCGCACCACCACCTCCGGAGTGGATCACCACGGCTTCGCAGCTACTCCGAGCTCGAACACCGTCCGTCCGTGTACCGAAGCCATGCATGGCCGAAGCACCTCAAGTCATCCTCACTCCGGAGCTAGCCTCGCTCCGAAGTCCTTCACACTCCGAAGCCCCACCTTCGGAGTACCACCCTTCGAAGTCCCTCCTTCGTCCAAGGCCTCCGCATGAAGCATTCCATGAGCACTTCGTCGCAGTGTCTCACTCCGAGCACACTCCTCGACGAGCCTCACCCGGACCATGCCTTCGATGCGCCTCGACTTCTGAGAACTTCGTCGGGCAACCTTCGAGTGTCTCCCTCCGGAGCACACTTCGAACACCTTGCCTCCGCAGAGGACTTGATCCACCAACTCCGAAGTCACTCCATTCGGAGTACCTTCGAAGTGCCTCACCTCCGAGGACTTTGTCTCGGAGTACCTTCAGCCGGAGCCACGCTCCGCACTCTCTGCCTTCACCTGGCACGCCTCGACCCGAGGACGACCCGGACCACCTTCGCAGCCACCGTGACGGAGCTCCCCGCTCCCTTGGCATCAAACCACCCGCTTGACCCAAGTTCACCTGGCTCGAACCCTGTCCGTCGCCTCCGAAGTCCCTGCGCACCACCGACAAACAGACAAGTGTATCCAGTACTCCGGAGACCTCTCCGGGTTAGCAGCCTCCGGCACACACTCCGGTGTACCGCCCAAAATACCGAAGCCATCGGTACGAACCCTGTCATCGTGTACTGTCGGACCCCTCCGACAGGTACACTCCGCTGCACAGCTGCAGCACGCAAACACCGAACACACTCCGGTGACACACCTCCGAACACCCTTCGGAGGTACCACCTCCGAAGCCCCTCCGGAGGTACCCTTCGAACAGAGGGTAAATAATCCTGTCAATCACTCATCACAAACACCGAAACCACCCTTGGTTTCTCAGTTTTCTAGCCTAAGTCTAAGGTCTTTTCGTTCTCTAGCGGCTTGCACAAGTAATCTATCCTGACCAAGCACAACCTCATTCAGCTCATCTAATTTAATTAGAAGCTGGTCAGAAGATAGGTTTACCTCAGATGAGTCAAGCTCATCGCCGCTGTGATCGCTGTCGGCCATGAAGCAAAGGCCGGTGAAGTCACGTCCCTTCTTGTCCTTCTTGTCCTCCTTCCTTGGGGACTCCTCCTCCTCAGAGCTCGACTCCTCAGTTGAGGATGTGTCGATGTCGCTGAGAGCAGCAACAAAAGCTCTGGAAGCGGCCTTGGCTACTTTCTTAGCCATCTTGCCGCGCTTGCCCTTCACAAAGGGCTTCCTCTCCTTTTTGTGGAATTTGGGGCGCTCACTCTCATCTCTCTTCTTGACCTTGGGGCAATTTGCCTTAATGTGAGAGGTGTCGCCACATTCATAGCAGCCACTAAAACCACTTCTCCGCTGATCCCGTCTCTCATGATGAAAGCGGGTGAACCTCCGGGCAATGAGAGCAAGCTCATCATCAGCTAGAGTGTCCACCTGCTCCTTTGTGACGGAGACCAGGGAGGACAAAGCAAAACCATCTGCAAGAACACAAGTGCCTGATGTGCTTGGTTCTGCAGTGGTGCCACGGCTAGTGCTAGAAACCAATGCCAATGGCTGTGGCAAAGAGCTTCTGTGCACTGCAAGAGATGCCTTGGCAATCTCTGTGGACTTCAGCTTGCTAAAGAGTTCATCACAGGTTAGAGTGTCATAGCCTGTGGACTCCTCAATGCTGGATATCTTCACCTCCCATATGCTACGGTCAAGTGCATAGAGAAGCTTGATAGCCCTATCATGATCACTGTAAGCAAGCGTCCCGTTGGATCGCAAGTTACTCACTATCGCGTCAAAACGAGAAAACATGGCATCTACAGATTCACCAGGTGCCTGCACAAACAGCTGATACTGTTGATTGTAGGTGCTTTGGCGCCTGGCCTTGATCTGAGCAGAGCCCTCATGAAAGACAGTGAGTGTTGTCCAAATTTCCCTAGCAGTCCTAAGGTGCTGCACCCTATCAAACTCACTCCGACTCAAACCAATGAACAGTATGTTCCTTGCCTTCGAGTTGGCAATATACTGATCTTTTTCGGTTTGAGTGGTGCGGGTATCAGGGATGGAGTATTGTGAGTCCACAATCTCCCAAATTGCATTTCCTTGGCTTAACAAGTAAGCCTCCATGCGCACCTTCCAGTATGCAAAATCTGTCCCATCGAACAGAGGAATTTTACTGCCTCTATCCATGTCGCCAACAGATCACAAAACCGGTTAAGGTCAACTGGTGATCTTAACCCGCCCTGATACCAATTGTTGGACCGGAAACGGCGACCAGAGGGGGGGTGAATGGGAGCTTTTAAAATTTCTGGCTAAAAACTTAGCCTTCGGTTCTGTTCTGTCTTCTGCGGAACAGGCTTCGAACACAACCTTCGAAGGTCTGGTTCGGAGGTACTTCGACAGCTCCGAACACAGGCTTCGCAGGAGCAAAAGTTCGAAGCCAAGAAGACTTCGCTCCACTAACAACCCTCGAAAATCTACTCTGCTAAGTCAGTGCAGGCTCCGCACACGAGGTGCTTCGAGCAGGCTTCGCACTTCACCCTTCGCAAGAGTGGACAGCCCTCTGAGGACTTCGACCAAGTACTTGGCGACAGCAACGGGTGCTGGGCTTCGTACCCGAAGGTCTACACGCACACGCAAATGGACTACCCTAAGGGCTTCGACACAAGAAGCACTACGGGAACAGAACAGGGCTTCGCTAGTAAGCAGCGAGGTCTTGCCTCGTGTTACACAGAGCGACAGCACACTGTAAAACACACTTTGCGATAAAAACACCCTTAGCCAAGACAGGCTTCGGTGAACTAAAACTAGCGAAGTATGCAATACGAGCTCAAGCAAAAGCACACAGAAGCAGGGCTTCGCCGCTTGAACAAGGAACACAAAATGTATTGAACTCAGAATGAATACAGTGAGGTCTGTCTACAGGAGCTCAACAGTAAATGCTCAAAGTGTTAAATGTTACCTACCGAGCCCCCATATTTATAGCCCACGGCTTCATCCTAAGGAAGTGACTACTTTACCCCTAGGGTTTACAACAGATTTGTCTCTACAGAACTAAGGGGTACAAAAGGTAGTCCACCTTTATTTTGGAGGCTTCTCTGTCAGCTGCAGAGGGGACAGTGTCAGTCTTTTTCAGAACAGACAGTGTCAGCCTTTACAGAGTTGACTTCTGGAACCTCCCAACGCACGCGAAGGGTGCGGAAGCTTCGGCGAGAAGCCTGCAGCCTGAAGGCCTTCGCTCCGCCGAAGAATTCCTTCGATACAGTGACGGTTTTGAGCCGAAGCCGTCAAAGCCCTTGGGCCTTCGCACCACCACCTCCGGAGTGGATCACCACGGCTTCGCAGCTACTCCGAGCTCGAACACCGTCCGTCCGTGTACCGAAGCCATGCATGGCCGAAGCACCTCAAGTCATCCTCACTCCGAGGCCTCACCTTCGGAGTACCACCCTTCGAAGTCCCTCCTTCGTCCAAGGCCTCCGCATGAAGCATTCCATGAGCACTCCGTCGCAGTGCCTCTACCCGAGCACACTTCACGACGAGCCTCACCCGGACCATGCCTTCGATGCGCCTCGACTTCTGAGACCTTCGTCGGGTAACCTTCGAGTGTCTCCCTCCGGAGCACACTTCGAACTCCTTGCCTCCGCAGAGGACTTGTACCACCAACTCCGAAGTCACTCCATTCGGAGTACCTTCGAAGTGCCTCACCTCCGAGGACTTTGTCTCGGAGTACCTTCAGCCGAAGCCACGCTCCGCACTCTCTGCCTTCACCTGGCACGCTTCGACCCGAGGACCGACCCGGACCACCTTCGCAGCCACCGTGACGGAGCTCCCCGCTCCCCTGGCATCAAGCCTCCCGCTTGACCCAGGTTCACCCGGCTCGAACCCTGTCCGTCGCCTCCGAAGTCCCTGCGCACCACAGACAAGCAAACAAGTGTATCCAGTACTCCGGAGACCTCTCCGGGTTAGCAACCTCCGGTACACACTCCGGTGTACCGCCCAAAGTACCGAAGCCTTCGGTACGAACCCAGTCATCGCGTACTGTCGGACCCCTCCGACAGGTACACTCCGCTGCACAGCTGCAGCAAGCAAACACCGAACACACTCCGGTGACACACCTCCGAACACCCTTCGGAGGTACCACCTCCGAAGCCTCTTCGGAGGTACCCTTCGAACAGAGGGTAAATAATCCTGTCAATCACTCATCACATACACCGAAACCACCCTTGGTTTCTCAATCATAAAACCCCCATTGTGAATAGCCTAATAAAGACATCGTTTTAGTTTTAGATAGGGAAGAACTAGAACAGCGAGCACACATGTCGCATCGCTGAATTTGATTGCTGGCGGATACGCAGTGCTTCGGCTGCTCTGCCATTGCCCATTCCAAGTCAGCTTTAAAGCCTGTTTCAAAAAAAATTGAGAGATGATATTAGCCTATTTGACTTTTGTATGAAAAAGTAAGATTTTACTGAATGCTTTTTTTGTCTAGTGTCTTTTATATATAAGTCGACATATTGGATTAATTTGTTAGAGAAATTCAGATGCTTTCCAGACCGGTCAGGACTTTTGTAGAATTGTTAATTTTGTACGACTACCTTAATGTAGAGTAAAACAAGATATGGATATGACGTAACCGAATCATGTGTAGTGCTGAAGTATATTGAAGTGGATTTATTAGTTGGTATTCGTGGATTCAAGAATACAGTCTCAGTTTAGCTGCGTGATACAAATTGGGTTTCACTCCATCTAGAACTGTGGGACTAGACTACTATAGTGTGAGACCCACTTATCAACTATACTAAAATAAATTTGCCTCATACAGCCTCAAATTCAGTATATCAAAATAGAAAAATCAGCATAATTGTATCCACTCATATCTTGTACACAATGTTAAAAAATTACAAAAGTAGTCTCTTGTCAGTACATCATCGGTCGATTTAGGCTAATCGACCGTTGATGTACCGATATAGGACCGACAGACTTAGATCAACTGATGATGTACCGATAGAAGGCCAAATTTATAATTTTTTAAAACTATGTATCAGATTTGAAATTTGTTTTAAAAATGTATTAATTCAAAAAAGAACGGGGTGGCGGCTACCAAGGTAGGGTACATACATATCTGGGCCGTTAGCAGATTTGGGCTGCTTCTTGATAGATACTATACAGGTTAGCTGGGAAGAGAGACTCGAAAAGAAAGGGAATCAGGTGAGCCGATGGAGGAATTTAGGCCCAAATGAGAATCAGGTTTAGGCTCTTACGACAACTTCATAAATTTTGAGAGGTTGGAACTGAAAGATTTTGGAATGTTTGCAATTGCCATGATGGAAATTCCACGAGATTTGGGAATTCAGAATGTGTTTTGAGAATCATGAGTTGGCAATCAAATCAAAAGGAAGCTCAAGCTCAAAATCCGCCCTGATGGCTTTACGCTTGTCTCTGAACGGATCATGTAGTAGTCTGTGACTGTATGAATGGAATTTTTCCCTTTTGTGAAACATTTGTAAATGTATTATTAAAACAAAACGAATGTTTGCGTCCTGGTTATTCCCATGGGCAGACACACGTTGAGCCTGAGGATATCTTGGCATCCGAGTTAAAAGAAGGAATAAATGTTTAGGAACTTTTGCTTATTATATACGCATCTTTTATCCTAAATTGTGTATCAAATCAGTCCATGAAATTACAAAATGGTTAGTTAATTCACTTACTTTACTTTTCGTTTGCGAGAGAATGTATTAACCATGAAGAATTGAATAAAGGCTTTGCAGAATTATATTCTCTTTTCTCTTTACTCTTTTCTCGAACTCTCAAGTGTGAATTCTGAAATTTGTTTGTGAGAGCTAACTCCGTACGTGTCCTTCAAATGCCTTCCTATATGAACAGTTCAGCTCATCACAGCTTCGTCGCTCAATCACTCGCGTTGTGTAGTCAGTCACCAAGCTCAGCTGGGGATGGGCTGCTGCGGTGCCATGCCGTCGAGGACTCCGAGGGGCATCCGGGAGGAGATGCTGCTCCGCGTCCCCGGCGCGTCGGTGCACCTGGTGGCGGTGGCGGGATCCGAGGGCCCCGTCGAGCTCGCCAGGGGCGACCTCGCCGTCGTGCGGATCGCCAAGGACGGCGTGGCCGTGGCGACCGTTGCGCGCGTCGGCCGCGACCTCGGGTGGCCGCTGACGAGGGACGAGCCCGTGGTGAGGCTCGACAGGCTGCACTACCTCTTCACGCTGCCCGACAAGGACGGCGGCGCGTTCCTCAACTACGGCGTCTCCTTCGCCGCGCCCAACGACGCGCTGCTGGCGTCGCTCGACGCGCTGCTCAAGTCGACCGCGTGCTTCTCCACGCCTTCGGCCCTGGCGTCCGCGCCGTCGGGGAGTTCCACTTCGAGGCCGCCGATGACGACGGACGGATACTGGAATGACTACGCGCCGAGGATGGAAAGCTACAACGGCGTGCTCGCCAAGGCGATCGCCGCCGGCACCGGCCAGCTCGTCAGGGGCATCTTCATGTGCAGCGACGCGTACGCCAGCCAGGTAAGTGCTCTGGTTTCTTCCTTGCCCGTTCTGACATGTCCAAGGGGTCCAATGCGTAGCTTTTGCTTCAATTCCGTGCAGGTGCAACGCGGGGCCGACTTGATGCGTCCACAAGCTGCCGGCGGCGCGAGCAACCCATTCGGCGGTGCAAGTGTCGGAGCTCACCGGAGCGGCCAGGTTGATGCGAAGCGTGGAGGAATCAACAAGAGTCTCAAGAGGCAAGGCAGCGCAGCTAGCTAGCAGCCTAGCACTTGTATCATTCCTGCTTCTTTTGTACTTTACTACTTGTACCGGATGATGATACTTGATACCTGCCTTGGTTGTTCTTCTCTTCAGGGTCAGGAAGCTGTCGGAGATGACGGAGAAGATGAGCCAGTCTTTGCTCGACACGGTCATCTCGGTGACGGGATCCATGGCCGCGCCGCTTCTTCGTTCCAAGCAAGGGAAGGCCTTCCTCGCCACCGTTCCAGGAGAGGTCATCCTGGCCTCCCTTGATGCTATCAGTGAGCATCCTACTGCCAATGTGTTTCACCCTCAAGTCCCAACTGATCAATAGCTTCGTCTAATGCTAGCCTTTTACTTTGGTTGCTCTGCTTCGTACTTTGGCAGATAAAGTTATGGACGCGGTAGAGGCTGCAGAGAGGAGGTCACTCGCTGCCACTTCCAATGTCGTCGCTGGTGCAGTGTCAAGGAGGTAAGGAAATCCACATCTGAAACTCCGACGCAGACGCTTCAAATTTCTTGGCCGTGTTCTTCCTTGTGTACAGCACACAGCACACTAGCAATTGGGAATCAACACAAGCTAGCTCAGGTCAGTACTCAGAACAGCATTTGGAGCAGCCGTTGTCAACTAAGCTCTGTTTTCGTAGGTATGGAGAGAGCGCAGGGGAGGCGACGGAGGACGCGTTCGCCTCGGCCGGACATGCCGTGGGAACGGCGTGGAACCTCTTCAAGATACGGAAGGCCGTCATGCCGTCGTCCTCCCTCCCCGGGAACATGGTGAAGAACGCCGTCAGGAACAGTAAATGATGGCGCGTCTTGCAGTTGCACACGCAGTAAACTGCGACAGCGGTACATCCTGCAAGGAGATAACCGTGGTGTGGTGTAGGGCTGCGACTGTGCTGCGTAGGATGACCATGTACTGATAAACGAGTGCCTTACATGTTCACCACCTGAAGTAATCAGGATACTCTACTCGTATGCATCACTCAAATGTTTCTGCTGAAACTGGTAACTGAAGCAACCTGCGTGGTGCTCCAAAAACTAGGATAAATTGTACGCGCTTACAAATTATTTAAAGCAACTGCACCTGACAACCTGGAAATCTGAAATGCAAAGTTGGAAAGCAGAAAGGTCCCTTGGACATTCGTGTAGGTTGAATCAATACAAACGTCAGGTACATGATCAGAAGCTTGAAATTGTAGACCATTTTTCTCTATGGAAGTTTAGTTCAAGCCTCAGTTTAGTTAAAATCTAAAAAACTTGTATACTGGACTGGGGGTGCAAACTGAAGTCTTTCACGGGTAAGAACTAATGCACTCTTCAGGATTCTCTTTCAAGAGAAATGCAAGAGGCACAAAAGTATAACACATTCTCTCATGAAAAAGGAATCGAACCTTAGCTGAAACGGATGAACATCCAACCTTGTTTGAGAAGAAATGGATCATAAAACCGTAGAATAATTTGCACGAAAAAACAGGTTGGCTTGCAAGTACTTCTAACTCTAAACACAAATGTTAATGTCATAGCATGCTATAGCCAAACTGGCAAAGTTCCATCCACAATCACAAAACTTGACTTCAGTGCTGAGGGGAAACAACAACAAAACTAAAAGGAACATGATTGTGCCATTGCCATTTGATCACAAAGAGTTCCAAGAGACAGTAAGACAAATTTAAATGTGTTCACTTCTTTTTCGCAGCATCACCAGCCTTGGTCTGCAATAAAAACCATGTGTGCATTAGTATTAGAAAGCAGCCAATAAATACATCATGCATAGAGAAAATGCCAGGTCACATGTAGCCAATAGCTCACCTTCTTGACACCACGGATCTTCTTAGCCCTGTTCTTCCGTTCTTTCATTTGCTTGCGAGACTTCTCAACTTTAGTAGCAAGACCATTCTGGCAAAAGAAACAGAAATGAAGTGAGTTTATAGGAGTATCATACAGAAGATAATAGTACAGAGATAAAACTTAGATTGGCATGAACTGAAATTCAGAGTTGCACATCAACTAAGTTCATTACTCTCCACAACAATGGCATGCACAACTCATAGACAAACATGATGTACACTTCAACAAAAAGTCACAAAATCAAATCTCACTATTCCTTTTCTAATCATGTATTACTCATTTACTACTAACACTGTAGATAAACAATGAAGGCATGGGATAATTTACATCAAAAGAGATCCATGTCTCTAAATGGGAGAACTATCTGGATGATGATACTATGATGTGAAACATGCAAACTTTACCTCCATTGAAGGTATACTTTTATGAGCTTAAAATATCATGCCAGTGCAATTGAAGGTAGAAACCTTGAACAGAAAAAGGCTCACTGCAAAAATGTTTCCTGCATGCTTAAATTTGCACTTTTATGTTTACGTCTTCGATCATAACCACCATACCGAATACAATGCAGTCACTATGACGTTGTGCCCAAATAGAAGATGTTACAGCCGCACCTAACAATGCTTCGTCCTTAAATAATTAATCCTGATACTATAACCATACCAGCCAAAAGTCCAAAACAAATGTGCAATAGAGACTTGGCTTAAATGATTAAATCATCTAAAATAGGAATAGCCAACAACTACTGTCACACCATCAATATCAGATTTGCAGGTGTTGCTACTAACTACGAAGCACGGATAGTCCAGAAACCGTGCATACCAGTATCCAATACGCATCCGGATCCGGATATGGATCGGATATAGCCAGATACGTATCCGATACGTATCCAGCATTTTCTCCTTTTCCAGATAAATAAAAAAAATTGGATACGTATCTCATGCATCCTGATACACGAGACCACCGAACCTTTCCCTGTTTGCTCCTCTCGCTCGTGACCCCTTGCCCTAAATCTCAGCCCACTCTCACGCCTCTGCCATCCAATCCACGTGCCGCCACACCGCGTCCCCGCCGCCGCGGCTTGGGGGCTGGGGCCGCCACCAGAGCAAGGGCTTTCCGCCATGGCAGCCTCCATGAGAGTTCAGACCATGAGTCTGTGACTCCATTCTGCCGAGCACAGGTGATGTTCTCATGTAGTGTGTTCTGTACTTCTGTTTGCCTGTCCGGCTGTCCCTGTTTTTTCTCAATTTATTTCTGTTTTGCTGTTGTTATACTTGTTTGTGTGAATGTTGAATTTGTAGATTGATGGATTGTAATAATGGATCAGGATTTGATGGCTTAAATGCATCTGAGTATAATAGTTGTAGTGATAGTGGAAATGATAATACAGATTACAGATCATCTTGCAAGTAATGCTGCTATGGCAAGCCAAATTCTACGTGCTAATAGAGTTACGTGAGGGTCTTATTATCTAAGAACACTTATATAGTTATGCGTGTTTATTTTCATGTTGAAGTATCGAACTGAGAATTGTGTTATTATATTTCTGTGGTTATTATTTTTATATGTATTACTATAATATATATTACTATAATATATATATGGGTGTATTACCGTATCCATGTTTTTTTGGAAAATGTGGTATCGAAGTATCGCAGTATCACGTATCTGGGGTATGTATCCACGTATATGGGCTATGTATCTACGTATCTGGGCTGCATAGGCTACGAATGACTGACAGTACTAATAAATTACTGATTACACATGCCACTGGAGTGAAGTGAGTCAAGTGACATTATCTAGCATCAAATAGGCAAGCAAGCGCTAGAATGGTACATACCCTGATGAGGCGGTACTTGGGCTCGTATTTCTTAGCGGCCTCGACATTGTCATAGATGAGGCCGAATCCGGTGGACTTGCCGCCTCCGAAATGGGTGCGGAACTTGAACACGAAGATGCAGTTCGAGTCCTTCACCTCGTACAGCTTCCCCAGCCTCTCCTTCAGCTCGGCCTGCACGCAAAACCCGACACTGAGATCCAAATTCCAAAACCCGGCACCCTAGCAGAACCACACGTAAGATTTACAATGAGATATCACCTTAGAGACGTTGGCCCGGCCTGGGTGGATCACCTCGAGTACCTGCAAAGTTTCGAAGAGGTAAGGATTCAACCAAGCGCGGGACAGAGCAATGGCGACGAGGGTGGGGAACCCCGAAATAGGATAGCGGCGCTCACGAATTGCTTCCGCGAGAGGAGGCGGTTGGTCATGAACTTGCGCGTCCGGAGGGTGATCGCCGTGGCGGCCTTGGAGTCCGACATGGTTGGAGTTGGCTGCGCCGCCGCCGGCGGAGAAGAGGAGTAGGACGCGAGAGGAGCGCAGGTTTGGGCGGCGGCACGAAAACCCTAGGCGAGGCGCGCCGCGTAGTTATATATGGTGGGCTTAGAGCCGAAGGAGCTTCAGAATTTCGGGAGCATATGGGCTCTAATGGACGTAAGGCCTTTGGGCCTCGGCCCAGTAGCGAGCAGACTTTTTATAATAGCAAATTATCAAATCAAATCTAGAGCTCACGTAGAACGATTTATTATCAGCTTATGATTAAAGTATATATTAATTATTCCCCAAACAAAAAAGGTTTTTTTAGATATATGCCATTTAATTATCGTGCTTTGTAACTTTGCCACTACAATTCTATTTAAATATATGCCATTTCGAAATTACAGCTCTTACAGAATCTAATGGCATATTTCAGATTTCTCTAAAATTGTAATAGTATATTTCGTAATTTTCTAAATTTGTAAGGGTATAATTCGGAGTTCTCTGAATTTGTAATGGTATAAATCTAAATACGTGAATTGTAATGGCATTTTTCTAAAATCGCAAAATTGTAATGACATGGATCCAAATTTCCCAACAAAAAATATATATCTTAATTATTAATCATAATCAGTAATATAACTAATAATCAGATTCAAACGTCTCTAAGCTTATCAAATAATTAGGATTTTATTACAATCATGATTATTTTTAAGCTGTCCAAAGATGACATATCTTTCTAGAGTTTGGCCTTGGTGCGGTGATGTTGGGGCCAATTAGTTATTTTACATCGAATTGTTTATTAACTTTTGGGGAAAAAACTATTATATATCTGGATATCGGATATTCCATCAATTATCTGATATAGTCAGTTACAAAAATTACAAAAAAATTATGTATCTCGAGGGATGCAAAAGTTACATCAGTATATGACACAAGTGTGATTACGCAATAACTTATGACGACTTAACGAACAGCGTAGAGATGTTTAGTCCCACACGTACTCGCTGACACACAGAACCCGTAACTGGAGAGTTACACCAATTAACTGAGCTTTCGTGTCTCGACAAATTAAATCGAACTACACACAGTTGTACGCGGCACGCTGCTGGGCGCGAATTGGCACAAAATCTTCTCGTGGACAACGGCGAGATGGACTTGCCGGCACGTGGAAATCGACGCCGCTCGTCACGAAATCGTGCAGCAAATGGACCGCGGCCTGACTGGAATTTGCTACTCACCTGCGTACGTACGGCATCGACGTCGACGACGACGCTGAACAAGACACAGGAAGCGATGGAAATGTAGTCCTCTGCTCTTACACAATTACTCTCCATCCTACCAAACCCCAAACGCCGTGCGACCACCGGTGCGCGCGCTGACGGCTGCGCCCACCCACCGCCGGACGCTCGCCGGAGCGCCTACGCCGTTCCGCCTATAAATCACACGAATTCTCGGAAAACGAAAAAAAAAACATCGCCCGGCACGCGACACACTCGTATGTAACGCGCGCAGCAGCAGCAGAAGCAGGAGCACCGCATCGCCAGTCGCGACCACATCCCAAGGGCCAGCCAAACCCCAACAACCCCTCCGGCTGCGGCGCGGCACGGCACGATGGCAACGGCTGCCTCCGCCACGCCCGCCGCCGCTTTCGGCGCCAAAACCCCAGGCCCGGCCCCGAGCCCGCAGCCGAGCCCCGCATCCGCATTCCCGAGGCCTTCCCCTCGCGCCTCGACCCCCGGCAGGCTCCGCGCCAGCCTCCGCCTCGGCGGCGCGAGCGCGACGGGCAGTAGTAGCGTCGTCGGCAACGCCAGCGGTATCCACTTGGCGGCCCCCGTGCTCGCGCCGCTCGCCGTGCCGAAGATGTCCGGCACCGTCGGGTCCCAGAAGAGCGTTCTCCTCTTCTACTGCGAGGAGATGCGGGAGCTCGCCGAGAAAGTGGTCGCCCGGAACGACGACATCGAGCTGCGCTCCATCACCTGGAGGTCTCAACCTTCCCCGTCCTTTTGAGCATTTCATTGTTTTGCCTTCCCTAAATGTTACAACTTTAGGTCGTGCGCTCGAAACTGGGATTGTCTTGCTTTATAATTGTAGCCCCAATCTTGCATCTGATCTACTAATTATCCTAACCCCTCTTTTTCAGTCAAGTCCTGAATACGGTTGGGCCTGTGGCCTGCAGGTTGTTGAAACCTGCACAAAACACATGCCAAGATGGCATTTTTTCCACCTAATTGGATGAAAGAATGTTCGGTGGAAAGGGATGTGTGAACTGGATGGAGTTTTCTTGAATGTTTCCGAATTGATAATATGATACATCAGTGCTGATCAAATTTTGCGTTGTTTCATAATTGGTTCCTCATGGTTAGAAAGCTTTAACCTTGGTCCTTGGCCTAATAGAACAGAAAAGGGCAAGTATGGAAAATCAAGCTATATTATCTCTAAGATGCAGTCAGCCCACTTAATTTCTGCACCCAAACTTATTTTTTGAGGTATTAGTTATAAAAGCTGACTGCAAGGTCCATTCTTTAATTCAGCAGTACTTCTGTCAAGAGACCTAGAGTTGGAATGGTAACTCGTCCCTATGTTTCGTTATAGGTGGAAAAAGTTTTTTTATTTCGTCAAATATTTCCAAATATCTGTATGGGAGCAGCTTCTTTTCTTGTAGCAAACTTCGACCGAGCTTATCTCTTACAGTAATTTTGGTAACATTTTTCAGGACGTTTGCAGATGGATTCCCAAATTTATTCATCTCGAATGCGCACACAATCCGCGGGCGACATGTTGCATTTTTAGCATCATTTAGTTCGCCGAGTGTCATATTTGAGCAACTATCAATTATATATGCTCTGCCGAAGTTGTTTATTTCATCATTTACCCTTATACTCCCATTTTTCCCTACTGGGACTTCTGAGCGGATGGAAGATGAAGGAGATGTTGCAACAGCCTTTACACTTGCTAGAATCTTGTCACATATACCAATATCGAGAGGTGGACCTTCAAGTTTAGTGAT
Organism: Zizania palustris; assembly: GCA_019279435.1. NCBI lineage: Eukaryota > Viridiplantae > Streptophyta > Magnoliopsida > Poales > Poaceae > Zizania > Zizania palustris. Next base: position 3,531,272 of record JAAALK010000282.1, read on the forward strand.
CTTTGATATTCATGCTTTGCAAGTAAGTGAAATTCTTCCATATCAAAATAACTTTCCCTTTTAAACAACTACATAAAATGATAAAAATAACCTGTACTTAACATCTCAGGAGAGATTCTACTTTGGAGACTCAGTCTTGCCATGTTTTGAGAGTGGCATCCCCATACTGAAAAGTAGGCTTCAGGAACTACCTGATTCTGATAATGTGAGTGATTTGACTACATGAAAAAACTCTCTGTTTTTGACAGCATCGATGTAACATACATACTGATGTACTTATTTATACTTTTATCAGATAACCATAGCTTTTCCAGATGATGGTGCATGGAAGCGCTTCTATAAGCAACTTCAACATTTCCCAATGGTAAATAGTTTTGTTTGAGTACTTCCAAATCCCAACAAGAAATGGTGTTCCTATTTGTTGAATAATGACTCTGATTTCATAAAATGTTTTTGATAGATTGTATGCAACAAAGTTAGAGAAGGGGAACAGAGAATTGTACGGATAAAAGAGGGAGATGCTAGAGGTCGCCATGTTGTTATAGTCGATGACTTGGTGCAGTCTGGTGGTACATTGATTGAGTGCCAGGTAATTAATTTTTTTGCTGGTTTAAACTTCCATTTTCATTTTGTAGTGACTACATTCGATCATCAACTCGTATGGTCTTGTCATTGAGGATATTTATTTCATAACAGTTTTCTTTTTTAGATGTGCATTTCCTAACAGTTTATAATTGTGTAGCTTTGTGATTGCTAACTTACTGAATTTTCCTTCCAGAAAGTATTAGCAGCACATGGAGCAGCAAAGGTTAGTGCATATGTGACACATGGCATTTTCCCCAACAAGTCGTGGGAGAAATTTCATCCTGATAATGGAGGTACGTGCACATCAACTTTTTATAATTTTAGCATGCTTATAAATTCCCTATATATATTTTAAGTTTCCTTGTTAGAGCTCTTGAATCTAGAGGCAAGCAGTATGGACAAGTTCGTTTATTTCTCATTTGACACCTTTGAATGAACTCATTGGTATATTTACATGAGTATATGATCATACAATAAGGACATGGATGCACAGTAGAACCGGTTGGTTCACTTGTTTTATTTTTTTATTAGTGATATTTTTTTCACCTGTCTGCTACCATACAGTTTGACTGAGAAACTAGCATTTTCCAATAAGCAAGAGAGACTAGAGTCTATTTGGGGGAATTTCTGATGGTTATAGCTACTCCCAGAATCCAAAGCTCTCCCAAATAATTTAGATTCTAAACCTAAGTTGTGAAACTCAATAACTGCATAATTTAAAAATGAACTAGAATCTAGAAGCTTGGAAACAACAGCTTTTTTAGATTCTTACCAGCTAATCCCCAAACAAGCCCTTAAATCTTGGAGTGCTAAGTTTCGACTTCAAACCCATCACATGGCTACCTCTACATTAGATAGTGGTGTAAACACCTTGGTCAAATGAATTTCCGGTTCTTTCGGCTATTTGTACCACCTGTTTTATTTGCCTGAATGCAATGATCAATGATCATATTATTTACTGTGAAATTTCAGAGGGTCCGGAGCGTGGACTGAGCCACTTTTGGATTACTGATTCATGCCCTCTCACTGTCAATGCGGTCAAGAACAGGCGGCCGTTTGAGATTCTCAGTCTTGCCGGGCCAATTGCTTCTGCTCTCCAGATATAGCAAGCTGCTCCTGAACAGGGCTGCTTGGCCAGGGACATTGTTTAGTTCATTCTTCTCCCAGCTTTTCAGGCTCTTCCATATTCATCTGTTTCTAGAAAGGATTTGTTTCTAATGTTTACTGCTGTGAAGCCTCAGGATGAGTTCCTTGAATCATTGAAAGAAATGGCAGGGATATTCATAGTGTAGTTTGCTGAATAATCTGAGTGTAAAAAGGCACCAATTTGAGCTGTGTTCTATAAATAAAGGAAATTTTGCATTTATACCAGTACATTTTGTCAGGTGATACCACCAAAATTTTGCACCTTCGTGGCTGGATGTATTGAGAATAAACACAAATGTTACTTAATCCGTTCTATAATATTGTATTTTAAGATAGGATTTAACACAACATAATATTTACTTGGGTCCGTTGCCTTTTAAAAAACAGAAATTTATAAAAATACTATTATAATTTCTTGGAATTTAAAAAATGTTAGTGATACACACCGATGATATATTTCAAAATAGTAGAAAATACAATGGTATAGAAAAATTTAACCCTTCAAAAAATATAGGAACCCCAAAGTTCCAAAAAACCATTAATTACTTTTTGTTCTAAGGTTTAGATGCTACTCTCTAAGAGCATCTCAAGAGAGAGCTCTTATATAGGTTTCTAAATTTAAGATTTTGATAAAAAATTAGACTCCAACAACACCCCTAAACAAATCCTCATCCTAAATTATTTCTCAAATCCCTTGTTATATATCCTAAATATAGGATTAATTTCTCATTCTTTATTTAAAATAGGGATAGAAAAACTGTTGGAAATCAAAATAGTTTTTAGGAATTAATATGAATAGGATGATCTATATATTAAATTTTAGGGAATAAAATTTAAGTCATCTCTTAGAGATACTCTAAGCTTACAGATGGATTGGTGTTCGATCCCGACCAACTATACTGTTTTCATTTATTTTTTTAACCTTTTAATATTTAATTCATTATTTTGTATTCTTAAATAATTATTATAAACATATTTTTATTTATAATCTATTTGTTTCATTCCTCACTTACTTTAGTTTTTAATAAAGTTAATAAATTAGGGAAATGTATTAGATCAAAATAATTATTAAAAACAATATTTGTAAGTGATATACAAGGGATAAGTAAGTACATTAATGGATTAAACATTTTAATTTGTAAATAAGGCATATAGTTTGCTTCCTCATCATTTACTTCCCCACCAACTTACCAACCAGCTCTTGAAATATATAATTAGCATTACTACATTAAGTGAATGTTGAACGTCTAAACCCGTCTAACTCATTTGGTAGAGCGGGAAGAGGAGGAGAGCTGCTTACTCATCATTTGCTCCGACACCAACACCATAACAAGTTACCAACTAGCTCGTGAAATATACAATTAACATTACTACATTAGGTGAATGTTAAATGTCTAAGGTTGTCTAACTCATTTGGTAGAGCCTGAAGAGGAGGAGAGTCGCTTCCTCATCATTTGCTTCAACACCAATACCATACCAAGTTATCAACTAGCTTGTGAAATATACAATTAATATTACTAAAATTGGTGAATGTTAAATATCTAGTCCCGTCTAGCTCAGTTGGTAGAGTGCAAGGCTCTTAACCTTGTGGGTCGTGGGTTTGAGCCCCACGGTAGGCGACATTGCTAATTTTTGTTGTTGATTCTTGTGTTTTTTTTTAATTTGTGTCTAATGGATAAATCGTTTGTATTTGACATATCTGACAGTGGGGGACATATATAATTATATAAACTAGCTTCAAAAAGAATAAAGCATGTAGCGAAGTATCAAATAATTGGAGAGTGCATGTAACTAAAACGCAAAGTAAGAAACATGTTAGTTTCTTAACTTGTTGAGGTTACTGATGGTTTGCAGGTAACTATCATCTGACTTGAGTCACTTGAGTGACTAATTGCGGTAGAGGATTCACGTTCTTGGAAGATATTTTTTCTACACACAACACAATAGCATTAAGCTATCTTTTATTATCACTGAATAAATCAGTTATTTTTTCTAAAATGTTGTTTGATGTTCTCCCAACAGATCGAGCCCGAATGCGCCCTCCTTTGGATTAAAGGGTTTTTTGAGGAAAAGTTGAGGAATTGAATCCAAAAGGAAAATCTACATTGTAAGATATTCGAATTACATGATCGGTTTAAAGAAAATTTATAGGAAAGGAAAACTTCCTCTATATTTTGGAGGAATTCTAGTATAAGGTCTAGCACCATGTACACACTGTTTCTTTCCGTTTTCTCTATAATAAATCATTTTCTAATATTAATTTTTCAATAATTTTATGAGATATCTAAAGACATGTCTCAAAGAAATTTCTATAGTTTTACTTCCTATAGTATTTAACAAAACATGATATATCAAGACGGTATTTACATTTTGAGAATCTTCTGATCTCTTTCTAAATAAACCTCGCAAGTTGCTTGCAAGGCGAAGCATGACGCGAGTTGCTGGTCTCGTACTTTTTTGAAGGGAGAAAGGTCAAAAACTCCCGGTCTTTCTGAAAAGCCAAAAGGCCCCAGCCAAATCTCCACCGAGACACGCGCGCTCCACGCCACTTGTGCTGACCACCACGTAACGCGTCGCGCTCTTGCTCCCCCGAGCCAGTTCCCAGTGGGCAGTGGCCACCGGCTTCCCTTTTCTCGCGAGGCGTGGCGCCACTGACCACTGTGCAGTCCACGTGGGACAACGGGGCCCGGCCACTGTCGAGCGCAGCTCAGGTGGGGGAATAATCGAATAAATAACTCTAGACTCTAGAAGGTGTTTTGAAACGGAAACGTGCATCCCCTGCAAGTTTACCTCTTTTAGCTAGCCGAGAAGTACAACACTACTACTCCGCACTACTCTCCGTCAAATAATGCGATTAGAATAAGCTAATCCCGAGCACGCCGGAGCGTTGGGCCGGACGGCGTCAGGACGTAAGGTACATCCAACCACATTACCACAAGGCGAAAGCATGGTCATCTTCTTCTGATGCCATATTTAAAGCTTTAAGCCGCCGTCGATACGTGGCTCGTGCATGGGGCGACGCCTCGAAGTCGCCCCACCCCGGCGTGCGGCCGCCGTCGCGCCACGTATCCCATGTGAACCCGCCGGCAGCCGCGGCTCGCTCTGCCCGCCGGCCAGAGCGGCACACGTGTCGCTGGCCCACACGACAGTGACTCGTCACCCTATCGATGAGTGGTTAGATGGGGTTCATTAGTGCGCCCGCTAATTGGGCCGGGCGCTTAATGCGGCGCCCCGTACGAGCCGGACAAGTTATAAAAAATGCTCGTGGCCTTCCTAATCCGCTCCTCGTGCCGTTTTCTCACGCGACCTGACATTGGTGTTGTCGCCGACAGGTGGGCCAGGAGGAATCTTGGGGCCGACCTGTCATCGGCGGTGGGCGATAACTGAAGGCGTCCGCGCTGTCCGGGACTCCCTGTCTTCGGGGGCTCGAGCGTTTCCATTATTGGTATCGCCACGTCATCAGTGTCAGCCTTCCTGTTGTTTTTTAATCCTGATGTTTTCGATTTTATCGCCCTCGTGTTCGACGCAATCACGCAAATCTTCTCCTGAATAGACTGCGGGACTGTAGGAATACAAAATATAACAAATATATCAAAATATATCAAAATAGCAGCTCAAGAGATAACAAATATAACCTTTATTTATGTCTTATATTTTAGTCTAAACTAACTATTTAATATGTTTTATCTACTTACTTAATTCTTAAAGATCATAAATCATCTATATTGTGAAAGGAATGTGAGTTAGCTGACACCAAATCTCCTTATAACTCTATTGTTAACGTGACCTTCTGGAAAGTTCTCGTTCACATCCCGATACACCCATGACATTCAAATAAAATCAGACTCATGTGACCTATTTCAAAAAAAATCATCTCCATCCATTCTTACTCCTAGAGCCCCTCTTTTTCTCTATCTATTATGCTCACCTATCGGTGATATGTAAAATAGAAATGATATAAGGAGATATGATAAGTAAATTAAAATATAGAAAATATAATGTTAAGAGTAGGACAGATATGAAGGTGATTTAAAAAGTTAATTTTATTGAGAGAGCTTACTCCACGATAATATTTGTAAATTTTTAAACATTTTTCTATATTTTACATAGAGAGTGTTAAGAGTTCATCTGGATATTTACTGAGAGTCTTCTGTATCGGAATATTGGTAGAAACAGTCCAATTTAACAATTATTATTATGTTGCAGATGATTGGTGCGAGCTAGCTGTTGGCCAGTGGCCACACGCCGCCTACTCGATCGCGTTCCGTTCCCTCTCCCGCGGTGACGGTGATGAGGGCAGCATGGCGACGTGTTTCGTCTCGTCTTGGAGCTGAGCTCTCTGATGGATGGGTTTGGTGCGTAGCGCGGGAGGTGTAGGAGCAGCGAGCTAGGCAGTTCAGGGGATCTAGTTATTGGTCGCTGTGCTGCCTTGATGAGTTGAACTAACCTGTTCCTGTTCTCGGTTGGAGGGTAAGGGTTTGTGCGGCTACCACCGAAGCGGGGAAGAAGGTCCCGCGATTTTAAAGCAGGTTTGTGTGGCTCGCTGCTCGCCTCGTCTCGCCTCTCCAAGACTCTCTCTCACTCTCGCCAAGTTGGGAGCGCAGGTCGGGCCAGGTCCCTCTGCTGCGGGTCTCAGATCCTTATCTCCTTTGCTTGCTCTGCCGCGGGGGGCATTGGGAGCCTGGATGGGGTGTAGGGAGCAGTGGGTGGCGGGGGAGAGCGCGCCGAATCGGAGGTGATCTGGCCATGGGGTAGTCTGGTGCGCGGCGGGTATGGAGGGGTCACGTGTCGACGCCGCGGCGGGCGGGCGGCGGTGGGGGGAGGGGGAGGAAGGGGAGGAGGGTGGAGGGAGAAGAGGAGGGGAGGAGGCGGGAGAGGTGAGCCTGCGGGAGTGGCTGGACCGTCCCGGACGGGCGGTGGAGGCGCCGGAGTGCCTGCACGTGTTCCGCCAGGTGGCGGGGGCGGTGGCCATCGCGCACGCGCAGGGCGTGGCCGTGGGCAGCGCGCGCCCGTCCTGCTTCGTCGTGTCCCCGCCCTTCTCCCGCGTCGCCTTCATCGAGTCCGCCTCCGGTTCGGATGCCTCCGGCTCCGGTTCCGGTTCCGGCTCCGACGCCTCGGAGGAGGCCGACCCCGACGCATCGCCTCCGCGGACACGACGAGACGGCGTCATCCGAGGGGAGGACCGCGGCGGGAAAACATTCCCTCTGAGGACCGTACTGGCGATGGAGCTCAACTGGTACACCAGTCCGGAGGAGGCCGACGACAGCGGCGGCGCTACCTTCGCCTCAGACGTGTATAAGTTGGGGGTGCTCTTGTTCGAGGTGCGGTGGTTTGGTATGGATGCGCTGTTATTTCTCCACATGCAATGCTTGCCATCCCTAATGTTATGTCTATGGCGGTGCTTGCAGCTGTTTTGTACGTTCGAAACGATGGAGGAGAAGATGCGAGCAATGGTGAATCTACGGCACCGTGTCTTGCCGCCACCGCTGCTGCTCAAATGGCCCAAGGAAGCGTCCTTCTGCCAGTTGCTGATGCACCCTAAGCCGGACACCCGACCGAAGATGAGGTGCATGCATGTGTGATCTGCTCATGTGTGAGGCAATTAACGGAGTTGTTGATTTCACATTCGGCCGCAGCAGCTGGAAGTCATACACGTTAAGGCCCTGCATTTGTTTCCTAGTAAAAAAAGAATGCACTGAAAATTAAATCTATAGGTTGCATAATGCATGTCAGAATAACTCTACTCAGAAACTCATGCAACTGCACTTCTGCTAATTTTCTAGAATTCATGGGTACTTTTTAGATAAAGAGAGACTGTTGCATGTACTATGCACAAATCCATTACTCATGGGTGCTTGCATTTCAAATTTTTTTTATAGAAAACATTAGTTCTGTTGCAGTTGAAGTAATAGCCTGGATGGTTCTGTTTCTTTTTTAGTTATCACGGCTCCATTTGTTTGTTACTTTGTTTTGTTTTTTCTACAGCACCATTTATTTTATGAAATAAGAAGTTTCAGTATTCGTCATTTCTGACATGTTTCTTGATCCTCGGTTTCTTGTGGCTGAATTTAAGATGGCATTTATTGACATTACAATATTTAAGTAAAGTTACAGGCTTGGTAGGTTAACTATGAAAACCATTAAAAACCTTTTATCCCAGTGAATGAGGTTGTACCTCCGCTTGTTTGACGGTATTATTGACTTTTCTTCGTTTTGTTTGACAGTGAAGTGCTACAAAGTGAGTTCCTTAATCGATCGAGGAACAGCCTGGAAGAGCGTGAAGCAGCACTTCGGTTACGTGAAGAGATAGAAGAACAAGAATTACTGCTGGGTTTTCTTCTCCAACTGCAGAAAAGAAAGCAAGATATAGCAGACAATTTGCAGGATACCGTTGCACTTCTCTCTTCTGACATGAATGAGGTAATCCACCAGCAGCCAGCTCTCGGGCAGTGTGAATACTTCTCGTTTGAGTTGGATAAAGAAGTGTGCTCTGGAACTGTTGAAGATCAGAGTGATTGTGGATCCAGAAAGCGTTTCCGACATGAGCTACCAGCTATTGATATGGAGGAACAGAATCGTAATCTGGAAGAATGTTCAGGAACAGTTCCATCATCTGTGCTAATCCAGGAAACTGTGCTGTCTAAAAGCTCCAGGCTAATGAAGAACTTCAAAAAACTTGAAACAGCATATTTTCTGACAAGATCCAAGTTGACAAAGCAAGTTGGCAAACCAGTAAGTAGTTGTTATCAAGTTGTGAAAAGGGCTACTGGGTCACCTGTTGTGACTGAGGGAAGTTCGATAGATGATTTTGCTCTGGAAGGGCATTATGGTACAAGGCAAAGAGGTTGGATGAACTCTTTTCTTGAGGGACTGTGTAGGTACTTATCATTCAGCAAGTTGAAAGTTCGGGCAGAACTGAAGCAATGTGATCTGCTGAATTCATCAAACTTAGTATGCTCTGTAGGCTTCGACCGGGATAAAGAGTTCTTTGCAACTGCTGGTGTAAATAAGAAGATAAAAGTGTTTGAATATAATATGATTGTAAATGAATATCGTGATATTCACTATCCTGTGGTTGAGATGTCTAATAGATCAAAATTAAGTTGTATTTGCTGGAACAGCTACATGAAGAGTCATTTAGCATCTAGTGATTTTGAAGGTATTGTACAGGTATGCTTTCTTCTGAGGAACATTTTTCAAATCTGCATTTGATGAAATGACCATTAGTAAGTATCCCCTTCCTTTTCAGGTTTGGGATGTTACTAGGAGCCAAGTTTTTGTTGAAATGAGAGAACACGAGAGGCGTGTGTGGTCAGTGGACTTCTCACTTGCAGACCCAACAAAACTGGTTAGCGGGAGTGATGATGGTTCAGTGAAGCTCTGGAGTATGAATCAGGCAATTATATTCTTGCACCTTGTGTATGTCAGCTTTTGAACTACCGATAACATGGTTATCGAGCTTATGTCTGCAATTGTAGACTAATTTTTCCTCTGCTGCAATAACATGTTTCCATGAACGTTGCAGGCTGGGAGTGTCGGCACTATCAGAACAAGAGCAAACGTATGCTCTGTGCAATTTCAACCTGATTCTGCTCGCTCCATTGCAGTTGGCTCAGCAGATCATAAAATTTACTGCTATGATCTTCGAAATATACGAGCTCCTTATTGTACGCTAGTTGGCCACACAAAAACAGTAAGCTATGTTAAGTATGTGGATGCATCAACCATAGTATCCGCATCTACTGACAACTCATTGAAGCTCTGGGACTTGTCCATGAATCAAGCAAGGATAATCGACAATCCAATTCAGACGTTTACAGGTCATATAAACACAAAGGTTAGATAACCTATTAATCCTGCATAACCTTTTATTGTTAGTGTATAATTTTTCTCAGGATATTGTTTGGGGCATGGTTTTTCATCAAATATAAGGATTATCCAATTCCAATGTAAATGGAGTTTTTGTACAACCGAAATTGTTGGGCACCACATTTTATCTATTTCATGTGCACCCAGTTACCAGATTATTTCTGCAGCATGTTGTTTTAAGATGTGTTCAATCTCTCATCTCGATTAAATATCGTAGACAATACATTGCAGTTCCTAATTATCTTGCATCTGCTCAGATTGGCTCTCCCACCTTCTAGTATTAAAACTTAAAAGTTTCAACACATTCTCTTCTTTGCAATTGCCTTCCTTCTGGAAGTAAAGAATATTCTGCTTAATTCTTAATTTATCTTTCTTAATCCTGGTGAGCAGAATTTTGTCGGTCTTTCCATATCCAATGGTTATATTGCTACTGGCTCCGAGACAAATGAGGTATGTATTCTAATTTATCACCCATTTTTCTGCTGACCATTTGAAGGGTAATTACAATGTCATATACAATGATAGCAGTTTTATACAAAGCGATAAGAGCAACATTCATAATATTTACTTACATGGCGTGCAAATGAACCTACCAAGGTATCACTCTGTTGAGAAAAATGAGATCGATGTTCAGATGAAAACTTCATGCCAAATTATAATTTTGTTGTGTTGTAACCTGTATTTTCTATGTAAAAGTTAAGAAAAATGCATGTCAAATTCGCGCGAAGGAATATTTCGGCTCCCCTATATCTTAATGTGCAAGGAATTTTGTGCCTGGAGATGAAATTTGGCATGGAAAAAGTAGGCATGCCACGCAACACATGAAAAAAAGTATTTCAAGCACGCCTGTTTCTGGAATTATATTGATTCAAATATCTAACATTCCTCCCCCAACTTGCTTTGCTTCAGGTTTTTGTCTACCACAAAGCATTTCCGATGCCTGTCCTGGCATATGAATTCAGCGTCACAGACCCTATATCAGGCCAGGAGATTGACGATCCATCACAGTTCATTTCATGCGTGTGTTGGAGAGGGCAGTCTCCAACGCTTCTTTCTGCAAACTCCAGCGGCAACATTAAGATCTTAGAAATGGACTGACGTACACGTACCGACGGAGAGAGCATCGACACTTCTGGTTTCGAACACAAATGAACTGACCTGACACCAAGGGAGTGTGTGTGTGTGTGTGTGTGTGTGTGCAATTTGACACTCGAATGCAGAGAGGTCAATAGGATGCGGTGTAACTTTACTAGGCTGATAGAACGAGTGGTAACTTTATCAGATGTAGCATAGGATTAGATAGAAAAGGTAGCATGAATAGGGAAGGTATTATGAGATGCATGCTGGGCGGGTCCAAGAGAGGAAAGGTTTTGTACATCATTGGTTTGAGTTATACTTGTATAGGTAATCAATCCAAGCTTTTTAGCCGCCATCGTGCTTCATTCGTTGCGATTCCTCTTGTTTTGCATTGTTCCTTTTTTTATTCTCATCTTTGGTTAGCAGATCTAGATCCCTTTCCTAGAAGAAAAAAGAGATCTAGCTCCATCTTTTATTAGAACAGAATAGCACAAGTTATTGGGAGAGTTTCCCTTTTGCCCTCGGAAATTACTTCTATGTTTGTGTTTCTACTGAACTTTTTTGTTTCGTCACTAGAGTGACATATGGTTGTTATTCACAGAATCACAGGGCTGTAAAAGAGAGAATATCACGTCACAATTGGTAAACGAGAAATTTTCTTTTAAAGTTCCGTAGTTCAGAATTTCAGATGATGTTCCTAAATATGAATTCCTGACACACGACTTGCAGAGAGAGTTCCTCGAGATATATATCTTAACGAAAGCCAAAAGATGAGGTCTTGCAGCAAACTGAGGTGTACAACTCTCAAGTCCAAACAGCCACCCATCTGCTCCTAGTTGTAGCCTGAATTAATTTAGATTGTAAGACATCAGATGAACCAGCTGATAATTAGGTGTCCAGTTCACTCGTACAGCTTACCCAGTTTGAGGTCCAGGCCATTGCTCAGTGAGCTGGATCCACACTCCACGTCCTTCAGAGTCTGCGCATGAGCAATCTGTCCAGGAAATTACAGAACCAAGAATCTCAAAATCTCAGAAACAAGCAACAAAAAGGTGGATATCATCACAGAGGAAACAGAATCGTTCATCAAATTATTCACATGTAAACCACCAACAATAGGCGGCTACTCGGCTTCAAATGCCGAACAGTACGCTACTGGCTGCTCACGGCACCTATGTAGGTCGATGCAGGTGCAGACACTTTCACGAATTGAGAACTGTTGCACTCCATGGCAAAGGTGAAAGGTGTTTTCCATGAATGGGGGTCTGGATGTTCCAGGTTGTGTCTCTTGGTGCTTGCAATGAAGCCTGGTCATGTCTAGTACTAGTAGACTAGTGCTGCTACATCAGTCCACTGGCTGCGTACTACCATGATTAGGGCATGCACGCTTCCTCCGAATGAGGAGAGGGGGATATTTGGTGAAGGCTACGGCTACACTGGATGAAAGAATCGCTCATTTTTGCTACAGTTTGTATCAACACCTCTATGTGAAAGTAATACCAAATAAACCAATGATTTCTCAACAAATTGAGCAAACTTTCGTTTGACCATTTGAGAGGGAAAAACGAACACGAATACGAATACGACTAGATAAATAAGGCTGAAATCCTGAATGACTATAGCGCTGACCTTATCACATAGTCCGTGCCGCTCCTCTTGTTGCCCTCTAATCTGCTCGCGAAGAATCGAAACAAAACCGTGTACGTTACTGATGTCCGTCGTCTCAGTGATAATGCTATCTGTAATCTGTATTTACACGTACGAGTCGTACAATGTTTTGCAGGTAGCTGATCTCGCCTCCGATCTTGCGGTCCTTCTCGTGGCGCACCTTGTGCATGGCCGCCTCCAGGTTGTGTTCCAGCACCTCCAGCGACGGCACCGTGTACTGATGCTCCCCGCCGTCCACCGTCATGAACCTGCGGCCAAAGGCGCACACGCTTCACGTAGGCGGCGAGCGAGGCCGCGGCGTCGTTTATCATGAACCGGGCGATCGAGGCGAGCCGCCTACGTACCTCAGTTCCTTCTCCAACAGGTCGCACATGTTGGCCACGTTCTCCAGCTCGATGCGCCTCTCCTGCCTGATATCAGCCCAAACCTTGGTGTGCGTGGCGGCCTCGTACCGCTCGACGAAGTCCTTCACACTGCGCCAAGGAAGAGGAAGAAGAAGAAGCACGCGAGGATTAACAAGTAACGACGTGAGCGGGGCAGTGTAGAGCTCGAGCAGCTTACGACGGGACGGTGGGGGAGAGGAAGTGGTAGAGCTTGCCGGAGGCGGAGAAGAGCAGCAGGAGGAGGTCGGCGTCGCAGAGGACGGCAAGCTCCCTGGCCTTCTTGAACAGTCCGTCCCTGCGCTTGTAGAAGGTGGACTGCCGCTGCGTCGGGTTCTCTATCCTCTTTATCTCGCTCCGCCTCCTCCCCATCCGCCTCCCTCCTCTCCTCCTCTCTTCTTCTCCTCCTTCCCGAACTTGCAACCGCGCCGCGCGCGGACCAGACGCTGTCCGTCACCGAGGCGTTGCAAGAATAAGGAAAGGTTCGCCGCTCGCCGCTCGCCGCTCGCCGCTCGGCCGCTGGACATGCATGCGAGGTGCCGAGGTATGTAGCGATCGCCGATCAGGACATAAGCCCTACTAGTAACTGACACCAGCTGGTTTCGCCTGAAACATAAAACGCTGCAAAATCACGCCTCCATGCTGGTTGATTTGCTCTGTCTTTCCATGGGATTTTGTAGGATTCGGCACTGTGTCAGTGTGCGTGGGTAGTGACATGCCAGCAGCCTAGCAGGCTAGCAGCAGCGTCGCCATGGAGCCTTCTCCTTTTCCTCGGAGCCTAGTACCTCAACCTGCGTCCTAGCTAGCTCTAGCTTTACAGCAGAAAGACGACGACTGGAGGTCTCGTCAGCTGTGCAGGTGTTAGCTCCCGGCCACAGGCCAGAGGCCACTACTGACTACTGTGACTGATGGCGACGCAAGGACTGCACCTGACAAGACCAATCCAGCCTGCATCTGGTGAACGGACGGTTCGGATCATCTGTGATCTACCACTACCACCTACCTACAGTACAGTACAGTACATATTAAGTTTAAATAAAAATGCATTAATATTATAGTTAATAAATAAATTCACTGTTAAACTATATTTCATGATTTGATTTTATAATTAATTTTATAAAAATAAATGAATGTAATTTATTACAAAATTAAACAACTTATAATATTTAACAAATGAGGACATAATGGGCCATGACATCCCACTAGGTAGCTACCGGCCCATTCAATCCCTTTCAAAATATTTAAAGTTTCAAATTTCAAACGCTGTCCATCTCCATAGATAGGGTTCTTTCAAGTTTCAACGATCCTAGCGGTGACAGTCTTAAGTGTTTTTTTTTCTGTTCAGCAACATATAGCAAGAATGCATGCTATGTACAAAAAGGACATAGTATAGTATGGTATTTGAATTATTTATATTAGTAAAAGTTTTAAAATTCAATCTTTCAATTTAAGACTTACCGTATCATCTAGTGTATGCATATTAAATTACGGTATAAATTTAATAAGTATCTACCTAATTAAAAATAGTTTTATCGAACATGTATATAAATAATTTTGATGGCCGCACAGCCCAAACGAGATCTTCGGCAGTCAGAGGGCCGACTATAGAGGAAAGTCACTCATTCAGAACCGTCCAATCTTGATCGGATGGCTCTGAAGTGACCCCGTTACTGTGGCGGAACTAATTGTACATGCAGGAGGCTTTGGGGGAAGTGAAAAGGACTTTGGGCTGTCCGATCGAGATCGGACGACTATAAAACACGGTTGCTCTCTGCAGTCGGACCTCCTGACCGTAGAGGAGCCGGTTCCCGCGTAGCCATGGATAATTTCGGTTCGAATATGTGATGTGTACAGACTATAGAGTATTCAGGAGTGAATCTACCATAGAAAAAAGACCCGGTGTCTCGTGTATATTACTATATAACAAATTAAATATATAATACTCTCAATATCAAACAATATTATATTTTATATTAATATATACTCGCTCTCTCTATTAAAAATACATGACTTTCTGACAAAAAATATGACTAAACTCTTTTCAAGATTGATATTTTTCTATACTGTTCATCAACATCAGTCCATTTCTTTTTGCTCGTTGAGTTGTCCTAAATGTACAGAAAAAAGTTAAGGTCTTCCATGTATCTTATTAGTTAGATTAAGGAGTCTGCTATATATATTTATACAGACTCTAGTGCTTAAAAAAATAAAAAACAAAAACGTAACTGTGCATCATGGTAGATGCACGTAGATCCGTCCCTGAGAGTATTATTGACTGTGCAGGCTGCAGTGATGATCGTTGCAGGGTGCTTCCTATGAAAAGGTAACTAGCCGAATGCTGAGCTGACCAAGCAGCAAAAATACAACAACCAAGCGTTCGAGAAAAGTATTCCCACGCCGTGAGAAGTGCGTCAGCTGGTCAGTCACTACCACTAGCCACTACGTCGAGCAACAAAGGAAGCAATTATTGTACACGCAGCTAGTAAGTACACTCCGTTTAGTTTTAAAGTAGGGTACATGAATTATGAATAGATAGTTCACGAAACAACCTCTGCCCAGCGATCATAAATTCCAACTGTTGGATATACATGGGTTTGTTCCATTTTGATTTATTCAATAATACGTTAAATGCAAAGGCCCACAATAATGCTACGGTGCACTAAAACTTTTAGTCCCATATTGAATGTTCACATATCTTTGCTCAACTTAAATAGATGGACTGATTGTGTGTCTATTGAGAAGTTGAGACAGGCTAAGGGCGTGCGCGGCGACGGTAATGGAACCGTGTTTTGCCACTGTGTCGCGCCACCCTAAAATACTGCGATGACTGTTGGCCTTCCGTCTCCCCATTCATGAGAGAGCTTAATTGCAGAGACTGTTGGCCTTCCGTCTCCCCATTCATGAGAGAGCTTAATTGCGGAGACCGTTGGCCTTCCATCTCCCCATTCATGAGAGGTGACCGTTGGCCTTCCGTCTCCCCATTCATGAACGAGCTTAATTGCGGTGACTGTTGGCTTTCCGTCTTCCTCTGCATGAGAGCTATATAAAGGGGGCAGTAGCTGGACAGAACAATATACTTCTTTCTTCTTCCTTGCGTCGTTGCCTCAAACCAGCCCCGTCCCAACCTTCTGCGCGCACAGAGAGTTGGGAGAGCAGGCCTCCGAAGCCACGCCCGTGATCGAGACACCTGCCGGGTGTGCGGGCGATCAGGTTTTTGGGGAGCGTCTTCGCGACTGCTCGCTCCATCCTGGTGGTCGCGGTTGCTACGCACGCCACCGTCTTCCTCCTGGTGCCCGTTCGTGGGACTGCACTGCGAACAACGTCCTGCATCAAGCCCTGATCGACTACATCAAGCAACACGTTATGATGACTAACGTGAATGGAGAAACCGGTGCTTTGAGCATGGGTCCCTCCGCTGGGTACATCCTAGCAACCTTTGTGCTCTATTTCTTTAACTATATCATCTTGTGTGTAATGATAAATATGTTTCAAGCTAATGCTATTTATGTCGTCATAATAATCGTATGCTATTTATGGATTAAATTTAACATGAAAATGCCTAAATTCCTAACAATCCAAAAAACCTGATATTAGGCATTTTTCTGTTAGTGGTTTTGCTGCTGCGTTGAAGCCGAATGCTTTTGACGGTACATGCTATAAGAGATGGCACAATAAGATGGTCTTATGGTTGACGGCTATGAACTGCTTTCACGTGGCACAAGGCAAGCCTGAGGATTTGGCCCCAGGCAGTTCTGAGGAAGAGACATTTGATGCGTCTCCTCAAGGACAGGCTTTTAAGGTTGCTGATAACCTTTTCTGAGATGCCGTGATCAGTGCAATTGCTGAAAAATACCAGGACTCTTACCTAACCTTCAAAACTGCAAAGAGTTATGGGATGCGCTTGAGGCAAAGTTCGGTGTTTCTGATGCTGGTAGTGAGCTGTATGTGATGGAGCAGTTCTACGACTACAAGATGGCTGAAAACCGTCCTGTAGTCGAACAAGCTCATGAGATACAGGCTCTAGCAAAAGAACTCGAACAGTTTCCCTGTGTGCTACCCGACAAGTTTGTGACCGGCGGTATTATCGCCAAGTTGCCACCTTCTTGGAGGGATTTTGCTACCTCTCTAAAGCACAAGAGACAAGAGTTCACCGTGGCTGAACTCATTGTTACTCTTGATGTTGAGGAGAGGGCGAGGGCAAAGGACACACGCGGGAAAGGAATTGAGTCTTCTAGTGCCAATATGGTGCAGAAGAAAAATTCCAATAATGCATCTCGTAACAACAAGAAGAAGAACAAGCAAGAGAACGTAAAGCCTAAACAAACATCCACATTTAAGAAGAAAAAGGGCAACAAAGAAGGTAGATGCTTTGTTTGCGGGAGCACTGAGCACTGGGCGAGTGCGTGCCCAGACCGCAAATTTAAGCATGAGAAGAAATCAGCTAACATGGTGATATGTGAGACCGGTGGAGGAACACTAGGGTATGGTAATTATTTACCAACTGTTCTTTCAGTTTGTCATTCGCCTGAGTGGTGGATTGACACTGGTGCTAATATTCATGTGTGTGCTGATATTTTTTTGTTTTCTTCTTATCAGGTCGGCGGGACTGGATCCTTGCTGATGGGAAACGGATCATTTGCGCATGTTCTTGGTGTTGGTACGGTCATTCTGAAGTTTACTTCGGGAAAGACGATGCCATTGAAGAACGTGCAGCATGTCCCCTCCATCAAAAAGAATCTAGTTAGCGGATCTCAAGTGTGTCGAGATGGTTATAAACTTATGTTTGAATCCAATAAGTGTGTACTTTCGAAGTATGGTACATTTGTTGGTAAAGGTTATGACTGCGGAGGCTTGTTTCGTTTATCGTTGCATGATGTGTGTAATAATGATGTGAACAATGTTATTTCGAATGAGTCGAATATTTGGCATTCACGACTATGTCATGTTAACTTTGGTGTTCTATCGCGGTTAGCAAAGTTAAATTTAATCCCAAAATTTGATTTAGTCAAAACTTCTAAGTGTCATGTGTGTGTGCAATCTAAGCAACCTCGCAAGCCTCACAAGGCTGCGGAGGCGAGGAACTTGGCACCGCTGGATTAAATTCATTCTGATTTATGTGAGATGAATGGAATATTGACTAAAGGTGGCAAGCGTTATTTTATCACATTTATAGATGACTCCACTAGATTTTGTTATGTGTATTTGTTAAAATCAAAAGATGAAGCGTTGTATTATTTTAAAACTTATAAAGCTGAAGTTGAGAACCAACTTGAGAGGAAAATTAAACGGTTACGGTCTGATCGCGGTGGAGAGTATTTTCCAAGAGAATTTTCTGATTTTTGTGCGGAACACGGGATTATTCATGAGAGGACACCACCATATTCCCCACAATCCAATGGGATTGCCGAAAGAAAAAACCGTACTCTAACTGATTTGGTCAATGCCATGTTAGAGACTTCGGGTCTATCTAAGGAATGGTGGGGTGAGGCGATTTTGACTGCATGTCATGTCCTGAATAAAGTTCCCACAAAAGACAAAGAAATTACACCATTCGAGGAATGGGAAAAGAAAAAGTTAAATCTCTCATATTTGCGTACTTGGGGTTGTTTGGCCAAAGTGAATGTGCCAATTAACAAAAAGCGCAAATTAGGACCTAAAACTGTTGATTGTATTTTCCTTGGTTATGCTTTCCACAGCGTTGGATATAGGTTTTTAATCACAAATTCTGGGGTACCGGACATGCTAATTGGCACAATCATGGAATCCAGAGACGCTACATTTTTTGAGAGTGATTTTCCTATGAAAATTACACATGACACATCTAGCACTGAACCTGAAATACCCCATGAGCATTTTATTCCGATAGAACACATTGAGGAACCCCATATGAATAATTATGACGAGGATGACAGTATAACAACTCGAAAGAGTAAGAGACAAAGGATTGCAAAATCTTTTGGTGATGATTATATTGTGTACCTTGTGGATGACACACCAAGAACTATTGAAGAGGCATATTCTTCTCCTGATGCTGATTTGTGGAAGGAAGCAATAAGGAGTGAGATGGATTCTATTATGTCTAATAGTACTTGGAAAGTCGTTAAACGTCCTTATGGGTGCAAACCCATTGGAAGTAAATGGGTGTTCAAGAAAAAGCTTAGGTCTGGTGGTACAATTGAGAGGTACAAGGCAAGACTTGTGATTAAAGGCTATTCACAGAGGGAAGGTGAAGATTTCTTTGATACATATTCACCGGTGGCTAGATTGACCACGATTCGTGTGTTACTTTCCTTGGCTGCCTCTCATGGTCTTCTCGTCCATCAGATGGATGTTAAAACAGCTTTCCTGAATGGAGAGTTAGATGAGGAGATTTACATGGAGCAGCCTGCGGGGTTTGTAGCAAATGGTCAAGAAGGCATGGTGTGTAAATTATTGAAATCATTATATGGTCTTAAACAAGCACCCAAGCAATGGCATGAAAAGTTTGATAAAACTTTGACATCTGTCGGTTTTGTTGTGAACGAAGCAGATAAATGTGTTTATTATCGGTATGGTGGGGGCGAGAGAGTTATCTTGTGTCTTTATGTTGACGACATACTGATTTTTGGCACTAGCTTTGACATGATCAAGGAAGTGAAGGACTTTTTGTCCAATAATTTTGAGATGAAAGATTTGGGAGAAGCTGATGTTAATCTTAACATTAAGCTATTGAGAGAAGGCAATGGTGGGATCACACTTGTGCAATCCCATTATGTGGAAAAGGTTTTGAGTCGCTTTGGGTTTAGCGAATGTGAACCTGCTCCTACGCCTTATGATCCTAGCAAGAAATTGAGGAAAAATCGGAGAATAGCTAAGGATCAATTAAAATATTCCCAAATAATTGGTTCGCTCATGTATTTGGCTAGCGCTACGAGGCCTGACATCTCGTTTGCTGTGAGCAAACTCAGCCGGTTTGTGTCAAATCCGGGAGATGATTATTGGCGTGCTCTTGAGAGAGTATTGTGCTATCTAAAAGGGACAATGAGCTTTGGCATTCACTATACCGGGTACCCGAGGGTACTGGAGGGTTATTGTGATGCAAACTGGATATCTGATGCTGATGAGATATATGCCACAAGTGGATATGTGTTCTCACTAGGTGGTGGTGCTGTTTCCTAGAAGTCTTGCAAGCAGACCATTTTAACGAGGTCAACTATGGAAGCAGAACTCACAGCGTTGGACACCGCCTCGGTTGAGGCTGAGTGGCTTCGTGAACTCCTTATGGATTTACCGGTGGTTGAAAAACTCGTGCCGGCTATTTCTATGAACTGTGATAATCAGACCGTGATTATTAAGGTGAACAGTTCTAAGGATAACATGAAGTCGACTAGGCACATAAAGAGGCGTTTGAAATCTGTCAGAAAAATGAGAAACTCCGGAGTGATAGCGTTGGACTATGTCCATACGTCTAAAAATCTGGCAGATCAATTTACTAAGGGACTATCACGCAATGTGATATATATTGCATCGAGTGAGATGGGCTTGAGACCCACTTGAAGTCTATCATGGTGGTAACCTATTCTTTGTGATCGGAGATCCCGTGAATTAGAATGGTGAAACAAGCTAGTGGTAGACTGAGAGGAAAGACCCTTAACAAGGTCTATTTCAGATGTATTTCTTTCCTAGCTGTATGGCAGGTTGGTGTTTTCACCTTAATGTGTTCCAAGTGGCTTGTTGAAGCAAAGATGTTGTCCTACAGAACATTTTTTGAGGAACACACCTATATGAGTTCAACTGCTAGTCACAGTTTATGAGAGAGCTTAATTGCGATGACTGTTGGCCTTCCGTCTCCCCATTCATGAGAGAGCTTAATTGCAGAGACTGTTGGCCTTCCGTCTCCCCATTCATGAGAGAGCTTAATTGCGGAGACCGTTGGCCTTCCATCTCCCCATTCATGAGAGGTGACCGTTCGCCTTCCGTCTCCCCATTCATGAACGAGCTTAATTGCGGTGACTGTTGGCTTTCCGTCTTCCTCTGCATGAGAGCTATATAAAGGGGGCAGTAGCTGGACAGAACAATATACTTCTTTCTTCTTCCTTGCGTCGTTGCCTCAAACCAGCCCCGTCCCAACCTTCTGCGCGCACAGAGAGTTGGGAGAGCAGGCCTCCGAAGCCACGCCCGTGATCGAGACACCTGCCGGGTGTGCGGGCGATCAGGTTTTTGGGGAGCGTCTTCGCGATTGCTCGCTCCATCCTGGTGGTCGCGGTTGCTACGCACGCCATCGTCTTCCTCCCGGTGCCCGTTCGTGGGACTGCACTGCGAACAACGTCCTGCATCAAGCCCTGATCGACTACATCAAGCAACACGTTATGATGACTAACGTGAATGGAGAAACCGGTGCTTTGAGCATGAGTCCCTCCGCTGGGTACATCCTAGCAACCTTTGTGCTCTATTTCTTTAACTATATCATCTTGTGTGTGATGATAAATATGTTTCAAGCTACTGCTATTTATGTCGTCATAATAATCGCATGCTATTTATAGATTAAATTTAACATGAAAATACCTAAATTCC
The DNA here is from genome assembly GCA_019279435.1 of Zizania palustris. Lineage (NCBI taxonomy): Eukaryota > Viridiplantae > Streptophyta > Magnoliopsida > Poales > Poaceae > Zizania > Zizania palustris. The sequence continues at coordinate 3,552,550 of JAAALK010000282.1, forward strand.
TAACACCAACCCCAACGAGCGAACTACTGACTTGAATAACCATGGCCAGTACGCACTACGCATTGCTGGTGTTTGCAGCCTGCATGGCACTGCATGCTCAACGACGCGTGGACGATGCGTACACATGTCGATCGCTACTACTATATAGTCAGTCCTATGTAAGCTAGCAATGCAACTTGTGGGAGCAGAACAAAGTTGGTAGGTGGAAAATGAAGGACGAACTACTATTGAAGTTGCAGATAGCTGGATCGATTCAGTAGAGATAAACTCACGAGCCATGAGTGTTAAATGTAGGGTAGCAGGTAAGCTCGCAACAATTAACACCACCTGCGCGCGCTGCATGCATGGCAAAAACAAGCCACGTCGCGCCACGCACGCTCGTGCTCATCAACCGTCAGGGGCTAACTAGCTGACACGCACGCCGGCCTCTACAGTGTCATGCACCGGGAAGAAAAAAGCTTTTTTTTTTTTTGCGGCATGTGTGTGCGAGTTTTGCTGCAGGACAGTGTGCAGGCCAAGTGTTACTCAACGCCACGGCCCATCTTATTAATGAGCTGCGTGCAGCTACACAGGTAGCCCAGCTAACCTCCTCCACGGCTCCACTGCGCATTTATGCTTGGCTGGTGCAGGCATGTCGATCGCCGCTGCTGTAACATGTGGCGCGCAAGGTAGCGCACCGTGTCCGGCAGTGAGGTACGGTGCACGCGCGTGAAACGCAGAGCTCCCGCGCGCCCGGCCTTTCGTATAAAGGTCACCGGCGCGAGAGCTGTTACTTCAAGCTTCAGCGATCCCATCGACCGGACCAGCATCGAGAGGCAGGCTGGAGTGAAGGAAAATGGTGGCGATGGCTAATGCTCTCGCGTTCGTCTCGGCTTGCTGCCTGCTCGTAGCGTCGGTCGCCGCGGGGCGTGCCCTCGTCGACGTCCAAGGGGGAGCGTTCGGCGGGCGGAAGGATTACTACACTCCTGCCCCCACCGGCGACTCTCAGCACGGTCCAAGTCCCAGGCGTGCGTACAATATTACTCTGTCTCTTTCTATATCTTGCAGCTGATCAGTTGCCTTAACTGGTGAGAAGTATGAAGTAATGTTCGGGCGGATCACGTGTTTCCTGTGCAGATTCGCACAAGGCTCCGCCTTGCTCGCCAACGCCGCCACGGGGAGGTCACGGACGTCACAACCCGCCGTCGCCGTCCATCGGCACATCCCCGACTACACCGGGTGGAGGATACTACCCGCCCACGCCGCCCTCGCCGTCGAGTGGTACCTCTCCGACAACACCTGGTGGTGGCTCCCCGCCCACGCCGTGCAACGCTCCGCCCACGCCGTCCAGTGGCACCTCTCCGACCACACCAGGCGGAGGATATTACCCACCCACGCCGTCCGTCGGCAACGCGCCGCCGTCTCCTCCTTCCAGTGGCACCTCCCCGACAACACCTGGTGGAGGCTACTACCCGCCCTCGCCGTCCATCGGCGACGTCCCGCCTTCGCCTTCCAGTGGCACCTCCCCGACCACACCTGGTGGAGGCTATTACCCGCCCACACCATCCGTCTCCAATGTGCCTCCCCCGCCGTCGAGCGGTACCTCCCCAAGCACACCTGGTGGAGGCTACTACCCTCCCACGCCATCCATCGGCGTCGGGCCGCCCTCGCCGTCGAGCGGCACCTCCCCAACCACACCGGGGGGAGGCCACTACCCTCCCACCCCTTCCACCGGCGAGGCACCGACTCCGGACGTGCCATTATTGCCTCCGATCAGCACCCCCTCAACGCCCTACTCTCCGCTGGTGCCCATGCCGCCATCGAGCACCACCCCGACTCCATTTGAGCCCAACACCCCGCCCTTCTTCACTGGCCCGTGCACGTAAGCGTCTTCAACCTTAGCGGGCGTCCTCACCTACATGGCTACATATATCAGATGCATATATATACTAACCTAGCGTACGTGTTATGCGCGCGCGTTTTGTACAATTGCAGCTACTGGCTGTCTCACCCGGGCGTGATATGGGGCCTGTTCGGCTTCTGGTGCCCGCTGGGCCTACTGTTCGGGCCGTCCGCCGCGGCGCCGTTCGGACACGACCTGACCGTGACGGAGGCGTTGGCGAACACGCGCGAGGACGGAGTGGGCGCACTCTACCGCGAGGGCACGGCGTCGCTGCTCAACTCCATGGTGAACAGCAAGTTCACCTTCACCACGCAGCAGGTGAAGGACGCGTTCGTCGCCGCTCTCGGCTCAGGCGACGACCACGCCGCCGCGGCGCAGGCAGAGCTCTTCAAGATGGCCAACGAGGGCCACGCCAAGCATTAACCCACCAGCTAGCATGTCGGCAGTGCTGCTTGCATTTGCCTAGCTAGCTAGCTAGTTAGCAGGACTCCATGATCTCAGGAACTCTTGCTCGCACGTCGATCTAGACTAATTCCATCTCGAGGCTGAAGTTGGCCGGTGCTTGTACTACTCAGGAGTATTATGTTAATTTGTATTATGTTTAAGCTTAACATGTGTTCTGTTTGTAGCTTATGTCAACCAGCGCCTTCGAAATCAGTGTGCATGGGTGCATAGATAAATCAAAAGCGGCATGCAAGTCGTTAGCTAGGCTGCATCTGTCATTGTGGTGTATAATTAATTTCATTTGGTGCTACATATTTTGGATATTTTACTGTTTGTTATTTTAAAATATGTTTAATTTAAAAATGTAATATTGTTGGGATCATAAAATATAGAACTTGTCAAGACGCGACAGTCGCGTACAACATATTTTATCTGGTCTAAAAAAACTAACACGCCACATCTTACAAATATAGAAAATAATTATTATAGATTCCAAAATTTCACAACAGATTAAAAAATAAGGATTTTTTTCTTGAAGTAATACATTTTTTAATTCAGGATTTCAATTTTGTACATATTTCAGATTTTGTAAAAATAGTCTTTTGTATTGATAGATGGTCTGCTAATCTAGAGCAGCTCAGCTTAGATCGATATATCAAGTACAGACAGAAGTCAGACGTTAACTGATTTTGTTCTATCGGCCTAGATCAGTAGACCAACTAACGACAAAAGATTATTTTTGTAAATTCTGATATCCATATACCAGAATTGAAATTTCAAATACAAAAGTAATATGTTTTGACCATTCTAGACACCTCGGTCTGGACCAAGCTCCTTAAAGGCCATTTATCCTCAGGATCACTTACCAAATTGGGGCAAGTTGGGTTTCTCATGGATGAGTTCACCACTACTAGACTTTCCTAGTACTAGTTGAGATATTTTTTTCTATTCTACTCCTCCTATCTAAAGGATTAGTACTGGTTGAGAGAGTTTTTTTCGCATCTTCGTAAATATTTTGTAAGGTTATTCATAACGTGGGTTTTATGGAGAGTTTCATGATAGTAATCATCATGATACATCAGTTTTTTTATTGACATGACATTAAATTAATGAGTGAAGAGAAGGAAACAGTGTCATTCCATAATATGGTGCTAACCTATTTCTAAGACGGATGAAACGAAATAAAACGTCCACTGTGAGCCAAATTGTTTCGTCATATAGAGATTATTTAATTCAGTCGTAAAATATTTAATTACGCTGATTAGCTTAGGAAATACTCCCTCTAGTTTCCTAAAGGAAGTCGTTTTATACTTGTATCAAAAGTTGCCTAAAAGATGTCGTTTTATATTTTATTGTGCATTTTGGACGTTTATACCCCCGAAGTAGTACTACTTTCTTCTCGTTTCCCGTGCTATCTTTACTAATGCATTGTATTTAATAGGGGCAAACAAGGAAAGTATACACAAATTAATCATTTCTTGGTATCTTAAATCATGTCCAAAACGACATCTTTTTGAAACCGGAGGGAGTAGTAAAAATTTTAGAGATGCGGCGCGAATTCAATACGGCCGGCCGGTGGCGAGAGCCCTCGCGCAACAACCGTATCATATCTGCATTTATTCATCCCAATCTCAGGCGACGGACCGCACGCAAGTGTGTCCCCCTGCTCTGACATCTGGTTGGTTTAACTATGACCTCGAACGAAAGAACCCATTTGCTGGATGGATGCACGACGACTCGCTGACACAGGCATTACCGCATTACATCCCCCTGTTTCTAATCGAACTGTTGGCAATTGGCATTCGTTCCCATCAGCTTTGACAAAAAAAAAAGCTCGTCCTTTCGCAGCTCATGACAGTTAACAAATCTGGGCCCTGAAGGCGAGCTGCACCACGTTCCTCCCAGTCCCATACAGAGATCAGATCAACATCCCGTTTCAGTTTTCACAATTTATCTTTTTGATAAGATTGATTTGAATTTGAAGCGGTTTGATCGAAATTCGCTCGGCTTTGAAAAGCCTGTTTAGTCCAATTTTGTGGGGGCTGGGACAAGAAATATATTGTGAGAGGGTCGAGATGGCGAAATATAGTGAGATCTGACGAAGAATATTATTCATGATCCCAATGACGCTTTAGAGTTTGGATTTTTTTAGTCCTACATCCATGCTTATATTAATCAGGCATTGAGAAGAAACATATCTGTTAACTAAAATGATATGATGGTTCTAATTTCTTTCATAAGGTTGTATTTATTAATCAGTCTTTCTTTGGCATTCTTAAGTATGTGTTAGTTTGCTTGGCATTATTCCGTGTCCGGTTGGAAATAGGAAATTTTTTAATATTTTTTTTTTGAAATAATTACGATTCTAGGTAGCCAATTCAAAAACTTGTAGAAATGGATACCCATCAGCCGACTATCGGAAAAACCAAGGTCACGTTAAGCCGACTATCGGACAAACTAAAGTCACGTTAGCCTGAAAATGCAAGCATCGCCCCTCGCCCCATGTCCACACGCGCCAGTCGCCGCCATGCTTGTCACGTGCCATTTAATGCGGTGTGACGCGGCGGCCAAGCTGCATTAAATGGCGCATGACGAGCGAGGCAACGACCGACACACGTGGGTGGGGCACGTGGGATGAGGCAGCAGGACGCGTTGACCGAGCACGTAGAGCAAGGCCGAGACAGCGGGCCACATCACCATGGTTCAGACGATGGTTGGCCAAACCAGCCGTGGAACTCCTACTAGGCCACGCCCCGCTTGCGCGCACGCCGCGAACCACATGTCCGCGTGTGCCTACCACCTCGTCCCCCAAGCCATATCCGCGCTCAGCGGCCCCTATCGCCTCGTCCCCTTCTCCCCGTCGGCGCGCGACGGCCCCTACCACATCGTCGTGCCGCATTAAATGGCGTGCGACAAGCGAGGCGGTGACCGATGCGCATAGGCGGGGCACGATGGAGGAGGGGGGGTCGACGAGCAAGAGCGGGGCACAGGGGACGAGGTGTTGAGGCATGGTCGACGAGGATGTGTGGGCGCGTTGGCCAAGCGGGCGGGGTGGGGTAGGGCCGAGGTGGAGGGTTCGCACAGGCGAGGCACGACTTGTTCGGTCGATGGTCAGCCGACTAGTAGCTATTTTTGAAATTTTTTGAATCAACTATGCACAATTGAAATATTTTTAAAAAAATATTATTAAAAAATTATTGGTAATAGAATGGGATGAATTTGTCTTATCGTAGTTTTTAAGTATGAAGTGACTTTATTCTAACTTTTAAGGATAAGATAACTCTATTTTACTTTATAACCTTATAGTCTCAAGTGAGATGGATATGTTTCATCAATTTTTTTGGATAAACTTGTCTAACATTTAGATTTAGAAGAATATTTTCATGTGAAAATCATCTTGTTCTATTTTATTTTATGATATAGAAATGTAATGATCCGATTGTTTTAGATTTTTGAACCAATTTCTTGACTTGAAAGTTGAAATCTGAACCACAACTTTTTTTGACACCCAACTTTTTCAAAATCTGTAGATTTTCGCAGTGCAAATTAAACGCAAGATTCTATAGATTCCCGCAGATAATTTTTGGTGGAAATCACACACCTTTGTCATTAATGAAATATCTCTTCTGTTGATATAAACTACTTGAAACTAAATAGTTTCTAAAAATAAAATTTAATATATGATTACTGGAAAACATAAATACATTTAATTATAAATAATTTCATTTTAGTTTTCTTATTACAATAATTATCTAAATACACATCATTAAACAAGTCAGTGTTTTATTGAGAGTGTATATTAATAGTGCAACCAAAAATCAAAGATATTACAAACATTTAGTATCAAAACAGAATTTCATAGCTACTCTAATTAAACATCTTAGTTTTTTTACAACTCACAACTCCGAACAATTTTTTTGGAATTCGCCGCTCAACCAAACACTCCCTGTATTGCTGGATCTCCATCGAACCAAGAGGGAGCAGTAATGTGAGTTACATTCTGGGACAACCAGAGAAGCAACGAAGTCAACACGTACATACGGACCACGCTAGCTAGCGGATCTTGTCAGGTTGCATTCGTTCCCAAGCGAATTATTGGCCCGAATCACGAGACGCATCCTTTAAACTTGTAAATAATTTCCTTTAAAAGCTTTCTTAATAATGTAAAAGATAGTTTTACACCTGTTTATCAGTTTTTTTAGAAGGGTTCAAACTGCTTGCTCAAAAAGTGTTTCCCCTACTCCCAAACAGGCTCTAGCCACAGTAGATGACTAGAACTGGAATCAGAAACGAACCGCTGACTTGCCGTTGCGATGAACCGTGCCGTGCGCCATTTCCCATTGACGCAGGCGACAGTGCGGTACACGGCATGGGTACAAATTTACGCGCGGCTGTGCCGTGCAGGATGAAAGGCAAGAAGTGGGGCGTCGATAGATGCCATGTCGGTTGATACCTGCAGAAGTACTGCTCGTCGCAGAGCCGGCCATCGCAGCCAAAACCAACGCGCTAGCTCATTCGATCCCCAGGCGGTACAAGTGCTAACTTCTGGCCACTGGCATAACTCCGACTGCACGACTGCCAGGGCCCCACGGCCCACGGCCCAGGCAGCATTCGAACAAAATTAGCCCCGAGTGGCCGACTCAGCCGGCCAACTTCACTCGCGTAGCCACTAGTCTAGTAGCTTAATGAGACAAGGCAACGCGTAAATGCGTAATAACGCGAGCGGCCGGCTAAACCAAACGGCGGGGGCGTGCATGGGAGTGCGACGCCGCAGCGCGAGCTGCACAACAGCTGCAATGCAGAAGCGGATAAGCGTTCCGACCGATCGATCCGGGGCATCATCCGCGCGCGCGTCACCGTCACGCCGGTGTCGGTGGTCTCTCCCTCGCAATTGAGGTCGCTTTCCGGGGTCGAATCCGGCAAATCCCATCGCTCCATTCATTCGCCCAGTCGACCGGCCGACCCTCCCCGCAGGCCGCTGCCAGATTAGCCTCGCCTCGCCTCGCCTCGCGGCGCCGCTCGCTAACTCGATCCAACTGTAGCCCCACTTGCGCTGGCTAACTCGTCGTCGCTTCGCTGATGCGGTGGATGCCGGCACCGTGCCACTCTATTTCTTTTCTTCCCCTCCCCGCGTTTTCCCACACGCCCACGAGCGCGGCCGGGGCGTGCTTAGCTAGCAAGCAAGCTAGGTAGAACCTAGCTCCCATACTGCACGTACGCTCTCGGCTCTCCCATCCTCTTTTGCTTTAACTGATCGAGAGAGGCTGTGCTGCTGAGCTAGCTAGTTATAGCTAGCTCGATCGGGTCGTCCATGAGCAGCAGCGGGTCGGCAGCCTTGCTGGTGTGAAGGGAGCGCGTGAGCGACAATGAAGGTGTACATCACGTCTGCGGCGCCTGCCTCTGTCGAGGTGACGAAGACGAAGGCGCCGCCACCGCCACCGCCACCGCCACCGCCGCCGTTGCAGCAGCACCAGCAGCACCAGCAGCAGCAGACGGCGCGGCGCGGATGCCGCTCGGCTGTCGTCACTGGGTTCCTCGCCGGCCTGCTCCTCTTCCGCGCCGCGCTCCTCGCCATCGAGGCCGGAGCCTCCCTCTGCCCGTCCACCACCGGTACGGTTCTCTTTCACAGTGACCGTAAAAACTCGTAAGCGCGAATTACCCAATTTCGATCGATGGTGACCTCTGACGCCCGCGCACGCGATTGGCCAATGCTGTAGGGTGCTTGGACTGGAGGGCCGGACTGGGAGACTGGCTCTTCGGCGACGACGGCCGCGATGCGATGGAGGTGAGTTCAATAACTTCCATAACTTCCATGTACTGGTGGTGCACTAGTGTTGGGCCTGCATGTGTACTGTTAGTTAGTCAAGAGAGTGCGTTAGGAAAGAGGAAGGACTTCAGGCGCACATTTGTTTCACCACTTTTGCACGCGGCGGCGGCGGCGGCGGCGGCGGAACAAAGCTTACAAGTACGAGACGAAACGCGCCGTTCGGCACGGAATTCCTCCGCGCGGTTGGGCGATTTGCCGGTTTTTCTCTTCCCGGAAATGCGAATGCCATCTGCCATGGATGGCCGCGTCGGCGGCACGTCGCGGCGTTCCGGGCGTCCCCGGCTCCTACCACGTGACCGTCGCCGGCCTCGCTGACAGGTGGTCCCGTTCGTTTCATCTCTCTCTATCTCTCTCAGGTTTTGACCACTTCCCCATTTAGCCGTCGTCAGTTGTCGGTCAATTCACTCCGCTCCAAGTCCAGCTGAATTCAAATGCAGAGTAAATTTTCACAACGAAAATTTTAAGAAAACTTATATATTAATATTTATAAAAACTAATAAACTTTTAAAACAATGTCCCATAATCATACTGTAAAATCCAACTTGTTAGCTAGTTTCCAAGCTCCAGAAGATATCGATCCATTATTCCCATGCCACTGGTTGATGATTTGTGCAGCCCGCGTTGCATGATTCCCCGGGAGGGCCCCTACTACAGTTGGTGTCGGCTTTGGCAGTTGGCACGTTGCGCTGCCAGCCGCTATGGAGCCCAGCGGCCCTTGTGGCGACGTGCTCGCCGGTTCGCCGCTAGGATTCTCGTCGACGACGCGCCCGGGCCCTGCACTCCAGCTAGGCTAATGCTCGTCAAGATGGCGGCCTTTGCGTTTGGAGCTACGTGTTTTTTTTCGACCGCGCCGTGCTGTTGCCCTTTGGCCCGTGACCGTGAGCCCATTCATAGGTTGTTCGTTCATGCACTCGCACAGTGACCTTAACAATGGTGTTTTTTTTTTGTTGGGGTCATTGGCTACATAATTTAATCGTGTGTGGATGCGTTGAATTGTCAGGATTTCATGAAGGAGTGGAAGAGAGGACGCACGGAGGCCAGCCTGTTGAATCCCGTGGTGGTGGAGGCGGCGCCGGATTCGATGGACGGCCTCTTGACGGAGATAGACACCATGCTGGCGTCCTTCGATCGGCTCGACATGGAAGCTGTGGTGCTCAAGATAATGGCAATGGTATAAACATGCATGCAAACGCGCGTGCTGGTAATCTATATCCGTCGATTTTAATTGGGAATAATCTGGAGCAGCTATTGAAGATGGATCGGAAGGTGAAGTCGTCAAGAATCCGAGCTCTGTTCAACCGGCACCTGGCCTCGCTGGGCATCCCCAAGAGCATGCACTGCCTCGCCCTGCGGCTGGCCGAGGAGTTCGCCGTGAGCTCCGCGGCCCGCTCCCCGGTGCCGCTGCCGGAGCACGCCCCTCGCCTGACCGACGCCGCGTTCCTCCACGTCGCGCTCGTGACCGACAACGTGCTCGCGGCCGCTGTCGCCGTGGCTTCCGCCGTCAGGAGCTCGGCCGACCCGGCGAGGCTGGTGTTCCACGTCGTCACTGACAAGAAGAGCTACGTCCCGATGCACTCGTGGTTCGCGCTGCACCCGGTCTCTCCGGCGGTCGTCGAGGTCAAGGGCCTCCACCAGTTCGACTGGCGCGACGCCGGCGTCATCGCCTCTGTCATGAGGACGATCGAAGAGGTTCAGAGGACCACACTGGATTATCACCAGCGCGACGACGGCTCAGTCCTGAGAGAGTACAGACGGCTTGAGGCCTCCAAGCCAAGCACATTCTCTCTTCTTAACTACCTCAAGATACACCTCCCAGAGGTAAATCAAAGCAAGAAATGGACAAGATCATAGGCAGTTAGGCACATTTGTTAGCATCTGATGTTCTGGATGTCTTATTCGCTTTGCTTGAGCAGTTCTTCCCGGAGCTTGGGAGGGTGTTACTCCTCGACGACGATGTCGTGGTGCGCAAGGATCTGACCAGGCTGTGGGAGAAGGACCTCGGGGAGAATATCATAGGCGTCGTCGGCGCGCACGGTCCGGGCAGAGACGGTGCTGCCATCTGCATAGAGAAGACGCTCGGCGATCACCTCAATTTCACAGACCCCGAGGTGTCGACGCCATCGCTGGGCCTCCAAAGCTCGAGATGCGCGTGGTCCTGGGGGGTCAGCATCGTCGACCTCGATGCGTGGCGGCGAACAAATGTCACCGAGACGTATCAGCTCTGGCTAGAAAAGGTAATCACATCCTGCCCTAAGCTCTCTTTGAGTCTTTGATCGATGTTCTATACATGGAACTGTTCTTGAACATAAGAACATTTTCCTGTGACGACTGACGGACTGTCGCGTGCGTGCATGCAGAACCGGGAGTCGGGCTTCAGGCTGTGGAAGACGGGCTCGCTGCCGCCGGCGCTGATAGCGTTCGACGGCCGGGTGCAGGCGGTGGAGCCGCTTTGGCATCTGCCGGGCCTCGGTTGGCGCATGCCAGACGCCGATCTGCTGCGGCGCTCCGCCGTCCTGCATTTCAGCGGGCCGAGAAAGCCGTGGCTGGAGGTCGCGTTCCCGGAGCTCCGGGAGCTGTGGCTCGGCCACCTCAACGGATCAGACAGCTTTCTGCAAGGATGCGGTGTAGTGTAGTCGAGTGACGGTAACAGTCGAGTTGGGAAGCGTAGTACAAGTATAGAAATTTGGTTAGAGATCCGACGCGGCGCAGAGCTGGGTTTGTGAGGAGAGGGAAGTAGGTGCTGCCTTCAGTCTCTCCTCCCGCTGGGCTCTACGTACCACATCCACATGTGCAAGTTCAGAGGCACACCGTACAACCGTATACTGTGTATATAAGAGATACTTATTCGTTATTAGTTACATCATGAAAATTGAAAATGACAAAATCTGTGGTAATTGGGTCACTTTTTATTGTCTCTTGAATGTATTAAACATGATGACCCATCTAACGGTTTAGATGTCTGTTTGGTCACTAGTTTTTTCAGAATCAGTAGATTTTCATAGTATAAATTTGAAAACTGATATAACCTATACAGATTTTCGGTTCAATTTTAAATGAATATTACCTACCATACTATTAAAATATACTGGTTCACGTAAAATTTGAAAAAGTAAAATTTTAGTAAAATATATAGTTTTAGTGTAATTAAAAAAATAATTTTAATATAAACATTACAAAATTTCATGATTAGAATAATTTACATGTAAAATTATATATTAATAATATAACTAAACATCACGTATTATCAAAATATAAATCCGCAATTATTCCAACCAATTAGCTTTTCAGCTTTTCTGCAGTAAGAAGTTTTTCTGCAGCTCACAGCTCACATAAGCTTTTCCACAACTCACAGCTCACAACAGTTTTTTCAGAATCTATAGCTCAAACAAACACGCATTAATTATCATAATTTCATTTTATCTTGCATCATCTAATATATTAAATATTTTATTTAATGAAACTAAATTGATATTATAATGGTTAGTATATCTTTTCGTAAAATAGTAAAAAGGTTCAAATTAAAAAAACAATCAAATTAGATAGTGAAATAGAGGGAGCAGTTGGCAAGGCCCAATACAGTTTTCTTCCAGGCCGATTTGCGTCCCAGCCAGGCCGAATTCCAGTTGCAGTCTCCTGGCATCCTCGGTTCGTGAAGCCCTTACAGCCCTAGCAAAATCCGTCCCCGAGCTCCGGCGGATCCATCAATCCCAGCCACCGGTCGCCACCGGGAAGTTCCTCCCGTCCCGCGTTGTTTGAGCGCAGTCCCCATCCCATCAGGTGCCCTCGAATCGGTGCAGCGAGGAGCCGAGGAGCGAGCTTTCGCCATGTCGAGGCTGCGGGCGCTGTGGCAAGCCTCCGTTAACGCCACCAAGCGAGGTAGCTCCCTGCCGCAAACCTCGGTCTTGTAACTGCGCTGCTACGCTCGCTGCCTGTTCGATGCATTTCCTCAACGAAACTCAAGTATCGCTACTTGCAGTTTTCCTGCCCGTGGGATTGGTCATTCTAAGGCTGTGCAACACTCAATATTCTGTCCTGTGCTTTAATTCTTTCATCCTACATACCAATTTGCAGCCATCGTATGGAACTCAGAAGATCTTATCCCGCCAAGTGAACGCTTCATCTTCAATTTCAATTCAAAAGACGAGTTGAAAAGGTGGCACTTGTACTCGGATTCTCAATACGGAGGTAAAGCCTCACATCAAATTTTTGCTTGCATGAAATAAGTTTGCATGATTATTCTTGCTATCGAAAAGGTAGAATAGATCTTCTATCGTGTTTTTTGGGTGACTTCGTGACTGTGAGAGTGTGAGATACCCATGGAAGATTCGTGTTCTAAGACTTTGCCTGGCATTGGAAATGGCCCTTTATTTATGACCCACACTCCTTTTGCTTCTATGTTTTGGATGAAAATGAATAAAGCAAGGAAATTAGGAATGTTCTCTTTCGGAGTATCAGAAAAATAATCTCTCTTGAACTGTAGGTCTCTAAGTTCCCAGGTAAGCGGATCACTTTTAGCTCAATTCTAACCCAGATGTTTGGCATTGTATACTCTTTTTAAACTATACATTCATTGCAGTCCATCGATTTACCGATTTTTCTCTCAATTTGTCACCTACTTTTGGTTAATACCAATGTATTATGGTTAAAGGATTGGGAACATTTTCAGAGGGCTATTGGAGTTTTTGCCAACCCTATGGCTTATTGTATGTTATAGTGAGCCAAATGGGAATCTACCTGTCCCTTGCGCTTTTGACCCTCTGGGTGTTCTACAACACATACATCAGTGTATTATCATGTGGCAGTTGCTAAACCAGTGAATTAGATAGTAGATCTAAACCTTCTTCTGTATGATCAGTAACTCATTAGTACATCAGTATGCATTAAGTAATTAATACGCTTGTGCCTTACATGAATACCTAGAGCTTCCTACCTCCTCCTTGAATACCCTTGCATATTGTTTGTGTCCTTTAGATGCAACCTTTCTATATGTCTATGGGTGTGTTTTGGCAGAGTTCTAGCTCCAGCTTCCTTATCCTGTGAAGCTGGAGCCAAGCCAAACATTTTTCCTGAGGAGTGGATCCCGCTGAGAGCGCTCTAAAAAAATAAACTAGGGTGGTGGAGCAGGGTCTAGCCAGCTTCAAGTGATCTACTCCAGCTTCAGTGTGGATTTCAGGATCTGGAGCCCTATCAAACATGCCCTATATGTCCATTAAACTTCCATAATATTTATTGGCGCCTTTTTGCAACTGATATCAAGCTTTGTTTGCATCTATGAAACGATTTAATTGAAAATGGTTGTTATACAGGTTTATCATCTGCATCATTGGAGATAACTGATGGTGTTTCTGGTGGAGATACTTCATTGACTGGTACTCTGATAGTCTGATGTTTTGAAGTTTGCAGTTGATTAATTTTTCAGTACAAAGAGGACAAAATAGTTTGAAGAGCTGATGAGTATAAACCTGTTGAACTTTTGGAATGTCCATATAAGTCCAACATAACTGAGTATATCTCTGTTTCTGTAATCGAAAAGAAAGCTTATGGTTTGTCTTTTTCATGGTGTCTTAGATTGCATTCCTGATTAACTCAGATTAATTTTTAAGCTCTGACAATTCCGTTACTATTTGTCCAACATGTGCATCCCGGAAGGTGTCTTTTCTGGCAATCTCTCTCTGGATATGTCTGAGGGATCAACATGGAGGATAAGGCGTAGTGGTTTCTGTGGAATGCGATCAAAAAAGGTATAGTGATATTAAGGCTACTTCTCTGGACTGAGAGATCTAGTTAATAAAGTGTTTATGTTAAAACTCTTAAATAGATTTGGCCAGTTAATTAAAAAATACTAGAAAGTTGATGCACTTTCGAAAAACCACACCAGTTCTGAGGATAGGTTCAATAGGATTTTTAGCTCATCCTGTATTGTTCTTTAGATATTAGTGAATTGCTATTCAGCACATGCTATTTTGCTGATAAAACTTCTTTTTAAGTCTAATAAATATCTAGATTCGTAATATGTGCTATTCTGCTGATAAACCCCTCTTGCTATTCCCTGTTTCAGTTTGATGGTTTCATTGATCTTGATGCATATGATACAATAGCGATGAAGATCAGAGGGGATGGAAGATGCTACATATCTACTGTATGTATCCCCACACTGAGGCACGGTTGGATATTTTATGTCAAGTCAATGTATTGCTCCACAATCTGAATTTTAAATACAGATATACACAGAGAATTGGGTGAATTCACCTGGACAAGAGGAAGATAATTCGTGGCAGGCTTTTGTGTACATACCACATGACAGGTGGCAAATTATGAAGGTAATCTTTGTTCCTGAGCTGAAACATGTGATTTTTAATTATGCAGTTGAACTTGTCCTTTCTTTCAGATTCCTCTTGATTCATATCTACCTACATGGAGAGGAAATGTGATCGAAGCTAATTTGGAAATGAACCCTGCTCGCATTGTGGGAATGTCTCTCTCTGTAAATGCGGAAGGCGGTGTTCCTGGTGCTAAGACTGGGCCAGGTGATTTTAAGTTAGAGGTTGATTGGATCAAGGCACTGAGGACACTGTATTAGTGGTTCCACAAATCTTTCTCAGAGCTGGGAGATTTCACGTCGGCCAATACTTTGTTCATCTAGCTCACTGACAGAATTTATTTTTCATGTGATAATTGCTAAGTACCATGTAAAATGAAGAGTAACTTCAATCATATTACAGGTTGTCAGCTCTTGTATGTGGAATTTGTTTCAGTCGATAACAATGGGAAATTGTAATGATGCCCCTGTTCAGCGCAAAGAAATAATGACATTTCTTTTTTTCTTTTTGGAGAAAAGGTAAATCACATTTCGTGATTACCCAGAAAAGTAACAGTATGTACCGGGTTACTGGCTATACATCCAGGACCAACAGCAACAACTTCTACTAGTGATAAACCAGAACTAAACAAAACAAATAACTTCTACTAGTGATAAACCAGTACTAAACAAAACAAGATTCCCAACCCCAATCACCTTGCAACATAACCAAAAGATGTGCAACATCACAACATCAACTAAGTAACTGAGACAAGACAAGTTAGCACCACCTTACTAATTAGAAGTATCTACACAAGCAGCAATTCAGAAATTATCACCGCTAATAGAATGACCAGAAGACACCTTTTTCAGTTTTGTTGCATCTGACTTGAGTTTTATCTCATCCGTACGAGTTGGTTTAGTCTTGCACGTTTTTTTTTCTTTCCGAGGAAATGAATACAAAAGGCATCAACTGTTGTTCATTTATCAGTTTGAAGAGATGTTTATGTTTTTCTTGCTAGGGTGTCTGACGAATTGCACGTTTTGCCCGAGTTCAGACTTGAGAGAATCAGGCTAACCCTGTTTGGTCAACGAACACATTCTTCTCCATAGCAGCAAAAAAAACCGTGGCGAATGGACAAACAAGAGAGCGTAGTTGAAAATACATTTTACTGTATACAAAACAAGCTTGAATCAATCACAACGGACAAAATCGAGCACCCAATGCAGCCGAGAAGACGAGCAGTCTTGTTCTACTTGCATGTATGCACAAACGAGGGGTCAGCTAAGCCGTGTCATGCATCCTTCAATGAACCCTGTCATCTGCTGCACTGAGTTGCGCAGGTAGACTCTAGGCTTTCGTTTAGCTCTCTGTGCTACGACGAGTGGGCATATATATATATATATATATATATATATATATATATATATATATATATATATATATATATATATATATATATATAATCTTTTGCTTTCCTCAGCCGGGAAGAAGCAAAAGGAATCCGTGGTTTTAGAATTCTTACCTAATGTTAATTAACCTTTCGCAAATAAAAAAAAACAACCATCTGCTCTTGTTTCTTGGTAGCTGGGTCACTGGGTGCCCCTCGATCGCGATCTCGGTTTCGTCGTTTGCGTGCAGCCTGTCGCACGCGGCGCCCGGACGGGAGGAGCGTCAGGCTACAGCACTCGACGCGTCCTCGAGCAAGGAAATTGATAAACAAAACGGGAAGAAAGCGATCTATATTAGATGTTTCCGTTTCCCTTGAAGCAATGGTTTTTCTCTGCACTTCGATGCTAGCTTCGAGATTTTGTGGATGATGATGATGCGATAGATATTGTTCAGTGTTGTTGCTTCAGCTCAAGTTCATGTAATCAAGAGTTGCAGTTACCTTTACACTAGGTATAGTATATGCATGTCAGATTTCGGTAGTTCGGTTTTGGACCGTTAAAATGCTGACCGGATAAGACGAGTAAATAATATATTTTTCGACTAGATCGATAATTTAAAGATTGAAACAAACCAATTTATTTATCGACGAACACTTTAAGATGAATTTTCGATAATTTTTACTTACAAAGTTTGAAATACACGCCGCATCATAATTTGATCCAATAATCTGTTCAAACACACATCTTTCATTTGCACTGCCAGTTGAAGACGGATGGAGATGTCTGACAGCGACACCATGTTAACCAAACCAAGCAATTGCGCAGACAAAATGTACTATTGCCAATTCAATCTGAAGACGGAGATGTTTGACAGTGACACCATGTTAACAAAACCAAGCAATTGTGCAGACAAGAATGTACTGTTTCCAATTCAATCCGACGATCGAGTGCATCATCCATCATCTTGCCAGCAGTCGAGACAGTTCGTTGTTGGTTGCTGCGTTCAGGACACAGAAGAAACAATTAGACGCCGCTTCAATTCGGGTAATTTAGTCAATGATCAATAGGCGATTTGTTTGGTACAGCACACCACTGTACGATGCCAGCTGAAGGATGGATGAACAGCAAGAACAGGCGGACTGCAAGCTGAAAGAAAGAAATACATTTCAGAATTCCTCACCCTTGCCATCCATTCTAAGCAAGAAACGTCAAACATCACGCATACTGTGCTCACATTCCTAATGGGCCCAGGAGACCATTTGGGATCGTCAGTAAAACCAAAAAAAAGTCAGCCACAGATCAGTGTGCTTAATGCTCTCAACTCGCGAGTTGCTGATGAAACGACACAGGCAATTGTAGAGGGTCAATTACACGAACACGCATGTACTGATCTACATCTGAACGTGTAGAGGACAGTATGCCGTGTGGGAGAAGTCATTTAATGCACTGTTACTTGTGCAGTATGCACTCGTCGTTGCAGAGCTGTAAATCTTATCAAGATGTTCAGGTCAACGTTAAAATCTGCAAGTCGTCCTGCAGAGGTATATTCCTCCTTGATGGAGTAATAAAATTGCAGTGTTGCAGAATTTTACCAAGAATTTATTGTACTGATCTTCATATCCATGACCAATTGACTAGTTTAGAATTTTTGTTGGGTGAAATTGATATGAACTTCTCACTGAGACTAACCTGCAAGTACTTAATTCGATGAACAGTAGAATGCTACTATTAGGAATAGTAGGATTAGGAACCGCTGGCTTCAAATACATTTGTGCCAAAACAACAACTTGTTCGATCTGAGGAGGTTGGTTGGTCAACGTCAACTTATTCCCAAAATGTACAAGACCTCATTACCTTCACATAAACTAATAAAGTTACTTAAGCTCTTCGCTCTCTTAAATGGCAAAATGTAAAAGTCCTGAAGCAATTATCGAAATGGATCCCCTTTAACTTTGAATTGGAAGGATGGGTTCAAAAATAACTTGCAAAACAAACCAGGAAATTAAAAGTAGAACGCGTGAAGTGCGTTTTACAGTCTTGAAAAACAACAGCCTATTACACCTGCAACACCTGTTCTTCCTCCACAACAGTGCTGCCACGAAAGAACTGGGTTGCACTCATGTAATTTAACACAAAAACGAAACATCAAAACTGTTCCAATCGATACGAACATTTCCCGCAAAATCTTCAGTGCTGCTACTCTCGCATCACCATCGTCCTCCTAACCCTCCCTTTCGGCACGACGAGCATCATCTTCATCATGGCCTTATCCCTCTTGGCCCTCCGGTGATCAATGATAACATGCGGCGGCACGAAGACATGGCTGCCGACGGTGAGGCTGAGGCTGCCGCCACCGGCGCCGGCGAGGCTCTGGCCGAATAAGCTGAACCCAGCTGGTGCTTTCGCACGGCCTGCAGCGCCGACCTTCCGGCCGGGGATGTCGATGGGGGAAGAAGCAATCTGCCGGCCTCGCGTATTCACTCGGAGGAGGTGCTGGCCGGAGTACTCGTCGTCGTCGCCGTCGCCGTCGTCTTCTCCATCGACGACAGAGTAGTACATCCGGGCTATCTCCAGGTCTTGTGCTGCATCTGACCATAGGATGTCTGCTTCTTGGAACTCATCTTCTTCCCCCTCCAGCTGCTGCTCCATGCGTAGCATCTTCTTGCTTGGGTAATTATGATTTACGAGAGGATAAGCACGTATTAAGTATTCGTAGAAATATATACTCCTCTAGAGTCTCGAGCAAAAGACAGTCATTTTTCCCGCTGCGATTTATTTAATACTAAAAGGGTCTACAATGACTAGCTATTTCACTAGTCAGATTCACTCTCTTTCCTACATTGATAGAAAATATGGGGAAAAAGAATAGCTAGCGACGAGTAAATAGATAGAAGATTTCATGTATTTTTCAAGAAATTGAGCGTATTACGCGTGTGATCAAATACTAGTGGTGAGATAAATTATTATTTTTATTCTTTTCTCAACTTTGTATCAAATAACTATTTAAGACAACCGATGTGGAGCTTTAGTATAAGATACGGCTATTTGAATGGGTCGTACTCGTACTGAACCGATGCATGCAGGTCACAATTACTGAATCAGCAGCAAGTCAGCAGCAGCGTGTGGAGTGTGGACACGTACTACTGAAGTCACAATTTGCATTTTGGCGATCATTCGTTAGCATGACCGATTCGTACACCGTGTACACGTATACGTACACGTACGTTTACACCAAACAGACATGTATTCACTCACATATATCCCGAACCAATTTACAAAATGCCATCGAGGAAGAAAAATTATCGCAGATATGGTATTAAAAAACTAATCATGCTTCATGCAATTTGTGCAGGCCGTGCGAGTTTGCGACCGTATCTAGCGGCCGGCCGGTCTCGGGGCCGCCGGCGCCGCGCGCGCGCTAGCTCTCGATGAAGCCGGTCATTCGGAGGACGGAGTCGCGCACGCGGCGGAGGTCTCGGCCCTTGAGCGTCCGCCCCTGCCCCGAGCACATCGAGAACGCCGCCCTGCGCCGCGCCAGCATCACGTGCGGCGGCACCACCTCGCCGCCGCCGCCGCCGAAGTCGGCCTCCACGTCGTCCTCTCTGTCGCCCTCACGTATCGCCGCGCTCGACGCCGCCGGGATCTCGATCGGATCCGTCAACGGCCGCCGCCGGTCCACCGCCCACGCCGCGCATTCCGCCGATGACGCCGTCGCCGCCGCCGCCGCCACGCCCCGCTGCGACGACGACATCGCCGGTCACGCTCCCCGAGTCCCCGGCCGGCTATCACCTAACAGCAGCTAGGGCTAGGAGCAGAGCGCGACAAACTGTTGCACGTACTACGCTTGTCCAAATCTCCCCTTCGCCGCAGCTCAGCTCAGCTCAGCTCAGCTCGGCGAGAGATTTATAGCAGACGCGCGCGAGCTGAGCTCGCGCGGCGCGCAGGGCAACCAAGCTATCCAACCCGCCCGGCTTAGCTAGCTAGCGCCATAGCTAGGCAGGTTTCGTGTGGAGTTGCACCGCTTTGTGTGACAGACAAGTATGCGGCTTTCAGCTTTGACGGGGAAGGGAAGGAATAATTCCATCATCCACCTGGCCTGATTAACTCATCTCAAATCAGATGTCCTGCCCTAATTAATACACGGGCAAACTAAACCAAATTATTTTGGTTTTCAACAAAGAACTAAATTCAAGCTAATACTCCTAATCAAATACACGGTATCCCCACGCGTTTGCATCTTCGGTGCCTTTTTCACATCTGTACATGGATGATGCAGTGATGCAGTCATGCAGCATGCACACATGGGCGAGTGGCACTTCACAGTGCTCACTCCGTGTCAATACTGTCACGTTGCTTTCGGAAGGCTAAAACTGTGGTTACCACACCAGGAGAGAATTTCTCCTTCTTTTAAAGTTCGGATTAGTTCGAGGAAGATACGTAATACTGACAAGTTTGGGAATTGCACATTTACTTAGAATTGAAAGAGACCCGATCACTTGGTCCCTTTGGTTCAGTTTTTGATCAGCTTTCGCTTCCTGAAAAACAAAAGCCAACTAAAAGACATATTACAAATCATTAGCTTTTGACGCGGTGAAATAGCGGTGAAATTTCATGCAACCATACAAAATTTTATAAATTGACATTTCAAATTTCATACAACCATACAAAATTCCATAAATTGATATTTCAAATTTTATACAACCATACATACCTTCATAAATTGACATTCAAATTTCATACAACCACACAAAATTTTATAAATTGACTTTTTAAAGCAGCTTCTCATAGTCGTTTCAGTCAAACGGTTTTTAGCTTTTTTATAGCTGACATCTCACAGCAGCTTTTCTACAGTCCACAGCCCACTGTCCACAACAACTTTTTTCCACAGCCACATCTCAACCAAACACACGCTATAGCTCTTCAATAGAGAGATTTGTTTTTCTTCTAAATATTTTTACCGCTCCAACTTTGAGTTACCAGCTTGTATGGTATAATAAAATAAATAAATTTTTATTTTTGGTTCAACTAAAAACTATATTACTCAACTAAATATTCTCCGTACATATCTTGAGTTTTTGAAGCTGGATTAAACCAATTCTTAAAAAAAATTGAATTTGAAGCTCTACTAAACGAACGGGGCCGCTTAAATCCTCTCAACGATTCGAACTTTGAAAACTAACATTGTGTCTCGACGACTGCAGTTATCCTCCTGCATTTACTTTTTGTTCCATGCTTATTTTACTGGATAATTAATTCCGATCTCTAACCCAAACTTCCGATGTATAGAACCAACCGGTACAGATATCAGGAATTCATAACGGTCAGTCAACCGATAGATATTTGTCCACTAATCATTGACCTTATGATTATTGTAAGGGTTGAAAAACCGATACAGATGCGTGTTTTCAACCAGTACAGACTACAGAGAGTTTGAAATAGTCGCATTTGCATTACTTTGCAATGCTTCTTGGAATAGCAAGGTATTCTCTCTCTCTCTCTCTCTCTCAATGTTTGATTCAATTTTTATGTGGCGCCTAACAAAATGATTCAGTTGCAGTCGCATGTCACAGGTACAGCGATATCTACGAGTAAACAAAGCAACAGTTGCCACGCCAGGTCAGCGCTTGCTAGATTGCACGCACAACTAAACTGCTACTTGTGTAGTATGCCAAACACGCAACTTTCTGAAGAACAAACTGATTAGGACAGGTACTGGCGAGCTTCACAGTTCAGTTCTTGTTTGGAACATAATTTTTTGCAGTTTTGGAGCAATATTATAATATTATACTAAAAGTTGTTTGATAACTTCATCTGAAATCTTTATAAAGTAATAGTATTAGAAATACTGTACTCGATTTACAGTATTGAAAACTTTGGTACAAATCATTTTTTTCAAAACTGTAGTATTATTATGGATGTAGTATAGTGTAGTTTTTGAAATACTGTAGTTTCTACAAACTGTGTTCCCAAACGAGGCCTCAGACTCGCCTGCGAGTTATCGAACTTATTAACGTGTATCAGCTGGTTAAGTTTTAGGGATGGGAAACTTAGCACGTCGATGTCTCAAGACTGACAAGCAAAAGCAAATGGCGTTGTGTCACGCTGCATGACTGGAGTGGCCTATGTCAAGATTGCAAGCTACTTCGAACTACGCTTATCCGGCAGGACAATATGCATGGCTCGACATAAAAGTCCATGAGTTCTCCTTGCCTTAACCATCATGCTTCTGCTGAAACGCTCCGCTTAAATCATCCTCCTTGAACAGTTCCCTCTACCTCACGGCAATGATTCATTTGGAATTACAACCTTTACCGCAACAACGACGTCCATGGATCAAACTCATTTATGATAGATATATTTATTCATATAGCGATTGTTTCTTAGCGAGTGTTTCTTAGTTAGGATCTCCACACTACGAAGCAATAGGCTGGTTATTACTTCATTTTCTTTTGTGGTTACATTTTCGAAACATATCATCCAAATTTCAGATTGCACCGACTGGTCAGTAGTTCAGTACTGATTGCTGTCACCAGTTACCTCTGAATCTCTAGTAGTTCTTGTAGGAACGATTGAAATTAAAGATCTGACCATGCTGTATGCACTATGCAGGATGATAATTCAATCATGCAATCAGTATTCAGCAAACCAGTAATTAAGTAACTGTAGTATCCTCTCTCAGGAACGCGAACGCGAGCTTTGCATGGATCACGCGTACGAGTGGTACGAGCCGTCGTTTTCGAGTACTTTCAGCTGCTGAATTTTCAGCATTTACCTGGGAACGGACAAACCAAACCAACCGGTGCTCCGTTAGAGATGAACTCATGGAATATCCTTCGATTCTGGGCTCTAGCACGCTGTCGTGTTGGCGTGAGCCACCGGCGCGGGTCATACACCTGTAACGCCGCTGCGGTTTGGACATTGGACAAGGGGGACATGGCAAATGGCTCATTGGCGCTTAGCCGGTGGTGCTCTGCAACAGCACGACACAGACACCGGTGTGGACTGAGACGGCATTACGTTTTGGATAAGGATATGAGTAGGAAATTAGGAATCGACGTCGAATGAGCTGTCTAGTAGGTGCAGCTTGCAGTTGACAAATTACAAGGTCCAGCAGTTTCGCGAGATTTCTGTAGGTCATGGAATTCCGCTCTGAATATCCAATAAGGCGTGTTGCCTGAACTTTGCAGAGAAAGGCTGTGGATCCTAAAGAAGAAGGAAGAACATCAAATGGCTTAATGGCGATCGCTTTCTTTTCGCTGGATTTATCTGTCACGACAAGGTTCCAGCTTTGGGTCGGATTTCACTTCTTTTCAAGCAATGCATCCTGTGCAGTAGAGAGCAATCAATCTGTGAGCTAAGGATGATCACGC
Source organism: Zizania palustris (assembly GCA_019279435.1). Classification (NCBI taxonomy): domain Eukaryota; kingdom Viridiplantae; phylum Streptophyta; class Magnoliopsida; order Poales; family Poaceae; genus Zizania; species Zizania palustris. The sequence continues at coordinate 3,575,763 of JAAALK010000282.1, forward strand.
ATTCACGCCACGAGAACGGCAATAGGGCTCCTGACAACATGGACACCGTCGCTCCACGTATACGATCCCGCCACGAACTGCCCGTTTACGCGCCATCCGGTCCTCCCTTTCTTGGCCTCGATCTTTATCCGGAACGACTTCTTCTCGTTGGTACGCGAGAAGCTGAGATTCTTCGGCGACACCTTTACCGAGACGCCCATGGGCTCGACCACGGCGACGCTGTAGCGGGCGTTGCCCTTGCCCTGCAGGCCTACGTTGGTCACCGTGCGATGCACGGTGACGGTGCCGTTGAGGCCGTGGATGGCCAGCGAGGGGTGGTTCAGCTCGTACGGCGGCGGCGGGGTCGCCGGGCAGGGGAGCGAGTGGTCGAGCTGGGCGCCGCCGCTCGCGGCGCACGCGAAGAGGAGGTAGTCCTGGTACGACGCGTCGTACACGAGGCCCGGGTCCATCGCGTGCCTGGGCCTGATGTGACCGGAGCCGTAGTCCATTGGCCCGGCTACCGTCCCGTCCGCATCCATTATTGGGCCTCCCGCCGCGTTGCTCGTGGTAGCTGCAAGCCCGTTTCGGCGTGAGACGAAAAGTTCACGGGTTGCTGGAGGGTGAGGCTGATTTTGGTTTTGGGCTGCGGTGTTGAGGCTGAGAGATTACCGGTGGTCATGATTGCTGATCGGATCGCGGCGGAGCTCCAGTCAGGATGGGCGGACTTGAGGAGGACGGCTGTGGCGGAGACGTGCGGGCACGACATGGACGTCCCCGAGACGATGTTGTACTTGACGACGCGGTTGTCGCCATCGAGCTTCGTCGGCGACGACGCCTCGCTCCACGCCGCCAGGATGTTCAGACCGGGGGCCGTTACGTCAGGCTGCATACATTTGCATGCAGCATTAGCGTGACGTTGGGCTAGGTTAATCACGCGCGCCTTGAAACGATATATCATATATATACCTTGAGAATGTTGGGCTCAATGACGTTGGGGCCGCGCGATGAGAACTGCGCCATCACCGGCGACGGCTTGACGTCCACGACGGTCCTCGAGCGGTCTAGCACTGCCATCGGGTTCGAGCTGGAGTTGACGTAGCGGAGGATGGCGTTAACGTCGGCCGTGGAGACTGCTGTGCCCGGGAGCACGTGCGCGTCGACGGGGACCTCGCTCCCATACGCCGGCGGGTTGCCTAGGACAATGGCCGCGCCGCCCGCTCGCTTCACCTCCAGGCCCTTCTCCACCCTCAGGCCGGTCCCCCTCAAGCACACGACGATCTTGCCCCGCACCTTCTCCGACGCCAGTGATTTCGGCAGGCACTGGCTACACACATACACACGGTCAGTCGGTCACATTTCAGATCGCGTCGGATTTCGGAAATGTGTATAGTTAAGTTAGTTCAGGTAGTTGTGAGTTACTGTACTTGGAAACGTTAGTGGGAGTGCCAGGGACAACTGCGTCAGCTGCATAAACCAAGGGATACGCCTTGTTGCCTGGTAGCTGGTACGGCGTCACAGTTTGGCCCTGACACGTACAAAACACGGTTAGAGATAAAGGTTTGGACGTGGCATCCGCGTGTGCGTGTGATAGATTTTAGGGGTGTCCTACCATGACCACCATGCCGTTGCCGAGCTTGATGGGCGAGATGAAAGCGCGGTCGATGCTGCTCGCGGCCACCGTGAGCAACCACGGCGCGAGGTTCGAGACGGTTGCCGGCGAGGGGCCGGAGTTACCGCCGCTGCACACGACCACCACGCCGCGCATCGCGGCGTGAAGCGCGCCCACCGCGATGCCGTCGTCCGCGAGCGGAAGCGGCTTCCCGACGGAGCCAATGGAGACGCTCATCACGTCGACGCCGTCGCCGACCGCGTCGTCGATCGCGGCGAGCATGTCGGCCTCGAAACAGGTGTTCTCGATGTTGGGGTTGGGTCCCGGGATGGGCCAGCACACCTTGTAGACGGCCACGCGGGCCAGCGGCGCCCCGCCAGAGGCCGTGCCAGGCGCGAACCCGCCGAGCGCGGACACGCCCGGCACCGTCCGGCCCGCCACCGTCGACGCCGTGTGGGTGCCGTGGCCGTCGTGGTCGCGTGGCGAGCGGTACGCGTTCGTCGTGTTCACCGCGCCGTGGGTGGCCTCATACGCCTTGACGTAGTACCTCGCGCCGATGATCTTCCTGCGCACCAAGCCGCGCGCGCCGATCAAAAATCAGAAAACCTGCATTTCATTTTTACCGCATCTAGTACATTATTAAACAAAATTAGCATAGATCTTATGTTGATCTGCAGAGCTCGCTGGTCTCGAGCGAGGAACACCTGACAGTGATCTCGTTTGGGGCGGAGGGCGGGGAAGGTGTCACGGGGTCACAGTCACCACACCTCGCATGCTTCGGTGCGTGCACTTGCTTGAGAGGAAAACTCACTCTGCTTCAGAGGTTTGTACGTATGCTAAGGCCACGTCTCAAGCCGGCTATTGGTTTGTCTCGTCCCCGTTGCACTACTGGGCATTAGCTAGTCTGCCATGATCGACTAGCTTCAGACTATTAAGAAGGGATTTTATAGTTTTTAAAGAGGTATTATATTTTTTAGTGTTAAGTTTAGAAGAAATTTTACAAGGGTTTTTAAGGAGGTATCATATTTTTTAGTGTTAATTTTGATACCTCTTGCTACTTTATGTGTCATGAGGTACCAAAATAAAAACTGAAAAATATGGTACCTCCTCAAGAACTGTAAAATTTCTCATTTTACAGTTCATGAGAAGGTACTAGGAAGTACTATATTTTTAAGGGTTATTTTACGAGTAATTTTACAGTCCTTGAGGAGGTATCACATTTTTCAGTGTTAATTTTGGTACCTCCTGGTACCTAATGTGTTAGGAGGTACTAAAATTAACACAGAAAAATGTGGTACCTCCTGGTACCTCCTCAAGTACTGTAAAAATTCTCTATTTTTTAGTATTAATTTTGATACCTCCTGACACATGAGGTATCAGGATGTAGCAAAATTAACACTAAAAAATGTGGTACCTCCTCAAGTACTGTAAAATAACACTACTGAAAAACCTCCTGTTATCTTCTCAAGAACCGTAAAATAAAACGTGGTAACTCCTCGAGAACTATAAAATAACAATTAGTATCTCCTGATACCTCATATGTCAAGAGGTACCAAAATTAATACTAAAAAATATGGTATCACCTGTTATCTCCTCAATTACAGTAAAATTTCTCCTCAAGAAAATGCCAAGATCCATCGTTGCAGCTTCAATGGCAGGGTGCAGCCTGCAGGCGTCCACTGATGACCACTGGCCACTCCTCCGCGACCCGCGGGGTTCCACCGTGGAGATTCTAGCGCGGACTCAAAAACAAAACAATCAGAGGTAGAAAGACTGACCTGTTGCAAGACGATCGATTGAAGGAATCTCCTTCTTGGCACACCCCCTTCCACCGTGCCGGCACTGGGCTTAAACCTTCGTCGCCGAAGCTCCTCGACTCCGGCCAAATCCCTGTCAAACAAAAATCACTTTTCATTCATCCCTGTCAATGTTACCTCACGCATGGCCATGGCCGGCCTCCTTTGCTGTCACGACATGTCCACGGAACATACATAATTTATCCGGCGGCGGAGAAAAGCTCGACAATTTATGTACAGACAAGGACCGGCACAGATTTCGGACTTCTCACCGGAGTCGAGGACGCCGACGATGACATCCTCGCCGCCGGCTTCAGCGCCGGGCGGCAGCCGGCCGCTGCTGTCCGGGCCTCTCACCCCTTCCTCGAAGCCCAGAAACTCCCAAGACCTCGTGGTGTGCGGGCTCCACCTCCCCTCGCTCGGGAAGGTAGACACCACCTCCGTCCTCTCTGCGTCGCGTCGTGCATGCAATCCATACCAGTAATCTCACGTGAGCCAGGCCACATGTAGTTGGTTAATTACTAGCTACGGGACGATGGATGAACACAAAACATGCATTTCTACCGTCTGGTTTGGATTGACATGGACGTACCTGACAGCTCTGTGGCCTCTTCCTCGGAGAGAAGAGCCGCGAAGCCATTCATGCTGTGCTTGTAGCTGTACAAGAGCGACGCCCTTGCCTCCTCCTCACTGTTCATGGATGGACACAGTCACACAGAGCGTTGCATGCATGATTAGTTACGACTAATCGATCGAAGCGTGGCTCTAATATTCTAATCCATCAATCATCTATGATCCATCTCACACCGTACCAGACTGCTGATGGGTCTACAGGAGATGTGCATGATTAGGATTAATATACACACGCCATGCCTACAGAAGTCAACGATGGTTTGTTGGCTCGTACGTATGTACCTGCCCTTGACGGAGAGCAGGAGGCCATGGTGACCCTGCAGGACTTCTTCCTCGGCCCTCTCTCCGGCGTGCTCGCCCAGGTACACGATGTACACCTGTTCAGAGTTGCGACATGGAAGAAGAATTTCATCTGTTCGGTGAGCAGTCAGTCTCCTCTTTTGCAGAGCATTGTCCATGAACCAACACAACCAGGAAGCTAGCTAGCAAACTAATCTCCTTGTTAGCAGGAGAAATGAACTGACGATTACCTGTCGAAGCTTGGGGAGGGCAGAGGCAATGGAGAAGAAAGAGAGGACGACAAGGACGACAAGGGTCGACAAGGCCAATGGTCTTCTCATCGTCCTCGTCTGAAGTCGGCCGTATCCCCGCTCTCTGCGATTGGTTGGCTTGGAGAGGATAGCTGTTTCAAGTGTTTATATATCCGGCTGGGTGATGGATATATGGAATTCTACCTATTTAGTAATTATTGATATCATTATTTTTTATAAAAATGATGTCTTTTATTCTAATAACGACTTTCCTTAATGGACTGATATTTTCGCCTCTAATGGTTTTTCCTACTAAGATCCTGATTTTTTTGGTTTAATATCTTTTCTTCTACTGTAAGCGTCATGATCGGAAGGTGTTTTTCTTGTATATGAATTGAATCTCTAACTTCCACAGCGCATCCATTAAATAGAGAGTAGTATCCGCTAGAAGAATTTGGAAGCACTGTCAAAAGACACCACATTTGTAGCTTTATCCAATGTGTCATTTTACGGTAGTTGAGTAAGTACCAAAAGATACCATATTTTTAGTGTTAATTTTAGTACCTCCTGGTACCTCATGTGTCAGGAGGTATCAAAATTAGAGAAATTTTACAGTCCTTGAGAAAGTACCAAGAGGTATCATATTTTTCAGTGTTAATTTTGATATCTCCTGGTACCTCATGTGTCAAGAGGTACCAAAATTAGAGAAATTTTACGGGTTATTTTACAGTCCTTGAGAAGGTACCAGGAGGTACCACATTTTTTAGTGTTAATTTTAGTACCTCCTAGTACCTCATATGTCAGGAGATACCAAAATTAACACTGAAAAATATGGTACCTCCCGGCACCTCCTAAAGGGACTGTAAAATTCTCAAATTTTACAGTCCTTGAGGAGGTACCACATTTTTCAGAGTTAATTTTGATACCTCCTGACACATGAGGTACCGGGAGGTACCAAAATTAACACTAAAAAATGAGGTACTCCTGGTACCTCCTTAAGCACTGTAAAATAACCCCAAAATTAAATATCTATTGTTACCTTCTCGTAAAATTTCAGTTATCCAATTCTGATCAGTATAATGATTTGTTCCGTATAAGAGCCATCATGTGTAGTCCAAGGTTTAATCTGAAGTCTATAAAGATGTAACACATATAGCAGGATAGTTGGATAGGGGAACCGATCAAATCAACAGACTTACAGACATGGACAGGGAATCTGACCGAGTGATCCTCTGAGCTTGAAATGATACGAGTATGTAAGTTTCATTTTCTAAACCTTTGTTCAGTTGCATTTTCTAGTGCTCCTATCCCCATTGCCTGCAACTCGAAGTTACTAGTGGTGAACTACACTTGGATACACTACACAGACCACAGTGCTCTGACGGCAATTCACACCGTCCAACTCGAGCTGAGCTCTCATGTGATGCGTGAGTGTTGTCATCAGAAGAGGAATAGCTACTAGCGAAGAGAACCATCCGGCGGTGCCCTGTCCGAAGGGGAACTGAGCAATATGAGCCAACGATTCCATCGATCGGCCGGCCCGGCGGCCGCACCCGATGGAATACGATGGCTCGACGCCGAGCACGTCAGTCAGTGGCACGTTCTTCTCCGTCCACATCTGTAGCTCTCGTCCTATCGTCCGGCGTCAGGCACGCTCGCAAAGCATGTTTGTTTCAACCGAAGATTCTTAGTAGCTAGCTAAAACAAACATGGGCTAGATCATCGTCATGCATGGTTGTGCGCCATGCTTACATAGTTGACCAAGGCGAAGGTTGTGCACTTGCTGATAGTTCAATGAGTAAAAGCGTAGTGATTCTTTCAGTGATACGGCTGCCGGTCCCTCGCCGCGCTTGGCACTTTGGCAGTGCCTGTCGTCTTTGATACGATGGTTTATCCGGCATAGATAGATGGAGCGCTGTGCAGATAAATCTAGGATAAGCACGTCCTACTCGAAGTCTACTTGCATATGCTTCGTGCGATCCTTTTAGACTCTGAAACTCTAAACAAGACATTACATTACGCACCAAAAACTCTAAACTCATTTTGTCCTGCTCAGCTCGGAGCTGGAAGCAGAGACCAGAACCATCTTGGTTTCCATAGCGAATTCAGGTCATTCCTCTGCGGTCGAAGATCTGACTGCAGAGGGCTCCGCAGCCGTCCGATTTTTATTGGACGGTGCGAAGCCCCTTTCACTCTCTTCGAAGCTTCCTGCGAAGTAGGTTCCACCGGTATGAAATCCCCCTCACGTTCCCGTTCAATTAAAATTGAACGGCGTTGAGGAGCTGACTTAATCAATGACATATGAGCCGTATTCTAAGAAAACGAAACCAATTGTAGCGATGATAAATTATTAATTTTTTTCAGGTCTGGGTTTTAATGGGCTAAAGGTGAGTAAACCTAAAAAGATTTTTCTTCTGATCAACTCTAATGGGCTTTAATGGGCCTGATCACCGCAATTAGGCCCATAAGAAGTCTAGGCCTTTAGCTTAACTGAGTTACACTTCTGGAATCTTCTGTCCAACCCAAAATCTTCTCGTCGCCCACGTTTCCTCCGATGAACCTAGCCGTAGCCCCTCGCCGCCGGCGAGCTACTCGTTCGCGTCGCCCGCACCCTCTCCTCGCCATCGTCCTACTCCTCGTCGTCACCCCGCAGGCCCGTAGTGTTTCAGCGCTCCACATTCCGCTGCGCGAGATCGCCACCTTCCTCAACCTCTCCCACTCCCTCCTCACCCGCGTCGCCGCCGCCCGCGCGGCCCGTGGTGACGACGCCGCGGCATCCCGCGCGCGTAGAATCGCATCTCATATCTCCCTCTTCTCCTCCCGCGGCGCGTGGGCCCTCTCCTGGGACTACCTCCGCCACTACGCCTTCTCCTCGGCAAACGGCTGCGGCCTCTCCTGCGCCACTGCAGCCACTCGCCTCCTCGCTGCTGCGGCGGAGGTATCGCGCCTACGTTCCGCCTCCGACGCCGCCCAGTGGCTGGGCCGCAATTACGGCGACGTCCGCGACGCGGCCGCGCAGCTCCTCAACGGTCTCCTCGTTGCCTTCTCCGAGCAGGTACATGACGTAGTGGTTAGTACTCATGAGTCATGACATCCAAATTGCAGCAATATTCAGTTGATGGCGATTTGTTTTGGGGTTTAGGGGCCGTTACGAGAGGTGGTAATGGATGTGAAGTGGGAGGTGGAGGAAGGAGAGCTGCTGAAGGATTGCCTTGAGGTCGGAGCAAAGGACTTGGAGGGTTTGCTTGTCATTGCCAGAGATCTCATATTTGGGGCTTCAAGGACTTCTTCACGCCACAATGAACTTTGATATTTGGTAATTTGGTGACTTGTGCTCCCTTGTTCATCCGTTTGAACTAATGCAAGTAAACTTACTTCAGTTCATTTTACAAATCTGGAATTTGTGTGAAAATTCTATCCTGCCGCTTATTGCACACTACATAGTAACTTTCACTGTGATATTATACTTATCTTGCTACTACTATGAATTAGTTTTCGAACATACCTATTCAACATTTCACAGAGAATGTGTTGCTGAAAGCAATGGTAGTTCCATAATTGCAAAAATGTTATACAAGTATACAACATATGATATTTTCTCTTAAAGAAGAACGACTCTACCTTGATACAAACTTTGCATAGTTTTTTTTTGAGGGAAACCAGCAGGAGAGTCTCCTACCTAGGCAATGTATTAAAAAATTCATAAAATTACAGAAGTTTTGGTTCGGTAGAAGTTTTGGTTCATAAAATTCATAAAAATTCATAAAATTACGTAGCTAGCTGTCACGCCCGAATTCGAAAAGAACTCGAACCTTTATTAATACTCAAAAATATCCAAATACAAGATGTTCATAAACCGACGACGCATAACGAAATTAAAACATAGTACGTAGCTCATGGGCTACACTTATTACAAACTCAAATAAATGCGGAAGCGAAACAAAAGCGCCTGAAGGACATCTCGATCCCAAAATCCGACACCTCGACTGGGTCGCTACTCCTAGACTTCATCCTCTTGATAATAAGCATCTAAAAAAAAGTAATCAATGGGGATGAGTACAAAGGTACACAACAAGCCACAAATATGCATATAATGAAGGCTAAATAACAAAGGAGCATATTCTAGGCTTGTTTGCATAAATGAGCATGTTTAATGTTGTTTAAGCTTTAGTGAGCAAAATTAAAACACGAATATAAAATGCTGAAGTAAATATGAGCAATAACTATCCACTACCTCGAGTTGCACACCTGTGCCAACTCGCTCTTTCAACCCATTCCATCATGTTCAATGCTTTCACACACAAATGCAGAAATAAATGCTAACTGCGGAGAACATCACTAGGCCGCCCGTGACCGTGGGCACGGCTTTTCGAAAAGTTTATACTCTGATCAGAGGTGTATTACTTTACCCACAAGGCACAAACCCGGTGTGCACCAGGATACCACCACGATACCCTGACCAAGTTCATGCCAAAACCCGTCATATGAATTGACACAGCAAGAGGACAACCACACCAGGTTTCGCCCACGCTCCACTGAGATCTCACCCGAAAATCATGGGTAGACCCCGATTGGCAGACGTAGACCCCCTTTCGTGCCTCATCGGACCAAGCCACCACCTGGCACTCCAGGTTAAGTGAACTTGTCCCCTCCACTCGGTGCATCAAGCTGAATCGACCCATACTTCGAATTAGGCCTTACCCATTAGACTTGTGGTCAGTACTGTTATGCTTCGCAACAGATCCCGCAGACCGGTCCTTATAGTGCCCCGGGTGCGACTAACCAATGTCCGAGCTTGCACCCGGAACCCACCATGCTCAATGCAACACCATTCTCCAAGATTTCAAGTAACACAACTCAGAATCGCAAAGAGACGAGATATAACAAAGATATAGAGACGATCCACCTGTCTAGTAATAAATATTAATTTTACCGCTAGCAAGTGTGCCTCTACTTTAGAGCACTAACTAATAAATTTTATAAGGCAACAAGGAGAACGGAATACAAAGCATGGCTTAGGTTTGCACAACAGGGTTTAAACTAAACTTTAACTAAACATTTAAAAGTGAGGTCTAATGCATTTATTAGCCTATGGTTTATAGCAATAATTAATTAAAAAGAATGGGTTCAACATGATCAACTATTTCCACGGAAATGAATCTGTGACTTGCCTGGATCCTCGTAATACTGGTACGGATCTGCAGCAGGAAAAGATGACTCCTCGATAGCCTCGACGTCGACTAGACATGCAAACCGAGGAAAAACAAATTAAAACAGTACTACAAACAGTATGAACATTACAATTAAATGGCATGAAATTAAAGAGCATAATTTTCTGGATTTTCTAAAATTTGAATGGGAAAAATCCGAGTTAAAATGAATTTACTATGAATTTTTGAAGTTTAAAGGGTTTCCTGGAATTTTATAAATCATTTTCTGAAATTAAAACAGCCCTGGTCCACGGTGGACCGAACCAACCTGGGCCGCACGATCAGCATCCGACGGCTGGCGGCGAGGCGGGCGCGTTAAATGAAAATGGAGCGCCCAGATTTAAAGGGCCGAAGGGGTACGCATCCAACGGCTCGGATTAAATCCGGCACACACACGGCAACAGCGCGCGTGGTGGCTTCGTCTCCGACGACGGCCGAACCACGGCGAGCGGCGCACGGCGGCGGCGGCGGCCTAATGCCCTGGGCGAATGCAAAAATAGAACTAGGGGACGGAGAGGGTTCGATCGGTACCAGAGTTGACGACCGGAGGTGACGGCGGCGGCCGGCGGCAAGGATGAAGCGGAGGAGGACCTCGGGTTGGCGGCGGCGCTCCGACGGCCGAGGGCTCGACCCGAGGCGAGGCCGAGGACCGGAGCGCGGTGGCGGACCCGAAGAGGTGGTCGGCGACGGCTACGGCGGCGAGCAGCGGCGGTGGGCGATGGCTGGGCGCAGAAACAGAGCCGGCGGAGGCGCTGTGCGCGGAAGCGAATTCCGGCGAGAGGGAGGCGGGGATGCGGCGATTGAAAAGGGCTTCGGGTGCGGGAGGCTTTATAGAGGCCGAAGCGTGGGGATAAGGGCTTCCCAAAGCGCGAGACGGCGCCGGAGAAATCGGGAGAGGAGGTTGGGGGGGCGGCGGCGGCGCGCGCGGAGAAGAAGGAGGGCTGCTAGGGCGCTGGGTGGCTGACAGGTGGGGCCCGGGCGGCAGCGGGCGGAGGCAACCTGGCGGGCGGGGCCCAGGCGCCAGAGAGAGAGGGTGAGGGTGGCGCGCGGACGAGGGCGCCGACATGGTGGACCCGCGAGTCAGAGAGAGAGGGGGAGGGAAAGGGCTGGACTGGGCCGGCTAGGGGGAAATGAGGTTGCGGCCCACTAAAAATTTAAATTGTTTTTCTAATAAAAATAAATCAGGAAATTCGTTTTGAAGTTTAAAATATGAATTTGAATCCCAAAAATTATGAAATAATTTTGTAAAATACTTCAAGGTGTGAGGAGTCTTACAAAATTATAAAAACTTCAAAATTCGAAATATTTCTCAATGTTTTAGATTGCAAAAACCTTTCTGCCTTGGAAAATTTTTGAATTCAAATTTGGTTTTGAAATTTTGAAAAATTCAGGTTTACGGTTAATTTAAAATACGGGTGTTACACTAGCCAAGCTAAAAGAGCTTCTTTGACCCCAGTTTTGCAACGTTGAGCCTGCAGAGTTGTCAAAGTCTTGAAGGAGGACAGCCATTGCCTGACAGAGATATCCTGTTGTCGAAAAATGTGGTTATTGCGATGAATCCACAGGCCCCATGCCCCAGCGATAGCCACCTCCATGTAGAAAGGCCAATTAAGGCCGTGCTTCATCATAATAATTCTTTCTATCGTTGAAACTCCGGGCTGCCAAAAGATTCCCTGTGAGCTCCAGCAGGCCTTGCTGAAGCTGCATTCGAAAAAGAGATGACTCGAAGTCTCAATTCTATTATCTTGACACATGGGGCAGGGGATGCCAGATTCAGTCCGCATAAGATGTTTCCGATGTAGAATAGCACATGTGTTCAGTCTATCCTGAAGGAGCAGCCAGAAGAAGACTTGAAGTTTCTTTGTGCAGCGGGAGGACCACAGCCAAGTGAAGACTAGCGGCACCGTCACGTGCCTAAAGGTTGAAGCATACAGTTTTTGGGGTGTGAAAGAAGCAGAGCCCCAGATGTAACTCCAAGAGTCATCAACCTCAGTCTTATGAGTGCTCAAGAGTGCCTCCTGAAGATGCACCAATTCGTCCGAAGCCTCAGGGGAGAGTGGGAGGTAGAACTAACTTCCTGGACAAGTTGGTGCAGTGCCGGAAATGGTAAATGGAGCAATTCCTCTTCTTAGCAAAGGTAAACAGCCTTGGCAGAGTATAGTGTAATGGCGTTGACGTCCATAGATCAAACCAAAGCGAGGTCGAGAGGCCACTCTTGGGCGTAGGCTTGGAGACGGCTAGGAAGAGAGGGCATAGCTTGAGGATCCCTCTCTACCAAGCAGAGCCTTTGATTCTAGACAAGTGAGGAGGGCAGACCAAACCATAATGTTTGGACCAGATGAGGTCGATCTAGGGGCAGTCCTTTTTCTTGTAGAACTTGTCAAGGTGTTTCATCAAAAGTGTGTTATTCTGCGCTTTCAAGTTGATAACCCCCAGTCCTCCTTTAGCTTTTGGCTTGCAGACCATAGCCCATTTGACTAATGGTTTGACCTGCGAGTCCAGGGAGCGTCCCCTCCAGAGACAGTGACGTCGGGCTTTGTCTATAGTGCGAATCACCTTGCTCGGTAGGCTAAACATGCACATTGTATAAGTGGGCAGTGCAGAGAGCACCGAGTTGACGATTTGGAGCTTCCCTACTGGCGAAAGCCAGAATGAGGTAGCTGCCAGGCGGCGCTCAACTATAGGCCATAAGCAGAGCGGGTCATACCAAGTTGAGGTTCAAATAGAGTAATTAGGGAACAAAAACTTGGATAGCCACCAATTACAGGAAAAAAATAGATGTTGCTGCGCTACACCCGTAGGAACACCCAACCTGAACCACCCCCATTGCAAACACACCAATAGATCGCATCACAGTGCCTAATACGCAACAACGTCCAACTAGAGCCGCATGAACAATGGGGCAACCGACATCACCTGGAGAGGCGGGTGTAGAACAACTGCTTGGAGAGCTCCTAGCACTTCTCCACGGAGGGGGCTGCACCACGTGATGCTTGTTATTCTCCATCACCTCCTTGTAGTAAGCGACGTCGTGCTTTGAAACGAGCTCTGTCGCCTTGGTTCGTAGTTGCGCCAACCTCATCGCCATCACGTAGAACCCACCCCACCCGCACATGGAAAGAGAAACCAAATTAATTGGGGAGTGCAATCTATAATCGTGTAATTGTGTGATCTGATGCATCCAATCAAGATCCAACGGTTATATATGAAATCTAGTATTTTTTTTACTTTTTTTCATATGTAATTGTTGGAACTTGATTAGATACACCAGATCGTACGATTGCATGATTACACGATTGCACATGATATTTCCCTATTATTTGGATACTTGTTTATGTTAAAATATACTTTGGGGGTTTTGGTTTATTGGTTTTTGTATCCGGTTCAAGTTGAATTAAATATACTTTGGATTTTCTAGAGTGATACTGTTTATGATTTTGCTTCAATATTGTTTTTGCTTATGCTATAATATTGCTACTTCTCCTGTATGTTAACCCCATGAGGTTTTACGTCAGGTATTCAATGGCTCGAATATAGATTTGTAGTAGCTTTGATGGATGATGGATGGATAGGTGAAACTAAGTTTATAAAAATTGTCTTAGGACACGAACGAATGAATTTGAATATTAGAAATCTAATGATTTTATTTAAAAAAGTTTTTCCAAGAAATGCTAATGAAAAAAGTTTGAGAGAAAACCTATCATCATTTGTATAATATTAGAAAGTGTGTCCGCAATAATCCATGATCCCGCCCTCATTTGAACTATTCTAGTTGAGAAGTGATAAATTTGTCATTGAAAAAGTCTGAATACCCCATGAACTTTACTCGAGACTCCTTTAAAACTATGAATTATTAAACTGAATATTGAGCCACTGAACTTTACCCTAACATGGGCGTTGCCATGGGAACCTTTAGTCCCACCTCGGCTACGAACGGGGGCTACGAGCCCCTTATAAGGGAGAGTAGACATCCTCCCTCAGGCCGGTCTTTTGGGATGGAGAGGGCTCTCCGCTTATAAGGGTGTGTCGGATGCGCATGAATGCCCGGACGTGGGCCGAGGATGGTGAGTTGAAAGGCCTGGGACGCTAACAATTGGTATCTGAGAGAAGAGGGAATTGGGATGAATAGCTGATATGTTCAATAAGGGAGAGTGCAGGTACATATATAGGGGAGAAGGCTTCAGCCGTTCCCCTGATTTCCCTAACCACCACGCAAGGCTAGCTGGCTACAGCCAGGTTACAGCCAAAACAACAAGTAACAGAAAACAGATTCTAACACCCCCCTGCAGTTGAAACGTCCGTGGAGCGGACATTGAGGCTGGACCGGAAATCACTGAACACGGAGGACGGAAGTCCTTTGGTGAAGATGTCGGCGAATTGAGATGTCGTGGGGACATGCAGTACTCGAACATCACCAAGAGCGACGCGTTCGCGGACAAAGTGAAGATCAATCTCAATGTGCTTGGTACGTTGATGTTGCACGGGATTGGAAGACATGTAAACTGCACTGATGTTGTCACAATACACTAGGGTGGTCTTGCGTAGTGGGTGATGCAGTTCAGATAAAAGTTGACGGAGCCAGGAAGCTTCTGCCACTGCATTGGCCACTGCGCGGTATTCTGCTTCGGCGCTGGAACGGGACACCGTGTTCTGCCTCTTGGAAGACCAGGATATGAGATTGTCGCCAAGGAAGACAGCATACCCGGAGGTGGACTTGCGTGTGTCAGGACACCCAGCCCAGTCGGCGTCAGAATAAACGACTAACTCCTGCTGAGAGGAAGGACTCAAAAGGAGACCCAAATGTAGAGTACCTCGGACATAGCGCAGAATGCGCTTAAGAGCAGCCAAATGCGGTTCCCGGGGATCATGCATGTGTAAACATACTTGCTGGACAGCATAGGCTATATCGGGGCGAGTGAAAGTAAGGTACTGTAGAGCTCCTGCAAGACTGCGAAAATCTGTAGGATCTGAGACTGGATCGCCAGTGGATGATAACTTGGGATTCACATCAACAGGAGTAGTGCATGGTTTGCAATCACTCATCCCAGCACGCTCAAGTATCTCAATCATGTACTGTCGCTGAGAAAGAAACAATCCTGAAGAGTTGTGTTGAACGTGCATGCCAAGAAAATGGTGGAGCTTGCCAAGGTCTTTTATGGAGAATTCTTGCTGCAAGGCATTGATGATTTGACGCAGAAGTGACTCGGAGGAGGCAGTGAGCACTATATCGTCCACATAAAGCAGGAGGTATACCATATCTTCTCCTTTGCAATATACAAAGAGGGAAGTATCTGTTTTAGCCTCCACAAAGCCAAGCTCCAGAAGATGAGTGGCAAAGCGACTGAACCAGGTGCGGGGGGCCTGCTTGAGACCGTAAAGAGACCGATTCAGGCGGCAAACAAAATCAGGATGGGTTGAATCTTCAAATCCAGCAGGCTGAGAACAGTAGACAGTTTCTGATAGAGTCCCGTGGAGAAAGGCATTGTTAACATCAAGTTGATGAACAGGCCACCCGCGAGAAAGGGCTAATGAGAGAACTGTCCGAACTGTTGCAGGTTTGACTACTGGACTAAATGTCTCAGAAAAGTCAATTCCTGGCCGCTGAGTGAAGCCGCGCAGGACCCATCGTGCTTTATAGCGCTCGAGAGAACCATCAGTGTTGAATTTGTGCTTGAATACCCATTTGCCTGTGACAATATTGGAGTAAGGAGGCCGGGAAATGAGATCCCAGGTGTTGTTGGCAATGAGGGCAGAGTACTCTTTCTCCATTGCAGCACGCCAATTTGGATCAGCGAGTGCAGCACGATAGCTTCTGGGAATTGGAGACAGAGCTGTTGCCTCAAATAGTGCTGGAAATTTGAGGCCGCACTTTCCTCTGGTGATCATGCCGTGCTGATTCGAAACAGCAGGGACTGGTACCGCTCCAGTGGGAAGGGTGGCTGGGGAGGAGGATGCTGCTGGTGGTATTGCAGAGGTAGCAGGGTGACGCCTGGTGTAAACTCGGCCGCAGAAACGCCTTGGAGCAACGTTTGTGGGCGCCTGAGTGATGTTGTCGCCCGTTGGTGGCGAGAGTTCGGTCAGAGTAGGTGCTGTGGTAGATGTATGGCTGACCGGTGCCACAGGACCGTCTGGAACCGACAGGGGCAGCTGCTGTATAGGACCGTCTGGAACCGACAGGGGAAGCTGCTGCACAGAACCGGTGCAAGGATCATCCGGTGCCTGTTGTCGAGCCACGATCGGCGTAGAGGCAGGTCCAGGCAAGATGCCTGGAGTACCAGTGTGTGTAGTCCCTGGAGAAGAAAAAACAGGTGACAGTTCAAAATGAACTGGGACCGGGTTAGTTGAATCATCCAAAAAATCAAACGCAGCACGTGTGGGGGGAGACGGATCCTCGGAAAAAGGAAACGAGGTCTCGTCGAAGACCACATGGCGCGAGATGATGAGTTGGTTGGAATGTTTGTTAAGACAAAGATAACCTTTGTGATGAGGTGAGTAGCCAAGGAAGACACAGAGAGCAGAGCGGGGAGCAAGCTTGTTTGGTGCAATGGCAGCGAGGTTAGGGTAACATTTGCAACCAAAGACACGAAGATGGTCATAGGATGGAGCGGTTCCGAACAACATGAGGTGTGGTGTCGAATAGTTGAGTGTCTTGGTTGGTAAAATGTTGAGGAGGTAGGTTGCTGTACCAAGGGCAGCAACCCAAAAAGTAGGGGGAACACTGGCATGAATGAGCAGGGAGCGAACGACGTTGTTGATGGATCGGATAACGCGTTCAGCTTTGCCATTCTGGGCTGAAGTGTAAGGACAGGACATACGCAGATGAACACCATTGGAGGAGAAGAATGTGCGGGCGTTGAGGTTGTCAAACTCGCGGCCATTGTCGCACTGAACTCCTTGAATGGTGGCGCCAAACTGTGTACGAACGAAGGCAAAAAAATTGGTGAGGGTAGAAAAAGTGTCCGATTTTAGGCGCAAGGGAAACGTCCACAAATAATGAGAGCAATCGTCCAAAATGACCAAGTAGTATTTATGACCAGAGATACTGGTGACAGGAGATGTCCAAAGATCACAATGAATTAGTTGAAAATTGTGAGTAGCACGTGAGGACGATGCATGAAAAGGTAAGCGGACATGGCGGCCTAACTGACAGGCGTGACACAAAGACGTGTTGTCGCTTTTATTACAAGCAATGGCAGAAGAATGTGCTAAATGCGACAAAACTGAATGACCAGGGTGTCCAAGCCGCTGGTGCCATAGGGATGTTGTGGACGCATGGAGAGTAGAGGCAGGCAGTCGCAAGGGGTAGAGGGGCCCAAGGCTGTCACATCTGATGATCTGACGCCGGGTGAGAAGATCCTTCACAGAACAACCAAATGGGTCAAACTCAACAGAACAATTGTTGTCGGTAGTAAATTGACGAACAGAGATCAAGTTCTTAATTAGTGAGGGAGAGACCAACACATTTTTAAGAAACAGATTATGAGGCAAAGATGTATGGCCGGTGGAAGCGACGGAGACAAGATTGCCATTACCGACAACAATGTGAGAAGGAAGAGACCGAGAGGAGGTTCTGTGAGTGATTGTACCCGCATCGGATGTCATGTGGCTGGTGGCACCAGTGTCAAAATGCCATTCCTGTTGCGGTGGAGGCTGCAGGGCGACGGTCTGGAAGTTGGCAGCAAGGGTTTGCTGATCCCAAACTGGAGTGGATGGAGGTGTGGTGACGTAGCCTGGAGGCGGCCCATACGTAGCCGGAGTCGGAGGAACCCCCCACTGTCCAGTCCATGGACCGGGTGGTCCGGCGAGGAAGGCGTGGTGCTGCGGAGGCGGCCGTGGAGCAGAGGGCGGCCGCTGGCCAGGCCACATGTAAATGGCCCCGGTCCAGGGGTTGTAATAGCTGTGGCTATTAGCCTGGCCCGCGAAGTGCTGCGAGGAGGCCGAGCCAGTGGAGCTGTCGCTGCTGGTGCCGGAATTCTTCCCGCCGCGCTTGCCGCGCTTCCCACGCTGGCCCGAGCCACCGGACTGCTGGTGCTGTTGTGGAGGACGCGGGGATTGCTGCTGTTGCGGTGGGCGGGGAGTGTCACCGGTAGGAGCAGACGGCTTGGAACCGCCGCCGCTGTTGCTATTGTTGCCGTTGCCGGACAGAGCAGCGAGAGCAGCCGCGGGAGGGGCCTTCGCCATGGTTAGTTCTTCAAGAAGCAGGTCGTCGCGGACCTGTAGAAAGCTGGGAAGGGGATTGGTGCGGCGAATGTGAAGACCAAGGGCGAGGAACTTCTCGTTGAGGCCGCGGACGAGGTTGAGGACGAGAGTCCGATCGGAGACCGGCTCACCGAGATCGCGAAGGTCCTCAGCCAATTTTTTGTAGCGGCGACAATAGTCGGCGACGGAGAGGTTCCCTTGGCAGAAGGAGCGGAATTCTTGGTCAGCGTAGAGGGCGCGGGTGGTGCGGTTTCCCAGGAACTGGGACTCGATGGAGAGCCACAACATACGGGCGGTGGCGCCGCGCTGAGACACCGTGTCGGCGAGGTCATCGGAGATGGTTCCGAGGATCCAGGTGCGGACGACGGCGTTCATGCGAACCCAATCAGGTGAAGTAAGAGCGACGCCGTCGGAAAGAACGTGCTGCTCCAGGGAGAACTTGGTGAGGGTGAGGAGGAAAGATTCGCACCATCTGGCATAGAATGAAGAATTCATGTCGAGGAGCAATGGTACGAGGGCGCGAATGTTCTGTACGGCGACAGCCTGGGCATGTAGGTTGAGAAGCGTCGCGGCCTCGTGTTGAAGAAGAGCTGCATCGAGCGGAGAAGGCCGAATGCCGATGCCGCGAGCTTCAGAGGAGTCATCGTCGGCGTCGGGGGACGGCATGGCCGCCGCGCGTTCGCGAGCGGCGCGCTCCAGGGCGGTGCGGATGCGAGCGTCAGCGGCATCACGCTCCTGTTGCGCGAGGACCGCCTCGCGTTCGGCATCAGCCGCGCGAGCCAGGGCAGCAGCGCGAGCAGCTTGCATCGCGCGCACACGATCTTCCTGGGCGGCGCGCAAGGAGGCAGCGCGCTCAGGGTCTGTGGTGGGATCTGTGACATCAGGATCCGGGGACATGGTGTTCCTTGGATCAATTGACTCAACGCCGGGGGCGTTGTCGTGTGGCGGCGACAGAGAATGGCCAGCCATGGAGCAGCGCCGAAAAGATGGGCGCGCTGGGCGGAAGCGAGAAGAGAAGAGAGAGACCTAAACTTCTGATACCATGAGAGAAGAGGGAATTGGGATGAATAGCTGATATGTTCAATAAGGGAGAGTGCAGGTACATATATAGGGGAGAAGGCTTCAGTCGTTCCCCTGATTTCCCTAACCACCACGCAAGGCTAGCTGGCTACAGCCAGGTTACAGCCAAAACAACAAGTAACAGAAAACAGATTCTAACAGTATCAGAGCCGGCATCGCCATGCCTTCCTAGGAGGCTTCCTAGGGGGATGGGATGTTAGGGTCCTGGCCATGGGCGTTGCCAGGGAACCTTTAGTCCCACCTTGGCTACGGACGGGGGCTACGAGCCCCTTATAAGGGAGAGTAGCCATCCTCCCTCAGGCCGGTTTTTTGGGATGGGGAGGGCTCTCTGCTTGTAAGGGAGAGTAGCCATCCTCCTTCAGGCCGGTTTTTTGGGATGGGGAGGACTCTCTGCTTGTAAGGGGCGTCGGATGCGCCTAAATGCCCGAACGTGGGTCGAGGGTGGTTAGCTAAAAGGCCTGGGACGCTAACACCCCCTGGTTTGCAGCGGCACCTGGATATTCATAGCTTCTGAAAATTTATTTAAGATCCAGGTGCCAGTGTACACATTTTCAGAATTGTACAAATGAACACACTCACCATAATTTACTGCAAGCCGAAGAACTTCGCTGAAGGGATCGAATTAATGGGTCAACACAGTCAGGTTTGGTTAACAGAATGGGATATAAACAAATTTATCCACAAACATTAGCAATGCATATTTATTTACTCAGGAGTTGTACACATCTTTCAGGCTACCACCTGAAAGTTTTCATGAAGCGAGGTCGAGAGGCCACTCTTGGGCGTAGGCTTGGAGACGGCTAGGAAGAGAGGGCATAGCTTGAGGATCCCTCTCCACCAAGCAGAGCCTTTGATTCTAGACAAGTGAGGAGGGCAGACCAAACCATAATGTTTGGACCAGATGAGGTCGATCTAGGGGCAGTCCTTTTTGTTGTAGAACTTGTCAAGGTGTTTCATCAAAAGTGTGTTATTCTGCGCTTTCAAGTTGATAACCCCCAGTCCTCCTTTAGCTTTTGGCTTGCAGACCGTAGCCCATTTGACTAATGGTTTGACCTGCGAGTCCAGGGAGCGTCCCCTCCAGAGACAGTGACGTCGGGCTTTGTCTATAGTGCGAATCACCTTGCTCGGTAGGCTAAACATGCACATTGTATAAGTGGGCAGTGCAGAGAGCACCGAGTTGACGATTTGGAGCTTCCCTGCTGGCGAAAGCCAGAATGAGGTAGCTGCCAGGCGGCGCTCAACCCGAGCTATTAGTGAGCCAAAGTCCTTGAATTTTGGGGTTGTGATGCCCAGAGGCAACCCCAAGTATGGCAGCGGGAGCGTGCCAACTGGGCAACCAAATGTGGCCCAAATGTGGCGGCCAATAACTCAGCTTCTTCACCGCTGACGTTGAGCGGGATCATGCAAGACTTGGAGAGGTTTATCTTTAGTCCCGTGAAACTGGAGTACGAGTTCAGTAGGGCTTTCAGACGGAAAAGATTTAGCTGTGTGGCCTCTGCAAAAATGAGAGTGTCGTCGGCGTACTAAATCACTGGGAAGTCTTGTTGAGAATAGCAGAATGGCGCTGAGATAGTTCCCTGAAGAGAGGCAGCATTCAGGATGTATTGAAGGAGTTCTCCGACCATGATGAATAGCAGTGGAGAGAGGGGGTCAGGGCACTCCACGCTTACAATCAAATTTTTTTCCGAAAAAGCCGTTGATTAGGACTGCAGAGTGGGCTGAGCTGAGAATTGTAGTGACCCAATGAATCCATTTTGGAGGGAAGCCCAGCCGGGAGCACATGAAGAGGATTGCAGAGTGCTCCACCAAATCAAAGGCCTTCTCAAAATCGAGCTTGAGGATAGCCACTGGCTTCTTGGAACAGTGACATTGGTGGGTGAATTCAAGTGTCCAGGCCAGGCAATCCTGAATAGACTGTCCTTTGATGAATCCATACTGGTTTTTATGCATGATCTTTTGCATGATCGGCTGCAATCGGTTTGCTAGGAGTTTCGTAATAAACTTGATTGCGAAGTTTACCAACAAGATAGGTCTGTACTCAAGATGTGCGAGGGGGAGTCTACCTTGGGGATTAAGATAATGAAGGAGTTATTGAGTGGTCGCAAGTCCAGGTTGCCCAGATAGAAAGCTTCACATAACTTGTAGAAGTCGTGTTTGAGGATGTCCCAACAAGCTTTGTAGAACCTGCCATCAATATCCAAGCATGGAATCCAGAACAAGAAAGTACAGAAGTTTGTTATGTCCTCCACCAGCAAAGAATGCTTCAGACTAGACCTGTCCATGGGCAACCTGGCCCGAAGGCCCAGCCTGATTTTTCCAGTCTCAGGCCTAGTTTTTGAGCCTGTCTATCAGGCCAGACTGGGCTCAGGCTTCTTCTACGAAATGTCGAAATTAACACTAAAATTTCTTGGCTGGGCTGGGCTTTCAGGTTTTTTGTCGGTCTCATGCTGGACTTGAGAAATCGAGATCCAAAAATAACACAAACAGTTGGGCCAGGATGGGCTTGGACTTTGTTATTTTGGACCAGGCTTAGTTCTTCTTGCCCAATTCATTTGGTTTAGTTGAATTTTAGCAATATAAGTATATAACAGTACTGTTTTTGCCAAGACAAATTTTCTATACTACAGATACAGAATTGATATTTGCAAAGTTGTGCCACTATTAGTGCATTGATGTATGGTGCTTCCTACAGAAATATTAGCTACTGATTGATGATTACCATGATCTATAGTGCTTCATCCACTAGTAAGTGCTATGTAAGGATTAAGACTTGGTCTCCAACATCGGCCACTGGTATCATTCTGCTGAGCACAGTAGATTTATTTTTCTCCTTTTTCCCTTCCAAACACGGTTTGCTCCTGGATAATATTATTTTTTTAAAAATCTCCTTTTTTCCATGAAGGCTCTTGTACTCTTGTTTCAAAATACTAATCTCTGGCGTTCCTAAGAGGTTAGCGTTAGACTGAAGAATTGTATGCCTGCTGAATGGTGGACCTAGTACACATTTTGTCAATTACTCACATCTGAATACCATTGTATTTAATATTTTGAAAAATATCATAAATAATATGGTGTTGCCACTATTTTGCATCTGCAGGTCCAAACAATGAATTTCTGATTAATATCAAATGTCTGATAAAAGTGTTTCAAGCTAACCATTCATCACGGTGCATTATGTAAGTTCATGCAGAATCCACGACATCTGTTTAAGGATAATGATATACCCCCACCCCCCTCCAAAAGAAGAAGGAAATTGTAGCACCAGACCCAAAGATAGTGATTGGCTAAAGCTGTCTCAAGTATTCTTGAAAAAATAGAAGACAAAATTTTTCCAAAGATAGAATGATTGTATTATTTTGCCATATTTCCGAGGTAACAAGGTGGAATGTAAGCTATTTTCCATTTTCTTCATTGTGTACTGATTAATTGGTGCTCTTTGCTCTGTGCCTACTCGATACTTTTATGTACAGCTCGAATTGAAGCTAGAATGACATATTGTTAGTTAGTACTTAAACTGCCTTTTGTGCAGTTCTAGCATGCTTTTAGTACTCCAGTTATCCTACATCATTTCCTGGTGTCACATTCCCTGTAAGCTGTGCCAAATTAATGAGCTAGGATTTATTTGTGCTTGTATCCATGGTCAAGGTTCCTTGAGTTGCCTATATTCTATCTTTTTCCAATAAATTTGGTGATTGTTATATCCAATAATCCAAATGCAATCTTGTCGAGGGAGAACGGGGGAGACTCTAGACAGAATTGAGGGAGACTATAGAATAATACTTCTCATTGCTTGTCTTTGCCTTAAGGGCTTACATCTTATTTATAGTGCTAAATAGCTCTAATCATGGAAATACTAATCAAGGAATCTAATCATCTAATCATGGAAATACTAATCAAGGGAATCTAATCATCTCATCATGGAAATACTAATCAAGGGAGTCCAATCATCTAATCATGGAAATACTAATCAGCCCAAGCCAGCCATGGCAGCCCATGACATCTCCCCACTCCTTTGAAGACCAGCTCGTCCTCGAGCTGGCAGAGTAGGCGAGGTACTGTCAACGTATTTTGATGCGGAAGACTAGAGAAGTTGTGCCAGGAAACCTTGTGACCCCACGTCGTAAGGACATGGTGAGGGTACTAACATCCCAAGTGATTAGTCCCAACGATGCAAGCTACTGCGTTTCGAGTACCACAACGTAGCCGGCCAAAGGGAGGGCATAGAAGTCAGCCTCGAACTCTTCCTGGCCGATCTGGAACGAGGCGTGCCCAAGTAGGAGAGACGCTCGTCAATGGCCATCGGGACTATCATCTTCTCGTGCGGATGTAGGCGTAGAGTGTTCCGACCCTCCGCCTCGGAGATGAAGTTGTCGATGAAGTCGGAGTCGGAGTCGGGGAGGGATAGCAATGAGTTGCCACCTTGCTAGAGGGGAACTTGGACACCTGTGATGGCCTTCAAGGAAATCTGTGGGTCAGCCTACTTCTGCCCAATCGCTTGGTGACGTTGTCGTCGTCGTTGAACGCGAGGATGAGGAGGAAGATACCTTGGTAGACCCGATTATGGTTGGGGCCCAATTTCTCATCGTAGTTGCAGCAGAGTCTGAGGCGATGTCGTTCCTCCATCTCCGATTGGGACATCCGTTTGACTAGCCAGCTCTCCACCATGACCGGTGTTGTCGTAGAGGTCGATGGTGGGCGTGACGGTAGTATCAACTAGGCTGGTTGCGAGGGCACAAGTGCCCTAGTGCTCGAGGTAAAGTCCCTAAGGTGCGGTAATGGCTGGCAACCATGGTCCAAGCATTGGATCGCTAGAGAGTAGTTGGCGGTGGTGGAGGACGGTGACGACAGCGGTGAGGTCCTTGATCTGGGCCATCAGCTCGGCTAGGGTAGGCTAAGGATTGTCGGAGCCTGTCAGGATGTGGGCGGCGGTGGTGTGGTCCTGCTGATTGGTCAGGGGCGTGGCGGAGGATCGTCTGAATGCTTCAAGGGAGAACGGGGGAGACTCTAGACATAATTGAGGGAGACTGTAGAATAATACTTCTCGTTGCTTGCCTTTGCCTAAAGGGCTTACATCTTATTTATAGTGCTAAATAGATCTAATCATGGAAATACTAATCAAGGAATCTAATCATCTAATCATGGAAATACTAATCAAGGGAATCCGATCATCTCATCATGGAAATACTAATCAATGGAATCTAATCATCTAATCATGGAAATACTAATCAAGGGAATCCAATCATCTAATCATGGAAATACTTATCAAAGGATCCAATATATAACTAACAATTATAACTTTAACCAATATTGCAACAAATCTCCTAGGGCCAGTTGGGCCTTGTGCAGGATAGGGGCTGTGGCTGGTCCAAGCCAGCCGTGGCAGCCCATGACAAATCTCAATTACCTGTTTGATTGTTGTAAACTCTTAACAGTTATAATTCATGAATTTTTTCATTCCCCTCTGAGTAAACAAGATAGTTAGTTACAGTACTCCACTGCTGGATATCTATATTTTGAACCGAGCATTTAGTTAACACCCTACATCTGTTCTCAACATTTGCTGATAATGCACCTAAGTTTGTGACTCTTGATTAGTATACAATAAAGTACAGCTCTTAATGGATCCAAACTTTGTTACTGTTGATTAGTCTATAATAAAGTTCAGCTCTTAATGTCTCCAAACTTTGTTACTCCTGATTAGTCTATAAAGTATCATTACTGTTATGTCCTGATAGTCACAGTGTTATATAATTGATGAACCACGGTTGCCTCTCTTTTTCTAATGTATTGTCCTACCCATGTTAGCATGCCTTGGAGATAGTAATCACAATTTTAGTTAAAACTTTGATTAAATGTTTGGAATGGATTGTGTTCTTTACTTGCTCTGATTATGTACAATATTCAGGCAAAAACCCACATTGAACTATCTGTGCTTCACTTTGAAGTTTTCCTTACTGGTTATTGTCAATGAAGGTACAAACAGTCTACCTATTTGTACCGTGCAGATGAGATCAGTTGAAGGTCTAACCACTGGAAAATGCTAGTATGCCCCAACTTAGCGGGTGTTAATTAGTGTTTGTTGGAAGTAGTGGTTGTCTGGGCTCATGAACTGTACTAAGTTATTATGCAATGTACCGTTTCTGTGACATGAAAGTTAGGAATTGTGTTTGGCTGCTTGCCATAGATTTCAGGCATGCATTTATACATCTGAAAACGCTTTAGATTTAGTGCATATATATCAAACTACAAGTCAAGTTCAGACGTTTCTTCAATTAGCAGTTAAGCACTTGTATATCCTTCAGGTAAAAAAAATGCAAGTAAGAGCAGCAATTGATGCATTGCTTCGCTAATCATGCTGACAGTTTTCATTACTCGTACCAGTTGCAAGTTCTTGCTCTTCAAGCTGTCTAATACTTCAATGCTGGGATGTGGCAATACGAACAGGAGAAATTAAGGCAAAAGAGCACCCATGTCATATGCTTCATTCATGCATTTTTTTTTGCAGCTTGATCCGGTTTTAAAAACTGCTTCGGAGCACTCGACTTTGTGTCATCATCCCTAAACAGGACGGTCGACATCAGACCTTCACCAATATTTGAGGCTAAGGTGCTCACCAACTTATTGTATTCGTTACTAAATTCCACCCCTTTTAGAGCTGCTACTCAATCAAACAAAACCTTGCTACTATGTAGAATCTTGGCTCTTGTTATGTGTGCTAACTAATGCTGAGCGGAGGCAGGCAGCTAGGTGTGAATTGCTGGAGTTAGACATGTAAATGCTGAATAAGACCCTTTTTCAAATTATGAATCGTTGATAGAGCTAGACTTGTAAATGCTGAATAGGACGCTGGATCCCCCAAAACGCTACAAATATTAGTTGCTGATGGAGCTTGTCTAATGCCTATGTAAACGCTGAATAGGACAGTAAGACTATACCCATTTCCACTCCAGAAACCGGAGCAGGACCTTCTCTAACCCTAGCTACCTGCCCATCCATCCACATCCATGACCAATTTAGCAATGCTTGAGGAAAGTGGGCAGTTTGTATCAACAAGAAATAGTCTCTCCCTAGCCTGCCGCCTGCACGTACGCTGTGGCGATAGTTAGCGTGCAGGAGAGGACAGGAGAAAGATTTACTATTTTGGTATTCCAAAAGATGTGTATTTTGTTATAATAGTATTTCTTGAGGCTAATATGTAAGATGTTTGAATCAATAAAAGTGGATCTAAATGCCAAAAACATGAAGCCACTTCTTTAAAGTGCTAAAATAGTAAATCTCTCGGCAGAGGAGGAGCTAAGCTAGCGCTGCATGTGAGAGTAAAGCACCGCCGTGGTAGGTCAGCTCTGATAAAACTTGGCTGACCCTGGCTAGAATGCTACTTGGAGCTACTGTCCTCTGGTGCATGCCGGGCATGTGCGCCAGTAGCTTTGAGCGGCGCAGAAATGGAGGCCAGCTCGGCTCAGGATCGAGGGGGCTGGCTCTGGCTGCTTTGCGAAGGAAGGCAGCAGCAGGGGGCAAGCCAGTCGGCGCTGCTGGCACTTGAAGGCGGTCACGGCCACTGCCACCCCTACCGCCATTAATGGAGCTGCCTGTATCTAGCTCCGTGTTAGTGTTATGTACTCCTCCATGCCGCAGTGTGCATCGTCTTCCCTTTTTTGCTTATTATTACTTCTGTTTGTTTTGGAGCAGGAAGAGGAGAGTAGGACAGCTGCCTGCTGCATTGGCGCCACCTTATCTCACGGGGTTAGCTGGTCCAGGTAGTTATCAGGTAGTGAGTAGTGACCACAGTGCCAGTAATAACTTCGCACTACAGAGATTTGGCGTTTGTGGTTAGATTATTAATCTTGCTGTCCCGGCACCATACTAGAGTAGAAAAGTCATCTTTGAAATGTAATAGCTATGAAACTTTCGGAAGTTAGCATGTGCAAAAATCAGGGGCTTTCCTCTATCAAGACGCTAGTCAGTAACACACATGCCCTGTTTCAATATTTGAAGAGTTTAACTACCCCAGACCGGAGGTAAACCAAATGATAAATCCCCACACAAGACAGGCATCAGGCATGGACAAAACACAGGTTTTGACGCTGGTAAAACTCAGACGACATTGTTGCATTGCCACACGTACAACTAGTAGTACTGTACTAGCAAAGCTTTTGTTGGCTCGGTCCCCTCCCTTGTCTCCCCTCTGCCTGGGACGGGACGCTTGCTAGTACTACAGTACAGTAAAAAGACACTGTTTGTGAGCACAGTGACATATAATCACAAGTTCGCAAGCACAGCTAGCTAGCGTAGTCTGCAACTCCGCTCTGTACGTAGTGCTCGCCGAATCTTAACACTAGCGTTGTCGTTATAAACTCAACTGCTCGACTCCGACTCGCCCGTCCCCTGGACGCAGTGAAAACAAAGTGTACTTTCACTGTTGGTCGCGTGCGGCCGTGAAATAAATGAGCTAGTTAGGCAGCAGAGGCAGGCCAGTGATGACACCCACGAAGCTTCTTTTACTGCTCGTCAGGTAACTAGTTTCTCCTTGACTTCACCATGCGCTCGTGTCGCGATGCCACAACACTTTTGCAGCTCTTTTAATTTTTGTGAGAATTTTAAAATATTTACTCTTTCGATATAAAAATAAGTCATTTTGATATTATTTGAGTTATTAATTAGTGTATTTTTCTTATTTATCTCTATTAAATACAACGTGGTAATAAAGATAGTATGGAAAACGAGAAAGAAATAGTATTACTTTAAGGGTATAAATGTCTAAAATACATAATAAAATATAAAAAAACGTGTTTTAACCAACTCTTACAACTCTAAAACGACATGTTTTTGAGAAACAGAGGGGGACTACATTTTTAAACTAAGTTTTTGATATTAAGGATTGGGAGCTTAACAATTTTCTATGGATTATTTTCTTCCGCCTCATTTTATAGGAAACTAGAATTGGAAAAATCCAATATATATGACAGTTTAGATTTGATATTGGTTATCTATTATGAGTAATACATATAACCTTTTTAATATGTGTGGATCCATATATATTTAGTAATTAATTTTTTTCTTTGCATGCTAGCAAATTAATCGTTGCATGTACTAAAAAGAAATAACCAATAAATTTTTTGTGCTGATACGTATACACATTACTTTCTATAATTAAGTCAATTAGCTCATTTCATTTTTAATTAATTATTTTAAATAAAATTAATTAAAAAGTCTAGATCAATTTCAACTATGACCTACGTGAGGGAACAGTTGTACACTTAATAAGGATGTGTTTGGTTGAGTTATAGATTCTGCAAAAACTGTTGTGAGATGTGAGCTGTAGAAAAGCTATTGTGAGTTGTGAGCTGTAGAAAGGCTGAGAAACTATTTGGTTGAAATAGTTGCGGATTTATATTTTGGTAGTTCATGATGTTTAGTTATATTATTAATGTGTAATTTTACATGTAAATCATTCTAATCATGAAATTTTGTAATGTTTATATTAAAATTATTTATTTTAAAATTACACTAAAATGATATATTTTACTAAAATTTCACTTTTTTCAAATTTTACATGAACTGATATGTTTTAATAGCATGGTAGGTAATATTCATTCAAAGTTGAACCAAGAAGCTGTAAAATCTATGTTATACCAGCTTTCAAATTTGTACAACGATAATCTGTAGATTCTGAAAAAGCTGAGTGACTAAAAAAATTGTTTGGTTCAGATTCAATTTTTAGAGCCAGGAAGCTAATTTTACCTAAGTGAATCAACTATAAAGAAATAGTACTATTTCAAGGGCATATTCCCTCTTTATATCCCTTCTACTCAATATATGTTTATTTTTATAAACATCGAAATATATTACAGTATTATTTTACACTTTGACACGCTGCTACTAGTACTAGCTAGCTGAGTACTACTCCAGATTTTACAGTGTACTAGCTGCATGCGCAATCGTGAGGCCCTCCGCTGCAGTTTTTTTAGGCGTTAGCATGCACCTATATAAACTCCTGTAGTCCTGTGTAACTGTCTAGCTAGTGCTCGTCAGAATTATTCGGCATCATTTCCTTCTACGTTCTCTGTGTGCTAGCTGCGTGCAGCAGCCATGGAGTTCGGGCGGTTGCTGCTGGTGGCGGCGGCGGTGAGCTCGGCGCTGGTGACGGTGGCGAGGTGCGACCCGCAGGTGCCCTGCTACTTCATCTTCGGCGACTCGCTGGTGGACAACGGCAACAACAACTACATCGTGTCGCTGGCGCGCGCCAACTACCCGCCCTACGGCATCGACTTCGCCGGCGGCCCTTCCGGCAGGTTCACCAACGGCCTCACCACCGTCGACGTCATCGGTAAGCAACAAGCTAAGCTCGCTCGCTCGCTCGCTCGCCAAAATTGCTTTCTGCTTTCCAGCTCGAGCTGCAGGCTGCTGCGGCTGCTGCTGTTGCTACAGTAGCTTGTTGACGATGCTTGGTTCGTTTATGGCCGTCATGGGTTATGCATGCATGCTGAGTTCGGTGGTCAGCTGGCGTCTTCGTCTCTACCGATATTTTAGTGGCGAGCGAGCCCTCCGGTTTCGCGTGGCCAACTTGCCCGTGTACGGTGTAAGTACGCAGGCAGAGGTACACGAAGACGCAGTACAATTCGGTGATTGTTGTCCGGAATTTAATGGGGACAGGTGTACATAGATCCACGCTTCCTACATATGGAAGTTGCAAGGCACGAACATGGCAGAGCATGATTTAATTACTGCCCAAACTTGCAGGATCAATTCAGCTGCGGCCTGCGTGCAATGCTGATACGTGCATTAATTAACTGGAGTAGTAGCTTACTGGTTTGTACAATTGTGTGCGTTAATTAAATTCACGATCGAATGGCAGCTCAACTTCTGGGTTTTGACAACTTCATCCCGCCCTACGCCGCCACGAGCGGCAACCAGCAGCTCCTCAACGGCGCCAACTTCGCCTCAGCCGCCGCCGGAATCCGTGCCGAGACGGGGCAGCAGCTGGTACATACGTAGCACCTGATCGATACACATACACTTCAGTTGTACGTACTCTCGCCGTCGCTGCGCGGCACCAGCAGCCGGTGGCGGAGTAGTTAACATAAGGTGCGTGCATGGAATTGCATGCAGGGCGGGAGGATCCCGTTCGCCGGGCAGGTGCAGAACTACCAGACGGCGGTGCAGACGCTGATCAACATCCTGGGGGACCAGGACACGGCGTCGGATCACCTGAGCCGGTGCATCTTCAGCGTCGGCATGGGCAGCAACGACTACCTCAACAACTACTTCATGCCGGCCTTCTATAACACCGGCAGCCAGTACACGCCGGAGCAGTACGCCGACTCGCTCATCTCCGACTACCGGAGGTACCTCCAGGCGATGTACAACTACGGCGCCCGGAAGGTGGCCATGATCGGCGTCGGCCAGGTCGGGTGCAGCCCCAACGAACTCGCCCGCTACAGCTCCGACGGCTCCACCTGCGTCGACCGCATCGACTCCGCCATCCAGATCTTCAACCAGCGCCTCGTCGGCCTCGTCGACGAAATGAACTCCCTCCCCGGCGCCCACTTCACCTTCATCAACGCCTACAACATCTTCAGCGACATCCTCGCCAACGCCGCCTCCTACGGCTTCACGGAGACCACCGCCGGCTGCTGCGGGGTCGGCAGGAACAACGGCCAGGTGACGTGCCTTCCGTACCAGGCGCCGTGCGCCAACAGGGACCAGCACATCTTCTGGGACGCGTTCCACCCTTCTGAGGCGGCCAACATCATCGTCGGCCGGCGATCCTACCGCGCCGAGTCGTCCGACGATGCCTACCCGATGGACATCAGCGCGCTCGCCTCCATCTGACAACCACCCAGTCGATATTTCAGATGCAATTAATTCCGAAATATTTCAGAGCTCCAGTGTTGGAAAGGACATGCATATATATATTTCAGAGTTCAGACAAGATATATCTTAGATCCAGAGTTTTTTCACACGACGTGTTCCTCAAACATTCTTGCGTGCATTGCAATCTTTTTTTTAAGAATCGATCCAAGTATATATACGTCTTGCATTGCCAAGCCAACAGCACGTGGGTATCGTAGATGTCGGCCGCGCCATTGAAAATGGGCAGCACCAGCCAGCAGCAGAAGAGGAGCTTCACGTACGGCCACAGAGGGAACCTGGATTTCAGAGAAAAAAATTCAGGCGAGTTGCTGAAGAATTCAGTGTTCAGTGGGTGAATTGCATATACCATTGGAGAGCTTTCCAGCGTGAGAGCTCGAAGAGGGTGATGAGTGAGTAGAGGACCCAGTAGGTGAGCCATTGCTGATCATCCAGGGAAGAAGGGCTCTCTATCGCACGCAATGACGCGTATCTGATCGTTCAAGAAAATCTCTGTTAGAACTGACAACACGGTGCTGACTGTTTGTATCTTTTCATGCCAAGAAATGATTCCGAAGAGACGATGGCTTCACTTACAGAGGATAAAGCAGCATGATCCCTGGCCTGCCGGGTGCAAAAAAAGCAATACAAGAATGCTAGAATGAATGGAGCAGCCATTGCTGACTCTAGGGACGAGATGAGAGGACATTGCAGCAGATTACCCAACAAGGGCATCCATGTGTCTAGCAAGCGCACCAAGAACACCCATGATTCTTTCTTTGTTGCCAACGATAAAGAGCTTGTTCTGAATTTTCCTGATCACCTCGGTGACGCGTTGTCCGAAGGTGTAGATTGCAAGCGATACACTGCAACTGCGTGCATCGCCATAGTCCATTTCAAAAGGTTACACCAATCATGGGACTACCAAGGCGAGGCGAATCAGAAGTTCAGTGGGCTCGATTTCTGGAAAAATACAGTACTTTATACTCGTTAGCTCAAGGTAAGATTCATGAATCTACCAAAAGAAACACACTTTCACTATCGCTATTTACTTTCACTTGAAAGTAGTAACTGTATGGGCAGACCAAGAAAAGGTAAGCAAACAGTTCAAAGCCAAGAAGTAGGCATTGGCAGCAGCAGTGGCTGACTGACAACGCTGACGTTGAAAAACAAACAAATCTGGTAACTGGATACTCTAACACTTTTTTATCTTCAAAGCTCAAGATTACAGTCCAGTTGCTATGCATTGGGGAGGTCAGAACATACCCTAAGAAAACAGAATGCCTCCAAAAAACACACTGGTAATCACACTTTTTTACAGATCATATGTTGCCTTGCTTCTGTCAGATATGGCATGATATGTATATTTAATATTGTAATGAATTCTCCAAATTTGGCCGGAGAATTTACAAGAATAGTAGTAAACCAGTAATCTCTAAACTAACATGTTTAGAAATGTAGAGCCGTGCTGTTACATCTTTCTTCAGATGGCAGTCATTCATGCACCAAAAACTCCAGAACTACAACTGGAACAAGAACACATCGGTGTTTCTTTCTTGCTTTCCACTATAATAAAGCCGAATTAACACCATTATCAACTGATAGTTTAGTGGAATATAAGACCTTGGAGTGATCGTTTAGATTTGGACCTGGCTTCAACATGGTTTTAGCCCCTGCAACCAACCTTACCGTCCTTGACCTTGTTTCAAAATCAGGAGCTGGACCTGAACTGACCCTTGAAATATTGCTTTCTTTTGTTGATATTTCTGTGCCATGACCTGCTACTTTACTACTAAAATCAAGTATCCGAGGACCAATTGCATCATCCAGTGACCAGCCAAGTGAATGATTTTTCACGTCTGAGAACATTGGTGTCATTAAATCCTGTGTGTTTGCAACAAGTTTCTTTGCAGGTTCATGTGCAACATTATCAGCATATGTGTGTCTCTTGTTTCTTTGATTGGTAAAAGCCACACTCTTCCTGTAACCTATGTTTGCAGTATTTACGGTACAAGTTGGGTTAACTGTCGAAAGAAAATTACTTGGCAAACTAGTGGTAAGAGAAGGGCACGGTGGTGGTAAAGATTTACTAAACTCAGCATTATTTGTACCATAGTCAAGAAAGGATATGATTGATGCAGAAGATAACTTTGCTCCAGGTACCTGGCATGACTGGCGAATGGGAACAGAGCTAGGATCATCATAAGAAAACATAGTAGGCTTCTGATACTTTTGTTGCATGCAGATGTTTGGCACCCATTGTGGAACAGAAGATGGTGTTACTGCTGGACCCAAAAAATTGCAAACTTCTCCACGCAAGTTTGATGCAGGAGGGTTTAACTGACAATGTTCATTCTGAGATAAGCTTATCACCTCAGCAGGTTGATGTACATCTAGATGCCTGGCCCTGGAGTTGGCATTCATAGTGCATACCTTCTTTACTCCAGCTTGACAAACAGATTGACAACCATAGGTCCAAATGCAATCTCTGACCATTGAAGAAACACTATCTGTTGGTTGCATACTTTGGATTTGGACATTACCTACAGTAGCCCTTGACTCTGATACAGTTCTGTTGGGAATCCTCGGTAAAATATCAGGGGATTCTTTAAGATAAGTTCTTGGTATCACAGAATCCTGACAAGGGAACAATCTCTTTTGGGGCAAATGGCATGAACTTGATGACGGGCGGTCTTGGAAAACGGTATTGTCAGTCCACACTTTCCCCAAAGTTGACACCCTGTGCTCCTTGCTATGTTCATAAACTGAGACAGTCTTGCCCATTAAGCGCACTGTGGGTTGGCACAGGTGATAAACATCTTGCCTAGTCACATAACCATCCAGGACTTTTTCCCGAACATGAGAATTAGTGAAACCAGTATTTCTCTGGCCTTGCATGATATTGGGCACGCCACTCACCAACTGTTGTTTCTCACATCTTACAGTATTTGCTGGCCACCCATTCATAATCTTGTTTTCATCTGTCCTAAGATTGCAGCTTGAGATCTCTATTCTTTCAAGACCAGGTAGCTTCATAAAAGCCAAACCAATACTTGCCGGAGCAGAAACTGGGTGAGGTTTTGTGAACCAGCTACCCTTGTCCTCCTTTGATATTGATGTGCATGTATCAACAGATTTCCTACTTTCATGGCATACATTACTTGCAAAGTTATCAATGAGACTGGAGGTGACAATGCTGTCATGGGAAGTTAATCTCTTGCAGGAAGACATTCCATCCACATTGCTTCCTGCACTGGGAGAACCTTGTGATATTGCTGAGGACAAAATACTGTCTTCTGATGAAATATGGTACTCATTTCGAACCATTGGACAAGAGATATTGGTGCTCTTCTTGCCATTGACTACCATATCTTTATCTCTTTCAGTTGCTTCCATTCTGGATCTCACAGCCACTGAACTTTTAGTGGAACTTGTACCAGGCTTCTTTATTTCCTGGTGGTGGTTTCTGTTCATAGAAAAACAACCATCTAGGGTGTAGCTAGAACCAGGTTTTAGTCGTTCCTTAGAATAAGAACATAAGGCAGGAACATGAGTAGGTTTCTGCTGAGTATCACTGAGACATGTTTTCACCATGTTGACACTGCTATGATTTAGAGGACCATCAAACTCAGCAGAGGGATGACTCTTTTTTGCGTCATTGTAGGAGATGCACGTTGAATTATTGCCAGGAGTTCCTTCTTTTTTCACCAAGAATTCAAGGTTGGACGGTGTCTGTGCTGACACGTCAGAGGAAGGTATCAGTTTCAAGGGTACAATTTCTGATATGGCATCTGGTCCACTTTGATCCGTTACAAAAGAGTCTTCTATAACGGTAGGGAGTTCATCAACTCCAGTCCGAAACATAATTTTAGAGCTTTCCAAAAGAGGGAGATCTCCAAAAATATCATCGTTGGGAGGGCAGGCTACATTCTTCACCAATTCACAGACAGGACTACGAGGGTAAGTAGCTGGCTCACTGGCTTTTATGTTTTGTATCTTCACAAAAGAATTTGCTGCCTTTTTCATGAAAAGTTTGCTGCTCACATCAATAGAAGGATCCCTTCCTCTGATGTACTGCTCACCCGGGCTGTTTTCATGAGTTGACATGCGATTGTGTGCATCTTGAAACTTCTTCCGTGCTGAAAGCTCTCTTTGTATATGAATAGTAGAATCTTTGTGTTTTCTCAACAGCTGCACATGTAACACGTGCTGAAGTAAGCGAGATGATCGAGGTGTAGAGTTTTTTCCCTGCTAATGAAAATTGTTTATACTTTAGCTGAGAACGAAGGTAAGCCAACTAGATGAAGAAATATGAACATCATGTGATTAGGAACATCCTTAAAACAGTGTGATAAAAATAATATAGTGCGTGGCTGCGTGCATACCAAATGACATCACGTCTTTCCAACCTATCTTCATGAAGGAAAAACATAAAGAAATGTCCTGCTAGGGTGATTGTCAAAGAAAACCTAAATTTCGATCATATAACCTAAAAATGCTTAGGATGGAGATTTGATAAATTGTCTTGTCAATAGGCTCAGCCTGAACGCTGATCATTCTACAATGGACGAACCTATGACCTAAATGCAACAAGCCAGCAACTGACCTCTTCTAGCATCAACAGGGCAACAATAAAACTTCCACAGATTGAAGGTCTAACGCCAAAATTGCTAAAATTGGCACATTTTCCCTGCAGTTCTATCTAATTCGACGAAATGCAGTGAGTGTTCATGTCTACCGGCACAAATATGTACTTCTTACATTTGAACGAGTAGAGATCATACATTACCAATGTTCTAGGGCCTCTCCTACAACCTAGTAGCCCCCCGCTCAAGCAGCAAGCAGCACACAGACCCCAAAAGGAAGAAATAATAGCAGACTGACCAAATTCAAAACTTTACTCATGAAGGACAAGCAGAGGCCAGAGGCATACCTTGCGCTTCAGAAGGAGGACAGCTCGCCGGCGTTTCCTGGCCCTCTCAGCTCTGACTCTCTCGGAAGTTCCCTTCCTCTTCGTCCCCTTCCCGAAACCACCTCCTTCCTCGTAACCGCCTTCGGCATCCTCTGCGCGCGCCGTGAGGGCTTCCAGCCGCGCTCGCTCGGCCGGCAGCTCATGTGCCCACCAACGTGACCGCTTCGGCGGTTCCATCGGCGGGAGCGGCGGCTCACCGTCCCCGCCGCCACCGAACGGCCAGCACTTGGACGCGTCTACCGTCCGCATCCTCGATGCGAACCCCCTGCGCCATTCACTTGACCAGTTCAGCCGCGGGCACTCATAGAAACACTCAACAGAGCACGCACAAACAAATTCAAGCAACAAACAGGTCAAAGCACATGCGGAAGCCGGGGCGGCGCCGCGCGCTTACCGTATGGAGAATGGCTCGACGGCGTGAGCCGCAGCCATCGGTCCTCTCGTCCGGCGGGCTTCCCCGGCGACAGACGGGTGCGCTGGTGCGGCGCGGCGCGGCGGTGGAGAGAAACCGGAGCCGCAGCCCACTGAAGCGCAGTGAACAGGGGAAAAAAAACTCGAAAAGCGCGGAATGAATTACGAAAAGAGAGTCGAAAGAGAGAGAGGTTGACGAGGGTGGCAGAGGAGGTTGGGCCCGCGCGCGCGGCGGATTTGACGGTGAGGTTCGCTGGGGGCAGCCGAGCGTCTCTGCTTTCCATTTACTCCGCCTCGGGAGGCGCGCGTGTTCCATGGTGGGAGCATCGTGTCCTCTGGACCCCTGCGGCGCCGTGGCGTGGCGCGGTGGCCGGTGGGCCGGGGCGACGGGACGGGAGGCAGCCCGAGGCCGCACTGGACGGGGGGGGCGGGGGCCGAGGAAGAGGCAGAACAGAACAGAGGCGTCGCGTCTGTCACCGCCCGAGTCCACGCAAAGCTCGTCCCTTTCCGTCTCGACTTCTGGAGGACAGCCGCACAAAGCTGTGTCTGGCTGGTCCCGTCTGCAACTGCTTGAAAAGGTAGTTCACGTGAGCAAATTGGAGCTCAAAAACTCCGTTTGAATTTTGAACACCAGCCTACCGTGGCAAAAAAATTTGGGCTGTATGTTTTGCGGCCACAATTTAGGCCAAACATGTTTGTATCTTTAGTACCAAATTTTAGTCTCGTCACATCGGATGTTTAGATGTTATTTTGGAGTATTAAATATAGACTACTTATAAAACTTATTCATAATCGGTAGATTATTCTCGAGACGAATCTAATGAGCCTAATTACGTCATGATTTGACAATGTGATGCTACAGTAAATATTTACTAATTATGGATTAATTAGGCTTAAAAAAATTTTCTTGTGAATAATCCTCTAATTCTGTAATTATTTTTATAATCAATTCAAGTTTAATCTTTCAAATTGATGTCCAAACATCCGATGTGACACGGACTAAACTTTAGTCCATGGAACCAAACACCCCCTTATAATGTCTCCCTGGCTTCCCAAACTCAATGACAAATATAAGATATTATCTTTTGTCATATTTTTTTATCTACTTGTACTACAACAAAACTAAACGTCACACATTTAGCATGAAAAACTCTGCTGAAGTGATAGTTTGGACGCGGCAGACTTTATTTTATTCACTAACTAAACAGCAGCCAACATATTTGTGCCAAACTTAGGCCCTGTTTGGTTTAGGTTGGCTAATGTTTAGGGACTAAACTTTAATCCCTAAACTTTAGCCTTTTAGTCACCAAAAACTTGCTAAATCGGACTAAAACTAAGATTTGACCCTCCTTGCCCCTGTCCTCAACCTCCCGAACCCTCAGCCCTCACGTCGCTGCCGCTCCTCAGCCCTCACACGCCGCCGCCGCTCCTCAGCCCTCACACGTCGCCACCGCCCCTCAGACGCCACCTCCGCTCTCACACACCGCCGGACTCCCGACGCCACCGCTGCTCCCGCCCCCAGCGCCGCCCCTTGGAACGCGCTGCCTCCGCCGGTCCCGTGTCCACTCCTTCGTCGCCTCAGACGTCGTCGCCGCCCCTCCGCCGGATCCGCCGCCCTCTACCGAATCGACCGCCGTCCCCTCACACGCCGCCACACCCTCGCTCCCGACGAGTCTGCCGCCCCTCCATGCCCTTTCCACACCGGATCCACCATTGCCGCCCCTCCGCCGGATCCGCCGCCTCCGCCCCGCCGCCGAATCCGCGGCCGCCGCCGCCCCTCTACCGATCCGGGGCCATGAGCAAAAGGAAAAGGCCGCCTATACTAGCTGCGCCATGAGCAAAAAAGATTGAGCAAACAATGCAAGTAATTGATTAGGGGTATTGGGGTCTTTGTTCAACTGCAATAATGATTTTTAGTCACTAAAACCAAACAGGGATGGACTAAAGTTTAGTCAGCTAAAAAAGAGAGGACTAAAAGTTTAGTCCCTAAAGTAACCAAACATGCCCTTAACTTAGGCAATGGAGCTTGATGGAACGACAGTTATTCCCTCTATCTAGACGTCGTTAGATAACTCTATTTCTAAATTTTTTCGAGATGAACTTGTCTATCTTTTTGTGAGAATATCTTATCTCATGCATGCTCATATATCTCTAAACAAATAAAAACCTAGATAATCTCATCCTATCTTAACAAGCAAAAAAATAAATCATTTCATCCAACTAAAACTAGATGAAATAATCTCATTCAACCACCAAACACTACCTTAGGCCTTAGCTTGAGCATGGCAAAGCTTTGCCTAGGGATGACAATTTTACCCACAGATGTGGGTACACACGGGTATTCGATCTGATGGGCACGAGTTTGGGTTTAATTTTGGGTCGGATTCGGGTTTCCATTTAAACCTATGGTTTTACCCGATTACTTAAAATTATATAGAGTTCATCTTATTTTCTATTCATTTCCCATGATAATGCTATGTTGATATATGCTAAGTGATTTCATCATTTTAAATTATGTGTTGGTAATGTGATAATCTTCTATTTATTGTGAATTTTTAATTATATTTATGTTGTAATATAATTCACGTAGAGTATAAACTGAACCCGCAGGTTACCCGTTGGGTTTCGGGTACCCGGCGGGTTCGGGTTTAGTTTTGAATCTATGGGTTTCGCGGATTCAGGTTTGCATCGGTTTTACGGGTTTGCTTCACGGGCGAATTTTCATCAAACATGCGGGTTTTAAATCCATTGTCATCCCTAGATTTGTCCAATTACAAATCTCATCCGGGTTGATCTTGCTTGCATCTTCTCCCCGCATGTCAGGATCGTGCGAATAACTGAATAAGTAAAAGGGGCAATGTTAAGTTCACTCGTTTGGGTTATCTGATACCCCCAAGCTCCGTTTCCTTGCATGTTCTTCTGGTTATGGACACTACCGGTGGGTACCGTACAACCTAACTTCCCATTGGATCATTGTTACATTTAAAACACACATAAAACATAAGCATCGTCGAAGGAGTTGTCTGAACTGACAACATCAAATCTCACTACTTTGGTCGGTGTTTCAACGGAGTGAGGGAAAAGAGCACTCCAGACACATACACATCAATTTTGTTGCCAAATAAATGTGTATTGAAAGTGTACAAATATTAGTCATCATGTCAATCAAAACATTGCTATCAAATGAGATGTGACCATCGGGAGTTGAACTTGGGTGACACCACTAAAATCTAGGCTCCATGACCAATTGAGACAACCATTGTAACTTTATTTAATATCACATTGATATGTGTAATTTTGTCAACTGAAGCTTATATAAACTAATTTGTGGTTTTGTTGATTTTTCAGATTATTTTGATCTCGGTAAGGTTTATATGTGGAGTTGACTCTTCGCTAAGGCTTTATTCCAAATGAGAAAACGGGACTATTAAAAGTGTAAAGTTTTTGAAGACAGTACTATGAATAAACGGATCTAAGGATTTGTTTGGTTCTTTAGAACTAAACTTTAGTCATTTGTTTTGTGGCATTTTTAGTCTCTAAAGTGCCAAACAAATAGACTAAAATTTAGATTAAAGCATGTAGTACTCTAATCAAAAAAATAGACTAAACTAGACTAAACAACACAAAAGACACCTCAACTCTCACATTTATAGCGCCAAAACAGGGATAAAGATACTAGTCTCACTTTAGTCCATAAAACTAAATAAGATCTAGATTAAAGTTTAATCCATGAACTAAATTTATTTCATTGAACTAAAAAAACCGAACAGGAACAGGGTCTGATACCCATGGCTCACTCACGTACTATTAAAAGTAAACGAAACTATTAAAACGGGCGCCCCGGAGGTCTTGTGCCCGCAGAGCCCGGCCTAGCCGTCGCGTCGTCCACGACGACGTCCACTGCAGCGTCCAGGCGGGGCAGCCATAGAAGCGCCACAGCCAAGCTCCATGGTGAGAGGCCTCTCCTCCCAGCATCAGCGGCGCCGCTGACCGGAGTTGCCGCAAGAGTGCAAGACCGGCCTTGCATGGTTTGGTTCACGTCGTACGCGCCTAAAAGTGCTGTTATTTCCAACAGCATGTCCACTGACCACTGGTCCACTACCGTTTTTCTTCCAGGAGTCTGACTGTCTGAGGCTGATAACGACTTCTTGGTAGCCGTTTTTCCTGGAGGTCGATCAGTCGATGACCACACCGTAATCTGTAGATCGGCGCGCCATGGCTTGGAGGTGTCCTTTTGCTACGTCACGTCGTCACAGTACAGACTACAGACTAGGCTATCCACGAGAGAAACAACACACGTATAATGCAGCTAGACACACGTGGTGACTGATTCAGAGAAGATACGCTTTGTAGCTGAACGAACGTTTATAACAATTATGTTATGTCTATGGTTTATGACTGCTGTCATCAGAAGGGATGATACATAATTCTTAATCTCATTGCATCAGGCAGAAAAAAACCATGAATTGCTCGAAGCCTTTTGTGCAATAATCCTAGCGTCACTTGGCATGACAGCCAGAATCATCGCCTCATTTCAGAGTCACGAATCACTACGGTTAGCCGACAACAATAAGATCTTTTATGGTTAGGTTAGAGGACTTAATCATTAACATTTTAATTTAATGGTGTTACGATTCACATATTGGTAACATAACAAGAGAGAGGCCACGTGGACATGTGGCTATATCGCGTGGACATGTGGTATATGTTATAGGAAAAGTGATTTCTATTGATCGATGTTTTAGTACAGATTACAAAAATATTTATAGTAAACGAAGAAACGCGCCTTTTTGTAGTCGTCGCGTCGTTTCACAGTCGTTGCGTCGCGCCTGCCGCTTCGCTCCCGCCTGCATGCTGCTTGCGCCACGCAACTGCCCATGTGAAAAGCCGCATTCTGCGGCAGCAGCAACCGCTGTTGTTGCTTTTTACAAAAAGGTGGCACACTTTTTGAGGCAATAATTACAGCAACACTCCCCCTTAATCGAACTTTAAACTATATGATTGATATCATATGATTCGATTACCCTAACAATCTTTATTAGGAAATTTTGAGAGTAATTTTATAAAAATAATAGTATAACTTAATATGATCTGATGATCATAAATAGAGCATATTTTATAAAATGACTCCCCCTGAATTTTGCAAATCACGGAGTCTTTGCATACCTATTCCTTTAACATATTTTTGGAATGTCGAGGTTGGTAGCGATTTTGTGAATAAATCTACTAGTTTTTCACATGATTTTGTTTGTAAAACTGTTATTTCCCCATTTTTTGTAATTCACGTGGGAAAAACAGTTTAGGGGCAATATGCTTAGTTATATTACTTTTAATGTAACCAGTTTGCATTTGGGCGATACATGCAGCATTATCTTCATAGATAACTGTGGGTGATTCTGATGAAACAACATCGCATGTTCGTTGTATATGATTAATCATTCTTCGAAGCCATACACATTCTCGTGAAGCTTCATATAAAGCTATAATTTCAGAATGATTAGTCGATGTAGCAACAAGAGTTTGTTTCGAGTATTTCCATGAAATGGCATTACCTCCATATAAGAAAACAAATCATGTTTGTGATCTGGCATTATGTGGATCAGACATATACCCAGCATCAGTATATCCTATCATGGATAAATCTTGATTTTTCTGATAGAATAAACCAAGATCTCTTGTTCCATTTAGATATCTTAAGATTTGTTTTGCTCCAACAAAATGTCTTTTAGTTGGTGCCGCACTATGTCTAGCTAGTAAATTTACCGCAAATGCAATGTCCGATCTTATACAATTTGCTAGATACATAAGTGCTCCTATTATGCTTAAATATGGAACATCAGGTTCCAATAGTTCTTCACCTTCTTCCCTAGGTCGAAATGGGTTTTTATCCATTTCTAGAGATCGAACGACCATAGGGGTCTTTGATGGATATGATTTATCCATATTAAACTTTTGCAATATTTTTTCAATATATGCAGATTGGTGAATTAATATTCCTGATGGAAGATGTTCAAGTTGTAAACCCAAACAAAATTTAGTTTTACCTAAATCCTTCATTTCAAATTCCGTCTTAAGATGATTGCTAGCTTCTATTATATCTTGTGTAGTTCCAATGATGTTGAGATCATCAACATATACTGAAATAATACAAAATCCAGTGATTGGTCTTTTAATAAATACACAAGGACAATCATCATTGTTAGAATAACCTTTCTTAAGTAGGAATTCACTTAATCGGTTGTACCACATTCTACCCGACTGTTTTAAGCCATAGAGTGACTTTTGTAATTTTACACAAAATTTGTTGTGATTTATATTTGGATTTGGAGTATCAAGTCCTTTAGGGACTTTCATGTAAATATCTGAATCCAATGACCCATATAAGTATGCGGTCACAACATCCATTAACTGCATTGATAAATTTATTTGTACTGCCAATGATATTAAATATCAAAAAGTTATTCCACTCATAACTGGAGAATATGTTTCATCATAATCGATGTCAAGTCTCTGCGTGAACCCTTGTGCTACAAGCCTCGCTTTGTATCTCACCACCTCATTGTTTTCATTTCGTTTATGAACAAAAACCCATTTTGATCCAACGGGGAAAACATTTTGAGGAGTAGGTATTACTGATGTAAATACCTCTCTTTTTCTTAGCGAGCTTAATTCTGCCTCAATAGCTTCTTTCCATTTGATCCAGTCTGAGCGCTTAAGGCACTCTGCCATGGTCTTAGGTTCTGGATCTTCCTCGAGGTCTTTAGCTATACTTGAGGAGAAATATATGTCGACAATTGTAGTCTTTCTATTATAAGATTCTCCTGAATTAATGTAATTTGTGGATATTTCTTCTAACTCTTGAGTATTTTCTATATTAATAGAGTTAGTCATTTCCGATGGTCTAGCATTTGTATTGGTGCACCCATCTATGCTAGATTTAGGATGAGAATCATCCTCCTGGTTTCTTTCAATATGAGGTTGAATTTCATTTACTGTTTTAGAAGATATATTCCTTTGTTTTTTAGATTGCTTTTGAGAAGCATCAGTTGCAACCAGATCTCTCCCCTGATCTTAGGATTTAGGAGTTGAGTTGCTTTATGAGGTATTTCAACTCTTTCTGGAGCATTAACTGCAGGAATATGACATTTTGTGACACCTTTATAATCAGTAAATGCGCCTGACAGGTTATTTGCAAGTTGTTGCAAATTTATTATTCTCCGAACTTCTTGCTCGGATTCTATAGTACGTGGGTCTAATGATTGAAAACCAGTGGCGTTCCAATCAATTTCCTGGCATTTATTATGGTACAAATCTCCCCCTAATGCCGGGAAATTATCTTCATCGAAGATGCAATCAGCATACCAGGCAGTAAATAAATCCCCTGTTAGGGGTTCAAGGTATTTAATGATTGACGGTGAATGATACCCGATATATACGTCTAATTTTCTATGGGGGCCCATAGAGGTACGCTGCGGTGGTGATATCGGTACGTATACAGCGCAACTGAATATTCGTAGATGGGAAATACTTGGTTGATTTCCATGTAATAATTGTAATGGGGATGTTACATGATATGCAGTTGGTCTAATTTGTATTAAATCTGCGGCGTGTAAGACCGCATGACCCCAACAAGAGGTTGGTAATTTGCAATTATGTAAAAGTGGTCTCGCAATTAATTTTATTTTCTTGATTAGAGATTCAGCAAGCCCATTTTGGGTATGAACATAAGGTGCCGAGTGTTCTAGATTGATATCTAGAGCCATACAATAATCATTAAATGTACGTGAGATAAATTCAGTTGCATTGTCCATCCCGATGGATTTTATCCTATATTCAAGATGACTAGCTCTTAATTTGATAATTTAAGCCATTAATTTTGCAAATGCATGGTTCCTTGTAGATAAGAGACATACATGGGACCATCGTGTGGATGCATCTATAAGCACCATAAAGTACCTGAATGGTCCGGATAATGGTTGTATAG
Organism: Zizania palustris; assembly: GCA_019279435.1. Classification (NCBI taxonomy): domain Eukaryota; kingdom Viridiplantae; phylum Streptophyta; class Magnoliopsida; order Poales; family Poaceae; genus Zizania; species Zizania palustris. The sequence continues at coordinate 3,620,016 of JAAALK010000282.1, forward strand.
GACCACAAATGTCTCCTTGAATGTGTTCAAGGAAATTGATTTGTTCATTTTTAATCTTAAGATATGATGGTCTTAAAATTAATTTTCCCGTGGCACATGCAGTGCATGTAAAATCTGATGACCCAGGAAATCTTGCAAGATTAATATTGTGACCTATAGAATTGCTAATAATTTTTCTCATCATCCCTATTCCGGGGTGACCAAGGTGATTGTGCCAAGTTTTGAATTTATCAAGATTTTGAAAAATTATTTTAAACGCAACATGTGATACAGGTTTTATGTATGTGTAGTATAAACCAGATGAAAATGAAGGAAATTTCTCAAGTATCTCTTTGTTTAATCCGTTGGATTTAGTGAGAAATAAGTATTCTACATTTTTTCAGTTTGGGTTTCAAAATGGTAGCCATTTAGATGGATGTCTTTATAGCTAAGCAATGTACGATTTGAATCGGGATACAGGAGTGCATTTTATTAACTTTGTACCCATTGGGAGCATAATCGTGGCTCGGCCTGAGCCTACAATTAATGCATCGCGTCCAGCGATAGTCATGATATTTCCATGTTTCTTATGAAGATTTTGGAAATATTTAAGTTCACGTAGAATTGTATTAGTAGAGCCACTATCTACTAAACAAATTTCCTCATCTTCCATCTATTATAAAATCCCGTAAATAATTATAAATACTAAAAAAATGAGATAAATAGATATAATATCTACATATATATACATATGATGTTTATAATAACATGTCAAATACATATTACAATATATGTTTATATTTATACAACATTTATAGCTCTTAATTGGCTATTTACATATGAAATATGTATAATTTATTTGAGATCCCCATATATATCTTCAGTGCAATATTCGACTATCATATTGTCGATATTGGATGGGTCTTGCTCCTTTTTTGAACTTCATTTTAATGGGCGCTTTGAGAAGGTCCCGCAGGTAAGTCGTTGACTTGTTGTTCATTGAACTGCGTGTCAAATTTATTCCGACGAACTTGTTTATCCTTACCAAACTTTAGATAAAGTTCAGCCAAATGCTTTGGGATCCTACATTTATTAGTAGGATGATTCGTACATCCACACCTTTGACAAATTTCAGATTTGTCTTTAGGATTGTTCTTAAACGGACTTTTCCCTTTATTTGTCTTATACCCATGCTTGTTATTTTGAAACTTTTACTTTCCCTTAAAGTTTTTGTTCTGTTTGTTGCCATGAAATTTAGTACGCTGAGAGTTAAAATGCACTTCAGGAAGAGGAGCTGCGCCTGTTGGGCGATTTTGATGATTTTTCATCAAAAGTTCATCATGCTTTTCTGCCTGAAGTAATGTGTATATTAACTCAGAATATTTTGTATATTTCTGTTGGCGATATTGCTGTTGCAATACCCGGAATGTTGGATGGAAAGTACATAAATTTTTTTCGATCATTGCTTCTTCTGAAACAGGTTGATCACAAAATTTCAATTTAGAGCAGATTTTATGTACGGCGGAATTATAATCTGCTACTGATTTGAAATCTTGAAAGCGAATTAGTGACCATTCGCGTTGGGCTTCGAGTAATATGACATTTTTCTGCTGCTCATATCGATTTTTAAGGGATTTCCATAGAGCAAGGGGGTCTTCTTCCAGCACATATTTAGATTTTAAATCTGAGTGTAGATGATGGTGCAGAAAATGGAGTGTGGCATATTTGTTGTAGTCCGGGATCTCAGGTGCATTTGGTATTGGATTCATAATGGTATTAATACATCGATGGGCTGTTAAATTTATTTTAACATCTTGTGCCCATGTCAAATAATTACTACCATCTAAAGCAAGTTTAGGGAATTCTTTCTTTGAAATGTCAGCCATGTCCTACATGTAGGAACCTATTTTAATTTACTAAGAGAGTAAATAAATATAAATGTTGTAAATAAATGCTAATTATGCATAACACATAGTGTAGATGACTTTTTAATGTATAGGTAATGATTTACCATTAATATGTTGTGTAATATTCCTGATGGATTAAACAACATATATCGTTTATTTTATAGAAACAAGTTGGTATTTTAATATTAAAGGTAATCACCAAATGGTGTACGCCTATCAATATTTGGGCAAATGATTTTGCTGCTTGTGATACGAAAAATCGTTTAATCGAGACGGCTAATATTAATCGTTGTAGTCGTATCCAAGATTCTAATGTCATATTTTTAATCCAACAGTTGTTTGAGTAATGGTCATCAATATTTAGCATTTTTTTTGAAGCTGATGCTTAAAAGACATGTATATAAAACATGCATATATTCAGTAGACAAGTCATATAATATTTCTGCCTTATTACAAAGGGGTTACAACACATATAGTAATAACACAAACAATGGCAGAAATTTAAATATCATTTTAAGATCTAATCATAGATAAGTGGTGCTAATGGACCACTTGTGAGGAATGCCATGTAGTCCTCCATGGGAGCGTAGGTGTACACTCCATCTTTCTTCTTCTCTGTCGTTGTAGTGGGTGAAATCCCTGGTATTGGTATATAAGACAGAGGAGTCGGCTGTGGGGACTCTGTTGGAGTTGGAAGCAACATGGTGTTCCAATCATGTGCAATGCAACCGCGTCTGGCAGCCATGGTAGATGGTGTTGGCAGCTGGGGTTGGAGCCCAAGCAGCGGCGTCATGGCGCTAGGACCTAGCGGCGGGGGCGCGCCGTGCGACGGGGGCGCGCCGTGCGACGGGGGCACGCTGGGTGGCAGTGGCGCGGCGCAAGGGCCGCGCAGCGGCGGCACGGCGTGGGAGCAGTGCTACGGCGGCGGCGGCGCGCCGGGCAGCAGCATCGCGGCGCGAGGGCCACGAGGCGGTGGTGCGGCGTGGATGCGGAGGCCGTGCGGCGGCTGGGCGCGGGCGCGGAAGCCGTTCGGTGGCTGGGTGCGGTGGGTGCTGGCGCAGAAGCCGCTCGGTGGCTGGACGCGGGCGCGGTGGGCCTGTGGGGCGGCGCGGGGGCCGCACGGCGGAGGCGGCGGAGCGCCGGCGCGGCACGGCGGCGCAGCGTGGGGGCCACGCGGCGGAGGCGGCGTAGCGCCGGCCTAGGGACGCCAGGCTGGCGTGGTCGGAGCGGCGCCGGTACGGTAGCGCCAGGCCGGCGTGGCCGGAGTGGTGGCGCCAGGCCGGTGTGGCCGGAGTCCAACCAGTAGAGGAGGAAGCCATTCCTACGAAGAAAAAGAAAAACTTCAGTTCGTACCTTCGTTTAGAAAAAAATGGCAGAGGCTATGTGCTGATAACGTGTTATAGGAAAAGTGATTTCTATTGATCGATGTTTTATTACAGATTACAGAAATATTTATAGTATACGAAGAAACGCGTTCTTTGGTAGTCGTCGCGTCGTTTCACAGCCGTCGCGTCGATCTGCGTCGTGCCTGCCATCTGCCGATCCGCTCCCGCCTGCATGCTGCTTCCGCCACGCAACTGCCCATGCGAAAAGCCGCATGCTGCGGCAGCAGCAACTGCTGCTGTTGCTTTTTACAAAAAGGCGGCACACCTTTTGAGGCAATAATTACCGCAACAGTATAGAGTTCAAAATTGAGACCAAATTAAAGACAGACATTGATACCCGTAAATCCAAAGGAAAGGTGTATTCTACATAAACTGTGTGTGAAAGACGTATTAGTAAATCACACAAGCGATAGAGGCAAGTAGCCCCTCCAGTCTTGTTCTCGCCATCTCCGGGCACTGCGGAAAGTGCGTACTGCAGAGAGGAAACTGGTTATTTGCCATTCTCAATAACGCGTTTCGTAAAATTATCACTTTCATTGTGCGTTCCGTAAAAATGTCACTTTCATCTTCAATTTCTCTGCAATTCCTCACATTTTTTTAAAAATTATTTTCTCTTTTCTAACAAGGGAATAGATAACTTTTCCCTAGCTCATGGTCTCCGACGAGAGGGGGGCATGCTATGGAGAACGACACACGCCTGACGGTGGCGAGCTGTGGAGGATGACGTGTGCGCCTGCAGAGAGCATCAAGCGGTGGGGGGTGGCGCACACCCCTGCGGTGGACGGCGGGTGCCTGACAACAGCGAATGATAGAGGGCGGTGGGCGCCCGACAGCAGTGAGCGGCTGAGGGCGCCGCATGCCCGACGACGGTGAGCGGCTGAGGATGGCACACACCCGATTGTACTGAGCGGCGAAGGTCGACGGTGGGAAGCTCTGGTTCTAGGGGTGAAGTTGTTTATTCTCTTATAAAATAATTTTCTGAAAATTAAAAATAAGAGAAATGATAAAAAAAATTAAAGATAAACGTTGAGAGCGACATTTTGACGATAAAATAGTAATTTTGTGAAACACATTGTCTTTTTTTGATAAAAGGCAACTCCCCTAAAGGAGCACCCTGCTTTATTGGAAAGCAGAAACGTAACCAAGTTTGGCTGGGGTTACCAGCTCAACATCAAGTTCAGAGATGACAAGGGCACTCAACAGGTTACAACCACAAGCACTGCCCAGATTGGCCAAAATAACCCAACAAAACCTCCCTAGGACACACAGATAACCATCCAGAACAAAGCAAAATACAAGACAAAGCGAGATCTAAACCCAACAATTGAGGTGAGTCAGATCTTGTTCCGGCTCACCACCCTCTTCTTGCTCAAACCATGCGACCCATTCAGGAATTCGCGCTTGAATTTGCCGGACTCTCCAGGCGGATGAGTTGATGCAGTCTTGCACGGAGCAAGCCCAAGCACCGCGCCGACTCCTCCCTTATACGAACTGCCACCAGTTGAATCCACTGAGTGAGAAATGTCATTAGTTTATGTAACACCTGAAAAACGTTAGAACAAATTTTGTTTTGGAATATAAACTCATTTCGAATAAGCCACACAGTCCAAGAAACAGCCCCCCAGGATCTGTAATGTTATCAATTTTTTCGCCGTCCCCCTAATATTATCCAACATATCCAAAAAACCGCTTACACTAAAGTCTGTGAGTCTCATATCCAACGTTTCTGTGGTAAACAACCAAAGCATCCGGGACAAACCACAATCAAAGATCAGATGATCAACCGATTCAAGCTGCCCACAAAGTTTGCAATGTGGATCCCCTTTCCAGTTCATTTTACCCAATTGCTCCCCCACTTGGATCCTCTTTTTCAACACCAACCATGTAAAGATTTTTACCTTGAGAGGAACCCCGCATTTCCAGATTCTCATACTGTTCGCATCGATCACTCCCCTGTTAACAATGAATCTATACACCGAATTAGCAGTAAAACCTTTGTTATCTAGCAACCACATTAGTTTGTCCTCCCCCCTTCTCTCTCTACATTCTTTAGTGATAGAGGCCAACTCCCCCCAATCGTCCATATCTCCCTCCCGCAGACACCGTCTGAGCAGCGTATTCCTTAGGAAAGCTAAGCTCGCCTCCGCCATTGTGAGGTTTTCATCGCTGCAGACTTCAAAAAATTTATGAAACCTTACTTTAAAAGGAACCTCTCCATTCCAAACATCATGCCAGAAAGACACCTTCTGGCCATCCCCCACCTTGAAGCCACTCCCCAGACGAACCCATTTCACACACCTGCCTAAGCTCTTCCAGAAATACGAGCCCTTACTAAAATCCGCTTGAAAGACCCCTCTACTTAAATTATACTTCTTCCGAAGCATCTCATAGCAACACCCACCATGGCCATCTCCCAGATTGTATATCCATTTACACAGCATGGCTTGGTTCATACGCCTAACATCTATAAAACCTAGACCCCCCATGTTTTTTGGAGCACACAGAGCTTGCCACGACATCATATGATATCTCTTTTTATTTTCTAGTCCTTCCCAGAAGAAATGCGATCGAACCGAATCCATCCTCTTATACATATACTCAGGTAGAAGAAAAATACCCATTGTGTACATTGGAATACTACTCAGGCAGGCATTCACCATAATCATTCTCCCCCCATAAGAGAGCTGGCTGGTCTTCCAGGCAGACAACTTTTTCTCCATCTTAGATATAATCCCCGCAAAATCTCTTTTGTTCGGTCTCGATTTATTGATCGGCAGACCCAGGTACTTCATCGGCCATTCCCCCTTGTTGCAGTTAAATATATCCGCTACCCTATCTAACTCTTGATCTGTGATACCAACCCCAAAAACCTCACTTTTCTGGTAATTCACCTTCATGCCCGACATGTTTTCATAACAATATAGGAGAAATTTCATGGTCACAAAGTTCTGTTCACTCATATCCATCATCAGGATTGTATCGTCCGCATACTGTAAGTGCGTTATCCCCCCTTCTATTAGATGAGGAACGACCCCCTTCAAGTGGCCGCATTCGCTGGCTTTAACTAGCATTTCCGAAAGCACATCCCCCACTAGGTTAAAAAGAAGAGGTGACAGAGGGTCCCCTTGTCTGACCCCTTTATAGGTTCTAAAGTACCCCCCCACCTCACCATTTATGTTTATTGCTACTCTCCCCCCACTGATAACCTTTTCCATCCACTTGATCCACTTTATATCAAAACCCTTCCTATGAAAAACTTCCATCAAACAACCCCACTGAACTTTATCATAAGCCTTCTCAAAATCAAGTTTCAGAATCACCCCTTTTTGATTTTGGACTTTAATTTCATGGATAATCTCATGGATAGTAACTACCCCCTCGAGAATGTTTCTACCAGGAATGAAAGCAGATTGTCTATCATCAATGATGTTTGGGGCAACTCTGGTTAGTCCGAAAGTTAAAACTTTGGTAATTATTTTATAACACACGTTGAGTAAACAGATCGGTCGGAATTGCTTAATATTATTTGCTTCTTTGATTTTAGGAAGCAAAACTATCACCCCGTAGTTTATTCTGGCAAGATTCAAATCCCCATCTAACAGATTGTCTAGCATTTCCTTGAAAGTCTCCCGCAAACGAGGCCAAAAAGCTTTATAAAAGTTAACCGATAGACCATCCGGTCCTGGAGCAGTGTTAGTTTTCATAGATTTAATCGCCCTATCCAACTCCTCCATGGTGAACGGAGCAATCATGAGCTCACTCTCTTCTCTAGTCAATCTCCTTCTCTCCCCCCACATCTGATCATTAAGATGAATAGTAGGACTTTGCTCAGACCCAAACAGGGTTTTATAGTAGGAATATATATGGCGTTTCAGTTCCCCCTCATCAGTAATGTTCCTCCCATCCTCTTCAAGTGTCAGAATAAGTGATCTCCTTTTTCTTCCGTTAGCGACTTTATGAAAAAAACCAGTATTACAATCACCTTGAAGCAACCATTGTTGTCCACTTCTATTTTGCCAGTATGTCGCTTCTTGTTGATAGATGTCCATTAGTGTCCGCTCACTGTTATAGTAACCATCCCAATCACCAACCGTCAAGCTACCATTCCTGTCTTTTTCCTCCAAATCTCTGAGCTCTTTTTGCAAGGCTGATTTGTCTTTTTTCATGCGACTAATAGAATTAGCCCCCCAGCCTTTCATTTTCCTCCGAAGGCTCTGGCTAACAAAATGCCAGTGGTCCATAATGTTAGATTTGCACCGATTCGGCCACGAACCCTCCAACCAAGCTTGGAAACCATCCTGCTGAAGCCACATATTTTCAAATTTAAATCCCCCTTTAATTTTTTTGTTTTTCCTATCTAGGTCCACCAGTAAAGGACTGTGATCCGATCCAATCCGAGGTAAATTATACAATAAAGCCATCGGGAACATCGTTTCCCAGTCATCAGAAATCAGCACCCTATCAAGGACCTCCCTTGTTGGTGGATTGTTTTTATTTGTCCAGGTATATTTCCCCCCGATCTTATCCAGCTCCCTCAATTCGGCCCCCTCAATGAAATCATTGAAAGATCTCATCCATCTAGTATTAGGAACCCCCCTAGATTTTTCCTCCGGTTTTCTGATAATATTGAAATCACCCCCCAGAAGGATAGGAATCTGTGTTCTGGCCATCTTCTGAGACAACTCTTGCAAAAAGCCCCCCCTACCTGCCTCATGTGCAGGCCCATACACATTCACAAGATCCCACTTCTTATTAGTGTCTTTCATGTTCAAGGTCACACTAAGAAAAAACTCCCCCTGATCAACATCTAAGATACTTGCTCTGTCCAAATTAACCCCTAAAAGCAGCCCCCCAGAACGGCCATTGGATGGCTTAGTCAGCCACCAAAAGTCCCTTTGCCCACAAAGAAAATCTAGATCCTTCTGTTTAAAGCTTTCTTTCATAGTTTCTTGAAGACAGATGAAGTCACATAAGTTATCATTAATGGTTTCAGCCACAACTCTTTTCTTGCCCCCCCTCCTAAACCTCTAACATTCCAGAAAATGAGTTTCATTCAATCGCAAGTGTTAGTTAGGTCCTCAATAGAATCTCCTTCTTCCTCAATCCCCCCCAACATGTTGGATGGGCCAACATTGTCAACGTCTCCCTCTCTGCACTCCAGAGTAGAAGAGGCTTTTTGTTTTGCCTCACAAAGCAAAGCTTGAGCTAACTCTTTTGCTTTTAATAAATCTATGTTTCTAACTACCTCATCTTCAGTTTTTCCTAAGCAAACCCCAGAATCATGTGCAATTTTGGCAAGAAGTTTAGTTTCAGTCGTATGAAAGGATGTGAATCTAGAAATACCTGAAACATCATTAAGCTGACCAGCCCTCTGTTGTGCTTTGAGTTGAATAGGAATGCCATCCCTCTTGATTCTCGCACTGAATCTTTGCGCCACTGGAGGAATTTTTTTGTGTTTGGTCCTTCTCTTGTATACCCCTTTCTCCATCTCGTCTATGCCTTCACTCATCATGCCCACTTCCTCGATGTGAGGCCCTTGTGCAGCACCCCTCATGTGCTCCTGTAGTTGACAACCACTGACCTTTGCTGTGTCCATATTCATTTCAACCCCCTCCGTCTCACTGTTAACTGCAGAGAATTTCCCTTTTTTGGCATGTTTATTGCCCACAGGCCCCACGGGCACACCCCCATCTTCCTTCTGCTCCTCTGCTTCATCCTCAGACAAATCTTCTATAAATTCAGGGATATCCACTTTGTCATTCCGGTCCAGTTGAGAGAAATGTTCTTCAGTACCACCCACCTGTTTATACTGCTTAGTCTCTGAATTTTTATCAGCATCATGTCCCCCCTGGTCAGATTCCTCAGAACCTAGTTTGTGAAGGTCCCCTCCATTGTCATCACCCAATCTCTCTGTTCCAGCAGGAGTATTGTCTTTTACGTGAATATTACTACCATCTGGCTTATAGGGGAAAACAATCACAGAGTCCATTTCAGGCACCCAAGTAATGTTATAGCCGACATGATTAATATAGACCTCTGTTGTACCACCAATTTTTGATGGGTCCTTACAAGCAACCCTAAGTCTCACGGGTCCAGATTGGTTGAGGCTATGAACATCAATCTCCATCGGTTTTCCTGCTAAGACAGCAAGCCTGCTTAGATCCCCAACTGTTCTGGCCACTTGAGGAATGCCAAACACTTTCACCCAAACTTGACTCAGAACCCCAGATGCTTCCAGTACTCTTTCAGTTTCTTCCACCTTAGCTTTTATCTTAAATTTCTGAAAACAAACTGAGTCCAATCTTGTTAACCCCCTTCTAACTTCTTTGGAAGGAAACTCCACCAGGAACTTGTCTTGATCAATCTGTTTGATTTTCCATATCCAGTCCTTCTCAAAAAAATGAGCAAGTTCCATTTGAATTTGCTCCACAGTACAAACCCCTTCCTCAACCGTTAAGAGACCTACCACAGCAGATTCCTTAGTATAGACCTCAGGCTTCTCAGTTTGCAGAAAATAAAATCCATGGTGAGCAAAGCCAAAACCGCAAAACTCTATCGGCAGATGAGCAATAGATTTGCTACCCCTCAAGTTGTCAGCTATCGGACAATTAGAAGACATATGACCCGATTGTTTACATTTGTAACAAATCATCGGACGCCGGCACTGCACCTGATGGTGGCCAGCCATACCACAATTATAACAGATCAGATCATCCCCCTTAACATCTCTGAAATTTTGTTGATCATTGCCAACAGACCTTTGATCCGAAGGAGCTTCCACACCAAACTCGCCCAGACGCTCCTCCCGTGAGGCAAAATGGCCGGCATGACCCCCACGACCACCTCGCCCCCTTCCTCGGAAGGAACCCTCGGGAAATCTGCGGCCACCATTTCCTCCCCGAGATCCTCCCCATTCCGGGGCCTTACGTTTACCCCCGAAGCGCGAAAACTCAGAACCCCCCATAGATCCTCCAGGAGCCAAACCAGCACCCCCCCTACTCCACCGAGCATTTCTGTCCAGGTTTTGGCGCATCCCCCCAATCTGATCCCCGGGCGAACCCATCACAACTGAAGCGAAAGATCTGGAGTCGACGAACCTGGGGTCTGCACGCGCAATCCTCCGGGCTTCAGCACCAAACCTCTTCACTTCCGCCGCTCGCGCTGAAAACCCTAAGTGTAGCGATGAGACCGAGAGAGGAACCGACTTGGGGAACCAGAGCCATCTGGCTTTATCGTCGGATCGCGTTGGATGAAGCCGGATCGCCGCATCCCGCGGTTTGGAAAGTCCTGGCACAAACGGCCCAACTCCAAGCCCACCCCTCTGAAGCAAACCATCCCTTACCTGTACCCCGCAGGCCCCCGGCCCAACCGAGACACAAGCCCCAACCGGCCGCACCGAAGAAGACGACTCCCCGACGACGAAAATTGATGGCGCCTGTGTTTTCGCCAGCGAAGTCGCCAGAGACCTCTCCATCCCCACCCCAATTTACCTACCTTGTGGGTTTTGATCCCTGCTTCATGCTTCTAGTTCGTTGATGTCGTCGTCGTGGCGAATATGTACGCGTTGCCATCGATGGCGCCACCAGGCTTTGTCTTGTCGGCCGCGCCGCCGCCGCCGCCGCCGCCGCCGTCCACTTCCCTTTTTAAGCCCGTCTGCTCAGCCCCGAAACACATTGTCTAAGTAGCAAATAACCGATTTTCTCGACTGCAGACTGCTGCGTCGAGAATGGCGTGCTCTCTCCTTCCGTCGTGTGCCCCCCTCTCCCCTTCGCCTCGACTCCACTCCTCCTCATGGCCCGAACTCTGCCTCTGTTGCGTCCCGCGTCCCGCTTCCCCCACCGCACGCGCTCCCGGACATCGTGGTGGGGGCGGCCGAGGCACTCCGCGGCGCGATTGCCGACGCCTTCCTCGCGTCGCGGCCGCCGTGAGCAACCTCTCCATCATCGTCGCTGGCTCCCCGGTGCTCCTGTCTGGCCTCTCCGCCTCCGGTTTCGTCGCCGCGTTCCTCCTCGGCACCCTTACGTGGCGCGCGTTCGGGCCCAGGGGGCTCATTCTCGTCACCTCCTATTTCGTCGCGGTGAATGGATCCGCCGATCCGGTACTGCATTGGTAGTTTGGCGCTTCGCAGCGACGGCTTAGATTATTTCAATTGGATGTCTGGTATAATGACATGGTATGATAAGCATGGGATCCAGCTAAACTATAGGAAGCTGTTTAGTTTCTGTCAAGGGTTGATTGGTTGTGGGCTTGTAGCAGATCGGTCCCCTTCATCTCTGCAGTGTTAGATTGAACTTAGGAATGATAGGAAACTCATCTATTTGAGAACGGAGGTAGTAACAGACTGTGTTAATCTCAGCTAGTTTTCCTTTAGAAGTACGAGGTACCGCTCACCCAATTTTAGGACGAATCTATGATCATTTGGATGTAGGATTGTAGGGTAACATGAGGTCGTTCTCTAAAGCCTGTTGAGATCCTTTCCAATAAGCATGTCGTGGTCGTTCACTAGATCACTAGAAAAAAATACTGCAATTTACCGTTTACACTCATTCCTTTCCACTAAGCATATTGAGGTCATTCACTTGAAAAAACACTGCAATGTACAGTTTACACTTGTTAAAGTAGAATATGAATGAATTTGCACTGCTGAATTGTTGTAACTGTTTTTTTTCTTTGACTTTAATGGGCATACAGATTATTCCGTGTTACGACTAACTTAAGCCTATTTCAGATTCAGTTGAAGTAGGCATGTTTTGCAGGAATATGGATGTAGTAGCACTGAGCCACTGACTGGTCTTGAATCAGCATCTCAATCTGAATGAAATGATTTGTGTGTTTCAACTTTCAAGTTTCATGATGTTGTAGTGACACGACTTCTTTAGTTCTAAATGGTTATCTAAACATTATTGACTTAAGCCAGCAAAACATTATTCTGATGTTTATCTAAAGGTTTGATCATATTATATCATCATTTTTTATGTGCAGGGCACAGCAGCAACTAAGTTGAAAATAAAGCGGAAAGAAGATTTGGGTGTGGCTGAGAAAAGAGGAGGAAGGAGAGGGCCTGGAAGTGTTATTGGCTCTAGTGCTGCAGGTTGTGTCTGTGCTCTGCTATCAATATATAATGTAGGTGGTGCAGCATTGGCTGAGATCTGGATACTTGGCTATGTCGCTAGTTTATGCACTAAACTAAGCGACACAGTTTCTAGTGAAATAGGGAAGGCCTATGGAAGAATGACGTAAGGTTCCTGTTATTACACTATCTTCAAATAATAATTCATGGTTTCACAAGATGCCCTTCCATAAAATTTCGTGCATATTTATACAATATTAATGAATATATTTATGCATATATATATAGACTATACTTAGGGCTCAGTTTTGGTATTTTTGTAGAGTAGATACCTGGTGACAACTTTTAAGGTTGTTCCAAGAGGTACAGAAGGTGCAATCAGTATTGAGGGTACTCTTGCTGGAGCTCTAGCATCAATAATTCTTGCAAGTGTTGGTTACCTTCTGGGTCAGGTAAATTATTTGCACAGTAAGTGTTGAAAGCACAAACTTTTTTGGAAAATTCATCACAAAATTATGGATTGAAGTCAGTATATCAAAAAACTACAGATCCGGTACTGGATTTATCAAAAATTCAAAAGTGTACAAAATTTAAGCTGCAATATTGTACAACCTATTGATTATGTAGTTTTCAGATATAGTGGCTTAAATCCATGATTTTTTTTATAAACTGGATGCTAAATTTGTAGTTTCTTGACGTAGCAACTTAAATGTGTAGTTTTCTTATAGTTTGTCAAAGTATCTGTAGTTTTTGAAATTTACTATATTATTTGTTTGATATATTGTAGTATTGCACTATCAATAGTTTCCCATGGTTTGACTATGATTAGGTTTGTTCAATTCATGTCTTTAGTATGCCAACACTTTCATAGTCTAATGTGCTTCAATGACTATGCGAACACATCCATGTATGTCTGTAAACAACATGTGCGATTTAAAATATCTCTTTTGCTGTGAGAGCTAGTTAATCCCACATTAATCAGCAAAAGGATTTTGCAAAAAAAAATGTATTGCCATGAAAACTAAAGGATGCACATAACTTTTTTTGGTGTGAACAGCTTAAAGGATCTAGGTTAACAAAACATACATTTATATTATAGGTCTTACAACTGTATAACAAATACAAGTGCCATTATTCCAGTGGTTGTAAAACTGTATGGAGCGTGCTGCAGTTGCTGAGCTCTTCTACGCATCACACTTAATAATCACAACATTATATCGAAATGACAGTGATCAATGAATATGTACTTCTTACCTTTTGCTGCAATACAGGCATATGATTATTAGAAAAGAGTAAAAGACAGTGTGCATTTTATCACAGGTTAATGTATCACAAGGTGCAGTGTGTGTTATTGCATCGCATATTGCAAATTTTTTTGAAAGTTATATTGGTGCAACATTGCAAGATAAGGAAGGGTTTGAATGGGTGAGTTTGCACTTCAGCTTACTAAATACTTGCTCCGTTCAGAATTTTCCCTTCAAATTGTATTTGCTTATTTGCATGTATCCTAATATATTCTTGTCGAAGCTGCACTATCTCTTGTTTTGATATACCAAATTGGATTGCATTTCCATGAAGCAACAGTGGAAGCACCTAGGGTTAATGTCATAATAAAATTTTCTAACAGGACTATATTTCATACATACTTTAACTATATTTGTCTCCTCAAAGCTCATCTTTCTAGTTCTCAATCGTGAATCTCTAGATCAATTACCGTGGATGACATTTTCATCATAGGGAATCACGCAACTGGTACCATGTAATTCCATTCTGTGGTGTACCTGTTAGGTGTTCATGACATTGGATAACATTTTACCTTTTCAACCCATCCCATAATGCAAATGCCATTATGTCATTCTTAATTCAAATTTGTTGGTATTGATATATCTATTGGATCTATTATACATTGATGCTTCTTGTTGACAATATGGATGGCAGAATTTGTAAACTTTATATAATTATATCAATGTTATTGTTCTGTTGAGCAAAAGGACGTCATAATAAAATTAACTCCGGCAGCATCCAAGGCGAACTGAACAGCATTAATTGATTTTTTAGACATGCCAATTAGTCTCAGGGTAATTTCAGTTTTTACAATTGTCTACTATCGTTACCACCTAAATAGAATGAGCAAACCAGAATTCACAGTGATATCTGAGCTGCATCATATATTGACATGGAAGTTTCCCACAACTAATATTGCTATATGGCCATGTGCAGCTCAATAATGATGTTGTCAATGTACTAAATATCTCTACTGGTGCTATATTGGCTGTCCTGATGCAGCAGTTGCTAGTGAGTTGGCTCTCTTGAATACTCTTTTGTGACTTTGCAGTGCCTACGTTATCATAATTTATTCTAGAGAACTAACTGGCTGTTGGCAATATTCTCACGTTTTTGCCATCTGAAATGTAGATTCCAGCCTGAGAGATTACACTAGCAGATGAACATTTATGTATGTACTGTAGTTTTTTTTCCCTATAAATATGTATATAGCTATTGTTCTGTGTTCTTCCTCTCTCTTTCTGGTATATCCGGGATAGTTCGGTTTCTTGTACTGCTAAAATCAGAAATGACTGATCTCTGTTGGGGACTTGATGGTGTAATGATAGGATGAGCTTAGCTGTCTTGCTCCTGCAATCCCCAAGCCCCAAACAATAGTTCATTTCACGATGGGACTGGGGGCATCTTCGCGACTTCGCCCATGATCATGAGGTGATGCCGTTCAGTCTCAAAGGTCAAAACTCAAAACCCACCGCTCTGGCAATGTATCGCATGGTACTTGCTTTTATGGAGAATCTGAACTTTGATCAGTCATCTCAACCTGCTCTGCGTCTGCGCGGCGTGGTCGCGTGGTCGTGCCCGTCCTCCGTGACGGGTGTACTTGGGTGTCTTTTGTCACGTCCGCAGTCATCTGAGACGCGTTGTCACTGCACAGACATGAGGTGATACTTAAGTAATCTCTTTATCTTACGATATAGTGATTTTAGCATTTAGCATTTATTTTACATGTAGTAATTACTAGTAAAATGTTTATTTTTTACTTCTAAAATATTTATATTATTTTTAGGATTTATTATTTATTAATTTATAAAACTATTTTTGATTTTTTATATACCAGTATAAATCTAAAATTCCTTATGTTTAAAAATGGTGTACTTTGAACAGATGCATGATGTACTTAGGACATGTTTAGTTGGTACCTAATTTTGTTAAACTTTGTCAAACTTAGCACATTGTTTGGATCAACGTTTTAACTCAAGGCTACTGTAGTTTTGCTCTACTTGTCATTAACTCACTAGGAGAGAAGATAAACAAGCATGTTTGGATTGTAAGGTTATACCTGGAGAGAGTGTTGTGCCCCAACATAATCTTGTGGTGGCTGACTTTCGTTTTCGGATCCGTACCCATAGGGATAAACAAGCCAAAATTGCGAGGACGAAGTGGTGGAAACTCAAAGGGGAGACATCCGAAGTTTTTAAGGAAAGAGTTTCTGTGGAGGGCGCTTGGTCCGAAGAAGAAGATGCAAACAACATGTGGGTGAAGATGACAACTTGTATTAGGAAGGTGGCGTCAGAAGTGTTTGGAGTGACCAAAGAGAGCAGAGGTGAACCTAAAGATACTTGGTGGTGGACCGAGAATGTTCAAAAGGCAATAAAGGAGAAGAAAGAATGTTACAGAAGCTTGTTCCATGACAGGAGCGCGATCAACATAGAGAGGTATAAGGTAGCAAAGAAGACTGCTAAGCGAGCTGTGAGTGAGGCAAATGGTCGTGCCTATGATGATCTTTACCAAAGACTAAGTACAAAAGAAGGGGAGAAGGATGTCTATAAGATGGCTAGGATTCGGGAAAGGAAGACAAGGGACCTCAACCAAGTTAAATGCATTAAAAATGAGATGGATCAACTCTTGGTGAAAGGACAAGACATCAAACAGAGGTGGCAGAGGTATTTTGACAATCTTTTCAATGGTGAGAATGAGACTATGGACACCCAATTGGATGACTCCTTTGATGATTTAAATAGATGCTTGGTACGCAGGATCCAAGAGTCAAAGGTCAAAGAAGCTTTAAAGAGGATGAAAGGGGGCAAGGCGATGGGTCCGAATGGTATCCCAATAGAGGTGTGGAAATGCCTTGGGGATATTGCTATCGTTTGGCTAACCAAGTTGTTCAACCATATTTTTCGATCAAACAAGATGCCCGATGAGTGGAGGAGGAGTACATTAGTACCAATCTTCAAGAACAAGGGAGATATTCAAAGTTGTACCAACTATCGAGGGATTAAGCTCATGAGCCACACTATGAAGTTTTGGGAGAGAGTTATTGAGCATCGCCTAAGAGGAATGACGCATATCACCATGAACCAATTTGGATTCATGCCTGGAAGGTCAACCATGGAAGCAATTTTTTTAATAAGACAGGTCATGGAGCGGTATAAAGAGCAGAAGAAGGACTTGCACATGGTTTTTATCGACTTGGAAAAGGCCTATGATAAAATACTTAGGAATCTCATATGGTGGGCATTGGATAAGCATAAAGTCCCAACAACTGATGGTGATACAAATGTTTTCCCGATTAACATAGGACTACATCAAGGTTCATCTTTGAGCCCTTATCTATTTGCCTTAGTGATAGATGAGGTCACGAGGAATATACAAGGAGATATCCCTTGGTGTATGCTTTTCGCTGACGATGTAGTTCTAGTAGATGAAAGCCGGGAAGGAGTAAATAGAAAGCTAGAGTTATGGCGTCAGACCCTAGAGTCAAAAGGATTTAGAATTAGCAGGACCAAAACCGAGTATATGAGATGTGACTTTGGTATACAATTAGTGAGGATGGAGATGTAAGCTTGGGAGGCCAAGTAGTACCAAAGAAGGACACCTTCCGTTATTTGGGATCGATGCTTCAGAGAGATGGTGATATTGATGAAGATGTTAGCCATAGGATCAAAGCGGGGTGGATGAAATGTCGTCAAGCATCGGGAGTCCTATGTGACAAGAGAGTGCCACAGAAGTTGAAAGGCAAGTTCTACAGGACAGCGATTAGGCCTGCTATGTTATATGGGGCTGAGTGTTGGCCTACTAAGAGGCGGCATATCCAACAACTATGTGTCACAGAGATGCGTATGTTGCGTTGGATATGTGGGCACACAAGATTGGACCGAGTGAGAAACGATGACATACGCGATCGGCTAGGAGTAGCGCCAATTAAAGAAAAGCTTATGCAACACCGGTTGAGATGGTTTGGGCATGTCCAACGGAGACCCCCAGAAGCACCGGTGCACAGAGGTATCATAAGACGGGTTAATAATGTGAAGAGTGGTAGAGGGCGACCAAACTTGACATGGGAGGAGGCAATCAAAAGGGACTTGAAGGAATGGAATATCCCAAAGGAGTTGTGTTTGGATAGAAGTGCTTGGAAAGAAGCTATCCACGTGCCCGAACCGTGATTAGGCCTTTTCCCTTTTAGTGCTCTTAAAAGTTTTTCTCCTCCCCTTTCTCTCTCTCTTTTTGGTGACTTTTTGTTGGGTTTCAACTCTAGCTTACCCCAACTTGCTTGGGACTAAAAGGCTTTGTTGATGTTGATGATGATGAAATTTATCCTAAAGTGTAACTAGCAAATTATTAGTCACACCTGATGAAGTGTGACAATTTAAGTTTCCTATGCAAATAACCCCTTAGAAGACTATGGCGAGCTAACTTTTGTGGCCTCCTGATCCATGGGCATATATTTCGAGAATTTTTCAGCTTGGCTTTCTGTCATTGTATCGGACATCGTGATCTGAATCACCGATCCGTGTTTTTTGTTTCTTGTGACCTAGCTTTGCAAGTCTTGTGAAGAGGATGCACCGATGCACATTTTTTAATATAATTTTATAATTTTGCAGGAATTATTTTGGGTGATAGGAGTTTGTATGTTTCTTGCATGAGCAATGTTTTCTTGGGAAACAGGCATGTTTTATATTGGATGTTGAAATTTCCTTGCTTCCTATGGTACGGAACTGTTTCGTTTTCATTGTCTTGACTCTTGTGTTCCCAACATGCTCGATCATTTGTCTGCAGAAGAGGCTCAAGTGCTTCCGTTGAACAAAGACCAACATGTTCGATCATTTGTCTGCAGAAGAGGCTCAAGTTGCATGGAGGTAAATGCACATCGCCTTCCTTCACTAAGACCTAAATGAAGTAACCTCTGGTAATTCTTTCATCACGTCGCCTTTCTGATACTTCTATGAATGAACACCCGCATACAAGCATGCATGCAGGATTGCATGTTATCCACCTGAGACAATAAAACTGAGTAAAGTTAACCGGCCCCTCTCTTCTGCACCCGGGGGCTGGTGAGCTGGTTAAACCATTCGGAGTAGGCCATCGATCAGGCGCCTAAATTCATTTTTCCCCCCGTAGTTTAAGCACTTCCGGACCAGTCAAATTATGTGCTTGCTCCATCTGTAATCCTGCAATGTGATGGTTGCCCTGTCTCACTGTGGAAAAACCGACGTGCAAACTGTGTATGTACACTACGCCCTGGTGCCCCCTACTGCACAGACAACACTTTACTGCACTCGTCAGGAGGCAAAGCCAGTGCGAACCTTGTGCTAGTAGAAAAACCGTGTAACGGGCGAGATTTTTCCGCGCGATCGAAGCGTGCAATGCTCGCCTGGCTCTGCACCGTTCTGCTTCCATGTCCGGGCACGTTGTGTGTTTGTTTGGGGTGGGTGTCTGGCTCTCGTCACGTCAATCACCGCACTACTGCACTAGTGGATACCAGCGAGTGCATTGGTCAGCCGGTCAGGCAGAGCTCCTCTTAAACCCCACAAAAACCACGCAGCCGGAGGAGGCCCACCGGAACATGGGCAAATCCAGTGGGGGCGCGCACCGAGAGATGGCAGCCTGCGTCGCGGTGGTCTTGGGGCTGCTATTTGTGGCCGCGGTGGCGGCAACGGCGGCGGTGTCCATGGACCCAGCGGAGATGGAGGCGCTGTTCCTCGTAATGGAGGCGGTGTCATCTGACCGGGACTGGCGATCCGAGAACCCCGATCCTTGCGGCGCGCCGTGGCCGGGGCTCGAGTGCAAGCCGGACGGCGACGCGGCCGCGGCGCCGCTGCGCGTCACGCGGCTCGACTTCGGCGTGGAGCCCAACCCGTCGTGCAAGGACACGGCCGCCTTCCCGACCCTGGTGTTCTCCCTGTCTCACCTCCAGTCTCTCTTCTTCGTCGGCTGCTTCAAAAACCCGGCGGCCGCCACGGCCCTCGTCTTGCCGCCCGCCGCCAACCTCTCGTCTTCCAGCCTGCAGCAGCTCAGCATCAGGGCTAACCCGGCGCTATCCGGCGTGATGGCGCCGCAGCTGGCAACCCTCACGTCGCTCCAGGTGCTCACCGTCTCCCAGAACGGATTGATCGGTGGCGAGATCCCGCAGGGCATCGGCGAGCTCACGTCGTTAGTGCACCTCGACCTCAGCTACAACGCGCTCACCGGACAGGTGCCGACCGAGATCAGCGAGCTGAAGAGCTTGGTCGGTCTCGACCTGAGTTACAACTCGCTGTCCGGCCCAATCCCGAGCCGGATCGGCGAACTGCGGCAACTGCAGAAGCTTGACCTGAGCTCCAATAATCTCACCGGTGGCATCCCGGCCAGCATCGCCAATCTGACCTCGCTTACGTTCTTGGCGCTAAGCAGCAATGGCCTGAGCGGTCACTTTCCTCCGGGACTATCCGGCCTCCGAAACCTCCAGTACCTGATCATGGACAATAACCCAATGAATGTCCCCTTGCCGCCCGGGCTAGGCGGCCTACCCCGTCTTCAAGAACTCCGGCTAGCCGGCTCCGGTTACTCGGGGCCGATACCCGAGGCTTTCGGTCAGCTGGCGAGCCTGACGACGCTGTCACTGGAAGACAACAACCTCACGGGCGGGATCCCGCCGGGGCTGAGCAGGCTGAGCAGGCTGTACCACCTGAACCTGAGCAACAACGGGTTGGGCGGCGCCGTGCCTTTCGACGGCGCTTTCCTGCGGCGGCTTGGCCGGAACCTCGACCTGAGCGGCAACGCCGGGCTGTGCCTGGATGACCGGAGTGTCGTGCGGGACATCGGCGTCGGGGTCGCCGCCTGCCACGCCGGCGGCGATAGCGACGCCTTGGTGGCGCACGGTGGAGTTACGGGGGAAGGAGCGATGAGGGGTTCCGTGGACGGGTTCCAGTTTCGGCTGCTCGCCCCTGCCTGCGTGGTCTTGTCCTGTCTAGTTGCTTTGAATGAGTACGTGTAGCTTTCGATCTGTTTAGAACTGAGCACGTAGACTTGTACTGATTACTGAACCGCTAAGCTTCGAAGTTCAGGTTAACCCTAACCCTGCTCTGTTAGGGCTAAGCTATTTTGGCCCAACAGGCACCAAACGGATCCGTATGTTAATTCTCGTCGACTCAACTGTACATCTGAGACGATCGTGCTCGTTTCCTTCTGGTGCTCAACAATCGCCGTGCGAACGTACACGTACAGCACGAAAAAGACGGTCCTGGCCAAGCAACAGGGGCGACCAGAGAGGGCAGCAGGAGGCGAGGCGCGAAACACAAAAGGTAAAGCAAAGCGAGGGCGCGAGCAACAGTCGCGACAACTGCGAACCACGCAGCATCTGCCGGATCAGCGGCAGACTTGTGTCCTTCACCACCCATGGCCGCGTGCCACGGCCAGCCTCGCCCTGTCGTGCTGCATGAACTTGACGCTGTGCACGGAGCAGGCGTGGGGGTGGCGCCGTGCGGCCGTGGCGAGACGAGCGGCGGGCGCAGGCAGGAACAGAGTTGAACAGGCACGACGACCAACGTGAGATAACACGGCGCCACGCCCGCCAGTCAGCCAGTGGGGACTGCACGGCATGTGAATTGACGAAAGAGAAAAGGGACGCGTGCTAAGGAGGGGATTAGTGTACTAGGGTGGTCGCCGGCCATCTGGTGCTGTCAGTGTGAGCTCTCCGGCGGCAGCGGGAGAACGGCGCTCGGTGTGCCGTAAAATATTACCGCGAAGCTCGCCCCGCCTCGATCTGGGCCGTTCAGTCCCGAACCAACGGTTAGAGGTGACCCAGAGCTTGGGTCGGACCTACGCGAACTTTTGGGCCTTAATTGGAAACTGCCACCATGGCGTCCGCAACACGATTGAGTTTATCTGACAGATGAGTGAGATGAGATCTTGGAACGAGATTGTTGGAAAAAAACAAGGAAAAAAATTATGTGCATATGGCACGAGGGTATGAAAAGTGTATACCTAGGTTTGATGAGCGCCACGTGTCTCTCAGTTGAATCCAACGGTAACAGCTCTGTGGCTCGTTTTCAGTGTGGCTCGTCGGCCCCACTTTCCTTTCCTGGTAGTGCAGCTGGGCGCTCACTCGCTCGGGCTTAGCCACCGCCACACGGATCGGGGATGCCGCCACCGTTAGGCTACCACCACCTAACGCCTCTGTCGCGCTAGATGGAGCAATATAATGGAGGCCTCCCACCGCCGCCGTTGCTCCGCCCCATCGCTGCAACCGAACCTCACGCCGGCGGCCTCACTAGACTCCCCACTCGTTAAATAAGCACTACTCTCCCAACTTCTGGTTTTTAACTCATCCACAAAACAAAAGTAGTAGTGAATATTTCAGGATCAATGTTGAGGTTGTGTGCTAGCATTTGATGCATTAGGGTCTTGTCCAGTCTACTTCACATGAGGTAAGCGCCGGATCAGTGCCTGATACTGCATCTTTTACCAAACCTAAGACACAAAGTCACAGAACTCATCCCAATTCATACCCTCTACCTTATTTTCTACAGATTGTAACCACATTTTAGCTACTTGATTCATCTCCCCGTTGGTTCTCCCGCACGTCCGCATGACACAGTAATCTAAGAAAGGGTCTTCCAGGAATGGGGTTGAGGTCTTTCTCCATAGAATTGTTTCGTTGAAGGGAGGTTTTGGCAAAACGAAAGAATTTATTAATGTTGCATGTTCTTCGTCATCTAGTGTAGGGGAAGAACAAGATTCCAACTTTACTGTCACATAGAAAAGTAAAGCAACTGTGGTTCGATGTTCTTGGGGACGTGCCTGGCAGGAGCGCTATGCAGAAAAGCCTCCATGGAGTCGGCAAGCCTCCGCGCAAATGCCAGGTAGCTCTTGTACTCGTGCTCTGCTTTGGTTCGTCCAGTGGAAGCAACAGCAGCAGGGTGCCTGACATGAGCGCTATGCAGAAAAGCCCCGATGAAGTCGGCAAGCCTCCGCGCAAATGCCATGTAGCTTTTGTACTCGTGCTCTGCTTTGATCTCTCCACTGGAAGTGGCAGCAGCAGCAGCAGAAGGGATAGTGCCATTGTTGTTGTTGATGGCGTCGTTCGGCAGGACATCGGCGAAGCGGCGGTTGCATGCCCACTCCCCGGTTTCCCAGTTGAAATCGTAGAGCGGCAAAAACCGGTGGCCGAAACTGGCGATGAAGTCGATGGCGTCCAGCACGAACTCCGCCTCCTGCGTCGACGTGTAGTAGGCGAGGCTGACACGCGTCCACCCGGGACGCACGCCGTTGTAGCCCATCTCCACGGCGGATTTGATGGCCTTGGCCGTCTCCGGCGTGATGCCGAGGAGGCGGTGGCCGTAGGGCCCCGCGCAGGCGCAGCCCCCGCGCGACTGCACGCCGAAAAGGTCGTTGAGCAGCTTCGTGACGAACCGGCAGTGCAGCTGCGGGCGTATGGTGCCTTGCTCCTGCTGATCGGAGCCGTGGAGTGGATGGTACACCACAAAGGAGAGCACCGGGAGCCGGCGACCGCTGCTCGGCTGGTCGCCGCCGAGGAGGCGCAGGTTTGGGTTGGCCGACGCTTGGATCCGTCGTAGAGCAAGGGTGAGCATGCGTTCCTCGCGCGCCTCGATGCACGCCTCGCCGACCCACCCCTTCACCCGGAACGCCAGAGCGGCACGGACCTTCTGTATGATCGCCGGCGTGCCCGCGTCCTCGCGCTCCTCTGTGTCCGCGCAGTACACTGTGTCGCCGTAGGCGCTAACGTAGACGACGGTGCCCCCGCCGCTGGTTGACGGCGCGGTATTGCAGAGGCGATAGAGCCGCCTCGCCATCGCCAGGACGCCAGGGCTGCCGGGTCCTCCAAGGAACTTGTGCGCGCTCAGGAAGACGGCGTCGTAGCCGTCCTCTTCGCCGGACCGCATGTCGATGCCGACGTACGGCCCGCTGCAGGCGAAGTCGAAGCAGGCATACGCGCCGTAGCTATGCAGCAGGCGCGCCACGGCGCGCGTATCGGTGCGCAGGCCGGTGACGTTGCTGCACGCCGAGAAGGAGCCGAGCATGGGCCGCCCCGCGCGCACCTTCGCCGCCAAGGCCGCCTCCAGAGCGTCCAGGTCCACGTGCCCGTCGTCCTGCCGCAGCCCGATCTCCACCACCTCCGCGAGGCTCTCCCGCCACGAGAGCAGGTTGGAGTGGTGCTCGTACGGCCCCACGAAGACCACCCACCGCTCCGACGGCGGCAGGACGTCCAGCGCCACGGAGCGCAGCGTCGGAGGCACGGTCATGCCTGTCACCTCCTGGAACCGCTTGATGGCGCCGGTGCTGCCCGTGCCGCAGAACAGCAGCACGTCCTCCGGCCCGGCTCCCAGGCTGCGCTTCACGTACTTCGCTGCATCCGCGGCCAGCTTGGTCGTGTGCAAGCCCACGTAGCTGTCCCCCGTATGAGTGTTCCCTAAACAAACCCATCCGTGTGTCAATCACTTACTCTCACTACGAATTACTCAATGTCAGAATGACACTCACCGTAGTAGGGGAGAACGTTCTGTCGCACGAACTCCTCGACGAACCGGAGGCAGCGGCCGGACGCGACGTGGTCGGCGTACGTGATGCGGCGGGTCCCGAACGGCGACACGAACTTCGCCTCCGCGCCGATGACCTGCGACCTGAGCCACTCGAGCTTGCCCGCCTGGTCGTCGTCGTCGTTGCTCGTGTTGTCGCTGCCGCAACCGAGCTCGATGTCATCGAACAGGAGACCGCCGCCATCCCGTGGCACGGCCGGAGGACCCGCCGTGCTACCGCAAACCGCAGGACCGGCGCAAACGGGTACGTGCTGCACGACGAGAAGAGCCATGTCCGCCCTGTATACTACAAGATCGAGTTGCTAAATTTAGTACATATACCGACCAATTTGGTAAGGGCGAGGAGACGAACGGATGGATCGACGACTACATTTATGATGGAAGTAACGTATATATAGTGCTAGATTTAAGCGGTTTCGACTTGATCTGAATAAATAAAACAAAACGCATGCAGCAGTATCACGCATTCTCGCTCTACAGGAGATGATCTGTGTGCTGTGCTTCTTCCTGTACAATTAGCTGGCTCACCACATGTACGTTCGTTTGCCTCTGGCCCGTCGCTGGGATGTCTTTCTTTTATATTCTTGCGATCTACTCTTAGATATAGACAAATAAAAAGCTATCGACACGATATATTAGTTTAGAAGAACAGATATGATTTAACAGAGTGTACTGTTTACAGTCATATATTTTCTAACTTTATGGGTTAAATCTAAACCTGCCATATTTGTACAGTGATATTTCCCACATTAATTTATCTTGACAGTTTTTTTAAAAAAAATGCAATTCGGATCATATGCAAAAATGAAGATTTTTTAAATAATATTTTTTAAAAAAATCAAATATGTATGTCCGAGTTCAAAAAATTTACAAAAGTACCATACGGTCAACACTTGAAGTACTGACTGGGAAGCAGCATCCAGTTGGTACTTAAAGTCAGGGGCGGGCCCACTTATATTCAAGGGTATGCAATTGAATACCCATTATTTTTGCAACAAAAAATTATATATATAGTGTATATTATGTATATACATCAAAAAATAAAATTATTACTACACAAGATGGTCTGGTGACACAATTGGCTAGTGCAAGCTAACTTAGTTGCTAAGATCATGAGGTCTAGAGTTCAAGTTTTCCTCACCCCATATTTTTTGTTTGCAATGAAACACAAAGAAACATATAATTATATTCTCTTACTCTTACCACTAATTTAATAATTTTATTTTAAAAATAAAGTCATGGTATAATTATATTCTCTTACTCTGACCACTAATTTAATAATTTTATTTTAAAAACAAAGTCATGGTAGAGGGAAGAAAGTATTGTCTAATATACTTGATTTAGATCTTACCTCTAATTTAATAATTTTATTTTAAAAGTAAGGTCATCGTAGTGTGGAGGGAGTATTGTATAAATTATAATTTATTTAATTTCTCCATAACTTAGTATCACAGGAGACCGATTTTTAAACTTTTCTATTTAATATATATTTGTATCATTTATTATAGTATCATGTAAGTTGAAAACTATATATAATAATACAATTAATATTTTTATTTTAAAAGCAAGGTCGTTGTACAGTGGAGAAAGTATTGTCTAATATATTTGATTTCTCCTTAACTTTTGGTATCACAAGTGACTGATTTTTTAAACCTTTTTATTTAATATAATGTTACATCATTTATATAATTTATTATAGTATCATGTAAGTTAAAACTATATATAATAATATAATTAATGTTATAGTCTATCAGTCTTATAGACCTCACTTGGATCCTCAAGTACCTCCACGACTCGCCGAAGTCTACCGGCCACCGGGGCTCCCTGCTCTAGGCGCCCGCACCTCCCCCGTCGGTTGTCGGGCTCCCTGCGCCAGACCCCCGTTCTTCCCCTCGTCGGTCGCCGGGTCCCCAGCGCCGCTCTCCTGCCCAGTGTCCCAAGCCTAGATCCAGGATTCTAGATTCTTTTCTCCAGAAATAAAAGAAATATGTTGAAATCTATGGTGGAATCTGTTTCATTCTCGTTGTAATTTATTTGTTGAAATCTTACTGATTGGATTGATGAATGTTGATAGTTGTTTTTTTCACATAAGTAAACAGGTCTACACACCAAATTAAACTACATGTAGTCATGTTGTTGTTTTTATCTTTTGTTACACACAAAAAAATTTGTTATCTGGAATTTTGAATACCCAGGGTCCAAATCTTGCGCCCGCCTCTGCTTAAAGTGCCAACTAGAACTGATGTGACATCAGTCGGCACTTCAAATACCAACCGCATGCTATTTTTGTAATTTTTTCAAACGAACGTACAAATTTATTTTTAAAAAAAATCCCAAAATGAAAGTGCAAGAGGTGAATTATTGGCATTGGCCGTCCATGCCGTACGTGGGACATTGGGCAGGGAGCAACGGGTAATGGAGGTGTCACGGACGAAACCCGAAGGAGTCGTATACGAGCCGCATGTTTGCTCGCTAGTGAAGTCAGATGGGATACATCCATGCTAACATCGTAGGGGTAACATGCGCGTGCCGGCACGAGCCGGCGAGACGGTAGGTAGGTACGGGGTTGAGCCGTGGATGGAGGCGATCGGTGGGCTCGGCGTCGCCGCCTCCGGTTCGCGTCTGAGGGCCGCGCGCGTCACGCGGCCAATCACGGCGAACCACGTCATTGCGCCAGCCCACGCCACGCCACGCCACGCCACGCCACGCCACGCCTTGGCTACCCCGCACACCGAATGGAACAAAACGAATCTGAGGGCTCCTCATAATGGAGATGTTTTTTAGATACAGGCGCACACAACTACACAAGTTACGTATTAACATGATCGATTGGAATTCTTGCTCACTTCCCTCTCACAACGTGTAGATAGATTGCATATGTACAATCAGTGGAGCTAGAGAAAAACCAAGAGGTATACCACTTTAAACGATACGTCATGTTGAATTTAGGGGTGTATAAAAGATAAAAATTGGTAATAATAATTAAAAAATATGTTTAAACTTGAGGACCATCTCGGGCTACTGTAGCTCCGCCGCTGCATATATACAATGGGATTTTGATCCAATATGGCTTCACCCCTGCAAAAGGCTTTCGTGGCAACCGAAAATTTAAAACAAAGCAACGCGTTTTTGAAGGGTACACATGTGATCGTCATAGGTAGATGTATATATTTTTCCCGACTTTTCAAGTAATCACTCCATTGATACTTGTCTTATATGTGAAGGAGAAAAAATTCAGAAAAACACACCGCGCTCTAAAAAGCTTTTTTGTCTTGTTTAATATATATAATAAAAAGACACCATACTCTTCAAAGTTTTTGTTTTGTTTCTGTTATAACTTGGAGAACGCAAACGAGACGGTGAATGGATTAAAGTGAAAAACAACTGTTCTTTATCGATTGCATGCTATAATTTATACGAGTGAATCGATCGAAAATGGCGACTTGCATGCATTCAATGTCGGTCGGAGAATCAACCGGTGTGACCGCGCATGCAGAGATGCCTAACTACTGCTGCATGTGCGGTGTTTTGTATGAGATTAATATTCATCTATATAAACATATATACCTCTTGTGCGTGCAATAGACACCTAAGCTTATTTTTTACAATTAGGACATCGGTATACGTGAAACTGTTATTCCATTGCTAATCACCGACAGAAATATCGTTTAAACAATAAGATATCAAACTAGACAGTACAGAACGGCCATGTTTTTAATTTATTGAAGGCGAACTTGTTTGATCCAACCAAACATGAGTTATATGGACTGAGAAAGTCAGAAGTTAGACAGGCCTTGGGTCCTGGGCCGATTAGTGATTATGCAGACGATACAACCGTGCGGCCTCGGAGCTCGACAGTTTCGACAAGAATTTGTGGAGAGCAACATGTCTGGCCCATCTTATTACTCCATCGAAGGGCCCAGCAGCCGGCGCACCAGGGTCAGCTACACAACCGAAATAATACGTGTCCGGGAAAAAAATTAAATCTCTACTATATTAAAGCGGTCCGCTCCCGTCACCACTCACCCACGCATGCACATATCCTATCCCATAAAAAATCGATCAAAATATGTGCCCTGTAAAAACCGCCCGAACCCGGCCCCCAACAACCCGCGTGCAACTGCCTGCACTCCCGCGCATGCCGTCCGCCGAAGCCCCACGCTGCATGCACACGCAAGAAGGAAAACAAAAAAACCAGCAACTACCTTCATGAAAGAAGGAAAACAAAAAAGAAAAAAAAGAAAAAGGAAGAAAAATAAAAGAAAAGAAATATATACTTTTGCATTTTAGTTTTAAATTTTTTTATTTTACATTTAAATTTTTATATACTTTTGCATTTTAGTTTTAAATTTCTTTATTTTACATTTTTACACGGAAATACGAATTTTGTGTAGAATTTATTTCTGTTGCAAATTACACGCATCTGGGATATCAATTCTTCTAGATTATCAGCTTTGTCCCTCTCGACCAGAAAATAACAGAGAAGCACTAAGAGCATCTGTAAAAAAATTTCCAATAAACTTTTTAAATTAAAATTTAACAATTCTAATAAAAAAATTGTACTCCAACAAACTGAGTAGCTGTATAGACTAGCTATCTATTGTGGGCCCAAGCTGTCATCCTCTTTCTCCCTCCAGACGCAATGCAGCATAAGGCATCTGCGTTGCTCCTGCCCGTGCACAGGAAAAAC
Organism: Zizania palustris; assembly: GCA_019279435.1. Classification (NCBI taxonomy): domain Eukaryota; kingdom Viridiplantae; phylum Streptophyta; class Magnoliopsida; order Poales; family Poaceae; genus Zizania; species Zizania palustris. Next base: position 3,648,869 of record JAAALK010000282.1, read on the forward strand.
TAAAAGAAAGAATGAATGTGGAGGATGACAAAGGAGAGGGAAAGAAGAAAAAAATGTATTTTTTAAAAAAATCTAAAAATTGAACATTTATAACGCAGGGATTTCTAAATTAGAAATTAGGATTTTAAAGTGAAATCAAATCTTTTAAAATATTTTGGGATTTTAAAAGCGAAGAGTAATTTTTTAGATTGTTGAAAATGAAGAGCCTACTACTTTGGATTTCTACTCATTTTGTATTTCTACTTTGCCATCTACTCAAATGTATTTCTCAAATATGATTTTCTATTTGAATCTATGTAAAACAGAGTGGCAAGTCCTCCTTGCCTTGCTAAAAATAGAAAGTTCAATGAGAAAAATGGAACCTAAAATAAAAATTTAAATAACTAAAATAATAAAGTTGATTTTTTGGATTATATTTGCTATAAAATAGTGTAGCAAACGGAACAGTAGTAGCTGTGTAGCAGTCTGTTTTACAATCCTACAATAACATCTAGAGAGGTGGAAGTGTGTTTGAATAAGATCATAACTCCAAAGTTCTTACTTTAGAGAACTAAAATTGAATTAAAAATTTTTAGATTCTAATATTTTAAACTTAGAGCAGTCGTATCTGCTTAACAAAATATAGGTAAGGCCTTTTTTGGGACACAATTTTTTTTGTTTTGAAAGCAATACTGTAGTATTGCTCAATACTGCAAATACTACCAACTTATATAGTGAAAGGTGTATGACAACTCTATCTGAAATCTCTGTAAAATAAACTAAAATATTAGAAATATTGTATTCAATCTATAATATTAAAAACTTTGGTACGAAACATTTTTTTTCAAATTTGTGTTATTATATATTGTGGTATTATTATGGATGTAATATACTATAATTTTTAAAATACAGTAATTTCTAAAAATTGTGTTGCAAACAGAGTCTGAGATGTGATTTGCCGGACAAGCCATGATCACGGAGAATGTATCAGTTTAACCAGCATTTCTCATCACCTCGTAAGATGCGAGGCGGGCGTTCTTATCCGTTTCCTTCTTCCCCGCCGCGGTGAACCGGCGCGGCGCGGCGCGGAAGCGGTACACCTCCCGATCTCCTCGCCCGAGAGATTTGCACACATGGCACTCCTTTTAGTGGGCTTCGCAAAAATAGCACCTTAAGGTTGGCAATTGCATTTTTAGCATTATAATAGTATGGAGTTTGAATATTTGGCATTGCCAGCAACTAAACATGTTTTTTCACGTGATCTACCGATTTTACCCTCTTCTATTCGAAATGTGAGTCCCTGCTTCTTCTTCCTCCAGCTTCAGTCCACTCCAACGCGCCCGACCAGGGGCTCTGTCCTCTCTCCCCCTCGCCTCCGGCCGCCGCGCGGCCCCTGCGTCCACGGCCGCCGCGCCCCCCGGCCTCCGCCCCAGACCACCGCCCCCCGGCCTCCGCCCCAGACCCGCGCCCCCCGGCCTCCGGTCCCGACGACAGCGACGGGCTCACCACCATCAAAATAAAGGGCTTCGCCGCCGTCCCCTGCAGCGGCGTGGACCTCCGCTTCAACGCGGTCGTCGACTGCAAAGACGGCAAAGAGTGCACGCCGCCTGTGACGATCGCCTTCGTCAAGCACGGCGGCGACGACCCGGAGGTGGCCGGGCGGTTCTATTTCAATCACCAACACGACGACTATTTCGATCTCGACGACGACGATGACGATTACTCCGGCGAGCAGTAGCATCAAGACAAGTTCGAGTCCGCGTCGGCGTCTCGCGGAATTAGCATCGAGATTTAGCCCTGGGAATCTGGGATTGAATACGGAATTGTGGAACTAGTTATGGAAACCCTGTTTTTGGGTATTTTTCATTGTATTTGATCGTTGCCTGTATTTTTTATAACAAAATTTAACTGAGTCGCAACAAGTTTCATTCGGTATGAACGACGGAAGCGGGGGGCGGAGGGCGGGCGTGGAGGGGCGGCGGCGGAGGCCGGCGAGCGGTGGCGGGGGGCTACGCCTGGGAGGACCGAGGACGGTCGCAGTGTAGATGCGGCTGGGAGAGATGACGCAGTGGAGAGGAGAGATGAAGCTAGGGCTCGGCCACCAGAAGGGTAAAATCGGTAGCAAAAATGCAAATGGCTGTTTAGTTGCTGGCAATGCCAAATATTCAAACTCCATACCATTATAATGCTAAAAATGCAATTGCCAACCTTGAAGTGCTATTTTTGCGAAGCCCACTGAGTGCCATGTTTGCAAAAATCTCTCCTCGGCCCGCGTCGACCTGGTCAAGCCATTATCCCATCGCCCCTCGCCACACCAATCCCCTACCACCCACGTCACCGCCGCCCTCTCTCTCTCTCCTTTCCCCATTCGCTTCTTCCCCCTCGCCTCTTCTCCTCGACTCCTTTCGCTTCCGGGTTCCAATCCGCAGGGAGCGGCGACGAGCTAGCGGGACAGCCGGCAGGGTCGGATCCGTGGCATGGAGATCTCGTTCGAGGCGTGGGAGGGCGTGCAGCGGCACGGGCAGGACATCGCGGACCGCCTTGCGCAGGGGTTCACCGGCCTACTCCAGGCGCAGCCGCCGCAGTTCCCGTGGCCGGCGGCCTCGCACAAGAGGATGCCCTTCGAGATCGATCTCCCCATCGTCCCCTTTGGCGCCTCCCGCGGCGCCGGCGCGGGGAAGGAGTTCTTCCCCGCCGCGGCCGTCGCGTCCGTCATCGACATCGGCGGGAGGCTCGGACAGGCCGGCGTAGAGATTGGGGCGTCCGTAGGCGGGGCCGTGCAGCACGTCGTGCGCCAGCTGCCCCTGCCGTTCCGGAACGGTCAGATCCGGCGCCGCAAGCTACCATCACCGCCGCAGGCTCCCTTGCCCGCGGCTGCTGCGGGTGAGGCAGCGGTGGGGCTCTCGGTTGAGAGGACTATCGATAGGTGCCCTCTAGAGGCGGCAGCGGCGGCCGCCGCCGCTGCGACCGGTAGCGCGGCCGCGTCGACCGTCAGTGGTGCTGTGGGTGGGGATTACTTGGACGAGGAAGACGAGGGATTTGGCTGCGAGATTGGAACATTTCGAACCTTTAAGAAGGCCAAGGTACGATCCAATTCGTATCGAGCATGGATATTGTAAGTGTAGTTTTCATCTCAGTTTAGAGAGCATACATAGTTTAGGGTTTCCTAAAGTTTGAGAAACTGGAATTGATTTTATCCATGTTATAGGAAAAGTGTGATGATTTGTCTTGGTATATGTTCTAATTTAGGTGTTTCTTTATCCATGAGCAAAAATTTACCTAAGGCAATGGTGCTTGAGAGGGGTTTGTTAACTGAGTTATGATATCTCATTGTCTGTGCTTGGATTTTATGTATATCTTGTGAATTAAAGCAGCAACTTTTATCTACAGGGTACTGACACTTTTAGTATTTTTTGACCGTTTGAACATGTAATTGACTAATTTTCACTTGTCAGTAAACATTGAAACTAAACTTCAATAATATGAATAAATTGATCTGTCGAGCTTCTGCAAATTTCTCTTATCTCAGCTAGACTTCTATTACGAGGCCATGCAAGATGCAACCCTTTACCTTTGTTACCCAGCATAATACTTGTCTTGTCTGTTCATCATTCAGGGTACAGTAAATATCTCTGCGGCATACAATACCAGGAATCGTGACATTGAAAGTTCTGTAGTTGCACGTGGAGACCTTTGGAGGCTGGAGGCATCACGGAGCAGTTCAACTTCTGGAAATGATAGCTCGCCTCTATACCTTATTCAGTTGGGACCATTACTATTTGTTCGAGACTCTACACTTCTTTTGCCTGTTCATCTATCAAAGCAACACCTCCTTTGGTACGGTTATGATCGCAAGGTACTCATATCCTTATGATGATTTACACATACTGGTCTATTTTACGAATTACGAGTCTGTTATACTGTTTTATCTATCTTTTGTGTGGTCTCTTTATTCTATTGTTTGCATTTAGTACTAGAAATGATATTCTCATAATCTCATTACAGAACGGAGTGCATTCTCTCTGCCCTGCTATTTGGTCAAAGCATCGGAAATGGCTTATGATGTCGATGATGTGTCTTAATCCAGTAGCTTGTGTAAGTATGGTATATCTTTTGATTGAATTTTCTGCAATACTATTCTTATTATCTCGAATCTCGTATATCATCACTGGTTATTGCGAGCTTACTTGTTATCACCACCCTATATGCTAAAAATGCTAAAGCAATCGAGTTGGAGAGACTGACCTTTTATGCATTTGCATTCTATTGTGTAATTGAAGGATATCCCGTCATGATTCTTTTATCATAAGGGTTGCTTATTTTTTCCTTGTGGTTTGTGTCAGAGAAGTCTGCCCACTTGACTTGTTATATTCATGCCTTTTAAAAACTTTAGCAGGCATTACCTTTGTGACAATCTGCTATGTCTGTTTGAGAAAAACCTTCCTACATTATTCTTTGCATTTGAAGCTAGAATATTGATACCACCTAACAGAGTAACATGGTTATTTGTTGCAGTCCTTTATGGACCTGCAGTTCCCCAATGGGCAACTAACATATGTTGCTGGTGAGGGGATAACGGCAAATGGTTTTCTTCCGCTATTTGGTGGGTTGCTTCAAGCTCATGGGAAATATCCAGGAGAAACTAGAGTCAGCTTCTCTTGCAAGGTTAGTGTTCCTTCAAATTTTTCTCATATATTAGTAATTAAGTAATTTTGGTTTCAGACTCAAAATTAGTGTTTACTTTATAGTTATTTGTACCTACAAACTCTGAGCTGCTCCTGCAAAAGTTGCCGTGCACCTGCTATTTCTCGGAAAAAATACTAATGCAGTGTGCAATAATGTTGATATGCATTAGCCATTAGGTAGTGACTACTTTAAAACATCACATCATAGTTAATCAGTTTCTAATTACAAATCTGTATGTTTGTTAAATTTATAATATCACAAATTTAAGGTTGGAACACTTCTTCATTCTCACATGTTCTCTGACTGTGTATGAGTTCATTTCATAAATTATGAATTTGTACACACTTGCACATACATAGCATTTTATTTTTATTTGTGTTATTATTATGAAATAATCTTCTGATGTATTGTGTATCTTCCATCTTTTCCTTTTCTTGATAAGCAGGATTCATCTCTTTTAAGTCTCTTCTGTTGTGTTTATTCTATGTTAGTGAAGTGGTCTTTCACCTGTGTTAACATTTCAATCTTTTTTCTTAAAGAATAAGCAAGGCACATGGTTTACTCCTATGTTTCAATGGCCTGACAAATCTCTATCATTTGGAGTGACTCAAACCTTAGCATGGAAAAGATCTGGTCTCATGGTGAGGCCCAGCGTGCAAGTCAGGTATTTGATACCACAACTTAGCATTTCTTAAGCCATTGAACAGAAAGTAAATGCCAGTTAGTTTGCATTATGCCTACTTTGTTAACGCGATGTTAAATGACTAGCCACCATAAATGTTATGGTATCAACCTATTGCAGAGATAATGCTTTCTTGTGTAGCCCTTGCATAGTTGCATTGATATATTCTTATATACAGCATAACCCACTTTATGTTGAAAATACTCAAAGTAGTATACATGCTATTCTTAGGGTGTAAAACAGTCATTTTTCTTGTGCTTGATGATTTTGGTTCAGAGATTTTTTTATTGTAGCTCACTTTGCATTGCCAACTCATTTGTGATAATTACACGGGTTTCTGTGGTGTAGAGTATATTTCTTGAACTTTCCCTTGAGATTCTGTATTGTATTGATGCTTTTGGTCCTTTTTGTAGAGTTCTGTTATCTTATATCGTGCTCCTTTTGTAGTTATCTCTCCTTGCTTTCCCTTTTTAAACACTCTTGTTTATGACATTCTATTCAACAGTGTATGTCCTACGTTTGGAGGAAATGATCCTGGGGTACGTGCAGAGGTTATTCATTCATTGAAGGAGGAATTGAATGTGATGTGTGGTTTGTCTTGCTCGAGACATCCATCAGCCTTTACGGCCATTTCTGTAAGCTCTCCTTATCGAACAAAGCTTCTGCTTGGTTCTATTAAGTTATTTGGCTTTAACTAAACTTTTAAATGACAGATTGGAAGATCCAAGTGGAATGGTCAAATGGGAAGTTCTGGAGTGGTTGTTACCTTAGAAACACCCCTTAATAACATTGGAAGGCCATCTTTATCTGTTCAATTGAATGGTGGTTTTGAGATTTGACATTCTGCACAGTAAGTTGTACATACTACTTGTACATATGCCCCCTGCTAATGTCGATCCTCTGCCCTTGTGGAGATGGCTGCTCAGCCTATTAATTGTATCTGGAAGTGTGTCTTGCCATGGTGATACTTCTCAAGTCTGAACTAACAAGTCAACTGGTTTAATGCCAAGAGAGGCATCCATATATAAATCCACGCGATAGTGATCTGTAGGCAGTTCAAGGTAACCTTTTGAAACTGGAGAAAAAATGATGTGAGACCCTCCCACTGTTTCACATTCTGGAAGATGGGAAAAAGGAAAGGTTATGAGGTGTTGTGTGGCTAAGCAAGATGCCAAGACGATGTGGCTATGCAAGAAGCCAAGAAGATGTTCACCCAGAATGTTCCTTTGGTGCAGACTGACAGGGCTGGATAATTGCTGATAGCGAATTGTTTGCTATCTTTGGTGCTCGTACTGGTTTTTACCTCTCGTCACAATTGATCATTAGGCAAATTTCATTGTTGAGACAAACTTTGATGGATGTTGGTGTGCCAATTTTTTCTGTACTCTTATATTCTTCATGGAAAGACTCTTTATCAATGAAGCTAAGAAGTGCTACTGGGATCAGGCGGTGGATCCAATTGTGTCCCTGGTAACCCCACTTTCGCCGTGTTCACTATATTTGTAATTATCATTCAGAAGAAAGGAGGTAAGGTATCTTGATCAATGAAGCTAAAAAGTTATACTGGGAACGGGCGGTGGATCCATCTGATGTCCCTGTCAGTCCCACTTTCATCATGCTCACTATATTTGTAATTGTCCCTCAGGAATGAAGTATCTTTTCCTCCGATAGAACGATACCATAGATCTATGTAGCTCTTTGACTGTGGATGTATTTGGTTGAGAATTGTGGAAAAGATATAAAGTTGTTTGGTTATATTAGTCGTGGATTTATAGCGTGATCTTCTTGAACTTAAACCACTCCGACGATCCATAGTCATCTTATTTATCATCTCTCGTGAAAGGATTATCTCGACCAAACTAAAAATTGAATCATCGTATTCCATTGAACCAACAACAATTAGAGTCGGTGGGTGAATGTTTTGGGATCGAGAGAGATAATTTTTTCTTAATACCGAAAAAAATTTAAGTTGTGAAATAGTTGTGATATGTGAACCAGTTACACCCTGCCACGTTATGATCACAGCATAATTGCATAACGTAACCTATTGTTCAAAATTCAATGCTTGCATTTGGAATAGTAATTGATCAGAATTAAAACTCAAAGGAGGGAGAGGCATGTAACCGGCAGGGTCTTTTCCTGTATAAAAATCTCAAGAAAACTACCCTCCCTACAACGAACACTATCAGCTGTAAGCCGTTTCAGCCTCGGAATGGCAGACATGGAGATCGCTCCGTCCATTCTGCTGTCGCTTCTCCTCCTCCTCTTCTCGGCCGCAGCCGCGCCTTCCGCCATTGCCGCTGCCGCAGCCGACCACGCGCCCTCCGTCATCTCCCCGGCCGCCGACGACCACGCCTCGGACATCTACATCGTCTTCGTCAGCCGACCCGACTACGTCGATTCCGTGGACTACGACGTCCAGCTGCTCGCCTCCGTCATCGGAAGGTAGCAACAGTTGAGGCGCGCGGCGCGCCTGCCGCATCTCTGCGACATGCATGCGTGCATGCAGAGGATCGAGACAGCTCACAGCTTCCCCGTTTTATGCAACAGTGCGACGGAGGCGAAGACGGCGATGATCTACCACTACAGCGGCGTCGGGTTCGCGGCGAGGCTGGCACCGAAGCACGCCGAGCAGCTGTCAAGTGAGTGCACCACGCACGCATGCATTGCTTCTTTAGTTCTACACTTGTATGCATGCTTGCTTGGACCGAATTTTCCCGGCCGGCCGGAGAGCTCAACTTCCGGCTATTATATTGCAGGTAAGGAGGGCATTGCAATCTTCAAGGACCGGATGTACCCTGTCGAGGATGACGATGGACGCTTACCTCGTTTCTTTGAAGAGAATACCTGAAGCTGAAAGCCAATGAAGTTTACTCTGCAAATTAGACTATGAAAGTTAAACTGTCACGATCTGAAACGAATTATGAAGTTGCGGGCGATTCATGACAAAAATAAGTTTATCACCTCGACACCGTACGTGGATACGGCCTACGGGTACCATCTATTTTAATTAATTCGGACATGACTTATTATACCTATGCTTCGTATTACCCTCGAGTGACATAAGCCACTTAGCTGTGGGTGTGCGGCGAGACCCATATATATATATATATATATATATATATATATATATATATATATATATATATATATATATATATATATATATATATATATATATATATATATATACAGGTGTAGAATGCTATTCTACACCGACGTAGAATGGAGGAGTTGTGATTGGGTGGAGGTGGGCACGATTGAGATGATCGGTGTAGAATAGCATTTACACCCATAGTGTAGAATAGCGTTCCCGTATATATATATATATATAATGGGTATAATGATATATATATATACACAAATGCTATCCTACATCAAATTCTATAGAATAATCAACTAATGAGAAAAAATAGTACTCAATTGCTATTCTACTAAAAAAACTACTACTAAAAGTAGTTGACGCATAATAACTATTCTACACACATAGTGTAGAATAGTGTTCCACACACACACACACACACACATATATATATATATATATAAAGTGGGTATTATATATCCTGTTTAGAACCCTTGGTAGTATATAAGGAAAAAAATCCTTCCACGTAACATAAAAAGGGTCGAGATGTGGCTAAGGTACAAGATCTAAGGAGACTGATATATGATAAGTGAACTTCAAATAATAAATACTAGAGCAATTTTATCAGATTCTATAAGGTATAAGATATCAGCGGATACCAAATAAAATATAATTGTTAATTTGGTAAAAGCACGATTGAAAAAATAGAGCAGCAACCACTACACCGCCCTAGGCCTCATCGTGGAGCCCCATCGGCCTCATCACCCTAGGCTTCGTCATCAAGCCTCGTTGTCCCAAGCGACCACGCCACCCGAGGTAGCCCTAGGCTGCTCCACACCGCCAGCCCACTGGTGGCGTTGGCCTCGCCTTAGCTTCTGTCGGTCGGTTCGCCGCCTCGAATAATATGTTGTTATATTAATAATTATGATTATTAAATTATTAATAATGTTTTGTTTGGCATATAATTCGTTTCTATTTGAAGTCAATAAACTGATTCAAATGGGGTCTTAGACTAGCGCCTTAGCTAGGCGTTGTAATCTTCATTATACAACGCAGGACATAGTATATATTATCGACAATGAGATCTGAAGCTCGTAAACCACTTTGTATTTTTCACGTCTCTTCAGCACTGCTACCGAACCCAGTTTTTAACGTCAGACAATGCGCAGCCCAAAGACACCTTGTACAATGTATCACGATGACATTGAGGATGTAACGGATAATACCAACGATGTGGCCGCATAGGCAGGACTGCGTTACACAGAGCCAACGCAATTTAAGGTAGACCTCGCAAACGCCAGCGTGACGAACTTCGTGAGGTGAGCAAGAATTCTTAAGGCCGACGAGTTCGTCACTCGTGCTGTTGGTGAGGTTGTTGACTAGACAGGAAAGTGTGTGTTTAACTTTTTCCCAAATTCGTATCGAATATCATGCAATATTTTCAGTCATATGCTTTTTATTATGCTATACAGCAGATCACCGAGAACGAAGGTAGTCTACCATGGTTATCATGACGGGGAAGTATCTTATGTATATCGGCTGACCATGCACATGTGATATCTTTACTTTCAATCTGTAATTCAACGGACAACAGCTTCGCTGTGGGTTATCGCAAATGTAGCAAGAACTGGGGAGGTGGAAGGTGTTTTCTGCTAAATAATTTGGTGGAGCTACTGTCCGTTGAATTACAGATTAAAGGTGGAGATCTCACATGTGCACTATGTGCACAGGATACTTCTCCTATCATGATAGTGACCAGCACACAAAGTGAAAACATATAATCGAACTAATTGTTGAGCTTAATTTTGCTGATTTGAAGTGCAGGTGTGCACTAAAACTATGCTTGATACCAGCTGACATTAGCCCTATGTCAGGAACCGGTGTAAATGTGCAGTACACTAGAAATCAGTTCATATAAACAGATATTCTCGCTTACCGAATCTGAATTCAAACAAAACAGATATTCGTCATTGCCGACTCTGAATTCAAACGAAACTTGTTTGCTGGATATAAATTCAAACTGGGAAACTATGGGATAAGGTATAACAATTTTAAACATGGCAATGCATTACTCTACTGCTAGTTAGCTGTTCTACTACATCCAACAAGAACAGCAAGACAGCTAGCCTGTTACATGCTCATCTGCAGCTTTCCTGAGATTATTTACTATACTAAATAAAATCTTATTGATAACCTGACAACTAAGCAAACTGTTCCTCAGGTTCAGACACAAAGATGACAACTTGTACAGCCTCTGAATGGCACCACAGACTTTCAGAGAACACTAACGATTAACCAACTATTTCTATAAACTATCAGCAGCGACAACTTATATGAGAGCAATTCTAGTTTCCTTCTCGCATTGCTGGGGGCAGCAGTGGCACAGATAGAGACTACTGATCGGCAAATTACTTCTGAAAAACATGAATCTGACATCGGCCGAAGCTCTGCTTGTAGAGCCTAGTAGCTCTATTTGATTTCTTGCCCAAGCTTTGCTTTCTGAACAGTGGAAGTCGACGAACTTGAGAGCTGTAGCCGTCCCAAGCAGAAACGTCAGAAACCTCCACTGGCACTCTTCCCCTCCAAAATTCTCGAAGACCAATCTGTTGATGGAATGTTCAACGCACTGGACAGATGTTACCGTGTCCCATTCTTCAACATGGACTGGCCGGAAAACTGATCGGCAGTCTGGCTGCAAACATCAAACATGGTAAATAAAGAATCAAACTGAGCCATCCCCTTGGACTCAGATAAGTGATGCTAAACTGCTAGCTACTAGCTGGTAAGCACAGCTACTGTTGGGATACCTCGATTTGGAGGGTCTCAAGACATGGGAAACATTTGAGCAATTGGGCAACGAAGATGGTATGGCCTTTCTCTGAGAAGGGCACCTGGATAGCCAAATTCTTTATGCTGCTCATCAGGGTCCTAGATTGCACGATGCCTCCCTGCAATACTCAGAAGTCAGAAAAATGTCAGAGCAACAGCGTCAGAGTGACAGAAGCAGAGTGCAACCGCCGGACCGGAAGGGTCAAGAAACATTACATCGAATACGGTATCATGTAGCACGAGCGGACGGACGCCCTTCCCCAAATATCCCAGCACACGCAGCTTCGGCGCGAAGACGATCTTCACCTTTGCTTTACTGAGCGGGAGGCCGATCCCCACCAATTCTTCGAGGTTGGGAGCGTCCTGGACGACGAGCTCGTTGAGGTTACCGAAATCACCGAACAGGCGCACCAGGCTCTTCGATCGGACGCATATCTTGTCGAGTCCGGTGATGTTTTTGAGCTTTGTGCACTCCAGGGATGGGCAATGGGACAGCATATCCTGCAGGCAATGCTGGGACATGCAGACGTTGGACAGGTCGAGTGTCCTGAGGACGGGGAGCCGCGGCGCCGGTGCCGGCGGCGGCCAGGAAAAATAGAAGAAGTCGCAGCTGAGCACTCTGAGGATTTCGAGGGAAGAGAATTCGAGGAGAGATCTCGGGAGGAGCGGTGTCGGCACCGTGTACAACATGTCGACGTCGAGTTCCCGAACGCCACGGCGCGCGAGGATGCGGAACCAGCTATCAACGTCGGCGAGGTTGTTGGCGAAGCCCTGCCCGTACATGACGAAGCGGAAGCTGCGGATGGGGACGTGCGGGCGGGCGGCGAGGATGTCGGTGATGGAGCGAATCACCCACTCGCAGCCGCGGCCCTCCTCCGGCGGAAACGGCTGGCACGCGTTGAATTCCAGGAGGGATTGATCGAACAGATGGCGCCACCGCGAGGAGAGAACCGCCGTGCGGCCGGCGTCGCGGAAGGGGATAAAACTGAGGATGGACAGAAGAACGGCGTCAGGCAGGTCGCTGATGCGGTCCCTGCCATCTCCAACCGCCGCATCGCCGCCGCCGCCGCCGCCGCCGCCGCCATCGCCGCCGAGCGCCCCGCGAGCGCGTTTGGCCGGCCTCGCTCCGAATTCCCCCTCCGTGTCGACGGCCGAGGGGCGCGGCGGAGGCGTCAAGTCGTCATCATCGGGGGAGTACTTGCCACAGGGCGGCGGGTCGGGGGAGATGATCTGACCCAGCTGCGACGAGGTCTCGGAGTCGGAATGGGAGGGGCGCACGCAACACATGCCTCTGTGGTTTGCGTATGTGCCGTCATCTCGAGGAGAAGGGGATCCCCCTTCGCTTATATCACCACGGCTCTATACGTGTCACGCGCATCGTTGCTGCGGCTACCTTTCCCGAATCTCGAAGCACGCGTTACACAAGTGTCACGCGCGCCACGGAACCAGCCCGTAACCGCTCTGAATTTAGGGACCGGTTACTACTGGCTGCAACCTGCAAGTAGTTTACCATTCAAATTTAAAAGTAAAAAATTGAATTCTTTAGGCGGTTGTCATTTATATATTACAATTAGACTCCTTTTTAAGTTGAACTTGTGTGCATTAATTAATCCAGTGATTGTTGAATTTAATTTTTGATAGATTGATATTTAGGACCGGATACGAGGTAGAGATGGATATATCGGTGTATTTTAATATAACTCCGTAAAAGTATAATATATTTACTTTCTTGCACGCTTCTTTTAAAAAAAATTACAGTGAATTTTAAGTTTTAAATTTAAATTTTAAAGATTATATTAAGGTCTTTTCATTTTTAGTTTATCTTTAAAACTATTTCGAATAAAGAAAATTAAAATCTTACCAAAAATTATTTTAGTGCAAAAAGTATGGCTTCATCTTTTTAGGAAAATAAAAAACACCATAAAAATTCTTCAACGGTAAAGGTGTAAAGTTTTACCGAGAATGCGGAAACAGACACACAACTTGATATAAAACTACACATTTGGTAAATGGGATCACCGCTACACTTCCGTATGTCGTTTTGAATAAAAATCTACTTAAACTCTTAACGTATTTAATTTTCTGAAGTATGAATTCAAAAGTTTTACATTTTGATGCCTGAAAAGCCAATTCAAATAACCGTAGAATAGTCAAAGTGGTTGTAACTTAGGGTCTGTTCAGATTTTTGAACGAACTTTTTGGTTAAGAAGCTGGAATCTGAATCAAACAGTTTTTTTTGGTCACCCAACTTTTTCAGAATCTATAGATTCTTATAGTACAAATTAAAAAGCTGGTATAACTTAGATTTTACATCTTCTCAACTTTGAATGAATATTACCTATCATGCTATTAAACACATTAGTTTATGAAAATTTTGAAAAAGTAGAATTTTAGTAAAATATATCATTTAGTGTAATTTGAAAATATATAATTTTAATATAAACATTACAAAATTTCATGATTAGAATGATTGACATGTAAAATTACACATCAATAATGTAAATAAACATTATGAACCACTAAAATATAAATCCGCAACTATTCTAACCAAACAACTTTTCTACCGCTCACATCATCTTTTTCACAAACACACCCTTTATACAATACATTTGATATAGTTTTAGATTATGTTTCTATTAATTTTGATTTCTAGTTCATCTAAAAAATGATCCTGAGTCACTACCACGTGTCACATGTCACCGCTTAGGAGTCTTCTCCCCTATGTTGTCACAAGCCATGGCCGATTATTCGCCGCCGCTGTTGTCCGCATCCGTTGCAGCCATCACACTCCACCGAGCATGCACGAGCGAAACGGTTACGTCAAACTCTTATTTTACTAGTCATTGCAGACGTAGAGGAAATATTCGCTAAACTATAATGACTATATCCTCTCTCGTCATTGAACTAAACGGGCAGAAAATTAGACGGAACGATTTTATTCGATGATGGAATCAAACACATCCTACCTAGCTTTGTTGTCTTCGTTAGTGGAGTGATAGCTGAGAAAAAAATGAAAGAGTGCGAACTGGTCTGATATTACCGTGTTTGGAATGGGGTTGAAAATGCCACAACGAGTCACAATGCTACGTCCCAAAAACGCTACCCGGCGACGAACGGCCCAGATTTTCCCGTGAGAGATAGTTCCAACTTCCAACCGTGGAGGGCCTATTCTGGGCCTTACTGTTTTGGCCCACACAATAGTTCCAGTTGGGCCATTCAAAACAGGCGTGGATTACGATTATCACGGCCTCACGGGCACTAAGGTTTTAAACGGCATACTTTCTTAAAATTTTCATCGATATTTGATAATTTTTTAAATTTAAATTTCAATTTTAAACATTTAGTTTATTTGTTTATATCTTAAATAATTCAGATGACCAGAGCTGACACAACACACAAGTCCTTGCTTTTGTTGTTGCAGTGCAGGCCCCACCTCCCATGCTCGATCAGCGATGACCATTAGCTAGAGAATATTCGTGCAGGTAGAGCACTCAGCTTTCAACGCCACAAAAAAGCATGAGGCGTCCTGCATGCATGTTTGGCTCTGGATTCCCAGTGGAACTCCATTGCCCGAACACTATCATGGCGTTTACGTCCACGTGGACTGGAGTACGCCTTTCTATCGCGGTGAGAAAAGAAACAACCCAACCAAAAATATCGCCGTCGGCTGGGACGCCAGGTCGCTGTCGCCGGAACCTTTTCGACACGATAACCGATTTATGACCGCCGCCGCCCGCCGCCCGCCGCTCGCTGCCGCCGTGCGCCCGAGACAAGCGACGGGCCCCACCGGCCACCGCGGCTTTGTCCGCGTCGGGAAGCAGCGAGGCGGGCCCGTCGCGCGAGCCCTGGTCCGCCGGTCGCGCTGGCCAGTAGGCCGTCGTGCTCACGGTTCGGGGCGGCGGTGGGCGCCGGCCTTATCCCTGTCCCTGCGCGCGGCACCACCGCACCTGTCCGTCCCTCTGGCCTCTGCCGACTGCCGTGCCGCCTTCCGATTCTTCTCGCGGGCACCCGACACCTCGCACTCCCGCATGTGCGCACACGCTTCCGTCCATTTTAAAATCATCTTTCCCCTCGACGATGGCTGATTATTCGGTAATGATTTTAGATCTGATTCTGTTAATTTTAATTTATAATTCTCTTAGAACATAATCTTGTGATTAATCCGTATTTACCTATGAAATTATTTGGTTTAATGTAAGACATAATAGTGGTCTGATGACTTATATTACATAATCTCAAAATATATAAACATAAATGAAAAAATATACAATTTACAAATCATATTAGTCAGTGTGTTATGTTAGTATATTTCAATCATTTATAAATATTCTTTTAAATTTTAAGAATTCTGTTTTACATTATAAAAAGAATAATCGAATTTCTAAGTTTTATTATTAATCACTTAAAAATTCTCAACGTGTTGGACGTGATGATGGAAAAACAATTGGCAAATTATCACCTCTCGAGTCCATTAGCTATGCTATGCTTCGCCTCCGTTGGAGTCCGCAGGGATCTCGTGGTTGAACAAATCGGAAAATCCAATCGGAGAGGAGGGGGGAGGGGGGAAATCTAAGTAACCTCTTCTTCCTGCGATCGCCGCCATGTTCTCGCGATCCTACACCAACCTGCTCGATCTCGCCAACGGCAACCTCTCCGCGCTGGACTATGGCGGCGGGGGCGGCGGGGGAGGGGGTGGAGGCCGGACGTCGCGGGCGAGGCGGATGCAGCGGACGATGACTTCGCCGGGGACCCTGGCGGAGCTCGACGAGGAGCGCGCCGGTAGCGTGACCTCCGACGTGCCGTCGTCGCTCGCCAGCGACCGCCTCATCGTCGTCGCCAACACGCTCCCCGTGCGCTGCGAGCGCCGACCTGACGGTCGCGGGTGGAGCTTCTGCTGGGATGAGGATTCACTCCTCCTCCACCTCCGCGACGGTCTTCCCGAGGACATGGAGGTCCTCTACGTCGGCTCCCTCCGCGCCGACGTGCCGGTCGCCGAGCAGGACGACGTCGCACAGGCGCTCCTCGACCGGTTCCGTTGCGTCCCGGCCTTCCTCCCGAAGGACCTGTCCGACCGATTCTACCATGGCTTCTGCAAGCAGACGCTGTGGCCGCTCTTCCACTACATGCTCCCATTCACCACCGACCACGGCGGCCGCTTCGATCGCTCCCAGTGGGAGGCGTACGTTCTCGTCAACAAGCTCTTCTCCCAGCGCATCATCGAGGTCCTCAACCCCGAAGATGACTACGTTTGGATCCACGACTACCACCTCCTTGCCCTCCCGTCCTTCCTTCGTCGCCGATTCAACCGTCTCCGTATTGGTTTCTTCCTGCACAGCCCATTCCCTTCGTCGGAGCTCTACCGCTCCCTCCCCGTCCGCGACGAGATCCTCAAATCACTGCTAAACTGTGATCTGATTGGGTTCCATACCTTCGATTACGCGCGGCATTTCCTGTCCTGCTGCAGCCGGATGCTTGGGATCGAGTACCAATCGAAGAGGGGCTATATTGGTCTTGATTACTTTGGCCGGACGGTGGGGATAAAGATCATGCCTGTTGGGATTAACATGACGCAGCTGCAGACACAGCTCCGACTGCCTGATCTTGAATGGCGGGTCGCAGAGCTCCGGAAGCAGTTTGATGGGAAGACTGTCATGCTCGGTGTGGATGATATGGACATATTTAAGGGGATTAATCTGAAATTTCTTGCGTTTGAACAGATGCTGAAGATGCACGCGGAATGGCAGGGCCGAGCAGTGTTGGTGCAGATTACAAACCCAAGAGGCGGTAGTGGGAAGGACCTGGAAGAGATACAGGCTGAGATTGATGAGAGTTGCAAGAGGATAAATGGACAATTTGGGAGACCAGGATACATTCCTGTTGTGCTTGTTAACAGGGCCCTGTCAAGCATGGAGAGGATGGCATACTACACTGTGGCAGAGTGTGTCGTTGTAACTGCAGTGAGAGATGGGATGAACCTCGCACCATATGAGTATATTGTCTGTAGACAAGGGTTTCCAGATTTGGATGGTCCTGGGGATGATGGACCAAGGAGAAAGAGTATGTTAGTTGTGTCAGAATTCATTGGTTGCTCACCATCACTTAGTGGAGCAATTCGGGTAAATCCTTGGAACATTGATACAACAGCAGAGGCAATGAATGAGTCGATTGCTTTACCAGAGAATGAGAAGCAAATGCGGCATGAGAAGCATTACCGATATGTCAACTCACATGATGTTGCTTATTGGTCCAAGAGCTATATTAATGATTTGGAGAGAACCTGCAGGGACCATTTTAGGAGGAGGTGCTGGGGTATTGGACTAGGATTTGGATTTAGAGTAGTTGCTCTTGACCGCAACTTCAAAAAGCTTACTGTGGATTCTATCGTTACTGATTACAAGAAGTCTAAGAGCAGGGTTATTCTACTAGACTACGATGGAACTCTAGTGCCACAGACTACGATCAACAAGACTCCAAATGAAAGTGTTGTTAAAATCATGAATGCTCTTTGCACCGATAAGAAGAATGTTGTTTTTATTGTTAGTGGACGAGGACGGGATAGCCTTGAGAAATGGTTTTCCCCTTGCCCTGATCTTGGCATTGCTGCTGAACATGGCTACTTTATGAGGTATGTGCCCACCTCATTACTTTTTAATATATTTGAACTGGAATATTACCATTCTTCATTGTGTCTTGATTGATATTGTGCCTTCTGATATAAATGTTATATTGCTATGCAGTATGCCTGGTGAGAGATTACCTATATTATAACGTCTGAGTCTCTTTGTTTAGTTTGTTATTATTTTGGTAAATCAATTTAGATGGTTACTATATTGTGGTTTGTGATGTGATGACATTGAAGAGTGATCATGTGAACATACCCCTTAAATATTGCATCCACACCCATGATTTTGATGAGACGTTCTGTGAACTTTTTTACATGAACGGTACATATCAATGATTGTGTGTGTGTAAACTTTTTCTTGGTGCCTGACAAGAAAAAGGATTATTAAAATTGTTTGTTGTATATTTTATTCATTTATTCAAATGGTTGATCCTTAGTTTGATGAAGATGTTGCCACTTGCCATATCAACTCATCAAAAAGATCAATAGAAGAGAAACCTAAAAATTCTAACAACATTATAGATATGTTGGCCTGATTCCTGTGACGTTATGGTCTTATGGGATTAGAGACTGGTAGTGCTCATGTTGATCATGATTGTGTTCCGATTTTAGGGTTTTAGAAATGTAACTGTATATTGTTGCTCACCAATGCTTCTTGCTTACGTTCCATCTATTGTTTATGACTAACATAAAGTGTCATGGTTCTGTTTGGTTGCCATGTGTGCACTTATGCATGATCCATTGATGCGCTGACCATCTCAGGAACAATTTACATTCTGACCTTATCCATCAGTATGCCATCTATGCATCTATAGGGTGCATTTGTATAGCTGTAAACACAACACTCGTGATGCCATCAGTTGTTAGTGATTATTTCAGTAATATTCACGAGTACATGTCTCATGGCTCAGTCGGTCGGAATTCAGAAGCACACTGGAAGGGTTTAAATTTCCAACTCTTCATCCTGCATTACAGAAATTCTTGTTTGTGACTATTGAACAAATTTCTGCCTGGAAGTTTTTCATGTGGATGATTTTACATTGGATTTATTTTCTTATCAAACTCTCATCGGCTACCCTTTTTTATGCAGGTGGACCAGAGATGAGCAGTGGCAATTGAACAACAAGTGCTCAGAATTTGGATGGATGCAAATGGCCAAGCCAGTTATGAACCTGTATACAGAAGCAACTGATGGATCGTCTATTGAAACCAAAGAGAGTGCTTTGGTCTGGCACCACCAGGATGCTGACCCTGGTTTTGGATCTTCGCAAGCTAAAGAGATGTTGGATCACTTGGAAAGTGTTCTTGCCAATGAGCCTGTCTGTGTAAAGAGTGGTCAACAGATTGTAGAAGTGAAACCTCAGGTATTGCATTTCTCGCACATCATCCATGTACCTGTGTTGGCATTGATAATTATTATGGCATTTAATTTTGAATTTTTGATTACAACCAATAAAGATTCCTTGGTGCAATCTACTTCATTTAGTAATGATGGAATGACTACTTCATTACTCCATTATTTTTACATGTTGATATTGACATATTGTAAACAGATGTAATCCATTGTGATTACTAGAGTAGTTCATAGCACTAGCATCCAATATTCCAATCATCCAATGCATCGTCGACTCATCGTACATGATGTATTGTGAATTGTGATAGGCAACCATGTAGTGAATTTGCAGATGCTTAAACATGTACAGGACCGATCTATCAGTTGCAATGTTGCACTCAGATCAAAATAACAGGATTGATTTATTTGCCTGTCGACAGTAATTTACTTGCTACCTCAGAGTTTACATTCCCGATTTTATGCTCTGTTGGATTGCAGGGTGTCAGCAAAGGATTTGTTGCTGAGAAGATCCTATCAACACTAACAGAGAACAAAAGGCAAGCAGATTTTGTTCTATGCATAGGCGACGATAGGTCAGATGAGGATATGTTTGAAGAAATTGCTGATATTATGAGGAGGAGCATTGTTGATCCCCAAACCTCCTTGTATGCCTGCACAGTCGGCCAGAAGCCAAGCAAGGCCAAGTACTATTTGGATGATACTAACGATGTTTTGAGCATGCTTGAGGCGCTTGCAGATGCATCAGAGGTGACATATTCACCAGAAGCAGAAGAGAGAACATCTATATCAGAGTAGTCATGATGATCTTCTAAATGTCCTGGAGATGTGGAAATGTGCATTGCAGCCAGCAGTCTTCCTGACTAAATTGAAGCTGATTTCCAGCAGCAGATGTGCAACTTTAGTATTAGTCAGATCAATGCCAAAAATCTAGCGCTGCTATACTTTTTCCTTTTTTCTGCTTTTCCTCATGGTAGTTTTGGAGTAATTTTCATAATATCACTAGATGGAAAGGAGTCCGGAGGGAAGAATCCTGGGCGTAGTACTTCTCTTTTTACCTTGCTGTCAGGTACAGTATTGAAGATTGTTGTATTTGGGGGGAGTTATACTAGTCGAAATCAATAGGTGAGCATGAATTGGTATACTACTTGCTAGTGGTGCTGTCTGAAGTGAGAAATATCTGATTGTGTAGACTGTTTGGCATCTTGCTCGCGTCTCCCCCGTCGCCGGCCGGTGACACCCTCCTGATCGCCACCACGCCGACTTCGAAGCACATCGCCCTGCCTTCTCCCATCCCCGGCGACACCCGGGCCTGGCACAATGAGACGCAGCAGAGCAGCAGGCAGTACAGCGCAAGGAGAGCCCGTCGGGGGGGCGCGCGCAGCTGCACCGCGCGTTCCCTGCTGCTGCCTAAGCCGGCAATGGGCGCCAGAGGCCATAGCGACCGCACGCCGAGATAGGCGTAGGCCGCGTCGTGGTGCGCCATGTTGTTGCGACTTGCGAGCCGTCCGGCCCACGTACCATGCAGTGGCAATCTTATTCCTTTTCGGAAACGGCGCGCTGCCGGCCGGTCGAACTCGAATGTGCTACCCCTGCAACTATGCGAGCTAGTGGCTAGTGCCGACGACTGACGTTGACATGGTACGTCGTATCTCTATCTATTATTAAAAACCTGGTTGATGCGTTGTCGATATATTGTACCCTACCAACTTGTCCCGTATTATTTGCCAAAGTCACTCCAGCCACAAACCAACAGAAACCCGTAACCCGTTTTTGCAGTACTCGGTGTCAATAACTGTAGACCAAAACCAAACAGTCTTTGCTTTTCCCATAACTACACATGATACTGTTTAGTTATATGACAGATGGGTTTAGATTATGCTGCAACGTACGCATGTAGAAAGTGATAGTTTTTTTTGACCTCGATCGGTGAGCTTCTTATCAGGTACTCGTAGTAGTTCGTACCGTAGATATTATAGATACGTAATTGTGTTCACATGAATAGTAGCACAAAGGCTGCTACACAACAGGTGACAATAACACGGACCACACAAACTGCACCGAATGATGTCTTGTCCGGGAGATTTTTACTCATGTCTTGTCATGACCATGTGGGCCCCACTCCAGACGATAAATGCAAAAGTAGAGGCCCTAAGAATGCCAGGTCAGCATAAGTGCGTAACATTTCTTTTAAAGATGATGATTATAATCTTTCTCACGAAACTTAATCTCTACTAAGCAAAGTATAAATACTTATATTTTAAATCAAAAAAAATAGTTGGCAACAATACATAATGCTTATTGTAGCTTCATAATCAAACGGAATAAGGACACACATATGGTAGCATATCTATTTCCTAATTAAAACTTTAGGTTGTGTTTTGTTTAGATTTTTTAATCAATTTTTTTAGTTTAGTTAGAAGTTGAAGGCTGAACCAAACAACAGACTTAGAGACAAATCAATTTCAACAAAAATTACAAATTTGTACTGTACAAAATGAAGAAGTTGTGAAAATTGCTCCCGCTCAACTTCCATAGCTTCTTGTTACAAACTTCACAGAAATTACTCTCTATATCATTAAAAGTTTGAAAAGTTGCTTTCACTCCGATTTTTATAACTTCTCATCTTTTCTATGACTCATATCTCACAATATCTTTTTATAGCTCGTAACTCACAACTTTTTTAAAAAAATATAGCTTAACCAAACATTTAGATACGGTACGGCGGTGGATTTGAAATCAAAAAAATTGAAGAACCTAGACGTAAATATAAAGATCAGACAGGTCAATCAGCAGAGAAGAACAAACAAGAAAAAAAATCGCAGGAGAGGAGTGGCCCAGGAAAACCAAAATAAACACAGTCCGCCAAAAAAAACCGCACCAAAAACGGAGCAAACCCCACCGGAGCCATCGGATTCTCCTCGTCCTCGTCCTCCTCCCTCCCTGCCTCGCCGGAGCCCGATCGAACATACGCTGCGTCCTATCCGATGGCTCCTCCTCTCGTGTCGCCGCCGCTGCTCGCCAACTCGGTCGCGAAGTTTCACTCCTCCTCCACGCCGCCCACCCCCTGCTCCGGTATCGGCAGCGTCCAGCGACGGGGAATCACAAGGCTCGCCGGGGCCGGACGGAGAGACTGGCACCGGCGGAGCCGGACGTCGGGAAGGAGGGGGCTGACGGTATCTGCAGTGGCGGCGGAGGCCCCGAGCCCCGAGGGCGGCGTCGCCGAAGATTACTACGCCGTCCTCGGCGTTGTAAGTGCGATTTTCCATTTGCTTATGCGCATTACACCCAAATTTCACCAGTTTCCTTTTCAATATATTTTTCTATTCTTTCTTCCAAAATATGACCACTGCCGTATCATTCTAACCTTTCAAATATATTTTTCAATATATCTTGCATTATTCACAGTACGGCAGAACACAGATGTTAACTCTTGTTGCATGTTTTTAGATGCCGGATGCAACACCTCAGCAAATCAAGAAAGCTTACTACAATTGTATGAAAGCATGCCACCCTGATCTCAGTGGGAACGACCCCGATGTGACGAACTTCTGCATGTTCATCAATGAAGTTTACACGGTAAATCTGGAGATATTGAAGTTTGCCATATTTTGGAGCATTCTATATGTTTTTTTTTGTAATTTTAAATGCGAAGTTAACATGAGCAAGGGATATGCAGGTGCTTACTGATCCCATCCAGCGAGCCGTGTATGATGAGATTCATGGCTATGCAGCAACAGCAACCAACCCCTTCTTGGATGGCAATGCACCCAGGGATCATGTGTTTGTCGATGAGTTTAGCTGTATAGGTATTAACAGCTTCAATCGACAGAAGTTTACTTTACACTGTATTCTTAGGTATAAATGTCTCGTTTATTAGCTTCTATTCAAGTTCTGCTCACATTTATACAGGATGCAAAAACTGTGCTAATGTTTGTTCCAAGGTATTCCAAATTGAGGAAGATTTTGGGCGAGCAAGAGTTTACAGTCAATCAGGCAATGCAGATCTAATTCAAGAAGCTATTGAAACTTGGTGAGATTGTCAAATTTCCCATTGTAACATCAGTTTACCAATTCAATCAGTCAAGCATATCTACTGAAACAATTGCCACAAACTGTGCGAAAATAAATTTAAGTATTTATCCAATTTGTATGCTAACTACTAATACTGTTCTGATATGCAGTCCAGTTGACTGCATCCATTGGACATCAGCTGCACAACTTTCACTCCTTGAGGACGAAATGCGAAGAGTAGAGAGAGTAAATGTATTGAAAAATCCAGAGATACTTCAAATATTATCATGTCTGTCAGGCAGTAGTTCTAATTGTCCTTACCTGACATTGCTAGCCGTTTGTTGTTTTCAAACCTACTTCATCGACCTATCTTGGAATAGCATTTAGCATATTAAAATTCCTTCCATTTGAGCAGGTCGGTTTGATGCTTGCGGGGATGGGAGGAGGTTCGATTGATGTGTTTCGGATGGTAATTTCTTTCTTCACGCAAATTTTGTTAGCCATACAAACATTATTATGTGGCGATGAATTGGCTCTTTTTTCAGAACTTGTAATACCACATTATCAATTCAAAACATTGTGTACTTCATCCAAAAAACATAGCTGCATGCATATTTTGTGGTCAAGTGAAGTCAAACCATTGTTGCATCAGCACAGTGAAATTGACCTGACCATATGATATGAAGTTTAAACTACCATTTTTGCTGATGTTCTTAACCTGTTGTGTTATCTTTTCTGCTTGTCAGGCAAGTACACGCTGGGAGAAAAGACAGGCAAAAGTCTTGGTACTGTTCTACTTCTCTTTTCTTCAGATACACAGAAAATTTCATTAACTTGTGAGTTTTCACAAATTAATTGTATGCCATCTTTGTAACCTGTCTGTCTTGCAGGAAAAGGTCAGAAGACGGATGAGCCAAGATGATTCTGGTAAGAGCAGCTCATGGAGTGATGTCTGGGGGGCACCAACAAGATACCGGAAGAACGGTAAAACTAGCATGTTTCGCCGTTGGAAATTACTCATGCCGTTTGGATTCCCATCGACATGCCGGTCTTCTTAACGCTCTTGCTAATGCTTTAAGCAGAAGAGGAAGCAAGGGAGAGAGCAAAGCGCGCGGCGGCCGCAGCAAGGAGGTGGAGAGAGTACTCAAGGAAAGGTGCAGACAAGCCTCCTACATTCAAACTTCCAGAGGCAGTGTCCAGCAATGAGTGAAAAGAGAACACATCCATGAGAAATTTTATCCTGCAATGCTGCTATCTAACCCACATTGGAATCATGTATAGTCTAATTACTTGCAGAGAGCTGTATAGCATTTGCTCTATTCCCCTCGATTCCACATGACCACACTTTATATCTGTAAATCTTATGCTAGAGATAGTTGGTGTTGGTCCCTCCATAGACTACAGAATGTCAGAATCACAGATTCCAAATGTAAAACAAGTGTAGAAAGTAAGAAAGACACTGTACCCTGCTACTCATGCAGTCATGTTATGGAAGCTTGGCAAAAACTTGGTTATACCTGTACTGGAATTGTGCAAACACATATCACAGTTAGCAAGTTTTGAATCAATCTATATTCAGAGGTAGAGCAAAGAGTGCAGAAATGGCATACAACACTGGGACGAGATTCTGAGCTAATGGAGGTTATGAACAGTCTTTCATCTGACCGAGCAAGCGACAGCATGAGCCCACGACCTGAGATGCGCCTTCATGGCTGGGCCATCGCCTGGGGGCGGCATCGACGACGGCGAGCACCGCGCCGGCGCGGCGACGCGCGTCTGCCGCCAGTGCTGCTCCTGCCATATGTCCATGCGCTCCTCGAGCTCCCTGATTGTTGCAGCTGCTCTCCTACTGGCTGCCACCGGCGCCGCCTCCCTGACACATCCGGTATCTTGACTGCCGCAGTCACCGTCCATCCGGCGGCTCTCCGTAGAATCTTGCTTCCTGGGCTGCAGCTCTCCCGAAACAGCAGAGCAGTTCTTCCGCTTGGGAGACGGCGGGAGGAAGACGGTGGAGTAGAACCAGAGGGAGTCTATGCTCGCGAAGATCTCGTCCCCTTCCATTTTGGCCTTTAACTTCTTCGCGTGGATTTGGCGTGGTTTCTTTTTGCTGCTGCGACAACTACAAGAGATCAGAGGAGGACAGAAATGGGTGGAAATATGAGATTTTGGACTCGGCGGCCGCTTCGTCTTCGTTTGAACTCCGGCGAGTGTAACGGCTTGAGCGAGCAAGAAAGCGAAAAGTTTCATCATCTTTTGCACAGCTTTTTAGGTCGCAGGTCGCATTGCTTGGTCAGGAAATGGACTGGCTGGAGAAGAGGACCCGCTTGACCTGGTCACCGAAGCCAACACTAAGAGTATATCAATTTTATAACTAAATGAAATAAAGAGTTTAATTACAATATTTTCTAAGTTAACCAGTGTAATTAAATGCAACTAGTTCTCATGAAATACCTTCTCTCGCTAATGAAACGATTTGGAAGTGGATGTTTTATTTCGTTTCATTCGTCTTGAAAACGGGTTAGCACCATGTCATGGTGATAACACTACTTTTTTTCTCTTCCCTCGTTAATTGAATGACATAATCATTTCCTTTTAAAAAAAGCTGCAATATTTTAAACCATGCATGCGTGCGTGCTACCCGGAGATGGAAATGATTCTAGAATTACTTGAACAGTTCATGTTAGTTTCTGCCTGCTGGTACGTAGACCGTACTACTAATTAGAGTTGCGTACTTGCGTGGTTCAGACATTAGCATTCGCGCCAAAGGACAATTGCCCTGCGATTTGTCTGCGCGGAATTCGTTTTGGGTGCTCAATTTCTTTGGATGTTACCAGCTGCGATCGATCTGTAAAATCTGCATACTCTGTTCGTCGAGGCCGCATTTATTACTGTTCTTGTTCAGGCTCTTAAGATTTCATATCTGCTTGCTGACTCTGGTTTGCAAAACAGCTATGTACATAAATCAGTATCAGCTCTGTCTTTTACTACTTGTTTCAGTCGTTGATGTACCTACCATCTTTACTGCATTTCTCTAATTACATGTTTTGCAAAACAACCAAAACTACTGTCACTTTTTATGAAAGTTTACTCATCATATCCATGCGAATAATTCTACTGTTTTACTACAGAAACAGATGTTTATTGTCTGCAACTGTCAGCAATGTCGCAGCACGTGCATTGTTGACCAATATATACACCTGCTTGCAAGTTGCAGCTCGTGCCACATGTTTTCGTATATTCTTCGAGCTAATCGTACTCAAATAATCCAGGGTTTAGAGAACTGCAGGTGCTGGTTGCAGGCTTGCAGCTAGCTAGCACTCCTGTCACCTCAAGACTCAAGAGTACCAGTAACAGCATCATCCGCTACCGACAATACTGCAATAGCTTAATTAATTAGCTGTGCAGCGTTGACTTTGGATTGTTAAATCCCTCGCGAAAGAGCCGCTTGGTTAAGTCCGATCGTGGTTTCTTTTTAAGCCGAAGCAAATTATTCCGGCATGTGAGCACATTGGAAGTGGGGAGAGTCAAACGATAACAAGAAACGTACTCGTCTCAAGAAAGCTAACCATGGCGCTGACTGAATACTGAACATGCATCGACATGTATAGCAGCAAGAGAAATCAACGGGAACGCCGTGTTAATTACAGATTCTTTGATCTATTTGTCCTTGCAATTTGCAACATGATGGTGTTAGTTCAGCCAGACAGTGCACTGCATCCTTTTGTTGCAGGTGAATACATTGTTCAGAATGGGCTCCTTTCTCCTTTTCAGCAATCAGCCATGAATAAATAACTAAATAAGAATTCAATGTGACAAGGACACATGCAAAGTTTTCAGAGCAAAAAAAACAGAGTTCCAAATTCCAATCCTTCCCGTGTTTCCTTTTTTCAATCTTTATTTATGTATCTATTGATGGTTCCAAAGGAGAAAACAAAAATCTTGAATCAAACCATTGACAAAATGACATGTCCTTCTCAAATCTCAATCCTTCCTCCAATGATCAACTTTGTTTTGTCCAGTAGAAATGTACCAAATTTTCCTGTGTGCTACTGTAAATTAGAACCGAAATGAGGAGAAAAACTAGAAGAGCTTGTCTGCTCTTGTTGGCCAACGGCCGGGCCCCACGTGTCAGGAAGTGCCCTCCGCCGGCTGCTCGGCCTTAACACCTCCGCCTGCCGTCGCCAGCCCGTCGCCGGCGCGCCGCCGGAACACCATGGCGCACTCCGGCAGCTCACCGAGGCCCTCGAACATCGCGTCCTCCTCGCCTAGCTCGCCTCCGACGACGGCGTCGCCGAGCTCGTCGGGTAGGAGCGCGGCCGTGTCGATGACAGCGCCGCCGAAGAACATCGGCTCGTAGTCGTACAGCTGCTGCATCTCGTCGGCCGCGTCGACGTCGGAGGGAGATGTCGACGAGGTGACGGAGACGACATCGTAGAGCCACCGAAACTCGTCGTGCACCTCGATGGAAGCCGCGCCGCCCGCGGTGGCAAGTCCGCCGGCGCCGTGGTGCGTTTCCTCGGATCCCGCCGGCTCCGAAGGAGAGTGCTGCGCCTTGGGCTTCTGGGCCGCTTGGCGGTTCTTCTGCGGCGCCCTCGGCACTGTGGCGGAGTGGTTGTGCTCGAAGGAGTAGGTGACGATCACCTTGTCCGGGTCGGCCCGACTCCTCTCCACCTGCTTCCTCGCCGGGCACCCCTTCGAGCTGCTGCACCGATAGTAAGCCCTGCTCACGAAGCACAAGCTTTTGGATCAGAAAGAATTCTCCATGAATGGCTGCACAAGTGCACAACAACTCAATCGAAGAAGACGATCCCATGGGATCGGTGAGTGGTCTGCCCACGAGGATTAATTACCTTGGGAAAGGTGAGCCCTTGATGGGCTTCTGGCCGTACTTCCGCCACGCCCATGAGTCGGTCGGCGTGTTGCCCTCCCCGACGCCCTTCGGCCGTGGCCCGCTCACGTCGGCCAGCGCCACGGTCACCGTCCGCCTCTGCGCCGACCGCCTAATAGGCCTCCCGCTAGGCGACGTCGCCGCCGCTGGGGACGAAGACAGCGGCGACCCTGGGCAGTAGTCCACCGCAACGACGCCGCCCTGATCCCCGGCCTTCCGCTCCCCGCTGGACATCGTCGGCGACGACACTGCCCCGCCCCCGTCGCTCCACTCGTAGTCCATACACACGCCAAGAACCGGAGAGATATCCGCGGCCGGCCCGCCACCGGCGTGATCTATCCTTCCGAAACGGATCGAGCAGGCGGTCCTCGGATCGACTCTAGCTAGTCTCTAGCTGTTCAGTTCGTCACCGGCTAAGACGAAGAACACGAGGCATCCACCACTCCACCACGGGAGATATAAAGAAAAACCACCGGAGCGGAGGCCGGAGGGGCTATGTCATGTGTCGTCGTGACGCTGTAGCGTTCGGTTCGTGGTGCGCGCGCGCGCGCGCGATATGAGGCATCGAGGCGAGGCGAGGCGAGGCGAGGCGAGCGAGGACGTGGGTTGTGGTGGCGCACGCTGCGAGCTAGCGACGGGGAGATTAAACAAAGCAGAGGCGCGCGGGGGTTGAAAGAATAATACGAGCGTGTGAAGACGACGCCTCCCCAACTATGCCATCTCCATCTCCATCTCCATCTCCATCTTCATCTCCTCATGCACGCCTGTATACATCAACACACCGTCGTATAGTTTATATATAATCTATCAAACACCAGTTGCTCGATTGCTTCTTCCTATCGGCGAGTAGGCGAGTAATAGCAACTAGTTTAATGCGGAGCAGAACGTTCAACTGTTCATGTATGGGTAGGAGTGGTTGGCCACGAATAGTAACCACCTGTCACTGCCATTTCGAAGCTAGAAGAAGCATACTTGCAGAGCCATTGAAAGAGCTTTCAGTTTCGGAGGTTCATTCATGCATGCATGGTAGAATTTTCAGCAAATTTCTTGGTAGTTCTTGGCTAGGCTTCTTGGTTTCTTTTGCTTGGAGGACAAACAATGATGTTCTGAATGGTGTTATCTTTTTTTTTAAAAAAATGTTGGGACTTGGGAGTGGCAAATGCAATACACCCTACTACATGTGGCTAGTTTTTTTAAAAAGTTGACAAATTCTTCTGACTTTTGATGTTATATATGGGCCAGATCTCTGTATCTTATAAGGGGAAGTATCTTGTGCACATCGGCTGGCCGTGCACATGGTGCACATGTGAGATCTCCACCTTTAATCTGTAATCCAACGAACAACAGTAGCTGGGGGTTATCGCAAAATGACAGAATGGGAGAGGTGGAAGGTGTTTTTCTGCAAAATGATCTGGTGGAGCTGTTATCCGTTGGATTACAGATTAAAGGTGGAGATCTCACATGTGCACCATGTGCACAGTCAGCCGATGTGCACAAGATACTTTCCCATCTTATAAACACCGAAGGCAAATTCAGGGTGTCATGGTCATGGATATTCCTGGCTAGTTTCCTCATTGATAGTTCTAACCGCGTTCACCCAATCGCCGTGTTCCACGTAGAATTAAGCTGTGCTAGCTAGCTATAGAGAGACAGATTGCCCATCTGATCGTCGTGCATAAATTATTATCCTATCGTTGCGTTGATGAGTTCAGATATCGTGTCACCATCCTTTTCGGTCTTGCATTGTAGCTTTCTTTAATCCTCGGATGTGTTGAGTTCTCGTACGTGCGTGCTCGTGCACGCATGGTTCTTGACTTGTTCCGTTGCGGTCTCGATTACGGGGCATCGTCAGTTCATCACACGGATTACCAAACGCTCCATTGTTTCGACAAGAGAGCTCAACGAACCGATTAAGTTATCTATAGAGATCGATGCTGTGCATGCATGCTCTGCTGCTCGCTAAGTTCGTCATGGCGTCCCTCGCTAGCTCTGGATAAGATCGAACGCGGAAACAGCCGTCTGTTGCATAGAAAAAGGAGACTGCAGAATATTTCTAGCAAGGTGATTTGACTACTTGTGTGAGAACAGTTCACACACTGCAATCTGTGGTTGTTACTACAAGAAGAAAAACTGAAATTTCAGTCGGTTTAATTAATTTCCATCGGTATTTTTGAAAGCCGATGGAAATTATGGTCGGTAGGAGCTGATGGAAGTTAAGTTAACTTTCATCAGTTTTCACTGTGATCAACAAAAATTAAAATGGGAATTCCCCCTACATGCATACAGTAAAATAACTTCCGTTGTTCCGTCGGCTAGAGTGAAAACCGATGGAAATTAAGTTAACTTACAACGGTTTTCACTCTCGCCGACGAAATTTAATAGGGATTTTTGCCCCACGCTAAAGTGTTAGCGCCTTGCACTTTTCTGTTGGATCGAAATCATAACTTGTCAAACTAAACCTCCCGTGAAATGGATCAAAATCCTAACCTGTCAAACTAGGTATAACTTGTCAAACTAAACCTCCCGTGAAATGAATCGGGATCTTGACCTGTCAAACTAGATCTAAAGGTTTATTTTGGGCATATTTAGATGCATGCCAATTGCCTACAAATGAATGCTACACTTTTCTGATCCTTTTAGTTTTCACAAGTAGTTGAAGAAACTGAGATCTAATACTGCATTGAACTGTACATCAGATTGTAGGCCAAATTAAAACTTATTACAAAAGTTTCCAGAACACATGTTCTCGTATGGCCTTTAAATAATTACAAAGAATATTTGACATGAAAGAATTTCTATGGCATTTCTGTCATCCTCTTGCGTGTCAAACAGTAACCTACAAACTGAGACAATTATGGCCTACAAATTACAGAGTGAACAACCATACGGTCTACGGGTGCTAAAAGAGAGCAGCTTGTAATATCATTGGTTCTTACGTTTCTCTCGGAGATTTTGCTGAAATGCACCTTCCGCACAAGATGAGCCTTGATACGGCTGGTGACCTTCGAGTCCTGATTCGCAAGGAAGGGAGCTGTAGAGAAGTGATTCGATGAGCAGGTGACGAAACGTGAAAAGACTACCATGCAGAAGTACCAAAGCTGTAATTTAAGCAGGATTCACATAATGTGTCACCCATGCATCGATCACTATGAACCATTTCTGTGCTTCGCGATCCTATAATCCCATCAGGCATCACTATGAACCAAGAGCACTACACGGAATATTCATTTCAAAATAAAGAGTCGTATCAATCAAATGCAAATAAAAAACACACACACAAGAATGCAACTCGAATTTGATTTGTCTGGAAAGTCTATCGTGGATGAGGAATTTGATTTGTCTTTGGAAAGGTCAGTCTAACGTGAATGCAAGAGAGCTTTTCATTTCAGAAGTCAGAACTCAGCATGTTGCTTTTATTTGTTCACATGGTCAATTCAAAAGGGGGCTTATTTATAGGTTTCAAGCTATTCAGATTCAAGAAATCACCAGATATCCATAAAACACAAACTGACCATGGTGCACTCTATAGTTCCACACGTATATGAGTTTTATTTAGACATATGCTAATGAGTAGTCAGATATTCAGACCCAGTAGCATGGATTTTTTTCTAGGGTACACAAATTACGACATAGCAAAAAAAACATATTACCTTCCGTCGAGTCCTTGAAATTCTCCAACAAAGTATACTCCTTGATCTAGGCTCCAATCTCCTGTGCAGGAAAAAACAAGCCAGATTGGAAAAAATGAAACATAGTAAATTTGACTGGACATGTATTTTGTTAAAAAAAGTGGTGAATTATTGGCTTTATGTTCACATAGTATATGTGGTACAAAGTACTGACTACCCTATGCTCAATAGTCCTTTTGACATCAAGTAAATTATTAGTGTGCAACTATTTACCTATTCTGTTTTTCTACAAAGCTGCTGTTTGAAGGGCCGTAATTTGTAACATTCTTTTTTTAGAATGAAAATGCTGGAGTATTACTCCCCCAGTCATTCAGACAGTTTGAGAAGCACAAATTGATCATATGACAACATTACTTGCAGATTATCTTGTTCCAGCTTTTCTGCAACTGACGAAGCTTTTTGTCTAGACCAGCCTCCTCGTTGAGAACAAACTTCTGCCTTACCAATAACATGACCAAGAGATACCTTTCCTTTGACTATGCTGTTTTGTCGGCGCTGTTTAGTCCCATTTCTTCGTCCTTGATTAGCCTTGCTCTCTCGGTTTGGTGACGACAAAGATTCTTCTTCCCATACATTCTCCTTTCTTCTTTCATTTGTGTTACAGACATCATTGTTTGTTTCATCATGCCAATGCCCGTTTGAAGATCCAACTTCAATGATTTCTCCTTCTGTCAATATATGGGGATCATATTGCATCCATCTGGTCTTACTAGAGCAAACTCTATCTTTTTTAAGCCTTCTACGGAGATTCTCACCACCAGAAGAGAGTGGATTGTGTTTAGGGAAGGACCTCCTTAGTGTCTTGTTGGAATATTCATTCTCTTGGTAAGAAAAGTAGAAAACACATCTGGATCATGACCGGCTCTCAAATCATTATTTGATTCATATCGGATTTCCAGTATTATGCCAGAACGCAGAACAGCCTCAAATGCCTGTATAATTTGTCCTCTGAAGTTTTCAGCTTTGGATTTATTCACACGTGAGCTGAATATTACTTGCACTGTTGGTGCTGTAGGAAGAAAGAAGCTAATGTGAGAAAAATGCCCGTTTAAAAGAAAACATAACCATGCTTTAAATCAGTAAGTATCCTAAGAAAAGATACTATGAAGGTGTGTGTGTGTGTGTGTGTGTTAAGTTTGGCAATGACTTACTAATGAATGTTCCATTTTCCATTAGTATGTTAATATTTGTGATACATAATACAAATTCACACTGAAAATGCTAGAAGTTATGATTACTTTCATATGCTTTGACTTAAAACATTTCTAACGTGTGGAATACGATATAAAAGAATTTTATTAACCCAATGTCACGGATAAGGAAGTGGGCCAGGCTCGTGAACAGTATGGCGTGTACTGTTCACGTCAACAGTACCACCAATACTGTAGTAGTTAGGATAAAATCTGTTTTGATTAATTAGTTAAGATTCCAGATTAGATCAAGTTGGTTATAGCAGATTAGATCAAAGGGTCAGGTCTTGTGCCTATATAAACAGGACCTCATTAGGAGTCTAGGGTCGAGTATTCAGTTTGGCTATTGCCTTCTTGTATCCCTGCCTCTTCGCCGCGTCGCCGCAACGGCGTCGCCGCGACGAAGAGGTCCAGGCCCTCAACCAACTACCTCGTTTCCTTATCAATTAAGAAGTTTAGTTCCTTCTAATTCCCTCAAAATCCCTACCGGTGACAACTTGGTATCAGAGCTGATCGGTTCAACTTCCATTGCCATGAATTCACCAGACGACACTGGATCAGGGGGTGGGGTGGAAGAGACATTGAAGGCCATAATGAAGCGTTTAGACGCCATCGAAGAAAGACTACTGCCAATCCAAAGTCTAGAGGAAAGATTAACAGCACTGGAGATTTCCGTTCGGTCCCCTCCTGGACGCCAAGAACTTCCGGCCGCCTGTGTTCCTGCGCACACGACGGAGCAGGGCCAGGACGACGGGCGCAGGGACTTTCGCCAAGTAGACCGCGGAGAGGAGGTGGACTAGAGGGGTCCCTTGCCTCGCAGCTAGGAAAGCAGGCACCGAGGAGCCGACGGCGACGGGGACGGTGACCTAGGACCGAATCCGCCGCTGCGCCGCCAGGGAGGAGGGCGGCAGGGCCCAGACCAGTCACCGCACTGCCAGGGCGAAGGGCGGCAGAGCCTTGAGCCGCCGCCGCGTCACCAGAGAGGAGGGCGGCAGAACCTTCACCGAGCCGCCACCGACAGTGACGGCGGCCAGGGGGACCTGCCGCCGCACCACCGGGGAGGGGGGCGCCAGAACCCTCACTGGCCCGCCGCAGATCCCTGCATGACGCGACACCGTTGTCGGTCGCCGCTGCCTTCCACGGCGCGGCACCGCCGCTGTTTGGTGCGTGGGCTGCTACTTCCCCGCATGAAGTGGTGCCACCGACCGCCGTGGCCGCCTTCATCATCTGCATCTCTTCCGCACCATTTCTGCCTCCGACCAGATCTTTGTCATCGAAGTGGTGGGCGAAACGGAGAAGACGACTCGGCAGCTCGAGGACGAGCCGCATTTTTTTAGGGGGGGTGAAGTGTCACGGATAAGGAAGTGGGTCAGGCCCGTGAACAGTACCCCGGTACTGTAGCAGTTAGGATAAAATTTGTTTTGATTAATTAGTTAAGATTCCAGATTATATTAAGTTGGTTATAGCAGATTAGATCAAAGGGTCAGGTCTTGTGCCTATATAAACAGGGACCTCATTAGGAGTCTAGGGTCGAGTATTCAGTTTGTCTATTGCCTTCTTGTATCCCTGCCTCTTTGCCGCGTCGCCGCAACGGCGCCGCCGCGGCGAAGAGGTCTAGGCCCTCGACCAACTACCTCGTTTTCTTATCAATTAAAAAGTTTAGTTCCTTCTAATTCCCCCGAAATCCCTGCCGGTGACACCCAAGAACTGAAGTTTTGCACTTTGTCAAGGAGATATATTGAAGTTATTTGCCCAAGATGTCTTTTGTCCATGAGTATTGCAACTGACTTCAACAAACTGACAAGAATTATCTTAAACAATCAATATTAAAACATAAACAACTGCCACACTGTCTGATTGCCATATTTACACAGTACTGCATGAGGTTTCCCTCTGTGAGTCTGTGTTTTGTAAGTACTAAATATATATATTCATCATCCAGAGAAACAGGAAAACCAATCTCAGGTGAAAACTTATGACATGATTTAACATTTAAGATAAACAGAAATGGATGCCAGCGCAGAGTCTTACTGATGCCTAGGCTGATGGAACTTAGCCTTCCCTCTTTAGCCATCATTTTTCTCAGTTTATCTGACTGAATACTCTCAACCACTGCTTGCCAAATCATTTCATTTTCGATTTTACTATTTCTAGATTTCTCGTTTGCTTTGGGAACACTGGTTGATAACAAATGGTTTGAGGTATGTTCAACAGGTCTCTTTTCCTGATAAGAGGTGCTTGGCATGTTACCATTATGCTGAATAGCGGGGTGCCTTGCTATATCCCCATAACCAGCCAACACACCATGTTTTAAACTCGTACTTGTTGATGAACTTGGAAGCACATACTGTTTGTCAGGAGCGAGCTGAAGCAGGGCAGCCGTAAGCCAGGTTGTCTGGTCATTAGAGAGCCTCAACTGTTTTTCGGATTCAGATAGGGTTTTCAAGGCCTGGCGTAGTTTTTCCATGTCTCCCTTGGACACTGAAATAAGTAGATGAATGCAACTATTATGTGTGCAAAAACTTTACTATAAGAGAATGGAATGAAACTAGACAAGTAACTTGACACTCATAAGCAGGATGAAAATTGAACAAACAATATTGATTCTGAACTATCCACATGTTAATAAAAATGTTGCTTACAGGTTGGACGCTTGAAGAACTTTCTTCGTAATCTTTCTCGTGTGAATGTATAGGAGCCAGCAAGGATGTCAGTAATTATTGTGGCAAGTTGAGATATTAGTGCCAAAGGCTCAACTCCAGTTTCTGTAATGTCCCTCAGAGTCTCCACTGTATTTACGGTGTGAGCAGAAAGTGCCAAATCAAGCAAATCTACCAGTATATCATCAGACACCAGACCAACCTGTCAAAATGAACAAGCAACTAATGGTTAATTGTTGTCAAATGTGGAATTATAGATGGATAGCAATATAGCATGGAGTGCCAACTAATTCAATAGGGACTTTATGTTGACTATTTCCTAAGTGTCAGGTTCCTTTTTTGTTTTGAGAGGGAGGGAAACTTTGGTAGGTTCCCATTCTCAATAAAAAGTGCAATTTTGTGAGTGTTAGAGAGAACACTCGCATTGGTAGGGATGACACTCAAGAGTTGAGGCAATTTTCTTTCATTCAACTCACTCAAATGCCATGCCAACCCAAATGGTTGGGGATACATATTTATAGGCTAGCCATGTAGCCCAAGATGCTAGTCTAAGATGCTAAAGCAAAGATGCTAGTCTAAGATGCTAAAGCAAAGATGCTAGTCTAAGATGCTAAAGCAAAAGATGCTTAGTCTAGTCTAAGATGCTAAAGCAAAAGATGCTTAGTCTAGTCTAAGATGCTAAAGCAAATATGCTAGTCTAAGATGCTAAAGCAAAAGATGCTAAAGGTGCTAAGACTACAAACTTGTCCACACATGGACATCACACATGTCATGCCAAACAACATGTCATGCCAAAACACACATACACACACATAGACTTATCCTCTCAATCTCCCCCTAAGTCTTGTGTGGCGCCTTCTGGGAAATCTGAACCATCCCAATCCTGGCGCGAAGCTCCTGGAACTTGATTCGCCCAAGCGACTTGGTGAGGAAGTCGGCGAGCTGGTCTTGGGTGTTGATGTAGCTTGCCTTCACACTCCCCTCATCCAAACAACTCCGGATGAAGTGGTACTTCACCCGGATGTGCTTGCTGCGCTCGTGGAAAACAGGGTTCTTTGCCAAAGCCAAAGCAGACTTGCTGTCCACCCTGAGTTCCACCGCTCCGGCATCCCTGCCAAGGAGATCGCCAAGCAGCCGAGCCAACCAGAGAGCTTGAGTTGATGCAGAAGTGGCTGCGATGTATTCTGCCTCGCAACTGGACATGGCCACCACCTGCTGCTTGACCGACTGCCAACTGATCAGACACTTGCCGAGGAAGAACAGCGTCCCGCTTGTGCTCTTGCTTGTGTCGATGTCGCCGGCGTGGTCGCTGTCACTGTACCCGATGAAATGCGCCGCACCGGGGCACCTCGGGTAGTACAAGCCGTAGTCAAAGGTCCCCGCGACATAGCGTAGGATCCTCTTCACGGCCTGTTGATGCTCCGTCGTCGGTCGCTGCATGAACCGACTGACGTAGCCAACTGCGAACGCCAAGTCCGGTCGCGTGTGGACAAGGTAGCGAAGGCTGCCCACAATGCGCCGGTACTGCGTCGCGTCCACCTCCTCCGCCGTGCTGTCGCGACTCAGCTTCAGCCTTTCCTCCATGGGAGTGTAGGCTGGGTTGCAGTCGGTGAGTCCGCCCAGCTCGACGATGCGCTTGGCGTAGGCGGTCTGGCGAAGTGAAGTGCCAGAGCTGTCCTGGTGCACCTCGATCCCCAAGTAGAAGGAGAGGAGCCCTAGGTCGCTCATCTGGAAGGTGGCCTTCATCTTCGTCTTGAACGCCTCTACCTCCACCTCCTTGGTGCCGGTGATCACCAAGTCGTCAACGTAGACGCCTACCAGCAGGGCATTGTCTCCCTTGCCCCGCCGGTAGACTGCAGCCTCATGAGCACTTTGATGGAACCCCATCTGCCTGAGAGTGGAGTCCAACTTGTCGTTCCAAGCTCGTGGTGCCTGTCGCAAGCCGTAGAGGGCCTTGCGCAGGCGAAGAACCTTGTTCTCCTTGCCGGGGATGACAAATCCCGGCGGCTGTCGAACGTAGACCTCCTCCTTCAAGTCGCCATTGAGGAAGGCAGACTTGACATCCATGTGATAAACACGCCAACCCTCCTGGGCTGCCAGCGCGAGGAGGACACGAATGGACTCCATCCGTGCAACAGGAGCGAAGGCATCGTCGAAGTCGACTCCCTCCTGCTGAACAAAACCGCGTGCCACCAGCCGAGCCTTGTGCTTGACCACCACCCCGGCCTCATCTTTCTTCAGCTTGAACACCCACTTAAGGGTGATGGCACGGTGGCCGGCTGGAAGATCAGCCAGCTCCCATGTCTGGTTCCGCTCGACGGCGTCCATCTCCTGCTGCATCGCGGCGCGCCAGGCCGCGTCTCCTTCCGCCTCAGCGAAGGAACGTGGCTCACCGTCGTCATGCGCCAAGTGCAGCTCCGCATCGAAGTCATGTTGCGCCATCCCAGGAACGGGCTGCTCACCAAGGATGTTATCCATGGTGCGGTATCGTAGAGGCTCGCCGTCATGGCAAGCATCGACACGGTCCCCGTCATTTGACAATGGAGTAGCGAACTCCACTATGCGCTGCTCATCATGGACTGAAGTTGCGGATGCCGATCCCGGAGATGTGGGCGCCGGTGTAGGAGAGCGAGGTGTGGCCGGTGCAGGAGGTGGTGGAGTACTTGCCGGAGCTGATGATGTGCCAGGTGCTGGGGCAAGCGAGCTCGGTGAAGGTGAGCTGCTAGCTCCCCCTGCTCCCTCGAAGTAGACGTACTCGACGACGAAATCGTTGATCGTCGAAGTCGAGCCATCATCCGCCATCTTGCCCCACGTCCAGCCTCGCCCTTCATCGAACACAACGTCTCGTGAGATGTGGACGCGCTGTGTCGTAGGGTCGAGGATGCGGTAGGCCTTGGAGCCCTCCGCATAGCCGATGAAGACCCCTGGCGCACTCCGATCATCAAGCTTGCCGATGTGGCCGAGCTCCTTGACGAATGCCAGGCAACCAAAAACGCGAAGGTGGCCAACCGTCGGCTTGCGTCCGTGCCAGGCTTCATACGGCGTCTCGCCGTCAAGAGCCTTGGTGGGCGAGCGGTTGAGGAGATGGACGGCAGTCATCACCGCCTCTCCCCAGTAGATCGCCGGCATCCCCCTCTGCTTGAGGAGGGCGCGAGCAGTGGCCACCACCGTCTGGTTGCGGCGCTCGACGACGCCGTTCTGCTGTGGTGTGTACGGCGCGGAGTAGTGGCGCTGAATGCCCTCGTCGGCGCAGTACGCCGCGAACTCAGCCGCCGTGAACTCGCCGCCGTTGTCCGTGCGCAACACCCGGAGCTTGCGGCCGCACTCCTTCTCCGCGGCAGCTTGATGACGCTTGATAGCATCTGCGGCTGCTGCCTTGGTGTCGAGAAGCACCGCCCACATGTAGCGGGACACGTCGTCGACGAGGAGGAGGAAGTAGCGCCGGCCTCCAGGGGTAGCCGGTGTCACGGGACCGCAAAGGTCGCCGTGCACGAGCTCGAGCTTCTCCTTGGCGCGAAAGCTCGCCTGATGAGGGAATGGGAGTCGCCGCTGCTTGGTCAGCACGCAGGTGTCGCAGAACTGCTCCACATGCTCGACACTCGGCATGCCCTGCACCATCTCCTTGATGCCGAGCTGCTTCAGGGCCTCAAAGTTGAGGTGCCCAAAGCGCTCGTGCCACCGCCACGCGTCGTCGTCGCGGCGGGATGCAAGACACACAGGCTGCGCCACCTGCACATGAAGGACATAGAGGCGATTGCTTCCTCTATTTACCTTGGCGACAAGTTGGTGCTGATGATCCCAAATGCGCAGCACCCCATGCTCGATCTCCACGCGCGAGCCATTCTCATCCAGCTGGCCCAGACTGATGATGGAGTTCCTCAGCTCGGGGATGTAGTAGACACCGGTGAGCATCCGATGCTCGCCGGTCTTGGCGGTGAAGATGACAGAGCCGACGCCCCTTATCTCCACAGCGGAGGCGTCCCCAAACTTGACGGACCCTCGCACGCTGGAGTCCAGGTCGGTGAAGTGGTCCCGCCGCCCGGTCATGTGATGGGTGGCGCCGGTGTCGAGGAACCACCCGTCATTCTTGTCATCATTGGACCCATTGCCGAGGAAGACGTGTGCGCGCGGTTCGTCGACGTGGAGAAGAGCGGCAGCTGTCGACGTGGGAGGGGAGTGCAACTCAATGTTCCCATGTATAAGGAACAGAGCTGGCTCCTCTTGCGCTTGCGCGACATGTGCCTGACCGCCGCGCTTCGCCTGCCGGCAGTCCCTAGCCCAATGGCCGATCTTGCCACAGTTGTGACAAGTGTCATCACGGGTGGCCTTGCGGCCACCGTTGGCGCCGCCAGTAGCGCCTCCATGCGCCTGGGGAGCCTTGCGCCCCCTACGTGGCTGGCGCTTGTGGCCATTTGACGAACTTGATGCCTCCCCCTTCTTCTGCTCTCGCTGGCGCGCGAGCCACTGCTCCTCGGTGAAGAGAAGCTTGCCACCAGTGGTGGCCGGCTCTGAAGATGGCTGGGGCTCGTCGATGTCGACGACCTTGAGGCGACCTATCGCTTCTCCGATCGACATCCTGGAGAGGTCCATCAAGGACTCGATCGAACGAGCCATTTGCTTGTATTTCCCGGGAACGCAGCGAAAGAGCTTCTCAACAGCTCTTTCCTCGTTGATGAGGTCTTCGCCATGCTGCACCAACTTCTGCAGTAGAGAGTTGAGACGGAGAGCAAAATCATCAACATCCTCACCTGGTTTGAAAGCCAGGTTCTCCCACTCCTTGCGTAGTGCCTGCAGCGTAGCCTTGCGGGCGCGATCGCTGCCAATACATACTGCAGCGATAGTATCCCAAGCCTCCTTGGCAGTCTGCTTGCAAGCAATCAAACACTGTATCTCCGGCGGAATTGCAGCAACGAGGGTCTCCAGCGCCCGTCGATCATCATCGTAGTCGACGTCGTCGTATGTGACTGCCTCCCACATGTGCCGCACTTGGAGCTTCACCCTCATAATCATGGACCACTGGGTGTAGTTGGTCTTGGTGAGGGTGGGCCATCCACCACCAGCACCAGCATCCTTGATGATGGTCTGGAAGCCGCGATGACCATGGCGCCGGTCCGGGGAGGGAGAGCCACGCCGCCTGTGAGGGTCGCGTTCGCCATGAGCACGACCGTCGCGTGCGCATCCTCCCGGAGTGTTGTCGGCGCGTCTGGGCCCGTTTGGGCTGCCGCCGCGAGCACGGGGCTGCGCTGCTGCCCACTGCGCCACCCGCTCATCCTTCGCCCTCCTTGGTAACTCGGCCTCCAAGTCGAGGCTACCTCCCTCGGAGGCACTGCCACTGTTGCTACCGTGGCGCAAAGCTTCGAGCTCTGCCGCCGCAACACGTGCTGCAGCCACAGCCGCCGCCGCTTCCTCTTCCGCTCTCGCTACTGCCAGTTCTGCCGCCGCCAACCTCACCTTCCGAGCCTTCGCTGCCACAACCTCTGCTGCCACCCGGTCGCGCTCCTCCGCCGCGGCGACTTCGGCCTCCTGCCGATGTCGTGCGCTCGAGGTGACCGAGCGAAGAGAGTCTCCTGTGGACATTGCGAGGTGGTAGAGTGGAAGGGTCGTGGGGGTTGCTGCTGCCCTGGGAGGAAGCCGCTACACTCGTGCTGCTGCTCGGAGTGTGGGTGGAACTCGCCGAGTCGTTGGTCTCCGGTGGACCGGCAAGGGAGGAAGATGAACAAGGAGAAGGGCGTCTCCGTTGGAGAGAGTCGCGGAGGGGATTGGAAAGGTCACAGAACCATACAGCTCTGATACCAATTGTTAGAGAGAACACTCGCATTGGTAGGGATGACACTCAAGAGTTGGGGCAATTTTCTTTCATTCAACTCACTCAAATGCCATGCCAACCCAAATGGTTGGGGATACATATTTATAGGCTAGCCATGTAGCCCAAGATGCTAGTCTAAGATGCTAAAGCAAAGATGCTAGTCTAAGATGCTAAAGCAAAAGATGCTTAGTCTAGTCTAAGATGCTAAAGCAAAAGATGCTTAGTCTAGTCTAAGATGCTAAAGCAAATATGCTAGTCTAAGATGCTAAAGCAAAAGATGCTAAAGGTGCTAAGACTACAAACTTGTCCACACATGGACATCACACATGTCATGCCAAACAACATGTCATGCCAAAACACACATACACACACATAGACTTATCCTCTCAGTGAGACGTTTTGCAACTAAAAGTGTTATTATCTGAAACTACTTAAAAGTGCAGTTATTTGGCAGTTTTTAGAGGGGGATTTTGTGAAATCCACCACTTAATCAACTTCATTACATTTACACAAAACTACCAATGAGCAGCCAACATAATTAGCAGATAATGTCTATACATAGACAGAAGGTAATTAGGTATTGGCAGTCGATATAGAAGTACAATTTGCTTTGCGGAAAAAAACAGAAGAAATAATATTATGGTTGAGACTTGAGAGATATCTTACAAGTTCTTGGACAAGAGATGAGGAAATCCTCTGCCCCAGCAAACTCAGCTGATCAAGAGTCATCTCGGCATCCCTCAATGATCCATCTGAACGGGATGCGATTAGCTTCAATGCATCCCTATCAACATCAAAACGTTCGCAGGTGGAAATCCACTGCAAAGTGTTTACAATGTCGCACTCCTTCAGTTTGGGAAAGAAGAACTTCTGACATCTCGATAGGATTATATGAGGAAGGTCGAGGTTGGGGCTGACGAGGATGAACACCACACGGCGGGGCGCCCGGTCCACTACTTTAGAGAGTACACTCCAAGTGTCGGCTGGCAGTGTATCGCACTCATCAAATATAAACACCCTGTACTGCGCCGGCGCCGGCGCCGGTGAAAGCATGACGTTGTCGAGAATACCAACAATGTCGTCCATGTCGATGTTGCCGACGGGTCCGATCTCCATCACGCTCCTGCTCTTGCCGAGATTGTGCGCGATGCACGAAGTGCACGCGTCACAGGGCCTTGGGTGCTCGACGGAGTGGCAGTTGAGTGCCTTGGCGAAGACGCGCGCGCACGACGTCTTCCCTGTACCATGTGGCCCGTAGAAGACGTATACCAGCCCGATCTTCCTCCTCAGGACGGCGTTCGACAGCGCTTGCATCACCAAGCTCTGCCCGACCACGCCCTTGAACGTTTTCGGTGCGAACTTCTGCGTCAGGCTCCGGTGCCGTCCACGAGAGTGCAGCGAGCCACGAGACTTGTGCCCCGACCGCGCCTCTGACATGGGGTCGGAGTCCATCTCGCTGCTCTGATCGGAGAAAATACCAAGCTCCCCGGAGTAGCTCCCAGCGATGCCGCCATTGCGCGCACCTGAGGCGGCCACCTCGATGAGCAGAGGCGACGTGTCGAACCCTTCGCAGCCGTTCCTTAACCGGATGATGTGAATCCCCTTCACTCTATCCGAATCCTCTTAAATGAGTCCTATCGGTGCGACCGTGCGAACTGCGAAGCCCCCTCGGGCG
The DNA here is from genome assembly GCA_019279435.1 of Zizania palustris. Classification (NCBI taxonomy): domain Eukaryota; kingdom Viridiplantae; phylum Streptophyta; class Magnoliopsida; order Poales; family Poaceae; genus Zizania; species Zizania palustris. The sequence goes on from JAAALK010000282.1 coordinate 3,692,022, forward strand.
TCCGATCGGACCGCGAGGGGATCTCAAATGGTCGGACCCCGAGCTAGTCGAGGAGGCCAACCTCTCGGACTCGACTGGAAAAAGCGAGTGTGGGCCGTTGAGATGACCACGCGAGGCGGCGGCAGTTTCGGATTTGCGCCCAGCCGCTGGTTTGGGATCGGATATGCCACACGCGAGGCGGCGGCCGGCCAGGTCGAGATTAAACTTTCCGCGGTGATGCCGCAGGTGAATGCAGGTGGTGAGATGCGCGTGACCGCGGAGGTGCCCGCCACTACCCCCCGTGGCGGCGGCACCGGCACCGGCACCGGCACGGTCGGGCGCTGGCATTGCCGCTCTGCCCGGAGGACACTGGAATGAGAGCAAATCTCCGGCAAAACACTACGCCATTTGGATCCCCCTGGTCGTCGGTTAGCGGGGTGATTGTGCGTGTGAATTATGGCAGTATGGTTCGGTGATTTCGGCCTTTTAGTTGGATCCCGGAGGATTTCACGGGAAGGGACAGAGAGCCGCGAGAGGGAGGCGGCGGACTGGATAGAGGGAGGTGGATGGGCGAGACGGGAGCGGCTCCTGATGTCGTCGGGGGTTCTGCACCGATCCGACCAGAGATCCCGAGTCCCAACGCTGCAGAGGTGGTTTCACGTCGCGTGGAATATTTGTTTAATTGAAATCCGATGGTGCGAAAGAGAATGACCGTCTTCTGTAATCGACAAATCTTATTTCGGGTAAGACTGAACCGTGATCTCGTTTCGTGTAAAGTATAGAAGCGAGCGGTGTTTTTCGGGTCTTGCGCTCGCATCGCCGGGTAGGAGAGTACGACACAGCAGGGATGGATCGTCTCGCTCGGCTTGGGGTCTCAAAAGTGGCAATCCAATGTTGCATCAGTTGTCGACATAAACTTAGTTGATAAATAATATTATACTCCTTATAAATAAATAATTTATATTTTTTAAAGATAAAAAATAAACGTCGAAAAGTTATTTAATTTAATTTCTTATTTTTATGTATAATTTTAAAACACTTATATAATGAGTCATAAACCATGAAGTACTGGGCTGTTTGTCAGTAAATGACTTCTCACGGCGCAATAACAATAATGGAGTACACTGTACAGTAGTACCTTGCGATCGATTCATAGTGCTTCTGTCACTTCACGTTTAATTATCGCAGCAGAAAATCTCTTGATATTACGCTGTCGGCGAATTTAAATCGTTTACCATCGGATGCAAGTGGTACACCAGCAAGCGAAGGTTTGGATGCCTGCCAGCGAGTCACTCAATCTCCAGAGAGCGACATCTTCTTCATGAAATCCTAACCACCACTCTACCATAATCAAGTATGCAAAAAACCTTTTGCTCCAACAAAAGCTGTTGGCAGAGACACACCCAATCTTAAATCACTTGATTAGTTTAGTACTCCTAGGACTATAGCAATGTTAAGCTAAGTCTAAGACACTATGATTGTAGGTTAGGAGTTAGATAAAATGGTCCGCCTCGTATGGGTAACTATTACTACATTACTCAAGTCCTGTTTGGTTTATTTATGAACTAAACTAAATTTTAATCTCTCCTTATTCACTTGACTAAATTTTAGTTTCTATATGTTTAGTTTTAGGTACTAAAGGTTATTAAAGAAAGTGAAAAATGACCAAACTACCATTAATAAATGACCGTAGATAGTCTTTTTCTCACCTCAAGGAGTATTAATGAGGGACAAACCATGTCAATAGTCTCTTTTAGTCACTTTTAGTCACCATATATTAGGCCCCGTTTGGATTGGAGTTGCTTATTTTTAGGAACTAAAGTTTCGTCTCATGTAGTCTCTAAAATCCCAAACATGATTGCTTATTGGGACTAAACTTTAGTCCATTAGTCCCTTGGATGTTGCTTATTGGGATTAAAAGTGACATGCACACTCTATCTTCATTTATGAACCTCTCATTAAATGATGTTTAGTCCCTACATTTAAACAAAAAGACTAAACTTTAGTCCCTACTAAAATAAGCAAGATTTAGTCTCTAAAAATAAGCAAGGTCATCCAAACAGAACCTTAGCAATTTAGGTACTAAAAAAGACTAAACTTTTCCCTAAAATTTAGCAAGGTGGAACCAAACGCCCCTTAACTAGAGCAATTAGGCTCTATAGCAGCTGTAGGCAGAATCCTGCCTAATCACAGCTCTGCATAGACTACACACCAGTTCAGCTGGAACCAGGGCCGTTCCTGGGCCAGGGCGAGAGGGGCGACCGCCTAGGGCCCAGGAAAGTTAGGGGCCCCCAATTTATATATGTGTATATAACTTAATATTTTTATATTCTCTACATCACAGTCCACAATCTAAAAATGATTCAGCATGCAGCACAACAAATCTACAAATTAGAATATTGCCTAGCATGATATCGCCTTGATCCAATGTAGCACGCTAGCAGTCCAGCATTGTAAATGCAGGCCAGCTAAGCAGCCACACACTAACGCTTGTCCTCCCATGATATTGCCCAAAATCTTCACCTGCTCACTCGGCAACCTAAATCTCCTATTTATCAGCTCACGATGGCATGACTCCTACTATAGCAACGCCGCAATGGGCAACAGACAATGGATGAGAAAGACTTTCGTCGCCTCAGTTACTCCACTAGAGCCTAAAGTGCTAGTGAGTGGTGACCGGTCCAAATCTTATCCTAAATTCTAATGCTAGACCGGTGAATGGTAGTGACAATGGTTATGCCCTCGCGGTGAGTCATGTGAGTGATCCGATTGACAATTGTCGATTCGTCGATGCTCACATGTTGTCGTTGCTCGTCGCTAATATCCTTGTACATCTACTCGTGCGATTTGCCCACCGACTGAAAATAGATCGAAGGGCCCCTAAATTTTTTTCGCCTAGGGCCCCAAGAATGCTAGGGACGGCCCTGGCTGGAACTTGGGATTTGGGAACCACCGTTCCAATCAGGCAAGGCTTGATGGCCAGCTGCTCACCGTGCGTGTCGCAGAGCTAGCCTTTTGCATCTCCAATCTCCGTGCACATGCACATCGATCGGCATGATAATAGTAGCTTTGCTACTGCATTGAGCTCACACACAAAGTCACTTTCTACTGCTTTAGCCTTTGCTTTCCCTGGACTTGGATTTTTGCACTGTTTCCTGCAACTAACTAAATATAGGCATGAACTGACAATTTCGTAGTAGGAACAAGCGTGCAAGGGCAGCAGATTCAAAATGGTCTTTGTCTGTAGCTGTAGGCCATGCATTTTGGGTTACTGATATCAACGAGTTTATAATGTGTATCCTGGAATCTACTAGTACTAATTAGGAAATAAAATAGACCGGGAGTAAATAATCTTGATAGGATGTTGCATTGTGACTGACCGTACAGTTTTTTCTTTGATGTAATAAGTCTAGTGAATAATATGTTTTTATCAAGTACGATTCCTGCTCTGGTCTTCGAGTGTTCGGTATGGGAAAAACGAGGTCAAGAACACTACGGCCAAACAGCCAAACAGGTCGGTTTAAAGATTTTACATGGCAATTGTTAAAGATACTACTTTGAACAGAGCTGCAATTAATCAATTAACTGATACTGTATTGGTTCAATACTACTACGAACCAACAAAGCTTCTACAACCTGATCCAGTATACGATCCCAAAAGTTCAGATCATGTGATCCATCGCGATAAACCTCGAGATCCGCCATAGATGACAAGGAATCCGAGACAAATCAACCGTAACGATGGCCCTACCTGCTGCTGCTCTGAACTATGAAGTCTATATATAGGACCAGTGCGATTAATTCTACTGTACCCTTCCAAATTTTCTCGGATACTTCCAATAATGACTAATGACTGATGTGTAAGGTTTGGTTGTTTATCCTGCATGTCCACAGCTTAGCTGTTCTTCTTTTCTTCAACTGTAAAGGAAGAAGAAAATCGATGCCCGTGAATCCAGCCACTTTACAGACCTGAAACAGGCTGAAAGAAATATCTGTCAGACATGTGCATTGTTAAGATGTACGCTGTAGATACGAGACTTAGGGGTATGTTTGGTTCGCAGCCACAATTTGCCACGCCACAAGTGTAACAGTCACATTTGTGGCGAGGAAAAACAACGCCACACTTTTTTCACTGAAAAAAGTGTGGCGACAATTTTCCTCACCACAGTTGTGGCTGCCTCACTTGTGACGTGGCAAATTGTGGCTGCCAACCAAACAGGCCCTTACACAGCCAAAATCTTGATGGAAACAGCGAACACTTGATGACAGAACTGGAGGTCCAATAGAAGATCAGGTTAGGTGACAAGTATACGGTTGATTGAGCTTCCAGGCACCAGCACCAATATCTAACGAACGCAGCAGGTGAAAGTGTGCTGGACATAGCAACGTCAGATCCTGCTTCTTTGACAAAAGGCCCTCCACAACCACCAGTAATAGGAATAACGCTGACAAGAGCACGCACTGCAACACTGAAGACTCAAACAAAGATTATGGAGTTCTGGAACAACATAAGTTTGGAATTGTTATCAAAACAACTAATGTTCCTAGGTGTGCTTGCATTATCAAACACGCGTTGAGAATAAAACAGGTCAACTTTTATTGCGAAAAGGGCTCACGGTTATTAATGTATCACTGTCACAACTCAATAAACCGTATTCAGGAGTCAGGTCAGACAAGAGTGTCAGAACAAAGTACGAGCAGTATCTTCATTCAAATTTCGGGAAAGTCAAAGACAGATGTCAGTGAACAAATGAAATTTACATAATTTACATGGACCCTTCACATTCTATGACTTAACCTTCCCTGATCAAGTTTGTTGGCTCACTCAGAACATACTTTGGTAGTTCATATTTGGCACCTGCAAGACAATTTCCAAGAACGTTAGTATGGTACTCAGAGCATGACTCATGGAAAATAAAAAATAAATTACACAAGAATTTTCACCTCTTTCATCATAGCAAGTTGTCATGTCAGAATTCGATACAATGATACCGGCGCTGTCCACTATTGTTTGTGCAAGAGTTAAATCAGCTTCTGCAGCAGCTCGGAGTGCATCCCAAATCTCTGGCAGAACAGAAGTAAAAAAACAAAATAGCTATTTTCCTTTCAATTGCTTGGTTGTATTCAACAATGAACATGTATGAAGGAAACCCGCACACCTTAACGGGTGGAGGGAGATTTATTTATATAGCCCAATAGGCTAGGTACAACAGATATAATCGGTTACATGCAGATAGAGATACAATCTGGATAGAGATAGAATCTGTTATATCTAACACCCTCCCTCAGTCTAAGCGGGAGTGTCACGAACACAAAGATTGGACCTAAAATCAGTGAACAACTGTATAGGCAACCCTTTTGTCATGATGTCCGCGAACTGATAAGCTGATGGAACATGAAGCACCCGGACCTGGCCCAAAGCAACCTTCTCACGCACAAAGTGAATATCTATCTCAATATGCTTTGTGCGGCGATGATGGACTGGATTGGCGGTCATGTAGACAGCGCTGACGTTGTCGCAGTAAACGATTGTCACCGAAGAGATGGGTGCGTGAAGCTCCTGAAGCAACTGACGAAGCCAGCAGGTCTCAGCCACTGCGTGCGCAACAACACGATACTCAACCTCCGCGCTCGAACGAGAGACCGCAGTCTGTCGTTTGGAGGACCAAGAGACCAAGGAGTCGCCGAGGAAGACGCGGTAGCCTGAAGTGGAGCGCCGAGAGTCTGGGCAACCAGCCCAATCAGCATCAGAGTAGGCGGTCAGACTGGCGATGCTGCATGTACCAATATGTAGACCGAAGGAGAGAGTGCCCTTAACATACCGTAAAATACGCTTGAGCATCGCGAGATGAGGCTCTCGTGGATGGTGCATGAAGAGGCACACTTGCTGAACCGCATAGGCAAGATCCGAACGAGTCAGTGTGAGGTATTGTAGACCACCGGCAAGGCTACGGTACTGAGTGGCATCAGCCACCGGAGCACCGTCCGTAGCAGATAGCTTGGCCTGAGTATCCACAAGTGTCGATGTAGAGTGGCACTTAGACATGCCAGCGCGCTAGAGGAGGTCCACAACATACTGACGCTGTGAGAGGAGGAGGCCATCAGTGGAACGTGTGACAGAGATCACGAGGAAGTGATGAAGGTCCCTGAGATCTGTCATGGCAAACTCCGAGTGAAGAAGATTGTTGAGGCGACGAAGGAGCGAGGTCGATGAAGCCATCAGTATGATGTCGTCGACATAGAGCAACAGGTAGGCGATATCGGTGCCCGCTTTGTAGACAAAGAGGGACGTGTCAGAGGTCGAGGCAGTGAAGCCGGACCGCTGTACAAAACCAGAAAACCGCTGGTGCCATGCCCTGGGTGCCTGCTTGAGCCCGTACAGGGACTTCTGCAGGAGACAGACGTGATCAGGGGCAGTCGGGTCAACGAAACGTAGCAGCTGCTGACAATAGACCGTCTCGGTCATATGGCCGTGAAGGAAGGCGTTCTTCACGTACAGCTGATGAATCGGCCAGGAGCGAGAGACGGCGATACTGAGGACGACTCGGATAGTGGCCAGTTTGACGACCGGGCTGAAAGTCTCATCGTAGTCGATGTCGTACCGCTGTGAAAAACCGCGAATGACCCATCTGGCTTTATGGCGAGCCAGAGAGCCGTCAGCATGATACTTGGGCTTGAAGACCCACTTGCAAGTGATAACGTTGGCATGTGGTGGTCGAGGAACGAGGTGCCACATGTCATTGTCCATGAGTGCCTTGTATTCGTCTGTCATTGCCGCGCGCCAATTTGCATCAGCGAGCGCGGCTCGAGTGTTGCTTGGTAACGGAGAGGCTAGGCTGGAGGCCGCCGCAGTGAACCCATACCGCTGCATCAGCGGTGGCAGCGAGCCTGTCTAGGAGCGAGTCTCCCGTGCAGGAGGCTCAGGAGCCGGGGCCACCTGTACCATTGGCTCTGGGGCCGACGGTGCCACAGGCTGCGGCCGACGACTGTAATGGATGCCATAGCGGCGTTGTTCATCTGCAGGCGGTGAAGATGCCGGAGTCAAAGGAGTTGGGGCGACCTGTCGTGGCTCGTGGGGCACCCGAAAGGCGGCACCATGCCACATAATGGACGGATCCAACTCGACAAGGTCGCCGGCATTGTCGGATGCAACCGGGGCAGGTGCGGCTGTGTGCTCGACGTCTGATGAAGAAGAGGGAGGTGCCGGTAGAATGTCCTGCAGCAGAAAATCAAGAGAATCCGAGCGAGGCTTGGAGGCCACAAACGGAAAGTGAGTCTCATCAAAAACAACGTGACGAGAGATGATGATCTTGCGGGTCGAGAGATCAAGGCATCGATAGCCCTTCAGGGAAGGAGGGTAACCCAGAAAAACACATGTTGTGGAGTAAGGGGACAATTTGTGGGTTGTCGTGGCACTAAGGTTCGAATAGCAAAGACAGCCAAAAACCCGAAGGATAGAATAGTCTGGCATTTTGCGGTGTAGGAGATGATAGGGAATACCATTACGTATGGACGTTGAGGGTCGCCGGTTGAGCAAAAACACGGCAATGGAGAGAGCTTCGACCCAATAGGGTGGGGGCATGGCAGCATGAATCAGAAGCGTGCGGATGGTGTTGTTCAGTGTGCGAAGCATCCGCTCAGCCTTACCATTCTGGGCGGATGTGTGCGGGCATGAGGACCGAAGCAGGATGCCTCAGCCAGCAAGAAAAGCGGCGGTGGTAGTGTTGATGAACTCGCGACCGTTGTCCGCTTGAAAGCATCGCACAGGGAGATTGAATTGTGTGTGAGCATAAGCGACAAACTGAACAAGAAGCTCATGCACCCCAGATTTATGTCGAAGAGGAAACGTCCAACAGAAATGAGTATGATCATCAACCAACACTAGTATTTATAACCAGAGATGCTTGAAACAGGAGAGGTCCATACATCGCAATGAACAAGTTCAAAAGGTGCAGATGTTCTAGAGACTGAACTAGCAAAAGGGAGCCTAGCATGTTTGCCTAGCTGGCAGGGGTGACAAATGCGGCGAGCTGCTCTTTTACACTGAATAGCAGATAGCCTATGAAGAGTGTTGACGACGGCGGGTGCAGGATGACCAAGACAGGCGTGCCATAGCTCTGGAGTGACGACGGCAACATGACAGTGAGGTGGCATGTGGTGCGGGATGGTGTAGAGGTCGCCATGGCTATTGCACCGCAAGAGGACCGTCTTGGTCTGAAGATCCTTAACAGAAAAACCAGAAGTGTCAAACTCAATTGAACAGTTATTGTCGTGGGTAAACTGTCGAACAGATAATAGATTACGAGTGAGTTGTGGGGTGACAAGAACATTATCAAGATGGAAGGGATGATCAGCAATGTGAATGATGGAAGTGCCACGACTAAGAACAGAAATAGACTGGCCGTTACCAACCGTTATGGAAGACGGTGGTGACGGGTGACGGGAAAGAAGTATATCGTCATTGGAGGACATGTGGGATGTTTCTCCACTGTCCATGACCTAGGGGGACCCACCCTGAACCGCCATCTGGTTGAGAGCAGCAATCAGACTGGTTGGATCCCAGCCTCCTAGAGACACAGACGTGGGGGGAACACCAGCGGCGGAGAATTGAGGTGGCACGAAAGCAGTGTGAGCCTGCAGAGGGGGCGCAGGTGCACCCCAGTTCTGCTGCTGCTGGGAAGGCCACGGTGGTCCCCAAGGGTTGTAACAGACCCGGGGACCAGAGGGGTGGAACCCTTGACGCCCGCCGGGTCCGGCGAAATTGCCGCCATGCTGCTGGTTACGTCCACCACCGCCTCCGCCACGTCCGCCTCCGCCATGGCCACCCTTGCCCTTGCCTCCCTTTCCTTTGCCATCATTCCCGCGAGGAGTGGAAGCAGTGGATGAGTTCCGACAAGATGTAGGCGTGCAGGAGGGGTTAGAGGATGCGGCAAGGGCTGAGGCAGAGGCCTCTTTCCCCTCGGAGCCGAGGTGAAGTTCTTTGACGTGTAGCATATTAGTGGCTGATGTGAAATCAGGAAGCGGTGATGAGTTGGCGATGATATCGACGGTGTGGGCGAAGCGGGGGTTGAGGCCACGCAGGAGGTTCAGCACAAGCTGCGCCAGGGGAATGGTGTGGCCAACCTCCCGAAGGGCGTCGGCAGTGCGCTTCATCTTCTGGGTGTAGGCATCAACGGAAAGATCGCCCTGGGAGGAACTCGTGCTGAAGAACAACAACGCATGGTTCTTTATTTGCCTCGAACAGATTTGCGATGGAGACGTATAAAGCACGCGCGTCTTGGTCAGGCTCCATAGCAAGATCGAGGACGGCGTCTTCGACTGAGCCATACATCCAACCGCGAATGCATGCGTCGGGCTGAGACCACGCGGGGTCAGCCGGGCACGCGGCCTCCATGCCGTCAATGTGGCCGAGCAGTCCATACTTTGCGCAGAGGGCGGTGAAGAAGGCCTTCCACTTAGAAAAGTTAGGGCGCTCGAGGCTGAGAGCAATAGGAACATGTTGCTTCACGTTAACAGAAGCGTAAGCAGCGAAGACAGGGGGAGCAAATGCTTCCCCCAGGGCAGCAGGGGGTAGGCGCCCAAGATTCCAGAGGCGGTGGAGGCCGCCGAGGATTCTGTCATGTCGCGGTCAAGAAACCGGCACAGAGGCGGCGCGACGGGAGTCGGCGCGGAAAATGGCGGCGCGACAGGGTTCCGCGGCGCGACGAGATTCGGCGCGGAAGTCGACGGCGCGACAGGAGTCCGCTGCGCGACGGGAAGCCGACGGCGTGGCTGGGAGTCGACGGCGCGACAAGGAGTCGGCGGCGCGACGAGGAAGCCGGCGGCGTGACGAGGAAGTCGGCGGCGCGACAGGTGCGGAGGCGCACGCCCTTGGGACTACGGGGAGTCGGCGGCGCGACGAAGAAGCCGGCGGCGCGACGAAGAAGCCGGCGGCGCGACGAGTGCAGAGGCGCACGCCCCTGGGAAGAACGCACGGGAAGGAGGAAGAAGGGGCGGAAACAGAGGAGGAGCCTAATCTAGGACCAGAAGTCTGATACCATGAAGGAAACCCGCACACCTTAACAGGTGGGGGAGATTTATTTATATAGCCCAATAGGCTAGGTACACCAGATATAATCTGTTACATGCAGATAGAGATAGAATCTATTATATCTAACAATGTATTTTTAGCCAAGATGAGAAATGAGCAAATTATGTGATGTAAAACAGCTATACCATATCAATGCTAAAATCAAACATAACAATATGCTAAGTGAGCAACAGATCAATAATGATTTTGTATGGTCAAACCAAGTACAAACCTTGGAAATGTCCACTCCACAGGCGGACATGTATCAATAATACCAAGGGTGGAATCTTCAAAGATAAAATCAAGAGCAATGTTGATTTATGTTTTGCAAATCCTATATTTCCTATCCTCTTTAATGACTATAAGAGGTCATGTCAAATTTAATATAAATAGTGAACTAAGCAGCACAATCAACACTAATTGGACGTTCACCTTCAATACAATTAATTGCACACATTTATTTAGCAAAACCAAGTAAAATATAATTGGTTATAGATTTTTATATAAATGCTTGCAGTAGAAAATAAGGAGTTTTTATCAGAAGTAAATTCACAATTGATAACACAATACCTTTCTGTCCACCATAATGAGGAGCAGTGTCCCAAAATTCATCACGCATCTGTTTGAGTTGTGCTGGTGTTATTGCTTGATTGTGCTTCCAAGGCTTGGGCTTTTTCAGCTTCTTGCTGTTGTCTGGGCTCAAGAAAAAGAGTTGAGCATTAATAACTAAATATATCATATATCCAAATGCAGGCAGCAGCAAACGAGGGTTTCAGTCTGTAAGTAAGCAATGCACTTCAAGTAAAACAGGTAACTACCAATCAAGCAAATGTTATCTATGGAACTACAGAATGAGGCAGAAGTATACAGAGTGATAAAAACAGACAATTATATTTATAATGGCTGTGAAGCTGAGGGATGCCACTTACCTTTTTATTCACAAAGCTCCATGCATATTCATGGATTTTTTATTCAAACAAACTTACTATTCTACAGACTACAAGCCCATTTGTTAGTTTCTCAGTCCTTTTTCGGAAAATAAAGACAAACTAATCATCACTACCTTGGCATATGACTTTTTACAGTTCACTGAACATTTCTAATAAGTCTGACTACTATAACAAGGAAGCCCCAGGAACCCAGGATCAGTAAAGAGTCAAATCAGACCATTTCGTCGAAAAAACATTAGATAGAAATGGTATGGTGTAAACAAACAAGCAGCACATGCCACCTTATGATATTGAAGTTTTGCTCCCATTCAATCAAGCTCATGGATAAAACACTACATTAGAAAACAATTGTTATTAATCACTGCAAACATCACTCTTCTTATATTAACAAAAAGTCATTTCAATATGTTTTTCTTCCAATATTAAGAATTAATTGTTGTTTCAATATGTCTCTCTTGTTGGAAACAACACCCTTGTTCTCTGCAGCCAAGAAGAATATTAGGACATGATTACCAGGTGGGGTGCTGTGTCCATTGCGATGCTTTTGAATATTTGGCTCAAGAAATAGGATGGGTTTGATGAAGTCCGCCTCCTGGCTTAAGTGATATGCAGACATGTGAATGTGGGCTGCCAGGAGAAGACGTGGCACTCAAGCTCAAGATATCAGGCATTGGGTGCTGGTTACAAGCTTGACACAATGAGGACGATGTTTTCTAGCTCTCTTGTTCTCTAAATCTTTGCTCAATTGTCTCTCTTCATTTGCTATGAAAAAAAAAAACATTTCAATAGGTCTTTCGTGGGAACCATTTCAGTATGTATTTCATGTGTCCTAGCTTTCATTTCCTTTCACAGTAAATATTTTCTCACCCAGTCACAACAACTGGACGTTACAACTTTTGTCCTTATAGGCGAATAAAACATCCCTTTAGTACCCCTTCTCTCCGTGACAAAGAATTTGTACTGCTGATGTCAATGTAGTAACAACTAGGTAATTCTGACAGTTTGTTCTAGTATAAAGGTGCGTTTGGTTCTGCTTTTGAAATCTGCTTCTGCTGTGAAAAAGCAGAAGCTGAACCAAACGGGTTTACCAAAACTGCTTCTGCTGTGAAAAAGCAGCTTTTTTCTAGTACAAATTTGGAAGCAGCTTGGACCCTGCTTTTCTGCTTTTGCTTTTCTGATTTTCTGATTTTTAGTTTAGAATAAATAGTATGAATTCAAGATGTCTTAATTGATTTAATATTATTATGGTTTGTATTGCATTGCACAATTTCATGAGATAATATGTGGTTGTCGATTACTTTATAAGATGAACTATGCACTTTTTTATTTATCTAATATATTTTTAGTTATTTAGTTACATCAATGTTGAGTGTTTCCTATTTATATATATGTATAGAATATTATAATGATGAAAATTACGTAAGTTATAAAAAACAGTCAGCTCACAGTAGTTTTTTCACAGCAGTTTCAACCAAACGACTTTTAGCTTTTTCACAGCAGGCAGCTCACAGCAGCTTTTTCACAGCAGGCAACTCACAGCAGCTTTTTCACAGCTCACAGCAGAACCAAACGCACCCTAAGAAAACTGAACACAGCACAAACATTCACAACTTTCAGTCTATCAGTAACTTGTTCTACCCTGCTACCCAGGTGATGATTCTGCAACTGGATTTTCGCATGACCCATCATACCATTAACCATCCAATAACTGGCTGAGCTAACCTAACTTCGCGATTACAAACACGATTGATCCAGAATCAAGCTGCACAGGCATCCTAGCGAACTAATTGGCTCCTAATTGCCGTTATTTGTACCAAATTGCCCAAGATCTCCATCTAATATTCCGCCAGAGAACGACACAAACAGCAAAAGGGTCGAGAAAGGGCAGGGAATAGGGAGAGACCATCGGTTTTAGCGGTGGATCCGACGCAGCCCATGACGACGGCCGGTTCAGACGCTCATGGGCGACCTCCCTCCCGGAAACTTCTGGAAGCGGACGCGGACACGCGGCTCTCTCTCTCTCTCTCTCTCTCTCTCTCTCCGGGCTCCGGCGTGTGGATCGCCGCTGCGGGGAAGGGGGCGATGCGAGAGAAAGCGGTGGATTAAAAGGCGAGCCGGAGAAGGAGTAGGAGAGGGAGTGGGAGTGGGGGAGGGCGACGCATCTCACCGTGTGATTTGCTACCGAGGTCAAATCCTCGGATACATTAAATAAACTGTCGTATAAACAATGAACTAATACGGCAAACAGGTTGGAGAGAAAAAAACATAAAAATTAAATCTCATGTAAAAACCAGTTATTTACAAAAGCCAAAAAAACAAACCAGAGAATTGAAAGAGAAAATATAAATGATTGTATAAAAATATTTTTAAAAGAAACTATCTATTAAAAACAATATCTTAATATCTCTTTCATCCGAAACAATCTCACGAACCGGTGCCAGTGGTGCTTGCCGAACTGCCTGTGTGTGTCGGCGTCGCCATGTTTTTTCCCCGTTTTTTTCCTTCACTTTCTTCCGAATCGACCTCTCAAACATTGAAATATTGTGTTTGCTCTCATCTTAACCAATATTGTTTTTTATCCTTCCTTTCTCAATGGCAGATGTTGGTGTCGTCACGCTTAAAAGAGTTGTCTTGCATTGCTCCATGCTCACATCCGAAGGTGTTTGGGTCTCAGGACGGTGACAAATGTGAATGAGCTTGTAGTTGTTCCCCAAGACTAGGAGCTATTGGGTGGCTTTAATTTCGCTGTCTTCTGTTGGGACTGATCCTAGTGATCTGTTTGGGTGTTATGATGTTGTCCTGTGTGTGTTAGTTGGACTGTCGGTTTGACGTGTGTTTGGCTACATGTTGTTCCGTTGGTTGTGAGAGTTGTGTTGGGTTGAACATGGAACTTTGTTTTGTAAAGTTGGTATCCAGCATCGTCCGTTTCTCTAGCTTTCCAATAAAACCGGGCCATTTATTTGGTCATTGATAAAAAAACATTCAAATCTTTATTTGAAACATTAACAAATAAATATTCATAATATATAAATAAACTAGTATCTAAAAATAACATTATTTTTTAAAATTATTAATAACTACTCACCGACTTATTCTCGAAAACAAAAATCTACGTGAGATCATGGTCCAAACTCGGGATTATATTAAAAAAACTGTAGCCAGTTCTACCGTAACATGTCAGATGGGATTCAAATATGAACACGGGGACGTACCGTGAGACAAAGAACTTGAATTGGGCCTAAAATAATTTCTCATACATGCTGAAAATAACATATACAGTAACATTTAACTGAACGGTGTGTACAAGACAATCCAAAAGAAGTCAGATTAGAGACAACCCAAAAGAAGTCAGACCAGCGATACCGTACCACAGTAGTCAGTAGTCTCGAGTGTAGCACTCGAATAAACACTCCGACCTTGACAGAGCTATTTTAGGAAGGTCCGAATCAGTCTAAACTCACTTTATCTCGTGTGTTAGAATTTTGATTACAAAAAATCCCTTACACCTGTTCAAAATACCTTTGTGTGTGTAGCCAAGGGACGACACAGCGCCAAGTAAATGTTTGGATTGAAATTTAGCATGAGATTCAAAATTAAAAAATCAGCACATGTTCGAACATAGATGGGCCAAAGATACGATACCCCAAGAAGTTTGCAAGTTGGATAAACGAGCTTGTTCTTCTGGGGCTTTTGGACTGCAGGCCAGACATAGTCACGTAGATAACTAGGCCAGATGAGCTAGAGTATAAGGCCTTCACAAGTGCTAAGATCTGAGAGGCCCCTTCCGTTGGGTAAAGCACGGCAGGATTTGGAAGGCCCGTAAAATAGATCTCGTTTTTTACAAGTTTAACAGCGTGATAGTGGGAAACGTAAGCTGTAGTTTACTCATGAATAGGAAGATAAATTTTAGAATTTAATTGTATATAAGGATTTTTTTATTATGTTTAACTATCTTGATTTTAGTACCATTACAACATAAATATAAAAATCCTATAAACAAGCACCCTATTATTATTGTAAGAAACAAAGGAGGATACGCTTTTAGCAGTGGCGTGGCTAGAGAATAGCATGGATAAGGACATAAGGTTAGGACTACCTCAAAATTTGTTGCTTAATGGTAAAAGATAGAGGCATTTGATGGAGAGAAGCCACTGCTTTTAGGGTCCTTTTGATTTGGCTTTCAGGAGCAGTTTTTGCTTCCTGTAAGCCAAAAGACAAATCAAAGGGTACATTCCAAGTCAATAGCTTTTGGCAAAAACAGCTTTTGGTACAGTGAAAATGTTAAAGCTCCTCCAGACCTGCTTTCTGCGGCTTTTGGCTTCGCAACCATACAAAATTTTATAAATTAACATTTTAAATTTCATACAACCATACAAAATTCTATAAATTGACATTTCAAATTTCATACAACTATACAAAATTTCATAAATTGACATTTCAAATTTCATACAACCGTACAAAATTTCATAAATTGACATTTCAAATTTCATACAACAATACAAAATTTCATAAATTGACATTTCAAATTTCATACCATAGAAAATTTCATAAATTGACATTTCAAATTTCATATAACCATATAAAATTTCATAAATTAACATTTTAAATTTCATACAACCATACAAAAATTCATAATTTGACATTTCAAATTTCATACAACCATATAAAATTTTATAAATTGAATTTTTTACACAGCTCACAGCTCAAAGCAGCTTGTTCACAGCTGTTTCAGCCAAACGACTTTCACATTTTTCCACATCACCTTTCCACAACCCACAATAATTTTTTTCCACATCTCAACCAAACACACTCTTAATGCTACTTCCACAGTTCCACGTGCGTAAGCGCAGACATCTTCCGATGGACCTATGTAACCGAAGTGTCCAATCAAATCGCACTCGTCATCGTGCTTTTTTCATCGCCCCAATTTTTCTTGCCACACGAGCCGATTCAATGCCGCCGTCTCGATCCGTTGATTGATTAATCAAGTCCGGTGATGCTATGCCTATTAAATCAATCAAATTGTGAAGCCTATTAAATGCAATCAAATTTGTAAAAAAGATACGACTAAAGTTGATACTAAATTATAAGGCTATTCACAGTAATTATTACGTCACATCAGTTTTTTTACTGATGTAACATTAAATTAATGAGGGAAGAGAAAAAAATAGTGTCATCTCTATGATATAGTGCTAACCCGTTTTTCCAAGACGGATGAAACAAAATGAAACGCCCACTGTGAACCAAATTATTTCATCGGAGAGAGAGTATTTAATTTAGTTGCAAAATATTTAATTACACTAATTAACTTAGAAAATAGTAAAATAAAACTCACCCACCATAAATAGCCTAAGAAATTAAATATTGAACATATTAAATAAGAATAGTACTGGATTGAGTGATATTCTAGAAAATACTCGTGTTACATCTCCAGTCTTTCAATCAAAACTAAATATACGTAGCATTCTAAAAAAATGTTTTTTTTAAAAAAAACAGGTCACATGATCTTTTTTATTAAAATGCGACCAAATCTTACAAGCATTTTTGACACGCGCGCCACTCGAAGTACACATCCACACTAGCAAACGATCGTTCAACAGGTGTACTCCCGACACGTCAGCGCAAACCCAAGATAATATGCACGTTTTATTATTTTTTTCGACTCGGCCATGCATGTCGCGATCGCCCGGTTCGATCGAGCCGATCACTCCTCCCGCTTTCCGGAGGCGAGAAAGGGGCAGGCTTGCGTGTGCGGCGGCCTCCTCCTCGGACAACGGCGCTACCAGCGGGGGGCCCTTGAGAAGGCCCGCGAGGAGCTCGCCTGGGTCGTAATACACCTCCACGTCCTCTGCCCGCAGCTGTTCGTCCACCTGCACGCACGCACGACACGACCCACTCGATCCGTCAGTTATGTTCGCAGATGAATACATCGTCACGCCACGGGTGTGAACTGTACCTTGAGGACGGCGACGCCGAAGAACTCGACCATGTCGCCGGTGGGGGCGTGGCCCTTGTAGGGGCCGTCCATGTGGCCCCAGTGCCGGAACTTGAAGGCGATCACCGGCGGGCCGGAGTAGACGCGGATCACCTCCCAGGCGAAGCCGCGGGGGAAGGCGGTGCGGAACAGATCGTGGGAGGACTCGAACGTCTCGGCGGCGGCGTCGTACGCGCCGGCGCCCGGCAGGATCGGGCTCGTGAGCAGCGCGTTGTAGCTGCCGACGGCCAGCGCCTCCTCCCCGGTCAGTGGCCGCCCGCCGTTCACGGACAGCCGGAACCGCCCGGGGCTCACCGACTTGAAGTCCTCGATCCGGGCCTTGTGCGACAGCTCCATCTCCCACGTCTTGATCGCGTTCTGCACCGTCTCCTCCAGCGACCCCGCCGGCCACTCCTGCGCGCGCGTCGTCGAACACGTATACCATAATGGTTATACTAGTGCGCGCCCGGCGCCCGTTCGTCTAAACTCTAGACAAAGATCGGGAGAGCGAACCACGAACCCGCGTCCTCTCGGCCTCGAAGAGGCTGTTCACGGCGTCGTACGTTGGCGGCGCGCCGTGCCGCCACACCGTGTTCTTCTCGCCGTCGCCGGCCAGGTGCGACCTGTACCTGTCGCCGCCGGAGGAATCCGCAGCATCCACCTCCATCTGTCACGCACGCCGAGAAGGCAGACGAGGCGATGACGACGAGTTGACCACGGTGGTAAGTGTTTGTGGTTTGTCCTGTCACCTTTGGCTGTGCTATGGAACTATGGATCGATCGAGTGATGAATTGAGCATTTTATAGGAAAGATACTCTTTTTTTTTCTAATCTAAAGCTTCATATCATATTAAAATTGGTATAAGGATTTTTTTCAAAAAAATTGGCATAAGGATTTCTTTCAAAAAATTGGTATAAGGATATAATGAGCAATGCATAGTGCATAATATCAAATCATACGCTTTTTTTATAAGTGTATATACTCGGAAATAATTGTTAACAAAGTTATTTAAATCAGCTTTTTAAATTTTTATATGTATAGTTTAAAATAGCTTATATTTTAAATATATTATATTTCAAATCGAGGGAGTAGTTATTACAAACAAAACGCTCCAATCCAGAATTAAATGGCTGACATATTACTTTGTTCTATCTATTACCAAAATTAAATTGGCCATATCAAAATCAAAATTAATAGAAACGAAAGTTATATATACTCCATTCGTTTATTAATGACATTATTTTAGCCAGAATTCTTTGTCCCATAAATTTTTATTTTATGGTGCATTGTCCAGTGAACCTCTTTAATACTTGTGGATTTCTTCCTTACTACTAACAGCCACACCCAATCCTCTAATCGTCATTAATTTTGGCTCAGACATTCTCGATCCTCTAATTGTCATTAATTAGAGCTCGGACAAATATCCTACTGAGTAGGCAAGCCCAGAAAAAACCATAAGCTTTAATAAAGGATATATTCGTTTTTTCTCATCCATAATAATTTGGCTAAGACGACTGAAAATAAGATTTTAAGTGCCCAAGAGAGCATCAACTAACAACATATACCTTTCTTTTGAAGTATGCCTGCCAGTCTGCTACTGTACGCAGACTACTAGAGTCTAGAGCAGGCTGACTACGTTCCCGTGGTGTGTTAGTTTTTAGATAGTTGTGAGGAATTGAAGCCTTGAAGGAAAATGGCAACTAATTTCCATAAACTTAGATGGCTTCAAGACAAACACAAGCAACTGAGATAGACTGAAATTTGTTCTCTTTGGAAAAGATGGACTGAAACTCTGAAAGTCACAAGCTTCTTCAGCTATGTATACTATTTGGATCATCAAGAACAATCCATATGACAAGCTAAGCGAACATCTTTACTTTCGTTGTGACAACTGACAAACCTGATAATCAAGAAATGCTTGCTGATATCTGATACCTAGTGGAAAATTTACATGTACACTTACTACCCTGAACAAACACCTGTATGCTTATAGTTCAACTGTCATTACCTCATAAAGATAGAAGCTTAAAAGGCTAAAGGGAAATAAAGTAAAGTGCAGTGATATATAAAGCTTCCACTGTCTTCAAAATACAAGTGGAGTATGGTAGTACAACACAACAATAACAGGTTCACCCAAGTAAACTACACTGTGACACTCTGCCACATGATGCTGTACCAGTATTTGCAATTAGTTGCAACTCAGAGACTTAATGCAAGTTTATTAGCTAGTAAACTCTCATCAACGGGTATTGGGAAGTCGTTAAGACAAACAATCAAACAGAAAGGAACTAAAATTATGTAGAAGAAATGTAGTTGATGAATTCAATACGCGCGCATCCATGCGGGTGGAGACCAGGAGCAGCAGCTGACGAATTGAGTCAGCCTGCCCATACATCTAGACGGGGGAGAGGAGCTGGGCGAGGCGGGGCTTGGGCTCGGAGTTCATGCCGACGAGGATGACGAATGGGATGAAGCCGTAGTGGGCGACCACCTTCGCGTTCTTCATCGCCCACGTGGTCCACTCCCGCGCCAGCCGCGCGGCGCTCGCCGCCGCCGTGTCCTCTGCGTCAGCCGGGCCCTTCCCCTTCTCCGCCGCCGCTGACGCCATGGCCGAGAAAGGCGGAGATTTGGTGTCTAGAGTCTGGAGAGCTCGCGATGGGAACGGAAGGAGACGAGTCAACCGGAGCGGTTTGCGATTAGATATGCTAATTAGTGGTTTATTGCAGAATGACATCATACTACTAATTATTTCACAAAAATGGCTCAGTTAATTCAACCTAAATTATGCGACAATGCAGGGGCTTATCTGTGTAAAAGTCAACCTAGTCCGCCGCAGCTTTGGCCTCTCCAGTCTCCGGCGAGGCGGCGACGAGCAGAGAGACACGAGGGGAGGAAGGGAAGGGAGAAGATGGGCGGCGGGCGGCATGGAGGTGCACAAGAACCTCGAGTTCAACTTCCGCTGGACGCGCCGCAGCCTCGCCGTCCCCATCCTCGTCTACAAGGGCATCGTCCGTGAATTCGTGCGCTACCTCTACCTCTATTCCCCTCAACTCCCTGCTGAATTGTATTCCTTTTTGCTGGGAACTCTCTCATATTCAGATCGGGGTTGACCTCAGAAACTGCCTCCATTTACTACGGGACCGTGGTGTGATTTTTTTTTTTTGAAAAAAAGTCTACCTTATCCTTTAATTGTATTAAAACCTAAACTATGGAACCGTATACTTGTTTGGAAACCGATTCAAATAACCCATATACTGGTCTTATAGGTGGTTTATCTACGTAGATGATGATATTTGAATTGATTTGCAAATATCCTGTTTCATAGCTTGTTGATCCCAATACTTTAATGGGGTGAAGTAGACTTTTCTAACTCTGATTGCAGTGAAACTGCAATCTGCCTATTGAAAGTTAAAGTCATTTCCCATAACGTATGTATGCAGTGAACTGTTCTTACAAACCTGGTCAAGTGACTAGAACTCTCCGTTCATCATCTAAGGAGGATACATTAATCAAATGTGGATTTTTTCCTTGCAAAAATGAACCTCTCATGGTGAACTGAGCGATGGTTCAGTGGGAAGGTTGCCCGCTGTGGCACCTTCTTACTCAGGTTCGAGCCCAGGCAATCGCACCCTCTCCTTTCAAAATGAAAATGGTGGGATGTCTCCCCCTTTATCTTCAAAAAAAAACCCTCATTGTCGATATGATCTTGAGTCATTTGGAGTTTGGTATGAAAGAAAGATAGACTACCTTTGATCAACTAGAAACTTTTGGAATAAGCAAAGAGTCAAATACCTTTTGTAGGCATTAGCATCTATCATGGAAATGATCTATTTAAATTGTGCATCTAGTTCAGTTCTCCTATCTTATTACCAACCCAATGTCCCTTTTCTTATATAAGGACATACTGTTCTAGCTTTGCTGTAGTGTCCTCTCTATTTCTTATTCTGGATGCAGAACATCTCTGTAAAATTGTCCATGGAATTTTGCTGGAGGGCATTGTGGCATTTGTAGCATCTAACTTGGATATTGCCTGAGCGCCTCTAGAAGGAGCACTAACTGTCGATTCAAAATCCGGAAATAATTAGCATCCTTGACAAAGAGGTGAAATGTGGCTCACAGATCATACGGAAACCATCTTAGCCTCTAATGATCCTGATGTTAGGTATACCTATGTTAGTGGGGGGCTACAGTGGAAATCTCCATTTACTTGGCACATTCTGAGTTATTGACACCAGATTAGGCGTTCTCTAACATTTGTCCGTGTTTCATTCCAACCTTCATGCACTGCAACTGACTAAATAGGAAGCATAAGTTTGATGGCTGCAAATTGTAAGGATGTTTATATAATTTGATATTAGCATTTTGTCTGATAAGGTTCTAGTTGCTTTTGCTGGTACCAAATCTTGTATGATTTTCATTCATTTTTCCTCTTATTCCGTACAGTGATTTAATATATTTCCCCCTAACACTCATGGTTGTTAAGGAGAAAGAGCATTTTTTTCTGCTTCATCATATTCTCTGGATCTTCATATGAAAAACAGCCTTTCTATTTATTTATTTATTTATTTGCTCCGTGTTGTTGTTTAGATGATATTATTTATTTCTTTTGTATTTACATTAATGTATGATGCATCTTTTTGCTGCTGTGCATACATGTGAATGGGTTCATAATCCTGCCTTTACTAGTATAGTTTTTTTTTATCAAATTTCTTCAGGTTTTACTTGATAACATTATATAAGGCTGAGCCATTGTAACAAGTGAGAGATATACTTGGTTTTTTACTTTTAAAAGTTTCTGTATATCGCGGCACATGCAAGATTAGGATGCTGGAAGACTACTGAGGAAGTTCTTGTAAACAGCCTGCCTGGATCATACTAGTTGGAAAAATTGATCGTATACCCTCCATTTAATGTAAATTGAGAATTTATTCTCTTGGCCCACATGTCATTGATCTATGTGGATTTCATATATCATTGAGATTGGGTGGTTAAATCTTTAATTTTCATGTAAAGGATGGGTATACGATCAAATTCCCCTACTAGTTTTGTTTGAAGAAATAAGTACTTTTGCCAAATCTTGACGTTGGCAATCTGAGAACATTCTAACATATGCTCTAATTTTTTGGGATTATAATTAAAAAATCAGTTCTAACATATACTTTAAATGACTCCTAATAATAATTTTATTTAAAATTAATTAATCTGCTCCCTAGAGCATACTCAAATTTAAGTACTTTGCTAGAAAGAAATACATTAATAATCATTTGCATTCCTAAACAATTCTCAAAAAGCTATTTAGTGAATTGTAATATCGCAAGGGATGCAATCATGTGAATCTAAGGTGGCGTTTGGTTCGAGGGACGAGGTGGGATGGGACAGGACGATTCCGTTTTTTACAGTGTTTGGTTTGGAGTCAGGTAGGGCGGAGTCATCCCACTAAGGAATATTCTTTCAATATTCGGGATGAACTCGTCCCCAAAAATAAAGGAACGAACTCATCCCACTTCATGCTCGGAGGCTCCGAGACCGAGTTAGAGGTTTCATGGCGGATCGGGGGTTTCAATATGAAGGTTTTAGAGATGGGACGGAGATTTTGAAATGGACGGAAGGTGTTTCGGTGCGGGACGGAGGTTCTGGGGTAGAATCCCGTTTCTCTCAACCCACAACCAAACATTAAACTAGAAAATCCTCATCCCTCGTAACCAAACATGAGATGAGACGATTCCATCCAAAAAACTGGGATAAAACCATCTCATCTCATTCTCATTTCATTTTGTCTCCGAACCAAACGGCACCTAATATAATTGTATAACATAGGGAAGTCTTTGCTAAGATATGATGAAACTGTGGAAACAGAAAAAGGACAAACCCAGGAAAAATCTAGGCCAATGCGGGCGCCAGACTTCTCTTTTCTAGTATTTTCTTTTAAATAATCAAGGCCGTCCAGTTTTCGATCAGACGGCTCACGAGTCACGCCCGGCCATCTGCAATTATGCTCTCCCGTCCCACCCAATCCACAGTTCCACATCCACTCTCCCAAGAGCTCAACCCACCTTCTGCGACGCGCCCGCGCCGCCTACAAATCCCCGACAGCTGCCGGCTGCCGGCGGCCATGATCCTCCACCTCCGCCTCCTCCCTCGCCTCCTCCTTTCCCCCTCCATTTCGGTGAACGCCTCCTTGCTCCTTCACGGTACCTCCCGCTGCCCGGCCCGCCGCATCCTCTCGCCCTGCGCCTCCGCGCTCTCCCACGTCGCGGCCCCCCAACAAACCACTGACCACTCCGACGCCGACGAGCCCCAGGGAGAGGTGCAGGTCCAGCTTCCCCTCGACCGGCTCTTCGTGCCGCCGGGGGCGAGCGTATCCGCTGGGGATACCGAGGCCGTGACCGCGCGGGTCCTCAAGGGCTCCAACATCGTGCTGGGTCCGTACGCGCGTGGTGACGCTAATGTCATCGTGGCGGACTTCGTGAAGAGCAGCGTGCGCCCTGATGACTGCCCCAAGGAAGGGCTACCGGAGTTCGCGCTTGTTGGTCGGTCCAACGTCGGCAAGTCGTCGCTGCTCAACTCCATCGTCCGCCGAAAGCGCCTCGCGCTCACTTCGAAGAAGCCCGGTAGGTCGTGCTTTAGGAGATAATGCCATTGGATGTTACAATGTTTTGCGTTATTGGGGTTTAGGGTTTAGTTATTAAGATGGAAGCCTCAGATCATACTTGCTAGGAGATGATTCTTTGGTTGATACCCTAGCTTTGTGATTTCTCTTGGAACTGGTGATAGGAAATGAGCTATTATGTGATTGAGTGCATAACTGTAAATTGTGTTATATCATCAATACTCATTACTCCCTCTAGCAAATACCATCAGAAATTCTTAACATGGCTGTGTCCAGTGGCCATTTGCGTACTTTATTTCTATGTCACACAGATATAAACAGTGTTCCCCTTGCCAAATTTCTATGGCACACAGATATAAGAAGTGTTCCCCTTGCTGGCTCAAGGGCCACACTAGATATATTAAGTTATAACATAGCAAGATGTTTATAACATAACATCAGTATTAAGAAGTTAATTCATATTTCTCGACTCCATTTATTGATCTAATGATTTATCTTATATTCTTATTGCAGGAAAGACTCAATGTATCAACCATTTTAAAGTAAACGACAGTTGGTACCTTGTTGACTTGCCTGGTTATGGGTACAAAACTACTCTTAGGCTCTTAGCCCAATTTCAGTTTACTTAGTTTTTCTTTTTTTTCTTAATCAGGTAGATGAATTTATCTTTTATACTAGAGTTTGATACATTGTGGTGCAGTGTGATTTTACGAGCTAAATGGCTTCCAGTTGCTTTGAGATCTAGTTGATTATAGGAGTTTCATTCATTTTTGAAGAATGCTCTACAGTATTGACTGTTAATTTGATTTATATTACAGTGTGACAAATATATAGTTTTTTAACCTTCTTTATGCAAGTTGAACTTTTAAAACTTTGGTTTACTAATGCATGCAAAAGTAGTTAGTTTGTAGTAGTGACTGTGCCAATATCCAAACATGGCAAGTAGAACATAACATGTTTAGCATGTGTTATTTGTTGTACATATGATATGACAATGGGACATGACTCGTGACAGAATATATAATATAAACTGCATTGTTTGCCTATATACTTAGTTATATATCTCCATCTTTTTAACTTAAGTGGATCTTGTTGAACAGATATGCTTCTGCACCACAAGAAGCTCGTACGAATTGGGATGAATTTACTAGAAATTACTTCCTCAGCAGGGAGAATTTGGTGTCAGTTTTTCTCCTTATAGATGCAAGTATTCCTGCTAAGAAGATTGATCTTGACTATGCTAGTTGGCTTGGACAAAACAAGGTAAGACATTGTTCTTACTTCTTAAACAACTAAACATTCATTTATCAATTTTCTACTTTCATCCTTCCATATTAGTATTAGTAGCATTAAGGCATCAGGATCTTGGTAAATTGCTTATTGGTAGCTTAGGTGCTTGAGGTTCTTTTTTTGTGAGACAATTTTATTTTGGCTTGTGCCACTTTTTGTCACGGGTCAGGATCCATGGACGGGGAGGATAGCTAAATATTGTGCTGAATTGATAATTGATGAAGAATTGACCGAATTGACTGAGGCCCTGACCCTCGTCGGCGCGACAAAGCGTACGCTCCACGTCGCACCTCCGAGGCAGGGATACAATAGAGGCAAAGCCTTTTTCTAAACACTTGTTGCTTTCCTCTAGTACATCAGCCTTGTTTATATAAGCACAATGTTGATCTGATCTACAACTTTATTTTAACTGGATTAGACTCCTAACTAATCTGGACTTGGATTCTTAACTAATCTGATTTCTAATTAACCCTTGTGGGCTAGACTCTTAACTAATCTGATCTCTAATTAACCCCTCTGAGCTGGACTCTTATCTGCTACAGTACTGTGGGTACTGTTCACGTGAAAACCATCTTTTCCTCGAGCTGGGCCATCGGTGCCACCAACCACCTGCTAGACCGCTGTCAGTGCACGCGAGGATGCCACCATGACATGTCGGGGACCTTGGGGCGGACTCCCCTAGCTTTGTTGGTCTTGCCATCGTCGTCGAAGTTCCGCAAGCCATCGCCGGCCATGCCCAACCACTCGTCGAACTGTGTGGTCAAGGGAGTAGTGTTGGCCTCCGCGGCTCTGTTGATGTCGCAGACCGAGCCATTGAGAGTGACCTTGCGGCCACCTGACCTAGCCTTGCCGAGGCCGCCCGCGTCGCCGTCGGGACGGCCTTGGCTGCTGCCCATATCCTCCGTGCCTTGAGCCCCCTCCTGCATGCTCACACCCTTGAGGACCTTGCCTCCGTCGTTGCATTCCAATTTCCTACGGCTAGGCTGCCACTATCGTATGTGTTGCGATTGTCCACACTGTTGGCGCCCGCGTTGCCAATCGTGTCGAGGACATCACCTCCACGCCCTCTCGGGCCCTCGCCAGTCACGAAAGCCGACCGCATCGCCATCTCCACTAAGTCGTTGTAGGATGCCCGATCTGTCGTCGGGGCCCTCCCAACCTAGGCCACACGGGCTTCTCTCGCTAAGGCCGCCTCCACTGAGGGCGGATGCATCGTAGACGAGGTCGCCCCCGCTGAGGTGGTCGTCCGTGGCTAGGTGTTTGCCTATGCTATCGTCGCCCGAGGTCTTGGTGCTGAGGATTGAGCCCGCCGCTAGACGCTGATCCAATTCAAGCGCTGGAGTGGTGCGATAGTGGGGAGTCGGGATTGTGGGACTTGCTTGGGAGCTTTGGTGTGTGATGGGTCCATCCTATGTGGCCGAGTCTCCACGTCGAGCCGGTTGCCGCTGGCTTCGAGTGGCCATCTCGGTCCCGAATAGTTTGATTGTAACGACGCCGATGCCTACTCCGCAATCTTTGCTCGTTGCCAAACTGAAACAACCACTCGCGCCTACGTCGCCAATAGGCCATTCGAAGCCTCCGTTCCTAAGCGGAATGACCTTGTCTCCACTTCTTGAGATGTTGTCGTGAGAACGTTGCCAGGCGTGCCTTGGCTGGTTGTGACGACACCCGTTCTGTGAGTATGCCACCTGCGGCGTCCAATGCCAGGATGATGTTCGTTCATGTGTCTAGCATGGCGCTGCCGACACCGTCATTACTAGTGCCTGTGTTGTCCCGCCCGACGTCACCACCCATGCCGATGGTGTTGATGCCACCACCGACGCCCAGAACAACACTGCTCCCACCGCCTCCGGTGCCGTGCAAGGCCTCCAGGATAGAGTCGCAGCGCCTCAACACCTCGGCGAGTAGGGTCTGCACCTCGGCCCGATCGACATCAGCCGAGGTGCTGGTGCTAGTCGTGCCCTTGCTGAATCCGCCTTGGAACTGAAGGCGGTGTCACGGCCTAATCCAGATACGCGTGGTCCGATGGCCGGTAACCCGGGGAGTGCCCCCTGTACGCGTGACAACGCCGCTTTGCCACCAATTGCGATTTGTTGCTTCACCCTTGTCCCGACACTTGATTGCATGTTCATGGTAGAAGCCGAACCCGAGCTCTCTGATACCAAGTTATCATGGGTAGAGATCTATGGACGGGAGGATAGCTAAACATTGTGTTGAATTGATAATTGATGAAGAATTGACCAAGGCCCTAACCCTTGTCAGCGTGATAGAGCGTACGCTCCACAATGCACCGTCGAGGCAGGGATACAATAGAGGCAAAGCCTTTTTCTAAACACTCGATGCTTTCCTCTAGTGCATCAACCCTATTTATATAAGCACAAGGCTGATCTAATCTACAACTTTATTCTAACCGAATTAGACTCCTAACTAATCTGGACTTGGATTCTTAACTAATCTGATCTCTAATTAACCCTCGCGGGCTAGACTCTTAACTAATCTGGTCTCTAATTAACCCTTGCGAGCTGGACTCTTAACTAATCTAATCTTTAATTAACCCTTGCGAGCTGGACTCTTATCTGCTACAGTACTGTGAGTACTGTTCACGGGCCTGATTGAGCTGTGTTGGCCTTCAGGCCCCTTCTTGCATGGCGCGTGACACTTTTGTTATTTTTCTTTCTGTTTTCTTGTATATATTTCCTTCTTAGTGAAACAATGCACAGCTCTCCTGTGTATTCAAAAGAGACAAGCATCACAGATTACTTTCAGTCTACAAGCAGGATGAAATGCCAATATGTCAAGTTGCACGATTACATGATTTGGTTAGAATGATGTTATATTCTGTTAGATCTCAAAGATCCCTCTCAAACCAAACCATATCTGCAGAATGCAGCTTGACTCTGGAAATACAAAGTAAAAGTTTTGGCAAACACAAGCCCGACAAACATATGGTAGTACCTGACCAAGAAGTCTGTAAAAGAATTAGCTTTATGCATTCTTTTTCTGTCCTGGAGCTGGTTATCGTTTCATTCTTTTTCTGTCCTGGAGCTGGTTCTCTTTTGCAACAAGGCCTGGCTCTGGAATCTGGAATCTGGATTTTGGACCGCTTGTCCTACCCGGTCAATATGAAGAAAAACGTCCTTTATAAGCTTTGTCCTTTTATTTCTGCCTCCAACCCCACGACCATTATTTCGCATTTTCAAGGTTCGACTATCCTCTTTCCTTCTCTGCTGCAATTCGGTGCAGTAATACAGTAATCCTCATCGGACAAGGGCCTATGTTGGCACAAACCTGGTCCCCGTGGACATTTAAAACAGGACCTTTTCAAACATACAGTAATGGAGTGACCTTATTTACACTTGATAACAGACAAGTCTTGCCTTTTTATTCTATTTGACTGAAGATATCGGAGTGTATTTGTAGATGTGCTGTGTAGACTTGCATTGTGCATTCCACTGGTACTGCATCAAACATGATCACGTTAATTGATCCATGAGAATACTGATAAAGAGTTGATCAGGAAATCATGATATTGTTTGATTTGAATGTTCTTATATCTTATGGCCATTTGTTCAGGTCCCCATGACGCTAGTGTTCACAAAATGTGATAAGCGCAAGAAGAAGAAAAACGGTGGCAAGAGACCAGAAGAAAATGTAGAAAACTTCCAGAGCTTGATCCGTGAATATTTTGAGGCAGCGCCTCCTTGGATCATGACCAGCAGTGTGACCAACCAAGGCCGAGACGAGATACTTCTGCACATGTCTCAGCTCAGAAACTATTGGCTCAAGCATTAAGATGAAATAATTAATACTACTAGAACTCAAGCAAAATTAAGGCATGCAAACCCTGTTATTGATTTGATGCCTCGGCAGTTATGTACTATTGCAATCAGATCATCACGGACTAATTTTCCTCTGTCCATTATTGCCTTTGTACATGTTTACTCAATCAACAGGCTGGGGAATTGGGAATACGAACAAGCTGCTAAAATCAACTACCATAGGTTTTCTATTTGTACAATCGTACCATATAAATCTTCTCTCTTTGTTGTTTTCTGACTATACGCTTGTGTATTTTGTAGGTTAAAACAACTTTGTTATCAGTTGATCATCATTGGGAATCCAACTTTTTGTTTGTTATATGCTCCTTTGGACCCTGCATCATACAAATTGTACGCAATTGACCCTGCATCATACATTATTGGATTCTATTATATAGCGATTGTTTTATCTGATGCTCAGCCTTGTTAACGAATGTTTTTTGTGATGTAAAGAATGCATTGAATATGCCATATTATTGGGATCCATCATACAGTGATTTGTTTTATTAATCACATGCTCAATCAAGAAATAGCTGGTACATGGTCAGGTAATTGTAGGCTAGTTCCATTGTAAATTGCTGTTATCCGTAGCATCTCATGGTCATGATGCCCTAAGTTTTGTAGTATTACTAACACCTGTTTGGCCAAGTTTTGCAGTACTACTAACACCTGTTTGTTTTACAAGGTCAAATCTTTAAAAGATGTGCGCCCGTCTATGAGATAGATAGATGCTGGTACTTATAAATCCAAAAAACAGCTCAGCTTGGCTCATGCCACCCACAGCTGGACGACACATTTGCCAGTTGCCACAAAACAACTTATCAAGGCATATCTCTGCTGCACTTGACAAATCGACAAGGTGAGGCTTACACGCGGGTTGTTTCGACATGTTCGACGCTTCCGTTGCGTGTTGATCGCGACGGCAAAGTGAACATACACTATCACGTACTGGTAGTCTGGTACTATCACAGACTACAGACTGAAGAGTTGCCGTGGTCAACACTGGCAAAGGGCCGGCCGACTGTACAGTAAAACTGAGGGCAGTTGCACCATTGCAGTCTTGCAGAGCAGTTCACGGCTTCACGCACTAAACCGCCAAGCGGTCCACTTCTTTCTCCTTCTCCTTTTCCTTTTCCATTTCCTCTCCAAGTTTGTGTCCGGAAACTGTACTGGCAGTCTGGCACTAAAGCGTTGCACCTTCTTCTGCAATCAGCACCACCAGTTTAAGGGGGGAAAATCAGTGCATACTATATCTACATGCCAAACAGTGCATATCCTTTCTGGATTGTTGACACCTGTGTACAATTCTTATCCAACAGCGCATAGTCGCTATAGTTTTCTTTTCTGTGGTTCGGGAACCAATAGATCGGCCCCTTTTCAGATGTCAGCTTGGAGCATTTTTAAGAGCGGTTCTAAAAATTGACTCCTTATATTTTAACGATTAATTTTTGGAATGTAAACATAGTCTTTAAATTGAAGTTTAAATAGAGTATTTGTTGGACCTAGTCTCTGAGACGCGAACGTGGTCTCCTCCTCGGGCCGATGCATTGAGGATGATAGTGCTCTCGCAACAGGCTTTCCCTATCACGCGAAATCGGGAGTATGCAAAATCAGGGTAAGGGCAAGCGAGCTTGAACCGAGCCGAAGCTCAAGAAAGCAAACTGGAGCTAATCATATACACCGTTGGATAGGAATTGTGCACACGTATCAATAATCTAGGCCGGTATGCACTGTTTGACATGTGATACAGTGTACACCGAATTTTTTCCCTGGCTGCCCGTAAATGTTACACCTCTCCTTAGCCTTCCACGTGCACCCGCTCACAAGTCCGTCGAGCTAGCCCATCCCCAGGGATGGGGGGCACACCGGCAGCAGAAGCCGCAGCAGAAGCCGACACTAGAGCAAGCCCCAATCTTGGCTATAAAAGTTGTGACCATGAGCCGGTGCGGATCGCAGCCAGGTGCGCAGCAGCAGCAGCGTGGCTCGTAACCGCCTCGGGCCATTTCCCCCCACTACGTTACACGAGTCCTGTCGCGATCGACCACGTCGGGGAGTCGCGGAACGAGGCGAGCAGCCACGACCCTGGCCTGGTCCCGGCGGTTTTGGTCTATCGCTTGCGCCACGGGCGAGTTAAAACTTAAAAAGTCGCATTAGCTTGGCACGAGTGCGATAGACCAACCAATCTCCCTCCCCTCTCCTCCCGCGCCTGGCGGCACGGACGCGGCGCGCGCACGAAGAAAACAGGCGCGCCCTGAGTCGCGAGCACGAAGCACGAAGGCATGGACGGCTCCGGCGCCGGGCGCAAGAAGCTGAAGCACAGACTCGCAGCCATCCTCTCCGTCTTCTCCAGGCGGTCGGCGGGGAGGAAGCGGCGCGACGAGGAGGGGGCGGCGGCGGCGCCGCCGCCGCTGCCGCCTCCGCTTGCATTCCCTGCTTACTCCCTTCTCGGCGGCGGCAAGAAGGCTGTGGGGAAGCATGAGCGCCGGTTCTCCCTGTCGGTGCCGCGACCTCCTCTTGTCCACATCAGTATCGACTGCGCCGGTCGCCGTTCCGTCGACGTGGCGGACCCGTCCCTCCTCACTCCGCTCGACGTGAAAGCCAAGAAGCTGGAGAGGCGGCTCCCGGAGACAGGCCTGCCCTACGAGACCGGCGAGTGGGAGGGACGCAAGTGCCCGCCCTCTACGCCGTTCGCCGCCGCGCCACCACTGCCGCTGCTGCCACTGCCAAGGTGGAAGGAGCGGCCGAGCATCTCGTCACGCAGGCTCTCGGCACACTCGTCGCGCAAGCTCATGAGCAGCTCCTCCTCCGACGACGAGTACGACGAGGACTCGAGAAACCTCTTCTCCTCGAGGAGCTTCTCCTCCGACTCGTCGGACTTCTACAACTGCCCGCGCAAGACCATCAAGGCGCGCGCCTCAGTGTCCGGCCCGTGCCGCGCTCCGCCGGCTTCCTCCCGTCGAGGCACCTCTCAGAGCTGCCGGTACAGCTTCGAGCTTCCTCGCGGGTCGACGGCTTCAGCCGCAACCGATGGTGGGTTCGCGGTGGTGAAGCGTTCTTCCGACCCCTACGAGGATTTCCGGAAATCCATGGAGGAGATGATCGCCGAGGGCAAGGCGCGCGGCGACGGCAACGGCGACGGCGACGGGGAGCTGAGCACGGAGCGTCTGCTGGAGACCTACCTCGTGCTCAACTCGCCGCGGCATTACCCTGCGATCCTCGCGGCGTTCGCCGACGTGCGGGAGACGCTCTTCCCCTGAACCCGGCGACCAATCGGCCGGCGACGCTGTGATGTTGAAAGGATTAACCTTTTCAGTGAGATTAGTATGGCACATGAGCTGAGCAGTTGAGCCTGTGAATTTCCTGTGTGTGTACGTGCATTGTCCGTATCGTTCACCGCTGACTTGCTAACTTCTCCTTAAATTCGGACTCTGTAGACTGTAGTCTCAGTCTGTGATCCTACTACTTACTGTCTTCCTTGGTTTCCAGATGTTGGTAATAACTTATGAGCTTGGACAATCTGTACTAACCACAGTTCGAGTGCAGGGTTCTGCTTCATTCGATTACACGATGCAGAACACATTTCTGATTTCTCCATTCTCTACGTTTACCTCTGCTGATTCAACGCTTTACATAATCAAATTCCCACTCGCCCACAAAACAATCCACGACCTTACGCGCATGTGGGTAAGTGGGTTGGTTTGCAACAAAATATTTTCTTTGACGAACTTATAATATATTCCGTCCTTCATTCTGACTCTGCTGCTACCATACTTTAACAAACAAGATCACGGAGTATGTAGTCAGCAAACAAAGAAGAGATGTGCCATGCCGGCAACGTCCTCTCCTTTCCAAGTATCAGATGTTGGTCGAGTAGTATCAGATGTTAAACAGAGTTCTTGAATTACACAAACGTATTAATAGAAGTAGCTTCTGGTTTGGGATATGAAGAAATATCTTGCGCACATCGTCTAGTTGTGCACATATTGCACAGTCCGTGCCAGCAGCTTGAATTGGGTAGCTTGGTCTGTAGGGCTCGAGAGTTAGGAGCAGCCATGTGCATGGTTGGCGCGGTTGGTGACCGCGTCGGACCGGTCGTCCTCGTCGATAGACAGGGATGGACGGATGGTTGGCGAATCGCGCCAACATGGGCATCTCTCATTTATCTCTTCACTGGACGCCGTCGACACGGCGGCGCGTCGATCGAACCGTCCACCCGGGGTCGCGCGGGGCCGGGCGGCGCGAGCGCGCGCGCGCGCAGGCGAGATGGACGGGCGCCGGCCGCCGGGCGGTGATACTGCACTCCGGATTCCGCGCCCTTGCACGCATCTTACAAGAGGCTCTCGTAGAGTCGTAGCTTCCCCTGGCTGCTACTGTGCACTAGTACGCGGCCTTTCCCGCCCGACGTGACCTCACCTCGCCGAGAGGCCCCGTCCGCCAAAAAAATTTGGGTGCATATATCATGTATGCACTTAGTAAACATAGTAAACAGTACAAATCTCATATGGATATGAGACACGTGTCTAAATTAGCGATATGGCGTGGTGCAGTCCGACTTGACGCAGCTCGGCTTCATAGCACGGCGGCTCAGCTTTCTATATACTACGCGTAGCTGTCACTCCGTCGTCTTCCATGCTTCCGTCCCGCCATTGCAGCCGCCTCGTTCGGTCATTCCGCTTCGTCGGATGTTCTCCTCCTCCACGTGAAGAGCATCTGGAGGAGGTCCTCGCGAGGGAGAGGGTGAGGACCCTCGTATGGTCGCACCATCCTGTAACCGCACCGTTAGGCTGTCACGCAAAAGGGCCATGCCGTCTGGCCCCTCCGTGCGGGACACTATAAGAAAATTGAACTCTTTTGACGATTTAACTAATTTTCGTCAATTTTTGTATAAAATCGACAAAAAAATAACTTTCCATGGCTAAATTGAACTGACGAAAGAAATATCTATCTTCCGTCGATTGGGGTTAGGCCGACGAAAGTTAAAGATTTCAGCACCTGCGTACCCTTCTGTCTATTGAATTTATCTTCTGTCGGCCTAATCTAGCCAACTAACGTTATATTTATCTTTTGTTTATGACCAATAAAAATTAAGTATCTTTTGTTTGAGAGTTTTCGTCAGCTAGAAACTGACATAAATTAGTATTTTGTTGATGAAAGATGTTAACTTCCTTCAGATTTAAGTTAACCAACGTAAGTTTCCATTTTCTATTCCAACAAGCACAGACTTGAAGACGAACCAGTAGACTGTGAGCTAGCTAGCAGCTCAGATGAACGCATGCAGCGGGAGGAGGAAACGAGAGGATGGCAGAAGCAGGATCGAGAAGATGGAAACTGCCATGAAGATGGAAAACTGAGCTAAAATCATCTCCATTGTAATTGTTATTTTTGACTTGCTATTCATAGTAATAGCAAGTCTTCCTATTTTAATTGGCTTGCTATATTGTTACTCACTCTATTGTACTTGCTATTTTAGGGGGCTTGCTATTTCTCTCATCAAACTTGCTACATGTAGCAAGTTTGGTGAGAGAAATATCAAGCCCTCTAAAACAGCAAGTCAAATAACAAGTACAATGGAGATAACTTTTTGACAATTCTTACTATTTTTAAGGATAACAAGTTGGATAGCAATTACAATGGAGATGCTCTAACGAGCCGCGCGAAACCGACATGCTTTTCGCTATTCTTCCCGTGCATACCGACGCGACGACGCGGTGGTAGCAAAATATTGCTACCGTCCCCGTCGCGTCTCGTCTCGTCGGCGTGTCGAGGCGCGCTCGGCTAGGGACTAGCTCGCGCCACCCGCTAACCAGCGCGCTAGCTAGGCTGCTAGCTCGTCGCAATCAGACGGCCGGCCGGCCACAGGTTAACGCACGGTTGAAAACTTGGAACTGAAAGGCTTCTCGGCGACTACAGTTCGGCGAGTGATTCTCTGAAGCGTAGGGAGATCGATCGGTGCGTCGCGACGGCTGTTGGTGGCCTCGTGGGGCGGCGGAGGAGAAAACCAAAAATGATCGTCGCTGAAAGCACGTATCGTATCGGTGCGTGGCAGATGGCCCAGGGGGTGACTTTTTTCCGTGACCGACGTGATGTTTTTTGGCGCCCGGCCGGCCCCGGAAACCACGAAGTCACGCTGCAGTCTCGTCCTGTCGATGCTCTGCTCAGATAGAAACAGAGCAGCGACAACGACATGGATCGCTTTTATGTTGTATAATCTTGGCCTTCTTGGGTTCGGTTTTGGAGCGATTTATTGGCATACACCATCGAAAGCCGTGGGAACAGTTAATTAAACGAGGCATCATTTTGTACTGCTGCAAAGCATTTGGAATACCCTATTGCATCGGAAACTGGTTGGCACACGGATCAGCGGATGCGTGCATGTCTCGCCGAGGCGCCAGCTAGAGCACACCGAACAAAGATTCCACCGATCAACTGGCATGCATGGCTGGACGGCCGCCGGCCGGGCCAAATTTCTTTTCGCCGTTCGTCCCTCGTCCGTGCAATTGTGCAAACGAACCGGGGACGAAGCTACCAAAATCAGCGAAGCAATCAGCATGCATGCATTGCATATTTGCATGGCATCTCCTGTCTCGAGCTCTCGATCTATAGTAGAAAACAGGATCGAACAAGACCAAGGTTAGCTCTGTGCTACCTAAGCTAGCTAAAGCTAGTGTGAGAATCTAGCTAGGATGGTTAGTGTAATGGAGGACAGTGATGTGTCCTAATTATTGTTGCACCACTGGCTAAGCTAGCCGGTAGCCGCGATAAATTATCGTGGCCGTATGTAGTTTACGTTTGTCCTCTTCGTGTGATTTCGATTTCTCTCCCGTTCTTGAGCAGGAGTTATGTGGACGTACGTCGCGACAGCCATTTAACCGAGAAAATACAGGCCTTGCTTGTCCTTTCTCCCCCTGTAGCTGAGCTTAGAAGCTGCAGATGTTGCTTAGGGACCTCTTAACTTTTGTTCCGTATTCGGCAATAGTACTCGATCAAAACAGATTAGCTCACGGTGATTACCGGTAGTGATGTGCCAGCATTCCTACTACCATATAGCGAGACACCAGCGTAAAATGTTCAGGACCTCTAGCTCCTCCTCTAGTCCTGTAATGCTACCGTAACGTGCTTACACTACTGCTACATGACGAACGAATGCGCGGTCCAGTTCTGTGCGATGCATCGCATCGATTCCACCAGGAAAATTCGAAACTTGTTCACGCGTGCAGCTTCCTATATATCGCTGTGTTTCGATCGTACACCGATCGCTTTGGCTTGTACTGTGTACGGCACATCAGGTCACCGATCCAACCTAATAACTCCAGAGCTACCTTGTTCGAATTCATCTGTCTTGATTCTCTTCAGCCGTATGTGTGTAATCAGACTGCAACCCTGCATTCCGTACCGAATAGTAAACCAAGATAATTTGAAATTCGTATATTTTTTTTTTGGAGAAAAGGCAGCCAACAAAGGCGCCCTGCTTTATTAGAAAGCAAAGGAGTTACCCATCAGTTTAACATCGGACGAGACCGACAACATCCAAACACGACCCCCCCGAAGGCCAACACGCTAACCAGCACAGATTGATAGAGCAAAGCTAACCCAAAAAGAAAACCGCATATGAAAGGAAAAGCAAGCCAGCACCAGCTAGACACAAACACCAAACAGAACAGGTTGGCAAAAACACCCAGGAATTAACAGAAAGAGCCCCACGCCAAGCTAGTCAATGCTAACAGCCACATCTTCATGACGGATGTTAAGGTTTTGATCCCCTTCGGCGCGGATGAGCTGATGCAGACGAGCACGAAGCAATGCGAGGCATCTTGTAGACTCCTCCTTCAGACGAGCTGACACCAGTGGCAACCACTGGGTGAGAAAATTGATCAGCTTGTGCAGAACATGAAAAACGTTAGTATAAATTTTGTTTTGAAACACGAGTTCATTGCGAAGCAACCATAACGTCCAAGCCCCCGCCCCCAGAATCTGGGAAGCAATCAGACCTTTTTTAGAGTCCCGAAACGTAGCCAACATATCAAGAAACCCTCTTCTACTTAAAACTTGAAAATCCCATTCTAAATTTTGAGCGATAAAAATCCACAGAAACTTAGAGGAATAACAGTCAAAAATCAAATGATCCACCGTCTCTAACTGACCACAAAACCGACAGTTGGGGTCCCCCTTCCACTTCATATTCCTAAGACTCTCTCCCGCTTGAATCCTCCCTTTCAACATAAGCCAAACAAAAATTTGAACTTTGAGAGGGATCCCGCATTTCCAAATCAACATACCATCTTTATCCACTACCCCTCTATTAGTAATAAATCTATACATCACCCCGGTGGAAAAACTTTTTTTTATCCAAAAGCCTTTGATTGTATCATTGCCCACAGAGAAATGCATGGATTCACACAGATGTCTCAACTTGGTCCACTCGGCGACTTCACACCCCCTAAGAGTTCTTCTTAGCATCTCATTGTTTAGACACAGATCAACCCCTTCCGCTACTGAAACATCACCGACACTACACATAGTAAAAAGTCTATCAAATTTTATTTTAAGCGGAACGTCACCCTCCCATACATCATGCCAAAACGAGGCCCTGTCCCCTGATTTTACCTCAAAACCACAGCTCAGCCTCACCCAGTTTCTAACTTTCAACAGGCTCTTCCAAAAGTATGACCCCCCTGACCATCAGCTTGAAGGAACCCTTTTTCCATCCTGTATTTCTTCCGTATGAGCTCACAGCAGTAGCCAGGATGCCCCCCTTCAAGACTGTAAACCCATTTACACAGCAAAGCAATATTCATAGCCCTAATGTCAATAAAACCCATGCCACCCATATTTTTCGGAGCACACAGAGCGTGCCACTTGATCATATGATATTTTCTCTTATCGATCAAACCTTCCCAAAAGAAGCGAGATCGGATTGAGTCAATCTCTCTACAAATAGTTTCCGGCAGCCAAAAAACCCCCATGGTGTACATAGGGATGCTACTGAGACAAGCGTTAATGAGTGTTAATCTACCCCCATAGGAAAGATGGGCTGCTTTCCACGAAGCAAGTTTACTTTCAATTTTAGAGACAACCCGCCGGAAATCGGCTTTCTTAGGTTTGGACGTGGTGATAGGCATACCTAGATAGATCATCGGCCACACCCCCATTTTGCAGTTGAACATATCCGCGGCCCTTAAAGTTTCCTCGTGAGTAAGACCAACCCCAAAGACCTCACTTTTCTGGTAGTTAATTTTCATACCCGAGATCATTTCATAACAGTACAACAGAAATTCGTATATGAATCTCTAATCATTTGAAGCGTCACGAGTTTTCACCATCCGGGTGGAACTTGGAAGCTATTTCCCAGCAGCGACGGAGGAAACACGACGGCATTTCGCAGTGACGAGGTTAACTCGTAAAATGTGGTAACCAAGTGACGAATCTTTCATTGGGCCGTGTAAACTTTTCATAAAATTGATATTTTTATATATGTATCACTGTTTAGAGTCACTGTACAAGAAAATTAGGGGAACGGTGAAGATCACAAAGCCATTTTTTTTAAAAAAATATGTGCGGCCCCGGCTTTGTTTGAAAGCCCTACATTTTTTTTTGTTTTTTTAAAAGGTCATACAAGGTCATTAATTTCAGTACTACTTTCATATGAACACACTTAATATCGAAGTTTTTATGGGATCTGGTATCAACTTGCTTATGTCTTTTCACGGTTCCTGTAAATTTAAACAAGAAAAATAACAATCTGATTTGTGTTTTGAATGGAGACTTCAAGATTTGCAGGAAACAAAAGATCTTCTTCCTTTGATCCAGCCGGACGGCCTAGGGCATTTGGGCCGAAAGATATTTATTTCTCTCGATTTCCAGCCCATTTAACTAGTCTATAAAAAGCTAGAAAGCCCAATAGAAAGCCCATCGCCAGCAAAATCCATCGCCCCGGGAAGAGGGAAAACCGTGGCCTCCGGAAGCGTAGGACGGAAGCTTCCGATCGCAATGGCGGCTGGCGCCTGGCGCGCGAATCCGATAGAGGTTTCGCCTGCGATCGGCTCCTGCGGGAGCTGGAGCCGAGAGATCGCTGCGCCGGCGCCGCGGCGCGGTCGCGATCGAGCTCGCGAGGCTAGGGGTTCTGATGGTGCGCCGATCCCTGCGAGGAGGTGAGTCCTCGCCTCCTCGGAGCTTGGGAATTGGGATTATCCGTTGCTGGCCGCTGTAGCGTAATGTATGGTTCCGTTCTGAATTTGGTTGGGGGTTTTGAGTGTTGGTGGGCTTTGTTTGCTGCGATCGCGCGAGGAGAATTAGCTTGCGGAGTGGTTCGGGCCGGTCGGATTGGGTAGGATAAGTGAGGAGGAGAATTATCATTTTTTTTCAAGTGAGGAGAGAGTGCCCATGTTCCAGTTGCGTCAAAAGTTGTAGTGGCTTTGGCTATTATGGTGGATTAGTTTCTAGATCGGTACATCCTTGCTTGCCACAGTTCGTCATCCAACCATCATCCCCCACCTTGAGCGCCGCCGCTTGGTTCCATGGCGTTCCATACTTCCACTTTGATCACTGCTGCCACCATCAACACCTGTTCATTGCCATGGTATTTGAGGCTTTACAGTTAGCTTGATCTAGGATTGGGGGCTGTCAGGCTAGGTCAGGAGGCATAGGAGCCCTCAGGAGCATTTCTATCTTTTCCAGCAACTAACCCATTTTAATTTCATGATTTCATCTCATAGTTTTTCGCATGGGCATTAATACTAAATGGTGCTAACAGCGTGCCGTCATTCCTGTGACATCCTTGTGGCTAGGATTTTTTTTGGACGGCTAATTGGTCGCAGCAGTGACAATTGACAAGGATGCAAATTTTGCTGTTCCGAAGGGGATTTTTTGGGGGTGTTTTGGATTGCATATAATTGACCCCCCGTGCTGTCATGGGCAGCCAGCAGGCTCCGGCAGGGGTGGTTAGGAAGGGATAAGGTTGATTAAGAGATTAATTCAGTTAAGGAGATTTTGTTAGTTAAGAGATTAGATTGGATTTTGTTAGTTAAGAGATTAGATTGGATTTTGTTAGCTAAGAGATTAGATTGAAGTTAGTTAGGGCTGGGGTCTATATATACCCATGTAGCTCTGTCTTTTGGAATCAAGCAATGAACAATGAAGAAACAATTCTAGTCCCCCTCAATCTGTCAAGCTCTTGGCAAAGCATAAGGCCTAGTTACCCCAAAATATTCATCACCCTTACATCTGGTATCAGAGCCGACCACCTCTTCTGCTGTCTCCAATTCTTTGCCACGGACAGCACCCACCATGACTGATTTGGCCAAGCTCATCAACTCCCTCACCGCACCCGCCAGTGACTCGCAAGGACAGATCGCTGCCTTGCCGCAAGAGCTTTCAGCGTGGGCATCCTTCCCTGGTTCAAGGGGCTCACCAGGGCGACCAGCTGGCTGCTCGTCTCTTCCCATGGGATCCAGGACGTTGTCGGCTCCTTCCTCGACCAGTAACTATCCAGCTCGAGGGCGAGCTGGGTCTCCAAGGGCGGGGGAGATGTCATGGGCAACCAGCAGGCTCCGGCAAGGGCGGTTAGGAAGGGATAAGGTTGATTAAGAGATTAATTCAGTTAAGGGGATTTTGTTAGTTAAGAGATTAGATTGGATTTTGTTAGTTAAGAGATTAGATTGGATTTTGTTAGCTAAGAGATTAGATTGAAGTTAGTTAGGGCTGGGGTCTATATATACCCATGTAGCTTTGTCTTTTGGAATCAAGCAATGAACAATGAAGAAACAATTCTAGTCCCCCTCAATCTCTCAAGCTCTTGGCAAAGCATAAGGCCTAGTTACCCCAAAATATCCATCACCCTTACACGTGCACTCATAAATTTTGATAATTTGATGGCTATAATTCTGAGCATAATCAGTATGAAAATATGCAGCACTAAAAACAGTTCTTCTGAGAAAACATTATTAGAAAGCATCTCCTCCATTTATTTATGGTGACATATTCTCTCTTTGTAAATTCTAACTTTCCTTTAATTTTTTATCAAATTAGTTGAAGTCATGTTCATAGTTTGTTTTGTGCTTCTCTTGGTAAG
Organism: Zizania palustris; assembly: GCA_019279435.1. Classification (NCBI taxonomy): domain Eukaryota; kingdom Viridiplantae; phylum Streptophyta; class Magnoliopsida; order Poales; family Poaceae; genus Zizania; species Zizania palustris. Next base: position 3,732,779 of record JAAALK010000282.1, read on the forward strand.
CATGTTCATCTATATTGTATATTACAAAATTGTTCATAATAAATGTCTTACACTTCTGTGGTATGGACCATGTTATAGTATATCAAAAATTTCTGCAAACTTGAGATAAGCTTATTAATGTCCATTCATGAAACATTTGCAAGAGATGCCTGCACTAGTACATGCATGTGCTCGTACTTAGACACAAATGTGCACAACCATGAACATCGGTCAGTTGCTTTACTAACTGGAAAGTCAAATGTCACATTTTCAGTTTTTCTGCCATTAAAATGTTGCTTTTGTTAGCATTTTACAATTTTCTTTCATTGCCTGGTTCCCTGGTGTTGCTATATATAAGGTTTACTGATATTAGGAAAAGTTATGCAATCTCAGTTATGCCTTTTGATAATCCGTTAGTCAACTGGTATTTCTTTCAGTGCCATGTCTTAAACAAGGGGATTTAGTCGCTTGGTGGCATTCTTGTTTGAGATAAGTTCAATATATTTGGTAAGACTTGCACATGCAAGATTACTAGTGTAATGCAATGTTTGAGTTGTTCATTGAAGGCCTTTAGTAGAGAAATTATAGTTCCAGTGAAGCAAATACCTCTAATTTGATGTGTAGATTTTAATAGAAATTATTAATCCCTTTGGAAGCTAAAGTAAATTGGTATAGCGTTGGGTTCAAGGACCATGTGCATGTGCTGACAGGCAAGTTTACCTGTTTGATAGAATTCTACTACCTAGCAGTGACTAGTGATATGGCTGTTATGTCCAATGTGGAAAGACCATTTGGCCCTCCAAGCTTTCTTCTCTCATGAGCATTCCTCTGTTGTTCACCTTTTGTGTTCTTGGACCTTAAGCGAGTGCACTGTGCCACAAGAAATTTAGCCATATTGAAAAGTGAAAAGTCTAATGGAGGTTAACGGTGAGGAGGTGATGGAATGTACATGTAGGGACCAGGCATTTCTTTTAGGGCCAAAGAAGGGATTGAGTAAAATTCAAGTGCATAAGGAATTTCCCCCAATTTATTTTCATGGGAGTGTATGATGGAAGGAATAACACATATCAGTTAGGAGTTAGGACATTAGGAGTTGGGAATCATATGTGTAGTTTAGAGGCTGAGCATTAGATGAAGGTCTTGTGAGCTACGAAAGTTCAGTACTTTTGTTTAACTAATCATGCTGTTTTGTCTTATAGCTCTTTGTACATACTCGCAGTCAGACCCATTGTTAGCATGATCGAATATATTCTATGTTGAAAGTTCACTTTTGGGCTAAAAAGTCAACAGTGACGAAAAAAGGTAGGAAAGTTTCTCACATACTATTTTTTAGATTATTTAAAATTTAACAGTGTGCTCCTTGCCTTCTTCAAAGGATATATTCTATATCTTTTAAAAGTTTTAATTTTATATTTCCAGCTACATGAGCATGCACCTTTGTCATTAGTGTAATCAGTTATCAAAAGCCAACAAGCAAAAGCAGTGAAAAGGAAATTCTTTCCACATTGTTGGTGGCTCTGGCTCCTTAGTTTGGATACCACAAGATTTTCACTTTTCCTAGTGGATGGTATAGTTCCAAATCATTGTTATGGATCATAGAATATGATTATGTGTTCATTGCTTCATAACACAAATTACAATGATGAGTGCTTTGCTTTCTACTGAGCCTCTGTTAGACTGTTACTGACTGATCAATGATCAAACCACAAGTTGTTTAGTGTGTGTTTTCCTGTTTTAAACAACCAACAGAATTTTACAGCTTTTAATCTGTTTGGGCCACAATAAACTACATGTGATGTATGGGATTCCCTATGGCCGGCGCCAGAAACACCAGAAGGCCCAGGACTAGTCATAAATTCTGTTAGAGATAAATTCTGTTATAGTGTTTGATCAATTCTGTTAGAGATAAATTTTGTTATAGTGTTTGTTAGGAATCAGTTGTAGTTCAGCACTATATAAGCTGAACCAGTAGAGAGGGAAAGAGGAGGAGAGATTGTAACCATCTCCCCCAACCGAGTCCTGCCCTCCTGGTGCGCCGTCGCAGCCATAGCGACTCCGGCGCACCGGCGGGGTCCAGGGCCACGGCCTGTGACCTCTTTTGAGTATAATCTGAGGCAAATCCCTAGTTCTAACCTGTCCCAAACCCCTGCCCATAACAAATTGGTATCACCAGTGCTACCATCAGTACAACATGACAAAGTTATGATAGAACGAGAGAAGGTGCTGAAAGGAGGACTGGCCCGAGGTAAAAGAGAGCTTCTGGTATGTTGGAAGGGCGCACCGGCTTCAGAAACAGCTTGGGTGACATTGGAGGATTTCCGAGAACAATTCCCTGAATTCCAGCTTGAGGACGAGCTGCTTGTCCAGGGAGGGAGAGATGTGATGTATGGGATTCCCTATGGCCGGCGCCAGAAACACCAGAAGGCCCAGGACTAGTCATAAATTCTGTTAGAGATAAATTCTGTTATAGTGTTTGATCAATTCTGTTAGAGATAAATTCTGTTATAGTGTTTGTTAGGAATCAGTTGTAGTTCAGCACTATATAAGCTGAACCAGTAGAGAGGGAAAGAGGAGAGATTGTAACCTTCTCCCCCAGCCGAGTCCTACCCTCCTGGTGCGCCGTCGCAGCCATAGCGACTCCGGCGCGCCGGCGGGGTCCAGGGCCACGGCCTGTGACCTCTTTTGAGTATAATCTGAGGCAAATCCCTAGTTCTAACCTGTCCCAAACCCCTGCCCATAACACTACAACATAGAAGTTCAACAATGGCAATCTTCAGGCTTTAACTTTACACTCTTTCTTATGAGAACATTTTCTAGAAGTTCTTTGTGTACAAATGCTGGTTTTATTTTCAGTGAGTTCTGTGGCTCACCTTTCATCGTTGGTGCTAGACAGCATACCGGTTGAAAAGAAGAGGTCTGCCTAATTTACCAGCTTTGTTTTCTGTGACCAGACCTTGGAAACCATTGACCACATCTTAGTCTTGCCTAGAATCTCTGTAGGTTTGGAGGTTAATTCTAAGTGCCATGAACCTATCAAGCCTGCTACCTAAGCAGTCAGAACAATTTTGAGTGGTGGTGGCTCTCTGCAAAGCAGGTAGTTCTAGAACATTTGCAGCATGATTTCAACACCACTGTGTTCCTGGTGGCTTCGATGATTTGGAAGGAGAGAAATAACATGATCGATGTTCAAGTAAGTGTTGTGGCGGTTGGCTGGAGTGACAATCCAGGACTTTACCTTGTGTCGTTTCTGTTTCCTGGTCTTCAAAAGATTGCTATGAGATTTTCAATTTAGACTACCATTTTCTTTTTCCCTTTTTATTTATTTTTATTTTTCCTTTGTTGATCTTCGTCTAGCTGGCTGTTGTCCCTGAACTTGCTTTTGCATATTCCCTAAAAACGCAAGGTCACCTTGTGTCCTTTAACCTATAACCATCTTTCGTCTATCATAGTCTCCTCCGTACTAACAAATGTTCTAAAACTCGGATCTAGGTGGACACCTAAGCGGGAAAAGGCGTTGGGCGCCACCTCAGCATCACGTGGAGGGCCTTGTCGGCCGGCTGGGCACCTAGGTGGGTCAAACGTGGTACCTAGGGGCCCTAGGTGGCGGCGGCGCCTAGCCGGTCATGACTAGAGGGGCGGCAAATAGAGAGGGGGCACTGCCGGTGGATCTCACGTGTCGTGTGCCGTCTGCCATTTGCCGTGCGCGCATGGCTCAGATCTGGCTGTCGTCGTCGCCGCCGGTGGCCGCGCTGAGCCGAGCCGGAGGAGAAGAGAAGTGGAGGGGCAGGTGCGATGGAGGGGAAGAGAGGGGAGACTGGAGAGGACCGTTGGCCGCCTATGTTGTGGAGAAGAAACGCTGCCTAGTTGCCTCTTAACATCCCCTAGAACCATACATTCCACTGCAAATAAAGGCCAACATTTTATGCCATCCGTGGCTGGAATATTCAGGTAACCGACTGCATTGGTCTCACCAAGGAATATGCACACTACCACCGTTCTGTGCAACATTTCTTCGAAGGGAAGGATGGCTGTGTCAGATTGATAAGGCCATCGCACTAGTGGATTCCAAAACTCTTCGGGGCTATTAGGATAAATGTACTCTGGTCCATGCCACCATTTACATTTTACACCATGAATTTTCTGTTGTCTCACCTTGACCTCTTATTGGGAAGTATATACTACTCCAAGTCACGTCCTAACTGCTTGAAAGCTGGGTCTGAGACTCTGATCCATGGCATGTGAAAGAACTGTATTCTCTTAACAAAAGGGTACGTTGGGGCTGTTCATTCACTGAAAGAAAGGCAATAGCATTCTTGCAGTGCTGTGACTGCAAGAATCCTGAAAAGCGATGGTTGAACTGTTCAAGAGATTGCAACGTACGGCAGTGGGATGGCTAAAGAGGAATCCAGTGGGAATCAAGGAGGAAATATACTGGGAGAAATGGCAGGCACGAGCTACATCTCAGGATCCTCCATCATTGGAAGATGGATCCTTGTAACATGTGCTGAGTGTGCAGCAGCAGTGATTTGTGTCTGATTGGGGGCAGGCAGTTGCCCTTGTCCAGGGCACAAAGGTCACAATTTGCTTGCACCCACTGAGGAAGCTAGTTGTTGGACTTCCCTTTTTCTGGTACCCCCCAACTGGTGGATGTTTGGTTTTGGAGGGTTTTGCTATAGCTGTACATATATGTTTAGCATGCATCTCTTCCCACACAACATGGGAAACTGTGCGGTCTGGATATTAGTTAGAGGAGAATTTTGGAAATCAGGTGAAAATAGCCATTTTGTGTTCTACTTGTACATTGCTGCACAGATCACACCATACCATACCAGTGTTGCTCCTATAAGAATTGCTGCAGCATTTGTTTTAGTCCGGCACACCTGGCCTATTTGTAGGTTCTCGTCTTAACTTTATAGCTGTGATCAACCTGTATGGCCAGCGCCGGCTACAGAGTACAGATAATATCATAATACTTTTCTTGATCTTTATAGCTTCTATTCTGGTGTTGTCAAAATTTAAGTCTTTGAGGAAGAGACCATAATTTTCAGTGTTAATTTTGGCATCTCTTTACCTCTTCAGTACTGTAAAATCACTCTCTGGTGTTATCCACCGCAGATATTGTCTGTGCTCTAATTACGGCACTGGATACGGCTACATGAAGTCAGGTGAGGTGCAAACTGCAAAGCAAATTAGCAGAAGGCTAAGGCGGTGAGAGGGTTGATGACACCTTTTCTAATGGAATTCTTGACTTCCTTGAAATGGTCATACACGCATTATTGCAATTAGATTCTTCCTGTTGTTAGCCATATTTTGTTTATTTTTCAGGTCAACTTGGGATCAATTTTAAGTGCAGTGCCAATTCTGGGCATCCTCATTAGTTTGTTCGGAGTTGACTCTCAAATTGTTGGCCATACCATGGAGAGATGTTGGGGTCGGCACTATTTCTATGTGAGAGATTTGCACACATGGCACTCCCTTTAGTGGGCTTCGCAAAAATAGCACCCCAAGGTTGGCAATTGCATTTTTAGCATTATAATGGTATGGAGTTTGAATATTTGGCATTGCCAGCAACTAAACATGTTTTTTCACGTGATCTACCGATTTTACCCTCTTCTATTCGAAATGTGAGTCATTGCTTCTTCTTCCTTCAGCTTCAGTCCACTCCAACGCGCCCGTCCAGGGGCTCTGTCCTCTCTCCCGCCCCCTCGCCTCCGGCCGCCGCGCGGCCCCTGCGCCCACGGCCGCCGCGCCCCCCGGCCTCCGTGGCCTGCGCCCACGGCCGCCGCGCCCCCCGGCCTCCGCCCCAGACCATCTTCTTCCTTGCTCCGCTTCTCCCTCATCACCTCGCGGCCACAGCAGAAGCCCTCACGTCAATGCCGCCTCCCTCCAAAGTGCACCCTGTGCTGCCGCCGCTTTGACCCTGTTAAAAACCTCAATAACTCCAAATATCTCACCGCCTAATTCGGTCCCATCACCGTCTCTTCTGAATCGCCGGAGACAGGAGGCAGAGACCACAGAACTCTGTCTGCTGCAGGCTGTAGCTGGTAATCCCGGCTTCCGGCAGTAGGACTGTAGGAGTGGTTTCCTTCCTCTTTCTCTCTGTTACAGAGGATAGTGGAGAGGAGAGGAGAGGCGGGGCTGAGGAATGAAGAGTCCGCCTCCCGTGGATACTGAGTCGCCGGCGCCGGCGCCGGCGGGCACCCCTCCTGAAGAGGGTAAAATCGGTAGATCACTTGCAAATGACTGTTTAGTTGCTGGCAATGCCAAATATTCAAACTCCATACCATTATAATGCTAAAAATGCAATTGCCAACCTTGGGGTGCTATTTTTGCGAAGCCCACTTTTAGGAGTGCCATGTTTGCAAATATCTCTTTCTATGTACGGATCTTCCCTACACAAAGAAAAAAAAAGAAATTAGATGCAGCGCTTTAGGTGCCGTGCCACGATGATGGGTTTAACATGAAGGGCTGACTGCTGGCATCTGTTTATTTCTAATAATTCCTCTGAATGAGCATTGTGATTGAAGATGCTCCATGAACAATCATTGGAAAAGCTATAAGTTCAAAATTTATGATCTGCCGAGGCCCCCAGTAGTAAGCGTCCCAATTCAAAGAATCTTCCTAAATCCTAATTCATTCTATTTTGGAGATTTTCATCGTGCTGGACACTGATGGGGTTATATTTGTCTCCAGAAGCTTATTGGTGCCTATGCTCTATGGATGCTTCAAGGAGAGATTTTGAAGGTAAACAGTCTAGCTTAAAGAATAGCATACTATTTAATTTAATTGCAAGCTTAAGCTGCATACTAATCGGTAGGATTTTTAACATTATTCCTTCTAATTAAACTGCACTTGCTCATTGCTGGGACATTACGTAGGAGAGAATAAATCATGGCACGCGAGGTAACCTATCGCAGTTTCTTTTGCTAATCTATGCACTTCACTTCTTTTTAAAAATCTTGCTTTAGGTAACTTAACTTTTACAATGAAGAAACAACTACGTACTTAATTCCTCCTGTCTGGAAAAAAGTGTCTTCCCATGATGATCTTCTCGTTGAGGATTATGCGTCATGTACAGTTCAGTGATAAGTGATTAAACTATGTCCCTACTCACTTGATAGGCTCCGATGGCCTATGCATGGTCTTGTTTTATTCAGGCTTACCACACGTCCTCCCAGTATTCATGCAACTCTTAATGGTACGCACTTGTTTATATTATTTTGAAATGAGTGTACTTGATCTCAGTTAAATTACGAGACTACTTACAAGGGTATATAGGGGAAAGGAACCCGGTAAGCTATAGTCAAGCATTCAAAAGCTGGGAATAGAGCTATAGACGAGAGCCATATCAGAACTTCCTCTCTTTTTCCTTTCATCCTTTTCCCTCTTCTATACTTAAACAACAAAGAGCTATCAGTCCCTCGATAGATTGCTCCTGGCAGGTACCAACCTCCTCAAAACATCATCCAAGATTGTTATATATCTTTCATTCACTTCTGCACCAGGTCTCCTTGAGATACAACATATATCTCGGTTCTTTCTATCCTTTCTCTGCCGTGCATGCGTTCATGTACAGCAGCGCTGATATTGAAGCCAACACAGTCTTGTACCACTAGCTAGATCGAGCAAAGGCCACTAGAAAGCCTACCTACTACGTGCATGGACCCTTGGAGTGAATGTGAGGGCAAGAAAGCCCATGATCCCATCTTCCAGACCTATCCCAGCCAAAACTACCGCCAACTTGTTGATGGTCTCTGCAAGGAGAGGAGCACAAATGCTGTCGTCGCTCGCATCGGGCGATGCATCTGGGTTCCCGGGCCAATCATCGTTGGTGCTGGACCATCAGGACTCGCTGTTTCTGCATGTCTGAAGGAGAAGAATGTCGACAGCCTTGTTCTGGAGCGCTCCAACTGCATCGCTTCCCTTTGGCAGCTCAAGACATACGACCGTCTCAGCCTCCATCTTCCTCGCCAGTTTTGTGAGCTTCCCCTCATGCCTTTCCCTGCCAACTACCCTATCTATCCGTCAAAGCAGCAGTTTGTAGCCTACCTGGAGAGCTACGCTGCAAGGTTCGGGATCTGCCCCACGTACAACCGCACGGTGGTGAGTGCAGAATATGATGAGCAGCTTCTGTTATGGCGGGCGAGGACGCGAGCCACCGGAACAATGGGAGAGGAGATAGAGTATGTTTCTCGGTGGTTGGTTGTGGCAACTGGTGAGAACGCTGAGGCTGTGATGCCAGAGATTGATGGCCTAGAGGACTTCAAGGGAACTGTTATGCACACCAGTTCATATAAAAGCGGCAGCGCATTCGCTGGGAAGCGTGTTCTCGTTGTTGGGAGCGGCAACTCTGGCATGGAGGTCTGCCTAGACCTCTGCAACCACAATGCACAGCCCTATATTGTAGTCAGAGACGCCGTACGTACTTCTCTCAACTTCTCTATCAGTTCTTTTGTCAATGTTATTGAGTAGCATTACTATGCTGTAAACTATGTTCCATAACTTCTATTAGTTTCCTACTCTTAATCCTATAAAAGTGATATTCCTAGGCTGTAATGATAGAGGTAGTGTCCCAGCTGGTTCCTGTTTTAGGTTATAGTTCTTGAAGTGCTTATTTTGCTTTATGTCGTATGTCAGCGTCTTGAGTGCGCTTGCTCATGAACCTGGTCTCTGAAATCATTGGCATGAACTGAACGAATATTTTTTCAAGCTCAACTGGTTCTTTGCACCTGCAGCACGTACTATTGGCATTATTTTATTTAAGTTCAGGGTTAAGAGCAAGCTGTCACTTGAGGAAAGGGAGAGATTCTTGAAACGGAAGGCTTCTCTGGTGTGTACTTGCAGCTTTTCTAGCCATCTCTGCTTGCGCCCTTCATTTCCGTTTTCTTTTGGTTCTCTGATTAGTGTTCTGCTTATAGTTTTCTTGCCCCAAGATAGTGGCATAGTGCAAAGATCTTTCTCGTCTATACTTTACGGAAAACTACTATCTGCGCACATTAGCCATGCACCACCACGAGAGCATAGCATAAGTCTGTCACTTAAAAAGAAACATTAACAAAATGTCTTGAGAACCTACCTTTCATGACTAGGTGCATTCCTTTCTCACAGCTCTTTCCGCTTTGAAACAGCTTGGTGAGGTTAAAAAGTTTGCTATCTGGGTTGTGCGTACTATACTATGTTGTAGATCAGAGAATAAGTTTGGTTCATGGTGTGCGTTTCAAATGGGTCATGTTGCTTCCCATAGCATGCGTAAAGCAGGCTTTGGAAAACATGAATTTGTTCCGAATAATTTTATGATCCAATCATTAGTACAAGTGTTGCATTGCCTTTTTTGTGAGGCTAACTAAGATTTTGTTCATCATTGGCAGGTACACATCTTGCCCAGGGAGATGCTCGGGCAGTCCACCTTTGGGCTGTCAATGTGGCTGCTCAAGTGGCTCCCAGTCCACGTGGTGGACCGGATTCTACTTCTCATAGCACGGACCATGCTTGGGGATACTGCTCAGCTTGGGCTAATAAAGCGGCCTACCATGGGTCCTCTCGAGCTCAAGTCACTCTCAGGGAAGACGCCGGTTCTTGACGTCGGCACATTTGCAAAGATTAAGTGTGGTGATATCAAGGTCTTTTTCACTATGACTGAAGTACAGAGCATGAAAATGATTGCTCAATAGTGGGAATCCATTGTTCTATTGCATTATACCATGTACTAATCTTTTTTTTATTTCATCCCCAAATGATCGAATTGTACAGGTACGACCAGCCATAAAACAAATATCAGGGAGACAGGTCGAGTTCATGGACACGAGGTCGGAGGAGTTTGATGCCATGGTGCTTGCCACCGGTTACAAGAGCAACGTTCCCTTCTGGTTGAAGGTACGATTACTCTTTTACAGAGGTACGTCGGTGAAAAACATCCGGCGGCATGGCATGCAAACTCTGCAAGAGACTTTCACGCATTTGTAGCTCTTGGACTTTGTCCCAAAATACTTTTTTTATCATGTTATATAATCTTGCTTTGCAAATCAATACATTTTATTCCTTTAATACCTCCTATCTATTTTATAATATTGCTTTCTTATTAATAAGAGACACTTTGTTATTTTACTTTCAACACTAATTTATAAATTTTATCTCAAAAGTAAAACTTACTGTGGGATATAACTAGGGAGTATGTTTTAAATAAGTTGGCGAATTCTTTGTGCGTATACGACCTGATCTCTAAAACTAATGGGGTCTTGCTTTGAAATGGGCAGGACCGGGAGTTGTTTTCCGAGAAGGATGGGTTGCCAAGAAAGGCGTTTCCAAACGGGTGGAAGGGCATGAACGGGCTGTACTCGGTCGGGTTCACCCGACGCGGGCTGATGGGAACATCGGTGGATGCGAGGAGGATTGCTTACGACATCGAACAGCAGTGGAAGGCCAGAGGGAAGCACCCGGACGTGTTTCTCTAGCTCCCATCACCATTGCTCGATCGCCACGGCGACTGGCAGCGCTTCATCGATCATGCATAAGCCTTGTGAATACTAGCTAGCTAGTAGGTTAGTTTGCCGACTTCAACGATGCGCTTGGAGCGAGTGACCCCAAGGGTGTAATGCGCCCGTGCGCTGCTGCATGCATGCTGCGTTTTGGTGCTTGTATAGGGCATTGCATTGTCAATTTTTGTGTTGTTTGCTTTTGATGATTAACCATCTTATAGGCTTCTCTAGTACTCTGTAGCATCCACGATGGGTTTGAAGTGCTCTTGTTCGACAATCGGGCCGGCTCTGTTTGGCCTCGACTGATCATGATTCATCAATATGCATCTAGGCTCTAGCTTGTTTTTTCCTATCTATGATATTCACGTCGTTCCAATGTGTTTCGTCTTGTTTGCCAAGCAGCTGAAAGGATCGTTACTAAGCATTCTAAGCATGTCCAACAAATATCAAAAAACTCACACTCTTAAATTTATTATATAGCGAGCATCCGTAATAAAATCAACTCTCCAAATCTTTGTAATCTTTAACAAACTTTATTATATTATCTATATTTTACTCTTATATCATTAGTTGTAGATATATACTTTACTTATTATTTCTTTTCTTTCTTTTCTCTTCATTGATGATTAGAGAGCACAACTTAAATAAACGAGCAATCCTTGAATAGACCTATAATTTTAGTTGTAGCTTTGTTTGGACATATGGTGAGCGGACTCAACTCGACTTAGGCGAGCTAACCCGTGGTATAGTGGTTCGGGTTTTAACAAGTGGTATCAGAACTAGATCAAAGACCAACGGAAAATCTTTGGGTGTCATCATAGGATATTGGACCGGGCCAGATGTGTGATTGTAAAGATTGTTGGGTTTAGTCTCACATTGAGTATCAATGATGGAAGACACAACTTAATAAATGAACAATCCTTATCCATCATACTAGTCTAATCCAAAAATTAAATTGCTAGCGGATCAGCTCTAACAAGTGACTAAGTGAGTGAGAGAAATAAGAGTTATAATCTCTGATCTTTAAGAATAGAGAGCTAAATAGAAGAGTTGAGACATTTTATATTGAGCATATTTAAAAATAGAGATAAAGACGCTTTATGTTGTACACCTTTGTAGCTAATTTGCTCCATAAAGCTACTTTCGGTCTAGGAATTTTATGTTTGCAAGAATGCAAGGCCCTCCCTTTGCTCTACGGCTGTAGCCTGAATAAAGTACGAGATCGGCTACGGGCTACCTAGGGAATCCCTTCTCCTTTTGGCGGCCATGCATCAAAGTTATTGTTGCTGGGGCAGCCGTTTTGGGTGTCGTGAGCGAAATGACACTTCAAGTCTTGCCGGTGGAACTGAAGTGCCTATCGGTGAACAAAAGTTTGATTTTTTTAAATATTGTTTTTTAAAAATAATCAGATTTGTATTGGGGATTTAAAATTTTTCAAAAACAGGTGTCAGTCGGTCAACCATCGGGCGACTGGTGCCACGTGGCAGCCAGTCGGCACTTGGTCGGACTGACGCCATGTCAGTGCTAGTCGACCGATGGTTAGTCGACTAGCCCCGGCCCACGCCACGCCGCGCGTCCGCCCACGCCGTGCCCGCCCAGCCACGCGCCCACCCGCCCCCGTGCCAGGCGAGAGGCGAGGCGGCGGGCGGGCGCTAGGCGCGTGGGCATGGGGTGGGCTGGCGCGACGCGGCCTGGGTGCCAGTCGGCCAACCATCAGTCGATTGGCTGCTACGTGGCACTAGTCGGCCGATGGTTGGTCGACTGGTACCAATTTTTGATTTTTTTTAAAACCGTTTTACAAATTTATTTTTTTAAATAATAATTTAAAAAATCGAAAAGTTTTTCATCAAATGTTTAGATATTATTTTAGAGTATTAAATATAGATTATTTATATAATTCATTCATAATCAGTGGATTATTTATGAGACAAATCTAATAAGCCTAATTACGTCATGTTTGACAATGTGCATAACATTCACTAATCATGGATTAATTATGTTTAATAAATTTATCTCACGAATAATAATTTGATTATGTAATTATTTTTATAATTATTTCATATTTAGTTATTTAATCTTTCAATTTAATATTCAAATATTCGATATGACGTAGAGTAAACTTTAGCTCCTCAAACTAAATGTTCACCGACTCAGTACAGAACAGGAATCATTTGTGGGACGCAGTAATTTTCTCGGTACTGGGCATGGAATATTCCAGGGATTTCCTTTCATTGTGTACGTAAAAGACGTACAGGCGACACACTACATCTCTAACAAATAATCAAATAAAAACAGATTTTAGGAGTAAGTACAAAAGATTTAGCAATTGATTTTAGAATCAACTACAAAATCATACTTGAGGCCTTGAGGGGGCAACAAAGCAACAAGTTGATATGTTTTGAAGATGTTGATCTCCTTTTATTGACAACGAAAAAAAAAAGTTAAGCTATAACAAAACTCACGATTTAGAAACAAGGGTAATGCATCATATCATAGTTGTTAAAGAAGAAAAAATAATAAAATGAGAAAGGTTCTCAGATCACATCTTGTATGTAGCTAGCTTAATTTGATCAGAGAGATTTTGAGAGTATCTATCGCAAATCAAAGGAAACAAAAGAAAAAAATTCTAAAAAAATCCATGAAATTAAGCTCTCCACCTATTTTACTAGCGTTGTCGTCGGCCTTTGGGATATGTAAAGAGTAGAGGGTTACAAGATGCCCACGAACCCATCCCTACTCATATGATGTATTAAACATTTAAACCCATGTTTTAAATCTTTCTTAAATTTCAAATCATGCATATATTTCAGACTATTGTTATCGACTCTAAATTAGAAAAAAAACATTGGAACAAAACTTTATTATTATAAGACAACCATACCATACTAGAACACCGGTGATATTCCTTAATGCAAGGTACATTAGTACTGCAGGCACATGCAGCTGATGCATGGATGACTCGCTGTCCCTTCCAGGCACGTAGAGCTAGCCAGCTGCAGGATTTGACTCCACCGCCGCCTCTACGTTACGACATCGACACGTACGACGAGTTCATGATATCTGTATCTGTTTTGTGAACATCACGGTCTGTTCGATCGAAACACACCGGTCAGTCTACTAGATCGATCTCTTAAATGTCTGGACGACATTTCTCTGTCATGGCTACGGCCAAAGCGATCGAGCTAGCTACACTCATGGCGCGGGCATGTAAGTACGTCCACGCTCCCGTCCAAGAGGGAAGAGATAACGAACGAGAGAGTGCATCATCCATAAGCCATTGTAGCATCATATCCCATGCAGTAGCAATAATGGCGGTCTGTGCGATCAAGTTGCAGTTCGCGAATCTTTGATCGATGACGTGTCGTTACAAGCTAGCATATGGATCGATCCGTTCCCAGCACATACGATACTCAGATGGATGCATGCGTTTGGCCGGCTAGCGGCGCATGTATACGTGCACGCATGGCAGCCGTCTGCATACAAGTATATATATATACAACTTAACCATACATGCTGCATCCAGTAGGATTAAACAAGCTAAGCTAGCTAGCTATACGAAAGCTAGCTAGGGAATGGCATGGCACCGAGACTCATATATATATATATATATATATATATATATATATATATATAGGACTATAGGAGTATATAGGACCTGATCTGCCAAAAAGGAGCGGAGGGTACGCACAAGCAAGCGATCGATCGAACCAGGGTGCGCGCGCGCGCGGCCTGGCACTGCACATGAGTGCGCCGATGCGCGCACACTCGCAAGTCGCACGCATATGGACGACCTGGGATTGGTAAGGGCAGTGCATGCAAGTGCCGGCCGCGCTAGCTAGCCGCTAGCTAGCGATCGATGATCGATCGATCTACTTCCGCGCTACCTAGCCTATCAATCTTTATCGCATGCAGTCGCGTCGTCGTCGCCATCCCCCAGTGCGCGCGCACCCTATCTCCTCTCGCTTTTGCCTTTTTGGCGCGGCCGTGCACGCATCGCTTTCAGCTCTCCGGCTCATGCTAGTGACCGGCGCGCGCATCTCCCAGGTCCCCGGGAGCACGCATACGAACGAATTGAAAGTGGGGGTAGGTTCAGTGAACCTGCGGCCCTGCTCCTTTCGCAGGGCACGGGCGCATAGAGGCAGCCACGGTGAACGGTTGACAGGAACGGACCAGTGTGGCACTGTGCAGTGTGCAGTGTGCATTTGCAAAGTGGGATCGATGCATGCGTGCCTCCGGCCGAGTGAATATTCCATGCGGAATGCAGGGGCCTGCAACTTGCCCTTTCGCTTCAGGGTATATGCACAGGAGATTCTTCTAGTCATGTCGATGGGTAATACTGTGAGTGCGCACCGATGGTTTCGAAGGCTGGCGCTAGCCATGCATGCAATAGCCACCATTTGCCAGCAGCGTCTTTTCTTTTCTGTAGCCAAAAGGCGAGTGTTACCATAAATGATACTAAAATGCATGAAAAGGTCAATGTTTTCTTCTAGAATCAAGAGTTGCTACTTAATTACTTCTGCAATCAAGTCATCTATAGGTGATAACTGCTTGATGCTAATTCCGAGATGGTCAAAAACATATATGTATTTAGAGTATATATATAGATTTGCATTTTACTGTGATATAGAAAATGATATGATTGATGTATGCATGGTTTGATATAGATATGAACTAATATTGTTATGAGTTTATATATATTTGCTTGCCAGCGCTTAATCTTTCTTTATGGTGTATGCACAAAGTTATTAATATTTAATCTGCATAGAATCTACTATGAAAACTATATATTGCAATAGTAAGATCTATAATTAAATTAATGGCACTCTCTCATCTTTAAACTACCTATAAAATTATGGGTCGGGGATATCCTTAGGGTGCAAAACAGTAGTTAAATCTTTCGACGAAAAATAAAATAAAGGCTTTTAGAGAGCAACCAGTCCAGTAGTGAAGCTGGTGCGCGCGCTTGCACATGTAAATGCACAAGCACAACCACGTACCGACGTACACGTACTATCGTTCGTTAAGAATTTGGCGTTCATCACGGCATCATAAAGTTGGCCCAAACAGATCTCCGTGAATAGATTAGGCCCATCGCGTGCAGCCCGTAACTTGCCGGCTTCATCCGGATGGCCATTCTCGGGCTCGGCTTCCCTGTTTTGGCAAGCGGAATTCCAGCCCAAATCGCCTGTACGGCGCAGCACGTAGCCACGTAGGTCGTCGTCGGCGAGGCGGCGACGGCCGGGCACCACCGCACCATCTGTCCACCTCCGCTTGTCCAGTGCCACCGAACGACGGTGATGAGTGCTACAACGGAGGACAACAAGGCGCCTCCACAATGCATCTGTACCATGCACACAGACGACGACGAACCATGTGATCGGTTGCTTCGAACAGTCGTACGTCGGCGAGCTCACCAAACCCAGTGAAAACTACTGCACACATGCAATGCAGCCGTGCCAGATGGAGCCTAGTCTTCAACGGCATGCCGGCAGTGTACAAATGTGCACGTGCCTGTGAGGGGCCTTTGTTTAGTGTGGGCCTTGAGCACATGCATGCTCGGACGACGAAATAATAGCAGCGGGTACACGTGGGTTCAGCTCCGTCCCTCCACGATCACGTTCGACGATGAGTCGTCCCAGCCACATAATGAAACCGAGGGCTCCATGTATCGGAGGACGTGTCTCCCAAAGGGGAGCGTGTGCCCCTACTCCTTTGTGTTTTTCCTAAAAAAAGTGCCACGTATACACGTATAGCATTCACTGACGCTGTTGATAGATGAAGCTTCAGTAGTCAAAAGCTGCCTCCAAGTCCCAGCAGGCTCTGCTCCGGTGCTCATGTAAAGATTTGCTTCGATAAGATCTTAGGCTATTTACAATTAGAATTTTATGGAGTGTTTCATGATATTAATTATCATGTTACATCAGATTTTTTTGCTGACATGACATTCAATTAATAAGGAAAGAGAATGAAGTAGTGTCATCACTATGACATGATGCTAATCCGTTTTCAAGACGGATAAAATAAAATAAAACGTTCACTAAAAACCAAATCGTTTAATCAAAGGGTATTTCATGAGAACTAGTTGCATTTAATTACACTAATTAGCCTAAAAATAATGAAATAAAACTCTCCACTTAAAAAAAGATATTTCATTTAGTTTCAAACAATGTTACGAAACACTTCGGTGTGAATAACCAAACATATTCTCACGACATACTACTATTCGTTGGGTCCGTTTTGCCCGGCGCCCTGTGACCTTGATGTGAGCGGCCCCGGTTGCTATCCTGCATGATTGTGCCGGTAGCTACACGGCTACACTACTCCGTACACGCTTGGATTAACCTTGTTTGCTCGGGGCTCCAGTTGCTTGGCCAGAACGGGCACGAACAGTTCGCGCTAGAGCTACTGTGTTCGCCTTCCAGATCTGCCATGTCTTTTTTATTTATTAAGGGTCGTGAGAAACGTGTCGACCTCCTAGTCGTCGCTGATGGGTTAAAGGGAAGATGTCAATTGTTGGCTGGAACGGTGATTGCCGTGCTGCTAGCTTTATGTCACGCTATCCCGTGTAGTGATTAGTGAGAAAGAAATATTTACGAAGATACAGAGCAGAAAAGATCGGATCTGATTCGAACACCGAGTTTTATGTCACACTATCCCGTCCACTAACAACGATACCGAAAGTCGCACTCTCAGAAAGGAGAAGCGAGCCCTTCCCGATCGGAGAGATGCCGTGGCTCGGGAGAGTGGAGACAGCACGACGTTTCATTGCCCGTGTGACGCCTCCACACGTGGCTCGTATACGACAAGCCCCCGAATCCTTGCAAAACCAGGCACCACCCACCCGGTGACACGTTACGGGGCAAATCGGATGCCTCCCTTTCTTGCTTTGCTTGCCGGAGTTGCCGCCGGCCGGCCGGCCACTTCCTCGCGTCGCGCGCCCCTAACGCCTACGTGCCTCAAGCCCGCGCCACCACCGAGACCGATAAGGTCGGCACGCCCTGTCGTCCCCTGCGCGCGCGCACCGAGCGAGATACTCGTAAAGTCCTATATCTGCGCACATGTAGACGCCATTCCAACACCTCACCGACGAAACAACAAAGCCTGCGAGGAAAAAGCAGGCGCCTTTTCTTATCCTGTTCCGCGCGCGCGGCCACGACACCCGGGAGGATAGTAATTGTTGGTTTTTTGGCATCATGATGGGCGGCAGCAAGTGCAAAGTCCACCATCTCCAGGCCGCCGGCGGCGGCGGAGGAGAAGCAGGCTCCGTCGCGCCGTTCGTGGCCAAGACGTTCCATATGGTGAGCGACACGTCCACGGACCCCGTCGTGCGCTGGGGCTGCGCTGGCAACACGTTCCACGTGCTCGACCCCGCCGCCTTCTCCGACTTCCTCCTCCCCTCCTACTTCAAGCACCGCAACTTCGCCAGCTTCGTCCGCCAGCTCAACACCTACGTACGTAGACATGCCTCCTCTGCCTCTCCTGCCATGCGTGGCTTCGAGCGTCGCCGTGTTTGTAACAACTCCTGCGTCGCTGCTGTGCTCTCTCTCACAGGGGTTCCGCAAGGTGGATCCGGACAGCTGGGAGTTCGCGCACGAGTCGTTCCTGCGGGGGCAGGCGCAGCTGCTGCCGCGGATCGTGCGCAAGAAGAAGACCGGGAGCGCGGCGGGCAGGGAGCTTTGCGAGGAAGGGAAGGAAGTGCGGGGCACCATCCAGGCGGTGCAGCGGCTGCGGGACGAGCAGAGGGGCGTGGAGGAGGAGCTGCAGGCCATGGACCGCAGGCTGCGCGCCGCCGAGAGCCGGCCGGGCCAGATGATGGCGTTCCTCGCAAAGCTCGCCGACGACCCGGGCGTCGTGCTGCGCGCCATGCTCGCCAAGAAGGAGGAGCTCACCCTCGCCGCGGCCGGTAATGGCTCCGAACCCTGCAAGAGGCGGCGGATCGAGGCCGATCCGGGGCACGGATGCGACGCAGCCGAGCTGGCGCAGAGCAGGGGCGCCGTGCCGTTCCCGTTCTCTGTTCTCGGCCAAGTGTTCTACTAGACAACAAGGGCAGATAGGTGTACACGTATGCTCTCTCCGTTGTAAATATAATTATTATGTAACTTTGCCTCGGTTTAGCTGCATGGTGCATACTGTTAAAAGTTAGTGTACTTACGGCATATAGGAGAGTTTGGTTAGCCCTAGCCGCCATCTTTTAGATTTGTGGATATATCAAGTATCAACTACCAACTGGCTAATAAATATAATGCATGTTTTGTGGCCGTTTGTTAAGTTCAACATCCCCTCACTCCCTTGCTGCATCCACTTTCGACATGGTAGCAAGTTAGCAACTAGCAAGTAGCAAGTGCTATTGACATTCATCAATTTTTTATATCTTTTTGGCAGATATTTTAACGGAACCGGGTTTGTACTTTGTAGTTTGGACTCGATCACAGAGCGTGAGAGAATGGAATCGGTTTGCTTCACTGCAGACGTGAAGTACTGGGCCATTTTCAGAGGCCCAGCAAGAGTGCAAATTGGGCATCTCCCAATGGGCCTGAGCCATATTCGAAAGTACGCTTCTACAGACCACAGAGGAACATGACTGCAGTTCTGGGATCACGTCATGGATGAACAACTGAACAAGTGCCAGTTTTAGTGCTCAACTACCTCTGCAGTTCTCTCACACGCGTGTCAAGAATTAATATAAGATCTTATAAACGTCGTGGGCTAGCTGAGACCTTAGCCCGTCCATGTCATCAACTTTTTCACCCCACCGTCCTTATCTGCTCAAACTATGGGACCAGGCATTTTCTCGCTCCTTCCGCCATTCCGTTCCCACATTACCCCACTAGATAGGCCCACCATGCGTGCCTTCACGAGACTTCTTCCTGGCTACACGACCCCACCAGGTGGTCCCACCATGTTTGCATGTACGAGCCTTTTTCCTAACTGTACGAAGTGTTTTCTCGCTCCTTCATTAACTGTGCGTGAAGCAAGAACACAACCAGCTATCCCCTGCTGAATGCTTCTCAAGGCAGAGGCGTAGAGCTGATGGTCAGGGAGTCCACGACAGAGCCACGTATAATTTGGTTACCTCCTCGTGGGTCCCACTAAATGGTTATCGGATAGTCCAAACTCGCATGAAGCGTTTTCTATTTTTCTTGCTCCTATAGAGCCAACTATTCCCTTCGCTCACCCCGATCTGAGCAGTAGTTCAAGGATCTTGGTGGCATCGACGACAACTACCATTCCTTCGGCCTGATTTCCTAGCAGTATATATGCTCACACGGGCTGCGCCACAAGGGACTTTCTTCCCCTCGCATGCTTCGCTCACCTCATCTGCTGCTGCATTACGGAAAATTCCCTTGTCTTACTTCAGTCAGTTTATCTCCTCATTGAGACAAGTATGACAACCTTTCCTTCGGCCTAGTTGTTTTGGGTGAATTTCACATCGAAATAATTCACCATATGTACATATATAATGTCTTTTTACATCATGAGCCATACTCTAGACAATTTAATCATGTAAGCCAAAATAAATTGATCAACTCTTAACCATATTTTCAACACAATACTAACATACCACCAATTCAACTAATATAGTATGGTATAGTCAAACGCGGCATAGCGTGCTTTTATTGCTAGTAACTTATAACTCCTAAATGGGTGAACGTGATGTATATACCGATCTGTAGCAGTGCGGAAAGGTGATGGATGCGCCGTGCGGCATGTCCGCCCTCTGGTTTTCCAAGAGAAATCTTAACTATATAAAAAGGACGACTTACTCGTCCGTCCGCCTCGGCCGCGCGCCCCCTCCCCGCGCATCGCGCGCAGCGCGCCCACGCGTCCCTTCCCGGTCCGCCTCGACCGCGCGCCCCCTCTCCGGTCCAGGCAGTTGCGCTCCCAGCGCCTCTCCCCGGTCCACCTCGACCGCGCACCCCCCTCCCTGGTCCGCCTCGACCGCGCGCCCCCTCCCCTGGCAGTGCAACTGCCTGGACCAAGTCCGAGCGCAGCGCAACTGCCTGGACCAGGACAGGGCACCCTACTACAAAACTGTAGGACCGAAAGTAGCGACCAGAGGGGGGGTGAATGGGCGCCTTTAAAAATTCTTTCGAATCAATGGCCTGTTCCCAATACCCAACGCACCTCAAAAAACTATGCAGCAGAAAATAACCAGAAGGCCTAAGTCTAAAGGTTTCTAACCTAGAAGCAACTGATGATTAAACAGAGTAAAACTAGAGTGGAGCAACTAGGCAGATGAACAAGTTGTAACAGGTCTAAACTTCTCAATGAAATGATATAAGCATAAGTAAAATGAAAAGAGAAGTTACTGACAAAAGTTGTCTCCTGATCAGGACTTGGCGAAGCCCCCTTCGCACGTCGAGGTCTGCTTCGGAGCAGGCCCGTCTTAGAGGGGGGTGCACCCCGTGCGATGGCCGGGGGCCCCGCAGGCTTGGGGCCCATGAATCTACCATGTATGTATACATTTTTGCGAATAAATTTTCTCATGATAATAAGTCTGATGTTGAGTTAGATGATTTGTTCTGTGAGTTAAAAGTGTTGCAAGTAACTTTGCTAGATCAGTTGATGTCAGCATCTGAGATTCTTCACTTTGTTAAAGATTCTTCACTTTATTAAAGTTGCAGATTGCTATCCAAATGCTTCTATTGCATATCAGATTATATTAACTATTCCAATGACAGTAGCATCAGCTGAAAGAAGCTTCTCAAATTGAAGCTATTAAGAAATTGTTTGAGATCAACTATGCTACAAGAAAGATTAAATGGCTTGGCTATATACAACATTGAGAAGGATATTTTAGATACAATTGATCTTGACAGTGTTATTGAAGATTTTGCATCAAGAAATGCCCAAAGACGCCTTTTTAAAAAGCACTAAAGCATTGTACTTTTATTTGAGGTAACCATCATAGTTATTTTGTCGTTTTTATTCTTCTTTGATGCACTGTTACTTTTCCAAGAAGAATTATATATATATATATGCTACAAATTATCTGTTAACAATATTATTATATATTGTAATTATTATATTAAAATATTAGATTGTCGGGTCTTTAGTGTGTTACTGGCACGAGGGCCCATAAAATTGGTGGGACGGGGCTGCTTCGGAGGTTGGTGTCGGAGACAGTCCGAAATGCCGAAGGTGTCACTGTCTAGCCTAGTTCGAAGTGGTAAGAAGCGAAGTGTACTTCGGAGCGAAGTAAAACAGTGCCGGAGCTTGGTTCGAAGTATGTACTTCGAAGACAAGGCTTCGAACACAGCTTCGAACCAAGAGCTTTGGAACAAAGTGACAAAGTCGGAGCCTGCTTCGAAGTGAGCACTTCGAAGACAAAACTTCGAACACAACTTTGAACCGAAAGCTTCGAAGCAAAACCTTCGAACAGAAAACTTCGAACACAACACACAAAAGGACAACCTTCGAACAAGGAAGCGAAGTTTGTCACGAGACAGAAAATCAAGTCCGAAGCCTACACTCTATCTTCGAACAGGGAAAGCTTCAGAAGGAGAGACGAAGGCTGACACGCCACAAAGGAATCCAAGCGAAGTCTATCAGAAAAGACAAACTTCGAATCCAACTTCGAAGCCTAATGAAGTGTGCACTTCGAACAGATAGATTCGGAGTATGCTTGTTCGAAGTATGCGATGCTGTCCATACAGGAAGAACTTCAAAACTAGCAACTCAGACACAAAGACCGAAGTTCGCAGTTTGAACGATAGTTTTGAGAGTGTTAGATCGTAGCCTGCCTCACGGAGCTGAGGGGCTTCGAACAGAGAAAGATGACTTCGCAGAAACAGTCAAAAAGGCATTTACTCCATTTTGCTTCGATCAAAAAGGCAGTACAGTAGAAGGTAAAAAGCTGGCAGCAAGTACTGTAGCTACAGTAGCAGTACTACTTGCAACAGCAAGAACTAGTACTCCCTCTCACGAAGAACAGAAGCAACAGAAGAAGCTTCTCCTCATGAAATAAACACAGCAGCCCGTAGCCAGCGCAATAACTCCCCAACCGAACAAAATGCAACCAATAAATTCACCAGGGACCAAGGCTTAAATGCATCCAAGAGATTAGAGTCAAAATAACTCACGAACAGGGAGGAACAGGTCCTGGCAGCGCACACAGGAGAGAGAAGACGGGAGACAAAGTGACCCAAAGGATGGATTTGATTTCAGCACAAAAGGGTAGTTCAAACCCTAGGGATTGGGGTCCTATTTATAGGCAGCCCAACACTAGGAATATTCTACCAGCCCCTTAGGGTTTTACAGACTCAAAAATAAAGAAAAAGACTCTACTGCCCTTAGGAATTTTTACAGACACAACTGACTGACTGTGGGCCTAGAGTTACAGATGACATATCCGGAAGCTAAATTTTCGTAGCTACTACGGCTTCTCTTCTGGACAGTCGGATACAGAATCAATGGTTGTCAGTTTTACGTCGAAACTGACAAAGCCTCCACCAGCTTTGCACCAGGTACCCGGATTGGGCCGGCCCGACTCCGCAGCTCTCTCAGCCCGGCAATCACTCACCGCCCGTGTACCTGAGTCAGTCCTGGTCAACAGCCCAGTGGGTCTTCTACTGCTTCTGGCCCATGCACCCGGATTGGGCCAGCCCGACTTCGCAGCCTCCTCTGCCCGACAGTCGCTCGCTGCCTGTGTACCTGAGTCACACGCGGCCCATGAAACAGCAGATCTCCTTTCTTCTCCAGTCCTCTTTGACTATCGTTGACAATGACTCATCACTTCTGGAGCCATGAGGCCCACGCTATTCAGCATGGCTCCTCAATCTCCCCCTTGATGAGTGCATTGTCAACACTCCTCAATTCTCAGCACTTCATCACCTGTGAACCAAATGTGGAAACACGAAAACAAAACACAAGAAAACAAAGAAGAAGAAAAATGAGGTAAAAGTTTAACCCTAATGACCAAAACCAACCAAAAGCAAGAAACGGTCATTATGGTTAACCAAAACGTAAAAGCTCAAAAAGAGTGTGATTTCAGAACAACAAGGATATCGACAGAGTAGGAACTCCCCCTTAAACTCTGATCCCAAATTTTCTCCCCCTTGTTGACAAGTGAACTCATCAAGCACTCAAAAGAGACACAGACTCCCCCTGAAAAGCAACTCCCCCTCAAAATATGCAGTGAATGCAACTGGAGTGCATGTGGAGTGTAGAAAGTATGCTTCTCAAATATGATTGACTGCAAATACAGTATCTAACAGGTATAGCAAAAGAGATACTGTCTAAGACACATGGCATGATCAGTGCAACAGATGATATCTAAAGAAAGTCATTTAGCACGCATTTTTCAGTTTTTGCAAATAAAAGCATCACCACATGTTCCGGTAAACAGGCAAGGTAAAACATGAGAGGGAGAAGCTAACTGAAATCTACCAAGTTAAGCATTGTCCACACCAAAGTGCTTCAGCAAACATGTTATCTTTGAAATGCTCAGGCTTTTTCAAATTTCCTTTTTCATTTATGCCAAGGGTTATTTGCATGTCAAGCCTTATGCTAACCGACCAAGTCAAGCCTAGGCCAGAGCTGGACCATCAGAAGCTTAAGACATTGGTCTTGGCATACACTACAATGTCCTAGGTCATACCAAAGTGCTATGGTAAGCAGTCCAGAACAATGTAATGCGACAAAGCAAACCCACTTGGATCTTTTCAGCATAAAAAGTCATGGAATTTTCATTCATTTTTGATTTTTATCATTTTTATAGCACATTTTCCATGTTAAAGCATAAAGATGTCCAAGTTGCATATCTGCATCTAGGTGATGAACTAGCTACAAGGCATGTAACAGATAGCAAAAGCACTCAGCCTACACATGCTAGTTACCAGAAGCAAAGGTGATCATTTTTCAAGTGAAAAGCGTAAAAGCCATGCACATGACAGATATCAGATATATCAAGTGAACTGAACCAAAGCATGATCATCGACATGTAATCAAAAGCATGTACCAGCTAGAATAAGTAAAGCAGTTCAATCATATAACAGAAGCAAGCTCAAAAGTGTGATATGTGAATATGTATGATATGAACACACACAAAAAGACTCAAGAAAAGAGTAAGGAAGAAAGAAAACTGACGCAAAATATCCTAGAAAGGATACACAACACCCAAATCCCCTCGTAAACGCTCAAAAGTAGATTGATCTAGGGGTTTGGTGAAAATGTCAGCCAACTGATGATGGGTATCAACATGAACAAGGTCAATGACACCTTTCTCATATTGATCCCGCAAGAAGTGAAAGCGCACATCAATATGTTTGGTTTTTGAATGAAGACACGGGTTTTTCCCTACACTAATAGCACTAGTGCTGTCGCAAAACAATGGAACCCTGGTAGGAAAGAATAACCCAAAGTCTCGTAGAGTAGAAATCATCCAAACCAACTGTGAGCAGCAGCTAGCAGCAGCTACGTACTCAGCCTCTGTGGTCGAAAGAGCAACTCCAGATTGCTTTCGAGAAGACCAAGATACAAGGGAAGAACCAAGAAACTGGCAAGTACCGGAAGTCGACTTGCGATCCAACCGGCACCCACCAAAGTCGGCGTCCGAAAAGCCAGATAAATCAAGAGATGATGATGCTGAATAATAAAGACCAAGATCAGGCGTATAAGTGAGATACCTGAAAATGCGCTTGACAGCCTGCCGGTGAGATGCGCGTGGTGAAGAATGAAAACGTGCGCAAAGTCCCACGGCGAACTGTATGTCCGGTCTTGTTGCCGTCAAGTACAACAGCGAACCGATCATCCCTCGAAATTCCCTTTCATTGACCTTGACACCGCTCTCATCCTTGTCCAGACCCCCAGAAGTGCCCATCGGGGTCATCTGCGGCTTCAATTCACCACCAAAGTCAAATTTCTTTAACATGTCGCGAGTGTACTTACCTTGGTGGATGAAGGCGCCGTCCTTGGTCTGCTTGATCTGGAGCCCTAAAAAGTACTTAAGCTCACCCATGAGGCTCATCTCAAATTCACTGTGCATCTGCTCAGAAAACTTGGACACAAGAGAATCAGTAGTACCGCCAAAGATAATATCGTCCACGTAAATCTGAGCAACTAAAAAATCTGAAGCATCTCTGAGCAAGAAAAGAGTTTTGTCCACAGAGCCCATCACAAAGCCCTTCCCCAACAAAAATTTCTTTAACCGGTCATACCAAGCCCTGGGGGCTTGCTTCAACCCGTATAAAGCTTTGTGCAATTTGAAAACGTGTCGAGGAAACTTAGGGTTCTCAAAACCGGGGGTTGCCTAACATAAACCTCCTCCTCTATGAACCCGTTCAGAAAAGCACTCTTAACGTCCATTTGAAAAAGCTTAAAACCTTTTGAAACGGCAAAAGCTAGAAGGATACGAATGGACTCAAGACGGGCAACAAGAGCGAAGGTTTCTTCAAAGTCAATACCTTCCTTCTGGCAATAACCCTGGGCGACTAGTCGAGCCTTGTTGCGCACCACAACCCCATCTTCACCTTGTTTGTTTTTGAATACCCACTTGGTACCTATGGGGTTGCATCCTGGTGGCGGCTCAACTAGTGTCCAAACCCGATTGCGGACAAAATTCTCAAGCTCTTCTTGCATAGCATTAATCCAATTAGAATCAGAAAGTGCATGAGAAATGTCTGTGGGCTCAAAAGATGCAACAAACGCAGATTCAGCAAATACAGCGAGAGAGGCAGAAGAACGCAAAGTCCTCTCAGTCAAATCACCAATGATGAGCTCTGAGGGGTGGTCACGCTGAACTGCTCGGGTTCCCTGGTGATCTGAAGTCACCTCACCGGAGTCAGCAGCTGGCACCTCTGGACTTGACTGAGGGGGCTCGATCGAAGTGGAAGAAGTGATCAGAGGTCCGCCCTCATCATCAGTCGAAGTCACAGAAGGTGTGGGCTCTGCGGGGGATGCAGAAGGCCCGCCCTCAACAGCAGCTGGAGTATCCTCATCTTCCTCGAAGATGGACTCTCCGAGCTCATCATCACCAGAAAGCTCAAAAGAAGGAGTCAAAGAAGGCAAGGACTCATCAAAAGAAACCTCACAAGTCTCGACAAGCAACTGGGATTCGAGGTTCCAAACACGGAAGCCTCGAGAATGCAATGCATAACCAAGAAAAACACCATCCCAGTAACGAGACTCAAACTTGTCCAAATGCCCTCCCTTCTTGAGCACAAAGCACTTGCAGCCAAACGCTCGCAAGTGGCTCACCTTGGGCTGTTTGCCAAACCGCAATTCATATGATGTCTTACCAATGTAAGCTCGAAGAAAAATGCGGTTGTCCAGATAGCAAGCCGTGTTCATGGCTTCAGCCCAAAAACGCCTAGGAGTCCTGTGCTCGTCGAGCATCGTCCTGCCCATCTCAACTAGCGTGCGGTTCTTTCGTTCCACAACGCCGTTCTGTGGGGGAGTGTAAGGAGAAGAAAACTGATGGTCCAGACCCTGATCACCACAGAAGCTGACGAACTGAGAGTTCTTGAACTCAGAGCCGTTGTCGGAGCGAATTGCTCGCATCCGGCCATTGTTCTCATTCTTCAGCTTCAAAATCAGGTCATGGACAAATTGAAAAGTTTCATCCTTAGACTCCAAAAAGGAAACCCACGAGAAACGAGAAAAGTCGTCAACAATCACAAGTGCATACCACTTCCACCGACTGAGCGTACCCGAGCTGGACCTACAGTGTCCAAATGTAAAAGCTCGCCTGGATACGAAGTCATCACCTGAGTCACAGGTGAGTGAGAAGCGGCAACCATTTTCCCATGACGACAGGGATGACAAACTAGATCCTTCTCCATTTTAAGCTTGGGCAATCCTCGGATGAGGTCCATAGAGCTTAACCTGACTAGCAGATCAAAACTCAAATGACCTAACCTCCTATGCCACTTCCAGAGCTCAGAAGAAGATCCAGCAATCAAACAACGAGAAGGGCCAAAAGAACTAGAGAAGTCAATTCGAAAAACTTTACCGAAAGGTAAAATCTGACACACCAAAGACCCTCTAGAATCAACCACAGAAGAATTGCCCTTCTTAAAACGCACTTCCAAACCATCCTCAAGAAGTTGCGACACAGAGATTAAATTAAAGTTCAAATTTTTAACCAAAGCAACATTCTTTAAAGAGAAATGATCTGAAATGCTAATTGAGCCTATGCCACTTACTTTCCCTTGACCGCTGTTCCCGAATGTGATGTACTCTTTGGAGCTCGGGGGAGTGAGACTGGAGAACCATCTGCGATGTCCCGTCATGTGGCGACAACATCCTGAGTCCATGATCCAAACATCCTCCAGTCCCCGGTCCTGCACAATCAATGTCTGTAAGTGGGAGCAAATGGTCCGGCACCAGGTTTAGCAAAAGAGCTAAACCAGTGTCGAGCCATCTGCTCAAAAGATGGAAAGCGAAAACCATCAAAAGAGTTTGGACCAAAACGCGGCTCAAAGCGCGGTCCACGGTTCTTCCTAACCCTGCGGCCACGAGGTCCAGAACCGTAGCCAACACGGTCTGGAACTCTGCCGGAACGAACACCACCACCTGGAGCACGGGCACGAAAACCGTCTCCTCTACCACCACCTACACGACGCGGCGTGGCCTCCAGCCTCTCCCCGCGCCGAGGAACACGCAGTCTACTACCCTGCTGGTAGAACTGCTCCTGATCACTACGAGCCCTCTCTGCTCTCTCAACCCGCTTCCTCCTGAAGCAAAACTCCGCAAGATGCCCGTCTCTCTGACAATACTCACAATGATAGGTAGGCTTCTTGGGATGTGGTTGAGGCTTAGGATTCTTGGGCTTGGTAGTGTTTGGTGTGGTCTTCTTGGGCTGAGAGGATCCAGGAAGAGAGTCTAGAGAAGAGTGGAGGTGTTTGGGCTTCGGAACCCAGATAGGCTTCTTGGGTGGAGCTTTGGGTGGTTCATGGATCACTCCATCCTTGGGCTGACAGGCCTGGGAGGTCTCAGTGGAGTGAGTCTTGGGATACCTCTGCTCTGGAGTCATTTTACTCCACTCCACTGCCCGGCTGATGGCACTCTCAAAGTCAGCCTTGGTGTAGGTGTAACCTACCCCAAACCCATCCTGCCTCTTGAACTGCTGGATCATCATGCCAAGCTGTGGCTCTCTGGCACTGATCCAACTCAGGATAGACCGGAGGTAAAAATTCTCATTCTGAGAATCTGCTAGCTCCTCTCTCAAAGAAGCTAGAACCTCCACCTGAGACAAGCAGGTCTCACACTCACTCTCTACTTGGACAGACTTTCTGGCTTTTAGCTTAATCAGCTCCATTCTAAGAGACAGGCAGTTCTCACAAACAGTGGGTGGAACTAACAGTGTCTCAAGCTCTAGCCTAGTCTGGGCAAGCTCAGCTCTCAACCTCTCTAAATCACCCAAATGCTCATCTCCCTTGGATTTCAGCTCAGCTAAGGCAGCTAGATGCGATGGGCAATCAACAAAGGGTGCGACGACAGTGGCTTGAGCATCTTTCAGCTCCTGCTGAGCGCTTTCAAGCTCAGTGGCCAAAGCGTCCCTTTCATCAACCCTTTCTGTGTACCTGGACTTTAGAGTCGACAGGTCACACAGAAGCACCTCACACTTCGGGCACTCACTGCTATCACCCAAGCAAGGGGAAGAAGATAGACTCTCAATTCTACCGTTGGCCACGGCAAGCTCACTCTCTAACTCGTCTATCCTTTTCTTAGCCCCCCTAAGCAGTTTCTCCCGATACTTCAACTCCTGACGATTGCTTTCAAGTAAATCTACAATTTCACGCTCATAAGATGATACCTTGCTATCGTCGTCGTCGGAGTCGTCGGAGGAGCTCTTTTCTTCTCTATCCCCAAGAGCCATTGAGCAGAAGCTCTTGCGGGATCTTCGGCGCTGGTGTGAGCGGCTCTTCGGCTTGTCTCCGAAGACCATGAAGCAGAGGCCCGCCGGATCGTCCTTGTCCTTCCCCTTCCTGATGGCGATCTCCTCATCGCTTGAGCTCGATGAAGAGGAAGAAGTCGTGGACTGCTTGGAGTAGCTCTTATCCATCTCGGCGAAGAAGGCCTTGTCGCGCTTCTTGTTCTCTCGCCGGTAGTCCTTCAGGGCCTTCTTGAAGAAACGAGTCTTCGGCTTGCCCTTGTTGAAGGAGGGGCTCTCATGCTTGCCGGAGTCGTGGAAGCTGCTACCGGCACCCTTCTTGTATCCACTGCGCTTGGGGCAGTCAGCGATGAAGTGTCCTGGATCACCACATTCAAGCATACGGACTTTGTGCCGTGTCTTTTGAACATTCTTTTATCATAGACACGACGCACCCGGTTGTTAAAGAGACACAAATCATCATCTCCCAACAACTCAAGCTGGTCCTCAGTGATAGACATCAAGGAGAACCCAGCACAGCTCACAGCAGAGGGATCAACAGAAGGTGTAGCAAGGGCCAGGGATTTTGATCCAGAGCCAGTGAGATTTGATCTCAACTGGATGTCTACCTCAGTGGCCTTCAGCTTGCTAAATAACTCAGAAATGGTCAAGGTATCGTAAGAAGTACTCTCAACGATAGATGATACCTTGATCTCCCAGATCTTTGGGTCCAAGGTATGAAGAACTTTGAGCGCCTGCTCATGATCTGAGACTAACTGAGCACCCTCAGCCTTGTTGTCCCGAAGCTTGTTAATGATCGACTGAAAGCGACCAAACAAAGCCTCAACAGATTCACCCGGCTTCTGTGTGAAGTTCTCGTACTCACGCCGGTAGGTCTGATAGAGCCGAGCCTTGACCTGTGCTGTTCCCTCATGGTGTGCCTTGAGGGTAGCCCAGATCTCTCTCGCAGTGGAGAGATGACTCACTCGCTCAAATTCGGTGGGACCTAAACCAGAAAATAAAATGTTCACAGCCTTACTGTTGCTCAGATGCTGAGCAATGATACCAGCAGTACCTTGCTCAGTAACTGGCAGAATGACAAACGTGCTGTGAACGCAAATGTCCCATATGTCCGAACCCTGGCTCATGAGATAGGCTCGCATGCGAGTCTTCCAATAATTATAGCCATAGGCTTCCAAGGACGGGACCTTGCCAGGAGACGTCATAGTCACTACTGGAGTTTAGAACCGGTTAAGGTATGGGAAAACCCTAACCTCGCTCTGATACCACTTGTAGGACCGAAAGTAGCGACCAGAGGGGGGGTGAATGGGCGCCTTTAAAAATTCTTTCGAATCAATGGCCTGTTCCCAATACCCAACGCACCTCAAAAAACTATGCAGCAGAAAATAACCACAAGGCCTAAGTCTAAAGGTTTCTAACCTAGAAGCAACTGATGATTAAACAGAGTAAAACTAGAGTGGAGCAACTAGGCAGATGAACAAGTTGTAACAGGCCTAAACTTCTCAATGAAATGATATAAGCATAAGTAAAATGAAAAGAGAAGTTACTGACAAAAGTTGTCTCTTGATCAGGACTTGGCGAAGCCCCCTTCGCACGTCGAGGTCTGCTTCGGAGGTTGGTGTCGGAGACAGTCCGAAATGCCGAAGGTGTCACTGTCTAGCCTAGTTCGAAGTGGTAAGAAGCGAAGTGTACTTCGGAGCGAAGTAAAACAGTGCCGGAGCTTGGTTCGAAGTATGTACTTCGAAGACAAGGCTTCGAACACAGCTTCGAACCAAGAGCTTTGGAACAAAGTGACAAAGTCGGAGCCTGCTTCGAAGTGAGCACTTCGAAGACAAAACTTCGAACACAACTTTGAACCGAAAGCTTCGAAGCAAAACCTTCGAACAGAAAACTTCGAACACAACACACAAAAGGACAACCTTCGAACAAGGAAGCGAAGTTTGTCACGAGACAGAAAATCAAGTCCGAAGCCTACACTCTATCTTCGAACAGGGAAAGCTTCGGAAGGAGAGACGAAGGCTGACACGCCACAAAGGAATCCAAGCGAAGTCTATCAGAAAAGACAAACTTCGAATCCAACTTCGAAGCCTAATGAAGTGTGCACTTCGAACTGATAGATTCAGAGTATGCTTGTTCGAAGTATGCGATGCTGTCCATACAGGAAGAACTTCGAAACTAGCAACTCAGACACAAAGACCGAAGTTCGCATTTTGAACGATAGTTTTGAGAGTGTTAGATCGTAGCCTGCCTCACGGAGCTGAGGGGCTTCGAACAGAGAAAGATGACTTCGCAGAAACAGTCAAAAAGGCATTTACTCCATTTTGCTTCGATCAAAAAGGCAGTACAATAGAAGGTAAAAAGCTGGCAGCAAGTACTGTAGCTACAGTAGCAGTACTACTTGCAACAGCAAGAACTAGTACTCCCTCTCACGAAGAACAGAAGCAACAGAAGAAGCTTCTCCTCATGAAATAAACACAGCAGCCCGTAGCCAGCGCAATAACTCCCCAACCGAACAAAATGCAACCAATAAATTCACCAGGGACCAAGGCTTAAATGCATCCAAGAGATTAGAGTCAAAATAACTCACGAACAGGGAGGAACAGGTCCTGGCGGCGCACACAGGAGAGAGAAGACGGGAGACAAAGTGACCCAAAGGATGGATTTGATTTCAGCACAAAAGGGTAGTTCAAACCCTAGGGATTGGGGTCCTATTTATAGGCAGCCCAACACTAGGAATATTCTACCAGCCCCTTAGGGTTTTACAGACTCAAAAATAAAGAAAAAGACTCTACTGCCCTTAGGAATTTTTACAGACACAACTGACTGACTGTGGGCCTAGAGTTACAGATGACATATCCGGAAGCTAAATTTTCGTAGCTACTACGGCTTCTCTTCTGGACAGTCGGATACAGAATCAATGGTTGTCAGTTTTACGCCGAAACTGACAAAGCCTCCACCAGCTTTGCACCAGGTACCCGGATTGGGCCGGCCCGACTCCGCAGCTCTCTCAGCCCGGCAATCACTCACCGCCCGTGTACCTGAGTCAGTCCTGGTCAACAGCCCAGTGGGTCTTCTACTGCTTCTGGCCCATGCACCCGGATTGGGCCAGCCCGACTTCGCAGCCTCCTCTGCCCGACAGTCGCTCGCTGCCCGTGTACCTGAGTCACACGCGGCCCATGAAACAGCAGATCTCCTCTCTTCTCCAGTCCTCTTTGACTATCGGTTGACAATGACTCATCACTTCTGGAGCCATGAGGCCCACGCTATTCAGCATGGCTCCTCAAAAACCCAGACCTCTCCCCTCCGCTCGACCTCACTGATCTCTCCCCTCTGCTCCCTCCCTCTGCTCAGACCCTAACCTAACGTCGCTTGTCTCTCGCCGCCGCTCGCCCCGCTCCGCTTCACCGACGCTCGACGCCGCTCGCCCCGCTCCGCCGTCGGGTCGTCGCGCCGCCGCTCACCAGGGCCGGATCCGCCTTCGGGTAAGAGAAGAGAGGAAGTCAGTACATATGAACAAACAGAAAAAAAACCGAAGGGAAAAAAACTGAAACCTAACCCTAACCCTAAACTAATAGTGGGCCCGGGGTCTCACCTTGGCTCTCGGGTCGTGGCGCCGCCGCTCGCCGGTGGCCGGGAGCCTTCGCCGCTCGCCGGAAGCCGGGACCGCGTCGCCGCTCGCCGGAAGCCGGGACCGCGCCGCCGCTCGCCAGAGGACAGCGAACCCTCTCGGGTCGCTCGGCTTTGACCGCCGCGGGCTAGCTTGACGGAGCCCCGCTCACCCTCGGGTGAGCGCGGTGCTCCGGCGAGCTAGCCGGTGCCGGCCGACCGCCGGTGGCCACCACCGCGCGCCGCTCCGCCGGCGCGCGCCACCGCGCCGCTCCACTCTCGCTCTCGCTCTCGGGCTGGGAGGGGGGAAATGAAATTAGGGTTCGGGGGTGCGGCCGCGGCGTATTTAAACGGCCGACATCGACGCTGGTCGTCGGATTTGATCCGACGGCCAGGATTAAGAGGCCTCATCTGGCCCAAGCGGGACTCAGAAATCCTGGCCCAGGCCCACGTTGCGCGCGCGGGCGCGCGCCGAATGCCTGGCCTGGGCCCAGGACTCAGAAAGCCTGCAGAAAATTGATTATGGGCCGGACCGTGACACTGTTTGGGCCGGATTAGGTTTTTAATTTTCCAGAATTAAAGAATTGATTTACTATTTTGTTTATTCTCTGGAAAAATAAGAAAATTTCCCCAAAAATAAGATAAAATTAAGTTTGATGCTAGAATAATTTTGTAAATTTCATCATGTTCAGTAAAATTACTCCTAATTTTTCCAGCATTTCTATTAGTATTTTCCATTTACAGAATTAAATAATTGCCTTTTTCCTATTTAATTATTCCCTGAAAAATTAGTAATCACCAAAATTAAGATAAAACAACTTTAGGGATGTAGATAATTTTAACATGGTTCATCATGTCCAGTACAATTACTCTTAATGTTTTGAGCATTCTATGAGTAAATTGTTAGAACTTAATAGAATTAATTTTCTATGTTATTATTCCCTTGAACATATAAAAATTCCCAAAAAAAAAGATAAAGCATGTTTAGATGTTGTATAATTATTGTATAATTCATCATATTCATTACCACTACTCTGAAATTTTTGAGAATTTCCATGAGTATTCTCTAATTTCTAGGATTTTGTAATCGTATTTACTATTTTATTGAATATTGCCTCAAAATAAGAAAATTCCCATAATCAAGATAAATCAAATTAGATGTTGGAAACATTGTATACTTCATCATGTTCAGTACCACTATTCTGTTTACTTCATAATGGTTACTTAAGTTGGTTATACCACCATTCTGTTTACTTCCTAATGGTTACTTAAGTTGGTTACTTCATTATTGCATTTTATTTTTTATTATTATCTTTCTATACATTTCTTAATTGCGTTTCTGTATTTTTTGAATTTTTGGCACGATTTGTAATCGTATTTACTATTTTATTGAATATTGCCTAAAAATAGGAAAAATTCTCATAATCAAGATAAATCAAATTAGATGTTGGAAACATTGTATACTTCATCATGTTCAGTACCACTAATCTGTTTACTTCATAATGGTTACTTAAGTTGGTTATACACGCATTCTGTTTACTTCCTAATGGTTACTTAAGTTGGTTACTTCATTATTGCATTTTATTTTTATTATTATCTTTCTATACATTTCTTAATTGTGTTTCTGTATTTTTTGAATTTTTGGCATTTTTCGATGAATTATCCTGTTTATTTCTTTAATATTTCCCCCTTTTTATTCTGTGAATATTTTCCCCTATTTTTATTCTTGCATGTGTTCTATTCTATTTGTCAAATAATGTGTTTCTATTCTATTTGTCAACTAATTCCGCTAGATAAAACATTATAATATAGTTGAATTTCTTAGATATATAAATGGCTGGTATGCGAAAGAGAACTTACGCCGACCGTCCAACTCGTAATGCGGTGGTACCTAGGTGAGCCTATATTAGTAAAACCAACTTTCCTGCAACGATGACAGATGTTCTAAATTTCATTTTTTGTTAAGGTTTATGAAATTTGACGAGATAGAGTTCGAGCACTTAAACTATCCATGGAGTGCCGTCGCCAGAGTAGATGTTAAGTTTCTCCCTGATGAACATGGAGAAAACAACGATTTATTTTAATGGATATTACTGTAAGTTGCACACAAGTTGGACTAAATTTTACATAGTAGTGAACATATGAACTATTCTAAACCCTAATATTATACGTAGGGTGCTAAAATAGAAGTCATTGCATGGGAGCGGGAGGAAGTTCATAGGTTTAACATTCTCCTAAATGAAGGACAATGTTATACTATCATTGTCTATATTTCAACCTAATCTTGAAGAGGCATTGTACTATTGGAGCATTGCCCATGCCTATAAAGGTTCTCTTCGAAGAAATACA